>JAQJVL010000048.1:3126423-3748919 GCA_035578905.1 Stictocephala bisonia
ACCGTTCTATTATCCCCCGGACATCAATAATACAATTAACAACGAAAAAATAAATAACGATCACTAGGCCTAAACATATCAATAAATAACAACAAAACTTAACCATAGGGACCTAACAAAATATAAAATCCAAAAAATATAACAATAAAATAAACTAATTAAATAAATAACAATAAATATCAACGTTTTCTTCTTTTTTTTTTTTTTTTCTTAAATTGTAATGTTTGAAATGTCCCCATGGCTGTTTCTTCACTTTGTCCAAACAGTTTTAGGCCTAGGCACAAATATATCCACAAACTTTTTTTCTTCTTTTGTTTTTATATATTTTTTTTTGTTTTTTTTTTATAAATCACCCCCAGCTCAGCCGCCGGGAAAAGATGGAAAGAACTGACCTGAGGACTGAAGACTTCTACCACCAAAGATGTAGGGCGGGTAGCGGGCAACTCCAGGCTCCAACATGGTCCTCAGGCCAGGCTAGCAGTGGAGAATATCGAAGTTCCCCCGGACGGCAGGCTGAGGGCTGAAAGTCCCACTCAAGGACCCTGGAGTTTTGGGAACCTTAGCCTAACATAGTAATCTCAGCAGGCAGAGCCAAAGACAAAATGACGGCCAACCTGACCGAAGCTGCTGGAAACCGGAACGAAACGGAACTGAGCCAACGGCTACCAACTACGCGAAACGCAAGGCAAAAGCGAATCTCAGGCAGCCTGGCAGACAACGACGAAAAAAACGAAACTGTACCGGTCCAAGACCCGGTACAAGGGAGAGTTTTAACTTGAATTTAAATGTACATTAAAATTTTTATCCGAGTCTAACAAAAAAATTAACTTTACTGCTTATTAATATCATCATATAGAGTTTCATAGATTGATTCTGAATCATTTGGATTGGACTTAACCATTTTAATAAATGAAGCAATATTTAAAATACCCATCATGATCACTGCATAAAATATAAAGTGGATCAGAATGATACAGTTAAAGTCAACTTATAAATAGAGGTCTGTATGTCATGTAGATAGCAGTAACTGGCATATAAACAACTTCATATACATTTAAATTATAGAGTCAAGTTTAGTTCGGCATAACTGCACTTACTGTTTTGCTAGTTGTATCGATATGTCTAGCAACAGTTCACCCACAGAAGCCACTTCATAGGGCTTCCAACTACCTGAAGGTGTAGCTACATCTGCAACAATAATAATAAATATAAAATGTTATATAAAATTTTTTATAATTTTAAATATAAAAAACTTCCTTTACAGTACTTAGTTGGGCATCTAGAAATAATTAAATTGATGAATGAATAAATCAACATATTACTGTAACTGGGTGCATTTTTTTTTTCTTTATTTAAATCGACAGCATGTTTCATATCTTTAATCCATCTTTATGGTAATTTAATTAACAAACTTCATAAGCTTTTAACTATATCCTGAGTAGATAAATAAAATATGCAACTAATAAAGTACTCGAATTAATTATATGTTTAACATTGTGAGTAAGTCCATTATAAATTTGTTTTACGTTTCCTTATTTTTTACAAAAATTGAATTATTTACTATTTTAAAAGATATTGACGATTTTTTTTTAAAGACATAATACATTTTTGATTCTTTTGCAGAGTTCATTTTATCACCTTTATTCATATAACATTATGAAAATGTTAAAAATAAGAGTATTTTCATTATTTTAAAATTGTTATGCAATGTTTCCTTTATATGCAATTATTTATTTCGGATTGCACATGTTCAGCAAAATTAGATTTCATAGTTGTTCTGTTATTATTTCTTATAGCTTGTATATGTTCTTAAATCTTTACTAAAAAGATCAACCTGTCTGTCCAATATAAAATTTTGCATTTACTGAAAAGAGCCAGTTGGAGGGAATCGGCTGGAGCTACCTGTGAAGATAGAACAAGAACTGATTTCATAGGACTGGACAACTGGCTTCACAAGCCCTCATGAGCGAACAGTCTCCTTGTTTCTATAGTGACAACTTACAAATATTATTGTTACTAACCACAAAACTCTGCTAAACAAAAGATCATAATTGGATATAAATTAGTGACAATTTTAAAAACATTTATTTTCAAATATGAACCCTTGTCCACAGATCTAGGGTTAAATAGCTAATGTTTATGAATATTAATTAGATGCGGACTTACGTATTCTTTTTCGAGCCTCCAAATAAGCTTGATTCACAGCATCATAAGTTATGCATGATCCACTTCCTCCACGCCCACTGCAACAATTTTCAACTATGAAGTTCAGAAGAAACTTTAAATGTTGTTTGTGATAGAAGAGAATTGAACTTCTTATGTTGATGTATTGTATTATAAAATGTGATAAGTGCCTACTTTGATATTGATGAAGCGTGGCGGTTTAGTGGCCATCCCTAAATTACGTAATGCCTGAAGGGTGGAGGGGGCTTTTTGGCAGCATTATGCACCGTTACAGGGGAAGATGGGGGAGTTCTATCCAGTGTGACGTAACTATTGAACCTCAGAAATTTGCTTGAATTCATTCACAAAATTTGATGGTTTTTCCCCAAAATACAAAATTTGTTAAACAGATTTTAAAGTTACTAATATACTCTCTCCCATTATAAAGCAAATGAAACAAAGTCTAAACAATGACTTTATCATAAATCAAAATATGCATGAAAGTTGATGAAAAAAATTTCAAGTATTACCGTCAGGAGTCCGATACTCCACTTGTATCGGAGGGGGTCTGAAAAGGCGGCAGATTTTAGCATTATGTAATTTAGGATAGCCCCTTACTTATAATGCATATTTATAGCCATTAACACTTGTATGGAGGCTTAATAATCCTCTGAAATTCCATTGTCGTCTGAACTCTCCTAAAAACTAAGTTACAAACTTAGAAGCCAGTAATATTGGGCTTCTTTACCGTAGATCTCTTATTTTAAGTCATATAAATGTTTTAGTATGAATTTAATGCAAATAAAATTCATTTTCAGATTAAAAAAAAAAATAAATTCCAGAAGTCTAGGTTTAATACAGTTTAGCTTCCAGCATGAACATGACCTATATAAACCGCAATATTTCAATAATTCCTGACCTTACTAACCTCAGCAATTTTTTTCCAAACTATGATGGAACATACTAATTCCTCGAAAATGGGACATGCTCTCAACCGGATGCAAAATACTGAATATATGTACCATACTACCAGTGTTAAACGGAACAGGGATGTAATTTCTTGAACAATGATCAGGTGCAAATGCAAGGGTCAAACCCAGGAGACATTATTGTGTTTTTTTGACTGTATTTTTGTTTAGCTAAAAAATAGAGATACAAACAACTGGACATAGTTTACTAGAAAAAGATAATAATAACAATAAATAAACAAAAAAGATTACGTAAATAAAAATGTATAATCATACAAAAAATAATTGAGGCTATATGAGGAATTGAGTTTAAGTTGTATATTTGCCAGTTTTGTCTCGCCACATTTCTAACTCAAGACTTCTGGAAAATCATCTTATGTCAGGAACTAGGATGTATCACTTGTGTCTTATGTCAGCTAGGATGTATCACTTGTGTCTTATGTCAGCTAGGATGTATCACTTGTGTCTTATGTCAACTAGGATGTATCACTTGTGTCTTATGTCAGCTAGGATGTATCACTTGTGTCTTATGTCAGCTAGGATGTATCACTTGTGTCTTATGTCAACTAGGATGTATCACTTGTGTCTTATGTCAGCTAGGATGTATCACTTGTGTCTTATGTCAACTAGGATGTATCACTTGTGTCTTATGTCAGCTAGGATGTATCACTTGTGTCTTATGTCAGCTAGGATGTATCACTTGTGTCTTATGTCAGCTAGGATGTATCACTTGTGTCTTATGTCAGCTAGGATGTGTCACTTGTGTCTTATGTCAACTAGGATGTGTCACTTGTGTCTTATGTCAACTAGGATGTATCACTTGTGTCTTATGTCAACTAGGATGTATCACTTGTGTCTTATGTCAGCTAGGATGTATCACTTGTGTCTTATGTCAGCTAGGATGTATCACTTGTGTCTTATGTCAGCTAGGATGTATCACTTGTGTCTTATGTCAGCTAGGATGTATCACTTGTGTCTTATGTCAACTAGGATGTATCACTTGTGTCTTATGTCAGCTAGGATGTATCACTTGTGTCTTATGTCAACTAGGATGTATCACTTGTGTCTTATGTCAGCTAGGATGTATCACTTGTGTCTTATGTCAACTAGGATGTATCACTTGTGTCTTATGTCAGCTAGGATGTATCACTTGTGTCTTATGTCAACTAGGATGTATCACTTGTGTCTTATGTCAACTAGGATGTATCACTTGTGTCTTATGTCAACTAGGATGTATCACTTGTGTCTTATGTCAGCTAGGATGTATCACTTGTGTCTTATGTCAACTAGGATGTATCACTTGTGTCTTATGTCAGCTAGGATGTATCACTTGTGTCTTATGTCAACTAGGATGTATCACTTGTGTCTTATGTCAGCTAGGATGTATCACTTGTGTCTTATGTCAGCTAGGATGTATCACTTGTGTCTTATGTCAGCTAGGATGTATCACTTGTGTCTTATGTCAGCTAGGATGTATCACTTGTGTCTTATGTCAACTAGGATGTATCACTTGTGTCTTATGTCAGCTAGGATGTATCACTTGTGTCTTATGTCAACTAGGATGTATCACTTGTGTCTTATGTCAACTAGGATGTATCACTTGTGTCTTATGTCAGCTAGGATGTATCACTTGTGTCTTATGTCAGCTAGGATGTATCACTTGTGTCTTATGTCACCTAGGATGTATCACTTGTGTCTTATGTCAGCTAGGATGTATCACTTGTGTCTTATGTCAGCTAGGATGTATCACTTGTGTCTTATGTCAACTAGGATGTATCACTTGTGTCTTATGTCAACTAGGATGTATCACTTGTGTCTTATGTCAACTAGGATGTATCACTTGTGTCTTATGTCAACTAGGATGTATCACTTGTGTCTTATGTCAGCTAGGATGTATCACTTGTGTCTTATGTCACCTAGGATGTATCACTTGTGTCTTATGTCAGCTAGGATGTATCACTTGTGTCTTATGTCAGCTAGGATGTATCACTTGTGTCTTATGTCAACTAGGATGTATCACTTGTGTCTTATGTCAGCTAGGATGTATCACTTGTGTCTTATGTCAGCTAGGATGTATCACTTGTGTCTTATGTCAGCTAGGATGTATCACTTGTGTCTTATGTCAACTAGGATGTATCACTTGTGTCTTATGTCAACTAGGATGTATCACTTGTGTCTTATGTCAACTAGGATGTATCACTTGTGTCTTATGTCAACTAGGATGTGTCACTTGTGTCTTATGTCAACTAGGATGTGTCACTTGTGTCTTATGTCAACTAGGATGTATCACTTGTGTCTTATGTCACCTAGGATGTATCACTTGTGTCTTATGTCAACTAGGATGTATCACTTGTGTCTTATGTCAACTAGGATGTATCACTTGTGTCTTATGTCAGCTAGGATGTATCACTTGTGTCTTATGTCAGCTAGGATGTATCACTTGTGTCTTATGTCAGCTAGGATGTATCACTTGTGTCTTATGTCAGCTAGGATGTATCACTTGTGTCTTATGTCAGCTAGGATGTATCACTTGTGTCTTATGTCAACTAGGATGTATCACTTGTGTCTTATGTCAGCTAGGATCACAGGTGTAGGAAAGGTAGGAAACAATTCGAAGAGTCATACAATCTGGCATTTTCAAATGTCTATAACAACTGGGATCAGTATTTGGTAACAGCTATTTTCTAGTAAAATATGAGATGACTTTAACTTATCAGATACCTTGGGAGCTACCAAGGGTAGGTTTCTTGAGTTTGACTGTATGGTGAGTATGCAACTCTTGGACGTCTCAAATAGGGAATGTGACCTGGTGAAAGAAAAAGTTTGTCCCTCCATTGACTTGTCTTTCATTGAATTATACAATTTTTGGGTTGGGGGTGCGTAATGAACCATACTACTCATCCGTAACTGAGACATCTAGTTAATTATCATCAGCATAGCCATCTTAGAGGAATTAGATCATGTCCAACGTTAATAGAACTTGATAAATCTACCGAGTAGATCAAGTTAGGACAGATTTATTATAAATTAAGATCTAGTTTGGAAGAAAAAAAATACAGTCCAAAGCCTTATATTGGCAATTTAAAACATTTAATATGATAAAAATAAGACTTTGATAAGAAAGGTGGCATTGTAAAAACAATCAACTAAGACCATTATTAGCAAATAAGAATAACAAATTCAAGAGGTTTTCAACGATTTTTCAAGAATTTATATAAATTTGTTTATTTATATAAATTCACTTTAAAAACTGAGACAAAAATAGAACAAAATAATCAGTATGACATTGTTGTAATTACTTTGATTCTTCTTGTTTAGTTAAATTATGTTCTATTTTTGTCTATAATTTTAATTAATTTAACTTAATTTTACTAACGTTAATTTAATTTTAAGGGGCCTTTCTTTCAAACTCCTAAAACAGTTATTTGATCATTTTTCTATCACAAATACAAATGTTCTACTATAATGAAACTATTAGGATGCTACACAACAAGTGAATATGTGCATGTCACTTTGTCTGTATTTTGAACATAGCCAAGATCATAGTATAGCAGTAATTATTTTTAAAAATCTGCTTGATAGAGCTAAAATGTATATCCATTTGCTTTGTTATTTAATATTTAATTTTTTAATTGTTGAGTTTTATTTGTATTTAAAATTTAATTATTTACTGTTAAACATTGTTTGCTTACAATGGGCCTCCTCTGACAGTGTTTGTATGGAAATCAAAACCACTTGTACGACCTGGTCCATTAAGCCTAAGGGCACACTCGCCACCGCCTTCTGAGGGGTTGAAGTGTATGGCAAACCCACGGGAGAAGAACACTGCTGTCGCTGCCCACCACGATAGCATTCTGTAACACATAAGTACTTTACACATAAAACACCAAATGATTACAAGAGTGGAAAAATATGTTTGTAAAGGAAGTTTTCTTTTACAACTTCATAAGAAAAGAAAATTATTGCCGGTGCATGAGGGCCACATGCCTTTATTGATTGGGAAAGTTCCAACCGTCACTTCAGTTGGGGATTCGAACCTTAGAACTTGGATTCTGCTATCTGAGCCTGAACAACTGAGCCTCTATACTAGTAAAATGATGGATGAAAGCTATTTTGTACAAGATTCATTCATCTAAAACAGCGGTTCTCAACCTTTTAGCACTAGCGCCCCCCTTTGAACACTGAAGATAGCTCACGCCTCCCCTCCAGTCAATAATTGGTTGGTTCAAGTTAGAACAGTGAAATTATGAAACTGACGATGCTAACTCTACGTTAGCAAAAGCTGGGATGCAAAATAAAAATCCAGATATATTTAAATACGAAAGTTTATTTGATGGTTTTGAAAGTTTTTGTTTTTAACAAAATATATATTTTTTAATTTTTTTTCTTTGTACCCTCACGCCTCCCCTGAAATTCTCACGCCCCCCAGGTTGAGAACCACTGATCTAAAAATTGGTCACTAAAGCTCCATAGTTTAGGAAAATGTTCATATTAAAATAAAGTATATCAACAGTGTCAACTGGATCATTTTTGAAAGCTCTTCTTATTGGAAAAAGATATAACTGTAACTGCAATATTCTAATAATTTAAATGATATTAAATTTTTTTTAAGATATCAATAGTGTTCATTTTTAATAGAAATCACTAATCGGTCACAAAATAGATATGAAAAGACTCAAATAAATTTAAAATGGCAAAACCTTAAACAAATTAGACGAAATTGAATTTACTAAATTATAAATCTTGTTCAATTACTTTTTTAAATTTGGTGAAGTATTGTACTAAATGTAAGTTTTCATTTATTTTGAAACAGATATTACGTCAGTGCTAAATTGCAATGTCCATGGCAAATATAATTGTTTCCAAACATTTAAGGCGGCCGGAGTCAGATGGCTCGGCTGCCGACGAGCGCGCCACTTTAATATGGGCTCTCAAATGAAACACACAAAATGAAAGCCGAAACAAAGAAGGTGCAGGAATGATATATAGGTATCATCAATGTTCAATATCCTTACATAAAAAGTTAATTAGTTTATAAATAAGAGTTACAAATCTAAAATTAAACTAAGCATTTCCCATAAGAAAATAGCGAATTTTGTTAAGAACTGACTAACGTTTGAGTCACAGAAAAAAAAAATGTTATGTATAAATAAAATCTTTGTGGTTTTATAAATGTTTTTTGAGCTATGAAAATAAGTTAGTCCTTAACGTTTAATAATAAAAATATTTATTGCAACGGCTAGACAATAATTGTTAGCTAACCGGGGCTGCTACGAGTTCACCAAAGTTCCGACACAAAGCGCTAGCGATTTCCAGTGAACTGGCGTGCCTATATTGTCAAAATTGTCATATCAGTCAGTTACTCAAAGTGTTGTTTTAGCCATCTTTCTGGGCTGTTTATATTAACCTAGTAAATTGTATTTAAATGTCTTAGGTAAATTAGATGTATCTACAGGGTGTCCCGTAAGTAACCAGCCAAACTTCTGGAGGTTATTCTATGGGTTAAAACAAAAAAAATTTCACCTGCCCACTCGTACACATACAGTGGTATTGACCCACACGCCTACCCGTACATATACGTACTGCGGTATTGACCCACTCGCTTACCAGTACACGTACAGTGGTATTGACCCACCTGCCCACCCGTACACATACAGTGGTATTGACCCACACGCCTACCCGTACACGTACAGTGGTATTGACCCACCTAACCATAAATAAACTTAAACCGAATCACACCTCGGATAGTCTGTCAAGCTATAAATAATGCCTGTCGTTACAATACATCCTTATACTACAATACATCCTTATACTACATTACATCCTTATACTAAAATACATCCATATACTACAATACATCCTTATAGTGTAATATATCCTTATAATGCAATACTTCATTATACTGCAATACATCCTTATACTACAATACATCCTTATACTGCAATACACAGTAAGGACTGTGTATACTGTCCAATAATATACTGCAATACTCCAGTATATTATAGGAGCGTGCGTGCGTGTGTGTGTGTGCGTGCGTGTGTGTGTGTGTGTGTGTGTGTGTGTGTGTGTGTGTGTGTGTGTGTGTGTGTGTGTGTGTTTTTTTTTTCAACTAAAACGTAACTCGCCAGTTTACATGTACCGGCGGGCCTGTGCATGAACTTCATTCAATGCTTTGTGTGTGTGTGTGTGTACTTTCACAACACACACACACAAAGTATTTACCACACCTCGAAATTCTTTCCACACAAACGGAAAAGAAACTTGACAGCCTCTTAATATAAAAATAGTTTTACTACCCTTTTCTCTAAATTGCTCAAAGAACACTCCAAGATAACCAAAATAATATCACCTGCACCGCAACCTACGTCCACCCACATACGTACTGTGGTATTGACCCACCCGTCCACCCATATACGTACTGTGGTATTGACCCACTCGTCCACCCATATACGTACTGTGGTATTGACCCACCCGTCCACCCGTATACGTACTGTGGTATTGACCCACTCGCTTACCAGTACACGTACAGTGGTATTACAACGACTTGTACCACTGTACATTTTACAACGTACAGTGGTAGTAGCACCAACAATTGCTTATAGTATTGTTTAAGCAATCAAACTGAAACGCCATTAATATCGCATGATTTCTTTGAGATAAGTCCCTGCATGACCCGAGCCACCTCATTCTCATCAACAGGGGTTAACACCATAGACGTCACTGGCGATCGAAAACCTTGTGGATGATTAGTAGGTCCCGTGAAATTAGAGTTAGAGTCGGCCTCAAAACTAAAGTACTTGTTGAATAAATTAGCAACAGTCACAGGATCTTCTCTCTTTATGTCACTGTCGTATATTTTTATTGACTTGGATTTTTTTGAGAATTTTGAAATCGTTGATGAGTTATAAATTATGGTCCAAGCAGTTTTTGAAAAATTTTCACTGAATTTTAAAGTTTTTTTTCAATGTCACATGCCTTTGTGGCCTTTATGACCTGTCTATACACTCTTCTATAATTTCTAAAAAAAAATGTTTAAAACGCTCGTTTTGTGTGCGAATGAAGATTGAGTGATAGAATTTGATTTTCTCTCTTGAAATCAAAATCCCTTTGGTGACCCATGAACTTTTCTCTCGACCTTGAGCTTTTTAAAAACATTTAAAGGAACATGCAATGTTTAGATAGTAAATTAAACGATCATTGAATGCATTGTTCATCGCATCTGCATCATTATAATGATTGAGGAAAGTCCAGGATTCACACTCAAGAAAGTTTTTAAGGTTTACAATGTTATGATGACGAGTGAGTCTACGGTTCTGGGGCTTTGAGGTTTCGAAATCCAGAGAACAACCAGTGACCGTAACCTCCTGAGCAAAATGATCCGATATGGCCGCGTTAAGTACTGTACAGAGACCTTAGCATTCAAAATATTTGTGATAACGTTGTCGATGGATGTTTTTGTTGTGCCAGACATTCGAGTTGGAGAATTCACAGACCAATTTAGATTAAAAGAGTTTAAAATATCGCGGAGCCGCTGGGTTAGAGGGTGTGAGTGGTTTAAAACATTAATATTAAAATCCCCCATGATTAAAAATTTAGATTGCCCTTTGTTGACCAAATTTAAAAGTGTTTCGAACTTTTCAAAGAAAGCGTCAGCACAACCATTAGGAGATCGATACAATCCAATAATATTGTAATTTTTATGTAATTGTTCATAGGTCCCTGAGGGAGCGTGAAACATTTGCTAAAGTTGAAAAGTTTGGTCGTCCAGTTTCAGTGACAACTTTTAGAGCTCAAGAAAAAATATTAAATGCCATTGAAGAAAACCCAAGTACAAGTGTCAGAAGGTTGTCACCGGTAAAAGGAATGTCAAACACCTCTGCGTGGCGTATTTTTTAAAGATCAACCATTGTATCCATATCATATTCAACGAGTCCACAGTCTTTCTGAAAGAAACTTCCAGCCTAGAATTAATCTGTGACAATTGTTTTTAGGAAAAATTGCTTTTATTCCACTACTTCTGTCAAGTATTTTGTTTACCGATGAGGCAGGATTTTCAAGAGAAGGTATTTTCAATTACAATAACAACCACTTTTGGGCTAATTTCAACCCACATGCTACATTACAATGCAGACACCAAGTACGTGTTCCTCTTAATGTGTGGATAGGAATTAAGGGAGATAAATTGTTAGGACATATATTTTTGCCAAATAGACTAAACGGAGCATCATATTTAGACTTTTTACAAAATTTGTCTCCTGAACTATTAGAAGACATGCCTTTACATGAAAGAAGTTCAATGTGGTTTATGCAGGATGGTGCTTTTGCACATTTTAGTGTCGATGTTAGACTTAAGACGGGTTTTTAGAAGCAAATGGGTATCCCGTGGTGGTCCTCTAGCGTGGCCTGCCAGGTCTCCTACATTTAAACCCCCTGGACATTTTTTGTATGGAGTTACCTTAAATCTTTGGTATACCAGACACCTGTTGGAAGTATTGAAATTTTAAGGGAAAGAAAAGTGGATACGATAAGACAGAAACCGGGTGTATTTGAACGAATGAGAAGTTTTATGAGAAATCGACTAGAACGATGCATACTAGTAGACATGGATGGTGGGCACTTTGAGCACATGTTGTAGGATCACTGGTTTTTTTTCTTTTGTTCTTTACTCTTGTTTTTATGTTGTAACAAACATTACTTCTAACCTACTCCTACTGTATTTAGTTTTTAGTAAATAAATGTCACTTTACTAATGTTTCCAATTTTATTAATATCAAGCGCATTTTATTTGATAAAAATTGTAATTACTCAGTTAATAGTTGTTTAATCTTAAACCTTTTTATACAGTTATTTGTAGAAATGAAATCTTAAACTTTCTTGTAACTTACAGGTTTTTAGTAAAATTTAAGGTTATTAAGATATTTAGCTTTAAAAGTTTTAAATGGCCACCATTTTGAAAAGCATTATTATAAAAAACAATTAAATTTTAATATTACATGAACACTATGAAGATCAACATTCATACCGATTTTCTGGTTTTATCTCAAATAACATTAGAGATATTAAGTTTTTAGTAAAAAACACATACAGACAGATAGCCGGCCGGCTAATGGAGCGAGATAGACGATTTGTACAACGGAAATTTTTTGTTTGTTTTAACCCAAGGAATGACCTCCAGGAGTTTGGCTGGTTACTTACGGGATACACTGTATAATGTTTTAGCCATCTTTCTGGGCTGTTTACATTATCACTTAAACTTAGTAAATTGTATTTAAATGTGTTAGGTAAGTAAGTTGTGTCTGTAACGCTTTTGCCATCTTTCTGGGCTGTTTACATTATCACTTAAACTTAGTAAATTGTATTTAAATGTGTTAGGTAAGTAAGTTGTGTCTGTAACACTTTTGCCATCTTTCTGGGCTGTTTGTATTATCATTTAAACTTAGTAAATTGTATTTAAATGTGTTAGGTAAGTAAGTTGTGTCTGTAACGCTTTTGCCATCTTTCTGGGCTGTTTGTATTATCATTTAAACTTAGTAAATTGTATTTAAATGTGTTAGGTAAGCAAGTTGTGTCTGTAACGCTTTTGCCATCTTTCTGGGCTGTTTATACTACCATTTTAAACGTAGTAAATTGTAGGTATTTAAATGTCTTAGGAAAAACTTAGTAAATTGTATTTAAATGTGTTAGGTAAGTAAGTTGTGTCTGTAACGCTTTAGCCATCTTTCTGGGCTGTTTATACTACCATTTTAAACTTAGTAAATTGCCTTTTCAAAGAAAGCGTCAGCACAACCATTAGGAGATCGATACAATCCAATAATATTGTAATTTTTATGTAATTGTTCATAGGTCCCTGAGGGAGCGTGAAACATTTGCTAAAGTTGAAAAGTTTGGTCGTCCAGTTTCAGTGACAACTTTTAGAGCTCAAGAAAAAATATTAAATGCCATTGAAGAAAACCCAAGTACAAGTGTCAGAAGGTTGTCACCGGTAAAAGGAATGTCAAACACCTCTGCGTGGCGTATTTTTTAAAGATCAACCATTGTATCCATATCATATTCAACGAGTCCACAGTCTTTCTGAAAGAAACTTCCAGCCTAGAATTAATCTGTGACAATTGTTTTTAGGAAAAATTGCTTTTATTCCACTACTTCTGTCAAGTATTTTGTTTACCGATGAGGCAGGATTTTCAAGAGAAGGTATTTTCAATTACAATAACAACCACTTTTGGGCTAATTTCAACCCACATGCTACATTACAATGCAGACACCAAGTACGTGTTCCTCTTAATGTGTGGATAGGAATTAAGGGAGATAAATACTACCACTGTTCGTGTATGAGTGGGCGGGTGGGTTACTACAACTGTACGTGTATGGGTGGGCGGGTGGGTCAATACAACTGTACGTGTATGGGTGGGCGGGTGGGACAATACCACTGTACGTGTATGAGTGGGCGGGTGGTCAATACCACTGTACGTGTATGGGCGTTCTTATGCTTTCTTCTTCATTCTTATGCTTTTGTGAATGTCTTAGGTAAGTAAAGTTGTATCTATAGTGTAAAAACAATAATTAGGTCTAATACTTGATTAAATATGTCAGTAGCAACTTAGCGTTACCAGGTTATTGCGGGAGTGACAGTTTTCTAAGTAGTCCTATGGAAAGGTCTAAAACACCGGCAGACCTACGGGGGTTGTCCAGGCACCGGCGGTCAGGGATCAGTCCTAATTACTATGTCCAGTTGCTCCGTTGGTAATTTCGAACCCTTTGGAACAGTGTCCAGTTGCATCGGATCAAGGTCAGTTTATATCAATTAATTTCTAGGATGAATTATGTCAAGCTATTTTACGTCCATTAAAAAAAGTAATAGGTTTTTGGTGTGCAGCAACCTACCTTGCTGAAATAATTTATTTCCATGTAACTATTAGTAGTTGTATTATTGTTCTTAGGGATCAATGTGTTTAAAAAAGCAGTACTTTCTTTCACGACTCAATTTTACTATTTTTTAGTCATGTATTTCTATTTATGTCAGTTCATGTGCTTCAAAACACATAGTAGACATTGTGCAATGGATGTCTTTACTTAATTTTGTAATATCTTGCTAAACTAGCAAAATTACTTTGCTGACACGTAATATCCGGAGTTTCTGACACTTATTTAGGTGTTACCCTCTGTAAAGTTGACGTATAACTACCGGAGTTTCTGACACTTATTTAGGTGTTACCCTCTGTAAAGTTGCCGTATAGCTACCGGAGTATCTGACACTTATTTAGGTGTTACCCTCTGTAAAGTTGACGTATAACTACCGGAGTATCTGAAACGTATTTAGGTTTTACCCTCTGTAGAGTTGACGTATAACCACCGGAGTTTCTGACACGTATTTAGGTGTTACCCTCTGTAAAGTTGACGTATAACTACCGGAGTATCTGACACGTATTTAGGTTTTACCCTCTGTAGAGTTGACGTATAACCACCGGAGTTTCTGACACGTATTTAGGTGTTACCCTCTGTACAGTTGACGTATAACCACCGGAGTTTCTGACACGTATTTAGGTGTTACCCTCTGTAGAATTGACGTATAACCACCGGAGTTCCTGACACATATTTAGGTGTTACCCTCTGTAAAGTTGACGTATAACTACCGGAGTATCTGACACGTATTTAGGTTTTACCCTCTGTAGAGTTGACGTATAACCACCGGAATTCCTGACACGTATTTAGGTGTTACTCTCTGTAGAGTTGACGTATAACTACCGGAGTTTCTGACACGTATTTAGGTTTTACTTCTGTAGAGTTGACGTATAGCCACCGGAGTTTCTGAAACGTATTTAGGCGTTACCCTCTGTAGAATTGACTTATAACCACCGGAGTTTCTGACACGTATTTAGGTGTTACCCTCTGTCGAATTGACGTATAACCACCAGAGTTTCTGATACGTATTTAGGTGTTGCCCTCTGTAGAGTTGACGTATAACCACCGGAGTTTCTCTCACGTATTTAGGTGTTACCTCTGTACAGTTGACGTATAACCCGGAGTTTCTGACACGTATTTAGGTGTTACCCTCTGTAGAGTTGACGTATAACCACCGGAGTTTCTGACACGTATTTAGGTGTTACCTTCTGTAGAGTTGACGCAACAAATATTTTGTTTACACGTATGAAAATTAAACTCGGCCAAGCTCCTCTTTACTAGTTTTGTACAACACCGGCAGACCTATGGCCGACTGCAGTTAGTTATTTCCTAGGGGCTGATTGTGAGAGGGCCTGGACAGACAACCGTGGCTTGACTCAAAAGACAAGCCGAGCGCCTACCGGTGTAATGTGACGCTACTCGCCGAACCGCTAGAACTGCATTATTTCCGACTCCACATTTCCAACTCTTCAAACTGGAATTATGGAACCTAATTTTTTTTCTCGGGAAAATGGATGTTGACAGAAAATGAAGATGGTTTATTACTATGTAAGTATTAAATCAAATATTTGTTATCTCTTCACATCCAAATCTTGCTCATCTAAGTTTCACTTAAACAGTTATTAGGAACTTCCTATACACTACAATTATTCAGGGTCAGTGATTCAGATTAGGTGAGAACCGGTTATGAACTCATTATATAAGAAGGAAAGTTTCTTCACTATCTACTGTGTGTTTCGTAAATGGTCTCATCCTCGAGTCGATGACAATATAAGAACAGTACTCACCACAATTTTCCTCTATTACAACGTGTAACTGTTGGTTGAGAATGCAAATTACAAAATTGACACATACTCTCTAATTAAGAGATATCAACTAGTCTAAAAGGTTCTGCTTTCTGGATCCTTACACTGATTTACTTAGTATGTCTTTTATTGTTAAGATTAGAGAACGATATTCGGAACTGATTAACAAGACAATTAATTGGTTGATGTTAATTTGTTCTGCACAAAAGTTTTCAAAATATTATTTAATGTATTACCTGACTAACATCCAATCGTGCAAAATTTAATCTTGCTCGTAGAAAATAGGCCTTCAACATTTCAGTACAGGTTCTTATAAAGTTGAAGTAACTCTACTGCTTAGTAAGGACGTCCTGAGATGTCCTGTTATTTTATTTGTGGCCGAAATCGACTGAAGACATCGGGTGAAGGGACAGGACAGGTTTCGCCTTCACTCGGCATGGCGGTCAGATGGCCGGTCACCGGTGTGACCTTCACCAGTGAAAGTCGAGAAAGTAATTCCTCCTTCTTGCCATTCTTGGATGATCTTCGCAATCACAATTCAATTTTCTATAGCTGACCACAAGGAGTCGACAGTTTCACTAAATCGATAGTTTTATAAGAGCGAAATCATCAATGCCATTAAAAGTAGTTTAACTTCAAACATGAATGAATAACTACACTTAGCACCTAATCATCATTAGTTACGTCTAAATGTACATTCCAATACCACCGGAGGCCTACGTGTACTAGCGTGTGGTTAGGCCAATTCCACCGTAGTACGTCTACGGGCGGGTGGTTGGGCCAATTACACCGTAGTACGTCTACGGGCGGGTGGTTGGGCCAATTACACCGTACGTCTACGGGCGGGTCAGTGGGTCAATGACACCGTACGTCTACGGGCGAGTGAGTGGGTCAATTCCACCGTACGTCTGCGGGTGGATGGTTGGGCCAATTACACCGTACGTCTACGGGTGGGTCAGTGGGTCAATTACACCGTACGTCTACGGGCGAGTGAGTGGGTCAATTCCACCGTACGTCTGCGGGTGGATGGTTGGGCCAATTCCACCGTACGGGTGGGCGGGTGGGTCAATTCCACCTTACGCCTACGGGCGAGTGGGTGGGTGGTATGGGTTAACACAATGGGGCTGACAAACGTGAGTATTGGCACATGAAATTAGTTAATTCATATTTATTTTAATCATTTTAGAGCCAATGGTTTTGCACTGTATACACCAATTTTATCAAACCATATTTGTGATTTAGCAATATTTTTGTAAAATACATGACAACAATTTACTTGAGTAGTTATAGTTATTTCATATTTCCATATTTCCAAGAAGTAAGATAAGTATTTGGATATAGTTATTTATTTCACCGAAAAATTTTAAATAAAAATGTTACCAAAAATATATATTTATTTGTGGGTGTAGTACATATTTTGTTCTAGAGAAAAAATACTTTCTTCTAGAGAAAAAATACTTTCTTCTAACACGCACTGGTTACTTTAAAGTCATTGATTTTTTTGTAAAGTTTCATATTGATATATTTATAAATGAAACCGTCACGTTTTTGCAATAATGACAATGTCATACTTGTGTAATGAGTATTTTGCATTTTGTAAATAAATATTTAAGTTCATTATACGTGTATGGGAGGGTGTATGGGTAAATCCCAAAGGTACGTGTCTGAACTGGTAGGTGGGTCAATAGAACCTTAATAGAGACCACGTAGTGTACATCCACCCACCCATAAGTTACATGCAGTGAGTTGTGAGTTGTTGAGCCCGTGTATACTGTACGTGTCTGAACTGGTAGGTGGGTCAATAGAACGTTAATGGAGACATCACGTAGTGTACAACCACCCACCCATACATGCTGTGAGTTGTGAGTTGTTGAGCCCGTGTATACTGTACGTGTCTGAACTGGTAGGTGGGTCAATAGAACGTTAATGGAGACATCACGTAGTGTACAACCACCCACCCATAAGTTACATGCAGTGAGTAGTGAGTTGTTGAGCCCGTGTATACTGTACGTGTATGAACTGGTAGGTGGGTCAATAGAACGTTAATGGAGACATCACGTAGTGTACAACCACCCACCCATACATGCAATGAGTTGTGAGTTGTTGAGCCCGTGTATACTGTACGTGTCTGAACTAGTAGGTGGGTCAATAGAACGTTAATGGAGACATCACGTAGTGTACAACCACCCACCCATAAGTTACATGCAGTGAGTAGTGAGTTGTTGAGCCCGTGTATACTGTACGTGTCTGAACTGGTAGGTGGGTCAATAGAACGTTAATGGAGACATCACGTAGTGTACAACCACCCACCCATAAGTTACATGCAGTGAGTAGTGAGTTGTTGAGCCCGTGTATACTGTACGTGTATGAACTGGTAGGTGGGTCAATAGAACGTTAATGGAGACATCACGTAGTGTACAACCACCCACCCATACATGCAATGAGTTGTGAGTTGTTGAGCCCGTGTATACTGTACGTGTCTGAACTGGTAGGTGGGTCAATAGAACGTTAATGGAGACATCACGTAGTGTACAACCACCCACCCATAAGTTACATGCAGTGAGTAGTGAGTTGTTGAGCCCGTGTATACTGTACGTGTCTGAACTGGTAGGTGGGTCAATAGAACCGTAATGGAGACATCACGTAGTGTACATCCACCCACCCATAAGTTACATGCAGTGAGTAGTGAGTTGTTGAGCCCGTGTATACTGTACGTGTCTGAACTGGTAGGTGGGTCAATAGAACCTTAATGGAGACATCACGTAGTGTACAACCACCCACCCATTAGTTACATGCAGTGAGTTGTGAGTTGTTGAGCCCGTGTATACTGTACGTGTCTGAACTGGTAGGTGGGTCAATAGAACCGTAATGGAGACATCACGTAGTGTACATCCACCCACCCATACATGCAGTGAGTAGTGAGTTGTTGAGCCCGTGTATACTGTTCGTGTCTGAACTGGTAGGTGGGTCAATAGAACCGTAATGGAGACATCACGTAGTGTACAACCACCCACCCATACATGCAGTGAGTAGTGAGTTGTTGAGCCCGTGTATACTGTACGTGTCTGAACTGGTAGGTGGGTCAATAGAACCTTAATGGAGACATCACGTAGTGTACAACCACCCACCCATAAGTTACATGCAGTGAGTTGTGAGTTGTTGAGCCCGTGTATACTGTACGTGTATGAACTGGTAGGTGGGTCAATAGAACGTTAATGGAGACATCACGTAGTGTACAACCACCCACCCATAAGTTACATGCAGTGAGTAGTGAGTTGTTGAGCCCGTGTATACTGTACGTGTATGAACTGGTAGGTGGGTCAATAGAACGTTAATGGAGACATCACGTAGTGTACAACCACCCACCCATAAGTTACATGCAGTGAGTAGTGAGTTGTTGAGCCCGTGTATACTGTACGTGTCTGAACTGGTAGGTGGGTCAATAGAACCTTAATGGAGACATCACGTAGTGTACAACCACCCACCTATACATGCAGTGAGTTGTGAGTTGTTGAGCCCGTGTATACTGTACGTGTCTGAACTGGTAGGTGGGTCAATAGAACGTTAATGGAGACATCACGTAGTGTACATCCACCCACCCATACATGCAATGAGTTGTGAGTTGTTGAGCCCGTGTATACTGTACGTGTATGAACTAGTAGGTGGGTCAATAGAACCGTAATGGAGACATCACGTAGTGTACATCCACCCACCCATACATGCAGTGAGTTGTGAGTTGTTGAGCCCGTGTATACTTAACGTGTCTGAACTGGTAGGTGGGTCAATAGAACCTTAATGGAGACATCACGTAGTGTACATCCACCCACCCATACATGCAATGAGTTGTGAGTTGTTGAGCCCGTGTATACTGTACGTGTCTGAACTGGTAGGTGGGTCAATAGAACCGTAATGGAGACATCACGTAGTGTACATCCACCCACCCATACATGCAGTGAGTAGTGAGTTGTTGAGCCCGTGTATACTGTACGTGTCTGAACTGGTAGGTGGGTCAATAGAACCGTAATGGAGACATCACGTAGTGTACAACCACCCACCCATAAGTTACATGCAGTGAGTAGTGAGTTGTTGAGCCCGTGTATACTGTACGTGTATGAACTGGTAGGTGGGTCAATAGAACGTTAATGGAGACATCACGTAGTGTACAACCACCCACCCATACATGCTGTGAGTTGTAAGTTGTTGAGCCCGTGTATACTGTACGTGTCTGAACTGGTAGGTGGGTCAATAGAACGTTAATGGAGACATCACGTAGTGTACAACCACCCACCCATAAGTTACATGCAGTGAGTAGTGAGTTGTTGAGCCCGTGTATACTGTACGTGTATGAACTGGTAGGTGGGTCAATAGAACGTTAATGGAGACATCACGTAGTGTACAACCACCCACCCATACATGCAATGAGTTGTGAGTTGTTGAGCCCGTGTATACTGTACGTGTCTGAACTGGTAGGTGGGTCAATAGAACGTTAATGGAGACATCACGTAGTGTACAACCACCCACCCATAAGTTACATGCAGTGAGTAGTGAGTTGTTGAGCCCGTGTATACTGTACGTGTCTGAACTGGTAGGTGGGTCAATAGAACGTTAATGGAGACATCACGTAGTGTACAACCACCCACCCATAAGTTACATGCAGTGAGTAGTGAGTTGTTGAGCCCGTGTATACTGTACGTGTCTGAACTGGTAGGTGGGTCAATAGAACGTTAATGGAGACATCACGTAGTGTACAACCACCCACCCATAAGTTACATGCAGTGAGTAGTGAGTTGTTGAGCCCGTGTATACTGTACGTGTATGAACTGGTAGGTGGGTCAATAGAACGTTAATGGAGACATCACGTAGTGTACAACCACCCACCCATACATGCAATGAGTTGTGAGTTGTTGAGCCCGTGTATACTGTACGTGTCTGAACTGGTAGGTGGGTCAATAGAACGTTAATGGAGACATCACGTAGTGTACAACCACCCACCCATAAGTTACATGCAGTGAGTAGTGAGTTGTTGAGCCCGTGTATACTGTACGTGTCTGAACTGGTAGGTGGGTCAATAGAACGTTAATGGAGACATCACGTAGTGTACAACCACCCACCCATAAGTTACATGCAGTGAGTAGTGAGTTGTTGAGCCCGTGTATACTGTACGTGTCTGAACTGGTAGGTGGGTCAATAGAACCTTAATGGAGACATCACGTAGTGTACATCCACCCACCCATAAGTTACATGCAGTGAGTAGTGAGTTGTTGAGCCCGTGTATACTGTACGTGTCTGAACTGGTAGGTGGGTCAATAGAACCGTAATGGAGACATCACGTAGTGTACATCCACCCACCCATAAGTTACATGCAGTGAGTAGTGAGTTGTTGAGCCCGTGTATACTGTACGTGTCTGAACTGGTAGGTGGGTCAATAGAACCTTAATGGAGACATCACGTAGTGTACAACCACCCACCCATAAGTTACATGCAGTGAGTTGTGAGTTGTTGAGCCCGTGTATACTGTACGTGTATGAACTGGTAGGTGGGTCAATAGAACGTTAATGGAGACATCACGTAGTGTACATCCACCCACCCATACATGCAATGAGTTGTGAGTTGTTGAGCCCGTGTATACTGTACGTGTATGAACTAGTAGGTGGGTCAATAGAACCGTAATGGAGACATCACGTAGTGTACATCCACCCACCCATACATGCAGTGAGTAGTGAGTTGTTGAGCCCGTGTATACTGTTCGTGTCTGAACTGGTAGGTGGGTCAATAGAACCGTAATGGAGACATCACGTAGTGTACAACCACCCACCCATACATGCAGTGAGTAGTGAGTTGTTGAGCCCGTGTATACTGTACGTGTCTGAACTGGTAGGTGGGTCAATAGAACCTTAATGGAGACATCACGTAGTGTACATCCACCCACCCATACATGCAATGAGTTGTGAGTTGTTGAGCCCGTGTATACTGTACGTGTCTGAACTGGTAGGTGGGTCAATAGAACCGTAATGGAGACATCACGTAGTGTACAACCACCCACCCATACATGCAGTGAGTTGTGAGTTGTTGAGCCCGTGTATACTGTACGTGTCTGAACTGGTAGGTGGGTCAATAGAACGTTAATGGAGACATCACGTAGTGTACATCCACCCACCCATACATGCAATGAGTTGTGAGTTGTTGAGCCCGTGTATACTGTACGTGTATGAACTAGTAGGTGGGTCAATAGAACCGTAATGGAGACATCACGTAGTGTACATCCACCCACCCATACATGCAGTGAGTTGTGAGTTGTTGAGCCCGTGTATACTGTACGTGTCTGAACTGGTAGGTGGGTCAATAGAACCGTAATGGAGACATCACGTAGTGTACATCCACCCACCCATACATGCAGTGAGTAGTGAGTTGTTGAGCCCGTGTATACTGTACGTGTCTGAACTGGTAGGTGGGTCAATAGAACCGTAATGGAGACATCACGTAGTGTACAACCACCCACCCATACATGCAGTGAGTAGTGAGTTGTTGAGCCCGTGTATACTGTACGTGTCTGAACTGGTAGGTGGGTCAATAGAACCGTAATGGAGACATCACGTAGTGTACATCCACCCACCCATACATGCAGTGAGTAGTGAGTTGTTGAGCCCGTGTATACTGTACGTGTCTGAACTGGTAGGTGGGTCAATAGAACCGTAATGGAGACATCACGTAGTGTACATCCACCCACCCATACATGCAGTGAGTAGTGAGTTGTTGAGCCCGTGTATACTGTACGTGTCTGAACTGGTAGGTGGGTCAATAGAACCGTAATGGAGACATCACGTAGTGTACATCCACCCACCCATACATGCAGTGAGTAGTGAGTTGTTGAGCCCGTGTATACTGTACGTGTCTGAACTGGTAGGTGGGTCAATAGAACGTTAATGGAGACATCACGTAGTGTACATCCACCCACCCATACATGCAATGAGTTGTGAGTTGTTGAGCCCGTGTATACTGTACGTGTCTGAACTGGTAGGTGGGTCAATAGAACGTTAATGGAGACATCACGTAGTGTACATCCACCCACCCATACATGCAGTGAGTTGTGAGTTGTTGAGCCCGTGTATACTGTACGTGTATGAACTAGAAGGTGGGTCAATAGAACCGTAATGGAGACATCACGTAGTGTACATCCACCCACCCATACATGCAATGAGTTGTGAGTTGTTGAGCCCGTGTATACTGTACGTGTATGAACTGGTAGGTGGGTCAATAGAACCGTAATGGAGACATCACGTAGTGTACATCCACCCACCCATACATGCAGTGAGTTGTGAGTTGTACGTTGGCTTAAAGATGTAAATTAAAAATCAGAGGGTAACATTATTTTAAATCTGTGTCTGAAAACAATAACAGAAATTAATGAGGGCAATCATTTGGCGACCTACATAGCCTAACATAAACAATAATCAATCAGTGCAAAGCTAAAAGAATATCTTTTATATAAAATGTATGTGCAAATTCAATAGTATTTGCACTAGTTGGGAAGACCTACTCGATAATTGCCTTGTTTCATTACTTCATGTTGACGGTGTATCATGAAATGAGACATTGTTATCGATACCATCTATTGTAAATGGCAATGTCTCTTATCATTGAATTAATCGTAACAAAACAATATTTCTCTTTATGCAATTACTTTAATGCGAACAATTCTAGAGGAACTCTACCCCATTTTCATAGTTATATACTGTATATATACAGTATATACTATAAACGTACAAAGTATGTAGCGTAAATGAAGCTAAGCGGTAAGTAGCGCTTGGCATTGGGTAAACAATGACACTGCCTTGAGACCGTTGGCCGCTCCTACGTCATGCATATTCATGTTAAGCAGAGTATTATCTTCAGTTACCTCATCTCCGTGACATATTTGTGAATGACTCCAATCCACATCTCGTGTCATCTTGTGAATGATGACATTTCAAATCTCTTGTTATTTTGTGAATGATGTCACTTCACGTCTACTATTATTATGTGAATGACGCCACTCAACGTCTTGTAATGATGTAATTTCAAATCTCCTGTTATTTAGTGTATGATGTCACTTCACATCTCCTGTTATTCATTGAATGTCGCCACTCCACTTATCGCGATATTTTGAGAATGATGCCACTCCACTTCTCTTATTATTTGGTGAATGATGCCACTCAACGTCTCTTATTATTTGGTGAATGAAGCCACTCAACGTCTCTTATTATTTGGTGAATGAAGCCACTCAACGTCTCTTATTATTTGGTGAATGATGCCACTCAACGTCTCTTATTATTTGGTGAATGAAGCCACTCAACGTCTCTTATTATTTGGTGAATGAAGCCACTCAACGTCTCTTATTATTAGGTGAATGATGCCACTCAACGTCTCTTATTATTTGGTGAATGAAGCCACTCAACGTCTCTTATTATTAGGTGAATGATGCCACTCAACGTCTCTTATTATTTGGTGAATGATGCCACTCAACGTCTCTTATTATTTGGTGAATGATGCCACTCAACGTCTCTTATTATTTGGTGAATGATGCCACTCAACGTCTCTTATTATTTGGTGAATGATACCACTCAGCGTCTCATGTTACTTTCGACAGTTTTAAAACTTAGGTACTCAATACTTAAAACAAACACTCTGGTAAAAAAAATAAAAAACAAACAAAAACAAAACATGAATAGAATTCATAATAACAAGATCGGAAATGAACTATAATGCACACTAATTGTATAACGTTTGAAATAATCACTTCTGCATTGCTTGACATTAAAATATTTTACATGTTTTCAAAAATAATTATTTGATGTAAAAGAGATCATTAAGAGTCTGCCGAGGCTGTCGGCCATGTTGGTTTTAATCCCATAAGAACAATGTTATTTTTGAACCGGACATACGATCACGCGTATCCAAACTAAACAGTTATTTTTAAACGGATTTTCCCCAAACTAATTGCATTTGATCAAGATTGAAAATGCGTTTTGGAATTGCTTTGCGAATTCCTAATTAGTTTTAAAGACAAAAATATAAGAATATTTAGTTTGAGGTTTTCAATGTCACCTATTTTTTTTTTTTTTTCAAAACTAGGCGTAAGTAGGCTATTCAAAATGTCAGAAGCAACCCCAATGCCCAATATATTAACATTTAAAATAACACCTCATACACAAATTTTGGTCAATAAATAACGAAAAAATATGGATTCGCAAATAACATTCTTCTTATGGAATTAAAACCAATATGGCGACAGCCTCTGCAGACTCTTAAGGTAAAAGTTTTATTTTATTTATCGAAAGTAAAACAGATGCAGCGTCCAGCGTAAATGAAACTGCAACCTTATGTGAAAACGTTCTGTCGTTTTTTGGCAAATAAAATATTGTTCCCAAAATAATTTTCAAAACAAACAATCTTAAGATGGTTCATAAAAACCTTTTAAACGTTCAGTGGTTTAGCTAGTTAAATAATTTCTATTGCTTGGTTAAAAAAATATGGAAAAATTCTAAACCTATATAAAAATGAGGAAATATAGAAATTACACTCAGTTAAGTTATTAGAAAGTATAATTAATCAAGTTTTTTATTCTTCCTGGCTAGATCATAATGACCGAGTTTCCCCTGGAAGTACCAAACAACAATTAGGCTTTCTACGGCCTGTACTCTACAGGGTCAGTGATTCAGTTCAGGTGAGAACCAATTATGAACTGATTACATAAGAAGGAAGTTGCTTCATGTAACACGATGTAGCTGAGATGGCAAAACACGTAAATAAAACTAAAAAAAATATCAAAATACCTCAGAATAATTGTTGATCAACAACAAAATTTTAAATATGACACATTGTCGCAAACATGGAATCCAACCCTAATATAACAATTTATTAGCAAAGAAAATTAAGGTAAATAAGTATTTTGGTTACCAAATTGACTGAAATGATGAGTCTGCACACAAATCAGTTATTTTTCATTTGTTATAATTTGTTTAATATTGTACTTAAATCTGTAAACTATTTAAGAACCAAGAGACACCCCTACAAGCTTCGCGTGCCAACCCCGACTCTCGCTGTGCTGGATACACCTCGGCCTTCGGCCTCAGCATGTGACTTTTGACTACAAATAATAGTAGATTATCTGTATAACGTAAAATCACAATTTTAAATTTATTTACAGTATTTCACTCACACTAATTAATTACTTTGCTACCTATTCATTAGTATAAATACCCAAAGGTATTACTTAGCATATTTCAAACGTGTTTATTAAATTTGTTTTTGTTAAACAGCTGAAGATGAAACTCTTAATGTATCAACAGAACATTGTCAAATATAAAAAAGAAACATGTTTATTTATTTACAGAACAGCTTTCAATAATGTACTAAAATCAACCCAATGTTATTCTTATGAGGAAAAGGAAATTTTGAGGGGCTGTTTGTACTCCTTTAGGAATGCAATTTCCAAAAATTCTTTCTTAGTGGGTCCCTTCGATACTGAAGCTAACTTCCTTTAAAATTTCGTGTAAATCCGTTCGGTGGTTTTTGAGATTTCTGATGAGTGAGTGAGTCAGTCAGTGGTATTTGGCTCTTATATTTATATAGATAAGGTAATTAGGCCTACTTAATATACGATATCAATTCACTACATTTTTTTCAAGAAAGTTATGCTTCTATAACTACAACACAGCAATAAAAAAATAGTGTTAGTTCAGATAAAATGAGTGTTTAGTGTCTAATTTACTATTTTTTATCGATAGTGTCTAATTTTATCGATACCAAACATTTGACGTTGTTGCGCCAAGCTTGCAGTTCTCGATGAGGACTTACGAATGCTATTCCCACTTTCCTTAGCAACCTTAGTCCTGCCTTTTTTGGCGTACAACCTTCATAGAGAATCGATGACTTTGGAAGTTGTTTTAACTTGAAAGCCACCTGTCCATTTCAACAGATTCACGAAGAAAGACTCGAATGCGAAATAGTTCGATATTTTACGCAATTATTTAGTGGAATTTAAGAACAGTAAACATTGATGTCATTGAAGCAACTGCCATTTTGATCTTACGTCAAGATTTTTCTTCAATAAATTTATATGGTTTTGCTTAAACTTTAAATGCGAAGGACATTAATACACAGAGTGTCTTTTAAATGCACCACCACCGTCATTTTGGCAACCATAAGTCTGACAAAAAACTTTTAAAACCTCACCTTGTTTTTAGAGACAATTAAAAATACATAGTTCTAATTTTGAAAAATGGTTGCCATTTTCCAATATGACGGTCAACTTTGTTTTTTCTTATGGAACATCCTATATTTTATGATCGACAGCTGTATTAGAAGTCGAGTTAAATAGCTGATAATGTTAACAGTGCTGCCAACAGAAATTTATCTGTGACAAACTAGTAAAATATTTCTTTAATTATGTATTATAATTTGAAACACTACTTTGTCAAACCATGAAACAATTTGCCAAGCAAACATTTTCCAAACTTTTCTCGTAATGTTTGCTGATTAGACAATTTTTTTCAATGCATATTAACAAAATTTGTTATCTCAGCTCCAGAAGGAATCTGAACATTTTTATCTCTCATGCTAATAGATGGGAAAACTGCCTAGAATAAAAGAAGTCTTAAAATTACTATTTATATGAAAAACTACCATAAAAATGTTCCACTATAAAAAACATAGTTGACCGCCGTATTTTGAATTTTGAAGTATGTATTTTTAATTGTCTCCAAAAAAATGGTAAAGTGTTTTGTCAGTCTTTCAATTTCTAAGATCACAATGGTGGCCCATTTCAAATAGATACCCTGAATAGCCGAATATATTGTCTTATACCATCAGGATGAAAATGCCAAACCGTGCAAGTATAGTGTTAATATTTCAGAATATGCGAGATATAAACGTAAATCGTTTAAGCTGTCGCACAGGTTTTAAGTACAACAGTTTTTATCTAACATGATTCTATTCTGAAATTCTAACTAAACTATGAGGTTTTGTTTCATTTTATGGGTGCTTCTTAGTAAAATTAAAAAAAAAAAAAAAACTAGAAACCATTAAACGATATTAAAAATATGTGAATAAAATTAATTAAGCCGAATAAATGACGAATGAAAACGAAAATTTAGGGAATTGGCACAATATGCATATTTATCAAATGTCAAGTCAAAGTAAGCGAATTAGATAAGGATGAAATGTGCCTGTAGACTAGATACTTGAAATACTAGGATAGTAACACTCAGACAGGTAGGAAAATTCCTATAGCATTTGGAATATGAATTATATTCGAAAATAGGTTTCATTTATAATTCCCCATGCAATGAATTCACACATTAAAACAAGATATCAAAAATATAATAATTAGTGAAGAAAATTAAATGCAGAAGCCGCCAAAACATGAAGAAAAAAGTGTGATGAAATAAAAATGGTTTTTAAATGGTTCATTTATCTAACAAAAATGAGATGTATCCGCATATGTAAGTCATTTCTAATAAATTATTGCAAAATAGTAATAGGTTTTTGTTGTACATTTTCGAAACACTTAAATTAAAACATTATACGGGGTTTTTATTGCTATTTTCAATATAGTTTATTAATTAGCATAATACGTGTTGGTACAATACAGTACAAGTAAACATCACACAACAAAAATGTATTACAATGTAAGTACAAATATTATGGTGATCGATTTCGGTGAACCATGCTCACTTCCTCAGACCAGAGGGATTCACAAAAGATTCTTTTGTGCCCAACTGCACTTGTATTGTAATATATTTATGCATTTTGTGCTTATATTGTAATAAATTTGTGTTGTGTGACGTTTACTTGTATTGTATTTTCAAAATATATATATATATATAAAAAATCTTGTGGGCAGGCATTGAGGAAGGTTGGAGACGTGCTACATGCATGACAGATTATGTCGTCACTGTCACTCATCATCATCCACTCACCCGTCTTGTCATTGACATTGCATTGTTGCCTGCACACGGATGTGGACCACAGTCTGATCTCATGCTTACGTTATCGTTCGTGTCACACAGTATCAATTGTGTGAAACCCGATATAAAGTCGTCACTGTCATTCATCGTCTACTCACCCGTCTTGTCATTGACATTGCATTGTTGCCTGCACACGGATGTGGACCACAGTCTGATCTCATGCTTACGTTATCGTTCGTGTCACACAGTATCAATTGTGTGAAGCCCGATATAAAGTCGTCACTGTCATTCATCGCCTACTCACCCGTCTTGTCATTGACATTGCATCGTTGCCTGCACACAGATGTGGACCACAGTCTGATCTCATGCTTACGTTATCGTTCGTGTCACACAGTATCAATTGTGTGAAGCCCGATATAAAGTCGCCACTGTCATTCATCGCCTACTCACCCGTCTTGTCATTGACATTGCATTGTTGCCTGCACACGGATGTGGACCACAGTCTGATCTCATGCTTACGTTATCGTTCGTGTCACACAGTATCAATTGTGTGAAGCCCGATATAAAGTCGCCACTGTCATTCATCGTCTACTCACCCGTCTTGTCATTGACATTGCATTGTTGCCTGCACACGGATGTGGACCACAGTCTGATCTCATGCTTACGTTATCGTTCGTGTCACACAGTATCAGGTGTGTGTAACCACATAAATATAAGAGTCGGCTGCTATAAATACAATCAAATTATATTATTTAACACAAAAGTCTATATATTTACATTTAAGGTTATGTTTACAACAGATTTATATTTGGTTGATCCCCCCTCCCATCTAGATGTAAAAGGGGTCAACATAGAGTATGGAAAACTGTAGTTGAAAGTGATAGTGTATTTATTGTTATTAGCTTTTTTGTTATTGTTATTTTTGTTTATTATTAGTATTTATTATGGTTAATTACTTGTTTATTGTTGTTTGTTACTGTTTTTTGAATGTTATATTTATTTAATTAATCAATGTTTATTTTTGTAAAAGTTGTCTTTTACAGGATAAGGATTGTCTCAATAAAGCATTTGTATTTATTAAAATTAGTTGGAAAAATTAATTATTTACACTCTGTAGCAATTACCTTAAAATGTTTAGTATTTAGCTGCCTGCTCTAAACCACCACTAAACGTAAAAAAACCTTAACTATAATTTGGGGAAAAAAAGAAAATAACTTATGTTATTATTGGACCCCGTCGACAAGTTCTGCGTAACTGGGTGGGGTCACAATGTTGTTCATTTTTGTATTCTTTAAAATAAATAATAAAATAAAATAAATACACTCGAAACGTGACAGCATGGTCTTTAATTGTGCAGATATTTAAATTATTAGAACTGCAACATTTCAAAATGCTGTTACAAATAGGGGTCTGATTTGTTAAGATCCTGTATTTGATAAATAATTACCACCAAGTCTAGAATGAAAGTAGACCTTGACGTTAAGTTAAGTAACTTTGACATTGTTTGACATAGAAGAAGGTGATCGATGTAATCATATATGAGAAGTACTGATAAATGTGTGGTATGTAGGGTAGGTTTGGTTACGTTATCGGGAGACGTGTTACTTGCTATTTCGATTAAAAACCATTCACCATTCACTTGCCAAACAAATACGGGAACATTCAGAAAAAGGCCTCAAAACATATAATTTTACGTTTTGGAATTTTTCAGGAAATACTGTGTTAGTTCACAAATTTAAAAACTTGAACTTCTTGACTAATGAAGTTTGTTCGATACCACCCAAAGTTGATTTTTTCTCGATGTTTCAAATTATTTAACTCTGGACAAAAAAATATCATTGAAGTAAAGATTTGTCCGTAAGTATACGCCTCCTTACCGATAGACTTTAAGAAATACAGAATCACAAAAGATTTACTTCAACCGAACGCAGTAAAAGCATTTCAACTACAATAATTAGAAACCAGATATTAAATTTTCTCTTATAAATAATATATTCCTTGACCAGCAAAATCTTATGAACAGAATAGAAATTATATTCAAACACACGCCTCTGAAAAATATCAGACTAAGTTTTTGCGATCAGAAAATGACTTAGAGTGGTTACTTTTCTAACCACTTTTTCATACACACTTTGTTAACTGATGTCAACATGTTCGTACGAAACACCCCCCCCCCATCCATCGTCCCAAGTATGACGGTCAACATTTTGTAATATGCTTGACTTGTTGGAAGATAACAGAAGACATTGCTAGATATCCTTGGCCAATATTCATTAATCTGTAGCCGTCATGTTATTGCTGTAAAGTGCGTGTTTAACTGCCTTGTCGTTATTCTTCGCTACGACAGGAAAATATATTCTTCTAAAATAACGTGTATAAGAGTGTTTACATCCCATTCTCCCTTCACTATTGTAATAGTTTATAGTAGTATAGTCACACAATTTCAGATTACTACAGATAAATCAATTTATTTGTTATTGCAGTGTTATTCTTGAAGTTATTTTGCGGTATTATTCTGTTGTCAATAAAGAATTACTGAGTCCTGAGTTATTAGTTAGGCCTATAATGATTATATTAAATATTCGTTTTAATATTGATAGAAATATTTGGGGGCACCCGAGGTGCGACATGGACTACCTGAGGGTCATAATTGGACACTCGAGGTGCGACATGCAGCGAAAGAAAACCCAAACTAACACTCGAGGTGCGACATGGCGAGTTAGTACCACCGTACGTGTATAGGTGGGTGGGTGGGTTAGTACCACCGTACGTGCATAGGTGGGCGGGTGGGTTAGTACCACCGTACGTGTATAGGTGGGCGGGTGGGTTAGTACCACCGTACGTGTATAGGTGGGCGGGTGGGTTAGTACCACCGTACGTGTATGGGTGGGCGGGTGGGTTAGGTTAGGTTAGGTTGAAAATATACACGTATTAATCAATCAACAGTGAACAATTTTGTTGTTTGAAAGCCTCACAGAAAATGTTGCTTAGTTCCAAACATATTTATTCCAATATATATATATAAATATAAAATATATATATATATTTATGGACACAGAGAGAGCGCGTCTACAACCCCGCAACCCTTCGCCGGGCTACCTGAGGTGGCATGTCGCACCTCGAGTGCCAGTTTTATGGCCCTTTGGGTCGCTGGGATTAAACACAGGTAGTCCATGTCGCACCTCGAGTGCCACCAAATATGTTTGCCAGTACTTTGTTTAGTTAGTGAGGTCTGTTGCTACAGCTGGTTTAAACTGCATTACATTTACATGGGACTGATCGTTGGGCACACAACATTTCGGTCTCAGAACGTACCATAAAATTGGAAATATCCAAAGAGACCTTGCCTCAATAATGGACAATTTAAAATTAACACATCGAGACGAGACGGACGGACGAACATACCCTGAATGCAAACAATATGTGAATCAAAAAAAAGAATTGGCTAAGTCGGACTTTACAAACTGCAGAAATCATGTCATAGATATTGTACAAAATCAAATAATAGAAAAACACATAACTAGTTACGAAGATTACCTGAGAAAAATTGACAACGAAACAAAAATCCAATTATTAAAACAAACAGGCAACCAAATTAAAGGAATCATCAAAAATCTGATTAAATATGAAAACATCTCTAGAAAAAGCCTATTAAAAGATACGTCCTATTTTGATATAATAAACGAAAAAAAACAAGAAGAATTCAACATCGACAACGTAGACCATCTGGACAACATACTACGAGTCAACAAAATAGACATACCAAATTTTTTTACAGATTTCATATTGATACAAAGTAGATTCTTTCAAAAAATAAATTGTTTTGTACTAAAAGGAGTAACCAATACAGGGAAAAGTATGCTTACGCAGATATTGTTAAGTCCATTAGAGCCAACTATTATATCTAGAGAAAGAGACAGGACGGGGTCCCACTTTGACCAGCTGCCAAGTTCCACTTGTGTAATATTCGAAGAGCCACTGATAGATAACACATCAGTAGGAACGTGGAAATTACTAATGGAAGGAGCGACTATAATGACGGACATAAAACACAGTGACGAAGAACAAATAAAAAGACTACCTATATTTATTACAACCAACAACCCACTAACCATGTGGTGTGACAGTTCAGAAAAAGAACCATTGGAACAACGCTTTGTACAATACAATCTAAATAAGAAAATAACAAGTTACATAAAAGAAGGTGTAATACCAAAGGCAAACACCTTAATTACAAATAATGATGTTATAGCACTAATCATGAGATATCTAGAAGAAATTATAGATCAGATAGAAAAATCAACACAAAATGCTACAGAAAGTAAAGAATTTATAGTTACTAGCAGCGATACAATAGATGAGCTGTTAGATGATGTTGTTGGTTCTTGGTTGTTATGTTCATTCTCGTTCATGGCGTCTTCTGTACTTTTGAATAGTTCTTTAACTAATGTTTCCTGATAGTAGTCGCTATTGTATTTGTCCGTGTTATTTGACTTGTACGTTAACAGCTCATCTATTGTATCGCTGCTAGTAACTATAAATTCTTTACTTTCTGTAGCATTTTGTGTTGATTTTTCTATCTGATCTATAATTTCTTCTAGATATCTCATGATTAGTGCTATAACATCATTATTTGTAATTAAGGTGTTTGCCTTTGGTATTACACCTTCTTTTATGTAACTTGTTATTTTCTTATTTAGATTGTATTGTACAAAGCGTTGTTCCAATGGTTCTTTTTCTGAACTGTCACACCACATGGTTAGTGGGTTGTTGGTTGTAATAAATATAGGTAGTCTTTTTATTTGTTCTTTGTCACTGTGTTTTATGTCCGTCATTATAGTCGCTCCTTCCATTAGTAATTTCCACGTTCCTACTGTTGTGTTATCTATCAGTGGCTCTTCGAATATTACACAAGTGGAACTTGGCAGCTGGTCAAAGTGGGACCCCGTCCTGTCTCTTTCTCTAGATATAATAGTTGGCTCTAATGGACTTAACAATATCTGCGTAAGCATACTTTTCCCTGTATTGGTTACTCCTTTTAGTACAAAACAATTTATTTTTTGAAAGAATCTACTTTGTATCAATATGAAATCTGTAAAAAAATTTGGTATGTCTATTTTGTTGACTCGTAGTATGTTGTCCAGATAGTCTACGTTGTCGATGTTGAATTCTTCTTGTTTTTTTTTCGTTTATTTTATCAAAATAGGACGTATCTTTTAATAGGCTTTTTCTAGAGATGTTTTCATATTTAATCAGATTTTGTATGATTCCTTTAATTTGGTTGCCTGTTTGTTTTAATAATTGGATTTTTGTTTCGTTGTCAATTTTTCTCAGGTAATCTTCGTAACTAGTTATGTGTTTTTCTATTATTTGATTTTGTACAATATCTATGACATGATTTCTGCAGTTTGTAAAGTCCGACTTAGCCAATTCTTTTTTTTTGATCCACATATTGTTTGCATTCAGGGTATGTTCGTCCGTCCGTCTCGTCTCGATGTGTTAATTTTAAATTGTCCATTATTGAGGCAAGGTCTCTTTGGATATTTCCAATTTTATGGTACGTTCTGAGACCGAAACGGATGCAATATGAAGTGAACCTGTTGATGCAACGGATCTGTTGTAAGCTAGAATGGCCTTCTGCATTTCCTCCCCCAGTCGCAGCAAAGTATTTAAGGATCCTGTTAATTGTCCTTGCGACGTTGCTGCTGGAGGAGGAGAAGATGATATGGTAGTGGTCGCCGTGGTCGAAGTTGAAAAAGGACGGGGCCCTCTTGTCAGGTTTTTTCCAGCTGGTGTTTGTGATGTACTTTGTGTGGAGGATGAAGGTGTAGTTCGCGGTGTTGTTGTTATTCTTCGTGTTGTTTGTGGTGTCATTGACACGTCCATCTGTTCTATTTGGTCGTCGTCTATTCTCTTCCTCACATGTTCGTAGATCACTGTCGCTTCCTGCTGCCATGGGGGTTCTATCAATATGCGCGTTTGAGTTATGTCTTCCTCCCGAGCTAGAAGCACTTGAATCACGTCTGTCAGGCTTTCTGTTATATATGTTCTTGTGTCTTCTTGTTGGTGTCCTGTCTGAATCGTTAGGTGGTTCGGTCTGTAGTTCTGTGATAGCGTTGTTATTGCTTTGGTGAATATTTCCGGCCTGGTCTTCCGTGAGCTCGTGTTCGTGAGGTATACGTACATCGTCTGTATGTTGTTTGTCGGCTGGGCCATTACGAAGTGGCTGTCTAGTTTGTTTAGTGGTTCCGGTGCGTTTGTCGTCTGATGGATTGCGTTTATTCCGTCTCTTATTATTTCTATTTGTTCTTGAGATATTGGCTCCTGACCGCTCACCTTGATCATCTGGAGACAGTAGCGTTTCGGAGGAATCTGCGCCTCTCTCCCTCTCATCCATACCTTCGGCCAGTTCTCCCTTGTTCCCTGTCCACTCCAGATGAAGGCTGTCATGTTCGGTTGGTTCTTCGATCTCTTCGTAGTCGAACTCACACTCGGCCGTAGCTTCTTCTTGAAGTTTCTGGACGTATCTTCTTTCTGAAACTGTCTTGCAGGTGTCTTGATGTTGGCACTCGGCGTTCTCCTCAAATCCACAATAGCATGTACACACAGATGTTTTGTGGACTATACAATAATCGTGGATTGACATAACTGATTGTGTTGTTACAATTTCTCTAATATATATCCGTTGGTTATCTAGTTTTAGGTTATCACAATAACCTTTATATATTAAATTCCGTACTTTCCTTATATGTGTACTCGTTTATATATCTCTTCCAATGTACCCTTCCAATTAATGGTAATCGTACGGAAGTTGTAATTGGTTGTGTAATCTTGTGTTACTAGGTTAGGTCACTTTATATCTATCTCGTCCGTTCGTCTCGTCCGTTGAGTAATGTGTGTGTTTAACACGTGTCTTCCGAAAGGAGGTGTACCTTAGCTCTTCCGATGATACGGGTAACGTGATGTCTGTCTTCCAATTAAAAAATTTTTTATATAGCTTCCGATCGTCCTCGTCCAAAAAGAGTCCGAAGTCCGCCCCGCGACCTCAGCTCCCACACGCACCCCAGGCCTAAGTCACTGACTTCCCACATGGTGGGAGGCCTGTGACTTATCGGAACACTCGATAAGAAATCAATGATATAATGCTTTTAAGACGTCACAAATTTCACTTAGTTTATGACAAAAATTGCAGTTACTGTACTTTTCTACATCCATAATCCACTAAATATTTACCAATAAACTAAATATCTATAAGAAGAATAAATAAAAACAGCTTATTTTTTCTTGTTAAAAGATATCAAAAATTAAGAGATGTTTAAATTATTTTCGAATTTTATATTGGATGTATTAAGATTTATTTAACTTATGTCCAATAATATTGTACAATTATTTTGAAAAGCAGTTGAAAAATACGCAACATATTTATTTTATAATATTGTCAGTCAGAAAAATGATTCCATTGCTCTGCCTTATTTGCTTGAGAGTATAATTTAATATGTTCCGTCGCAAATGCTATCGTGAATGGAACCAATCTTTCTTAACTCGTCAGGAAATTGCTATTGAATAACGATACGACTACGATATGTCTGATTCAGTAGGCTTTTAATCCTAAATCGGAATCGGTATTATACTTCGTGATGACAAATTACACAATACTACACATAAACAAAAATGTAAATCAATATTTGAAATTAGGCAATTTGACGCTTTTTTAGGTTACAATATAAATAATTTAGGTTGAAAATATTGTTATGTTTATTGACCATGTATAATAGGTCCGTAGAAAAAAACAAAAAATATATTGTATCATTTCATTAATGTGTTTTAAAACTGCTATGTAAATAAGTCATCCTTGCTCTTAGAGCTGACTACACATATTTGTAATAAATGTATTTACATGTTTTTCAAACATGTATTAAAATGTAGTAAGTTAGTCAACATTTAATTGTGTTTTATAATATTTTAGAAAAAACGTGAACATTTAACTTACATATTGTTTCCGAAAGAATTTTATAATATTTTTACATAGCAAAATATGTACACGAGTGTTTCTATTCTTATCTAAATATATATTATGTCAACATATTTCTTGACTCCTTAATATCGTATGAATAAACATTTGGATATTTCGAAAAGTACCTACGTTTTCGACACAAATAGTGCAGCGTCTAGATAAAAATTTCTTTGATGCATAAAATTGCAATTCAAAACTTAAATAATCATTTCGTAAAGGTTGTGAGATTATTAAAAGACTGTCATCGTTGGTATCATAATAAATGATTTCCCCTTCTTTCAAAATAAATAACGATCGTATAGCCATTGATTTATACACATACAAAGAGATGTCTTATCCAATGTTGAGTCTCAAATTATCAGCTGTTTTGTGGTCCTTGTAGAGCGGAGGTGTAGTCTCATCTAAATAACCGTACCAACTGTAGTGGCAGACCTCACTAACTAACATATTACTGGCTCAAATATTCCGATTAGGTGATATATGAATTTGCAAGTAATAATATAACCAATGATATAATTAAAACTATAAGAAATAACAAATTATTGGTAAATTGCTATATTGTCCTCGTACATCAGATCTTTAGTAACTTTATGTATTGATAAATCAACAGAATACCGTTTTAAGTAATTATTGCATAGATGTTCAACCTAGTTACTCAACTTGAATGTATTGCACAACCTAGTATGAAGATGGTCGTGGAGACAAGGTTAGGCTAAGGGAAAGGCTGAGAGGAGAAGGCCGAGTGTGGCTTGGTCACGACTAGCCTACACAGCCACCGGCCTGCTGCAGCCTCTTCAACCTAACCTCACATCAGCCGGCCTTAATGTATTATAAATGTTTTATCCTTTGTTAATCAGCTGGTTACGTTCGACCGTGAGGTAAATGTCAATTTATCCAGGTCGAATGACGTCACTGGCCTAGACCTGTAAATTGTTTTGGTTGGTATTCCAGTGGTGTCGTTCACCAACACATCGGCTTAAACTTTCCACTCTGACAATAACAGGTGGCGGCGCGACGAGCAAGCTAATAAATGCCGTTGTTTCACCACAGCTCCAGAGTGGACGGCACGGAATTTCCTCATCGTTGTCAATTCCCACTTGTCAGTTGAGCAACTCCACAGAAGCCGCTTACGACTGTCGAATGGAAGACGACACTAAAACACAAACTGGAGTGGAATTGAAATTAATAAAAGTTACCAGCTTTGTTAAACAAAAACGCTCTTATAACAATCACATTTAATTTTCTAGCGAACGAGTGAATAACCATATCACATTTTACAAATATATAATATTTAATTCTTTACATAATCTTGAAAGAGATTTTATTTACTTTTATATGCTACTCCTCTTTATATATATCAATTGATTCAATTAATTTTATACTTTTATTTTCGCTATTATATTGTAATTACGTTGTAATTCGCTGTGAACTCACTACATAAATTATCTGTTAATCTCACTGTCAATCCCAGAATCAGTCTCTTCTCGATGACAGTGGCATTGTTGCATTTTTGTGACAGTTCGTTCTATGTGAATATCGTTCTATTTTATTCGTAAACTCCCCTTCCTTCATATTTACCTCTTTTTAATGCACTCTTAAAATCTTACTTCTCCTTCTTGATATAGATTAAATTTCAAGATTGAAGAGCTTCCTATTGTAAATACTAAGCAATGAGATCAAATCAACCAACGGAAAAACTTTTTTAATAAGTTATTTATTTCTTTATATTGATTGAATGGATAGCTTTTATATCAAGCGAAAACATATAGCAAAACAATTAACCATTTCAAGGAAAATCTTATTAAAATTAACATTGTCCCTGTGATTTTTTTAGATTAATGCTAGCATGTACATGGGTATGACTTCCATCATAATTCATTAATAAACTAGGTGAGCCTAAATATAATTAATTGTGTTGATAGCAACAATACATTTGATTTTCAGTCCTTATTACAAGGACCATTACTGTCTCATTCCATTGAAATAAACAAGTAATGAAAGTAAGATAACGTAATATCAGCCTACGTAACCAAGCCTAATCAGCTGTTTAAGAAACCCGATATATATAATTACTAGCTGAACCCGGCGGACTTTGTCTCGCCTTTCATTTTTCATTGACATACCAAAATAAAGCAATAAAAATAATTATAAAAAAAACATTATTTATTAAATGAGTGCAAGAGGGTAAACAATATTTTTGGTCTTCTTATTTGGTGTATAAATGTAAAGGTTTTTTGTAGTGTGTGCTACACTCTCAAGGTGAAATGTAGAACTACAATAAATCAAAACATATACAGTACTGTTGTTGTGAGAACTTCAATCTGCTTATGGCATGTGAAACTACATTAAACCACACAGTCATATGTTTTTTGTAAACAATTCAGATTCTCCATTTGAATAACATGGGATCTTTAGGAGCCCGTGGGGCGGAACCCTGTGGACGGATCTGCATCAAACTTCACAGAAACCATCTCGGGAGTATACAGGACAGCATCCTAAAGTTTCATGGCGATCGGTTGGATGGTTTGGCAGCGCATAAACTTCAAACATATATATATATATACAAACATCCTCTTTTATAAATATAGATATTCATGTCCAAGTACTAAATTTACTTATCAAGTATTATGCCTTTGTAAGGTAAAAATATCATTAATGAATGCATGAAACACAGTTATTACACTTTAGAGACATCCAAAAAACATGCTATCTTGACCTACCCCCAACATTTCCAATTTCGAATGGACTATCCCAAAGTCCTTTAATAATACATCTATTAAATTAAATAAGTAAACAGGCATAGCATCATCATCTATACACTCTCTTTCACTCTGGACTTAATTGGTTCCATGCAGTTAAACGTTAATAAGCCCTTTCCGTAGAAAAAAAATGTTCCAGACCTATTCTAGGGAATGTCCTGATGGCTAATTAGTTTGATATAAACGTTATAATTAATTAGTACTCAGCTCGTTAGACAACAACATTTCTTAATTAGTAGAAGTGAGACGTTAGGGATTCTTTTCATGTCATTTAGAGGAACATTTAATAGTGTAACCAAGGACCCTTTCATAAACGTTTAACACATAAAAAAGTAAGAACTTTTTATAGCATGCCGAAGTTCCGATTTCAAAATTATTATTGAACGCAGTATATATATAAACATTGAATAGAGGGTAAACAGGCCTATTTATGTTAATACTATTAATATTACTAGACCTAAAATAGGTCAGAGGCCCCATAAATATGTACGCAAGGTGGATGGGAGGTCACATCAATGTTTACGTTGGGTATGTGGGAGCTCCTTCAATGTGTACGCAGGGTGGATGGGAGGTCCTATCAATATGTACTCTGGGTGGGTGGAGGCCCCATCAATATGTATCCTGGGTGGGTGGGAGGCCAAATCAATATGTTCGCTGGGTGGGTGGGGGCCCTTTCAATATGTTCGTTGAGTGGGTGGAGGCCGCAATCAATATGTACGCTGAGTGGATGGGAGGGCCCATAAATATGTACGCTGGGTGTATGAGAGGCCTCATCACTATGTACGTAAGGTTGATGGGAGGGCAATCAATTTGTAGGCTGGCCGTATGAGAGGTCCCATCAATATGTACGCTGGGTGAGTGGGATGCCCTTCAATATGTAAGCTGGGTGAAATGGAGGCTCCATCACTATCTATGTACGCTGGTTTGGATGGAGTTGATGGAAGGGCCAATCAATATGTACGCAGGGTGGATGCAAGGGCCCATAAATATGTACGCAGGGGTGATGGGTGGTCCAATCAATATGTACGTTGGTTGGATGGAAAGGCCGGGAGGGCTCATTAATATGTACGCAGGGTGGATGGGAGGGCCCATCAATTTGTACGCTGGCTGGATTGGAGGCCCCATAAATATGTATGCATAGTGGGTGGGAGGACCCATCAACGTGCAGGCTACATAGGGTAGATGGGTGGGTTCATTAATATGTATGGGTGGTTGATGGGAGGACACCTCAATATGACTATTGAATTAATTGGACGCCCAGAAATATGTACGTTGTGTGAATGGGAGGCCATATATGTATGCTGCCTAGATAGGAGGCCCCATCAATATGTACACAGGGTTGATGTTAGGGCCCTGATGGGAAGTACATGTACGCTGGATGGATGGGAGGCCCCAGCAATATGTACACAGGGTTGATGGGAGGGCCAATTAATATGTATGTACGCTGGGTAGAAGAGGGTCCCCATCAAAATGTACGTTGGGTGAATTGGAGGCCCCATCAAGACGCAAGATGGGTGGATGGGATAGCCCATGAAAAAGTACGCTGGGTGGGTTAAATTAAGACGTATACTGGATAAGCGGGTGACCCATGAAAACGTACGTTAGGTGGATGAAATGACCTATCAAGACGTACCGTTGAGTTGATCTGTCGAGGGTACTTAAGAATCTATAGATCGATTTGTTCCTCTGTAAATCATCCCCGAAGGGTGATTGAGCTCTTTGCAGCCGTGTTGTATCTTACTTACACTATGATCATAGTATTTTCTCTCATCCTGACGCACCTATCGAACACTATACACCACGTGCAATACCGGACCGTATGTGGAATATTTCAGGCATGAACAAATTTTTTACTCAAACGGTGGTTAATTAACCAAAATAAATTATTGACGGCTTGCTTTAAAATCTATTTCCTGTAAAGTTCAAAATTAAAATTCACATTTCTAAACACGTTTTAACTGTAAGTAGAGAACTTTAAATTATTAATATTGATTTATGTGGATACAAAAATAATTTAGCTGACCGAATATATTTCACTGTAAGTTTCTTATTATATAGTGCAAAAGAAATTCTTGGTATTAAATTATACCAAGAATTTCTTTTTTAGTAAAATTTAACTAATATTTAAACCATGTCTTTTCAGCTGGGACCCATTTTGATAAAGCAACAAACATGTTGCAGTACTGTAGTAGGCCTATATACCACGTTGTACAGTTAGGGTGGTCGAAGGAATCTTTTAGCCCGATCCATCCGAGGTATGTACCTACATGAACCTCTCAGGCCAGTCGTAGTGACGTGAGATGCTTGACATTACATGCACGTGTAAATGATCAATATATTACACTCACGGTAAAATCATCGCTAAGTGTAATACCGGGTTCGATTTACGATTAAGAGCCTCCCGAATCAGACACATTGTACTCTATCGTTATTCAATAGCGATTTCCTGACGAGTTAAGAAAGATTGGTTCCACTCGCGTGAGCTCATTTCAGGTCTGTATGCCATGGTTGTTTGGATCCAATCCGGCTGATCAGCTTTCAAAACACCAATCAACTAAGAATTCTAATAGCATTTTGGTAGACAGAGATCGAAAATTGTTTGAAAACTATAATCTAATCGCCTAAGATCAATGCGTGGTACCTTATGGCGAAGAATGTTTCAGAGTCGGATCTGAATATCTTGAAGCCCTTCGTCACAATCCGCTCTTAAATGCATGCATATCCTTCAAATGTAGGACACTATTTGCAATAATATTACAATGGCTCTATAACGTAATGAGTGTAAATTGCATAAAATCACCACATCCCATACATAATACATGTCTGGCACTTTGCCAAGGTGAGGCTGGGTACAAATTACATTACATGCTCAACATTCCTCCTTCAGAGTTATTCATAATTATGAAATGAACAACGTTTAAACTACTATGGATACATAAAACGTAATGTTACTTTATGACTTACTTAGTCATAACAATCATTTCCCAGCTGCATGTCTATATTTCTGGACTGTGTACGGATAGAAGAAAGCATGTACATTTGATGATAATAATAATAATAATAATAATAAAGAATGTACATTTGACATTATTATTAGTGATAATCGAAAAGCGTTCAGTGTCAAACTAATGCATACCTACAGTATTACAGATTACTGTTTTTGTCAGTTTATCCAAACCAAATTATACAGGGTATCATAAAGAAAAGGTCTCCTGGTTGGTAATTTTCGGATTCTACACCTAATTTAGAGCAAAAACTGAACGTTAAAGTTGTTCGAATTCAGCTCCATTTAGTGACTATTTGTTTTTGTGTGTGTGCTTTTTTACAAAAAATGTAATAACTCGAGAATGGTTTGACTGACTGACTTAAAATGTTAATATTATTTACATTTACATTATTTATTTACATTTACATCTTTGGTATTTATAAAATCTTGGAAATTTCAATTGTTTAAATGAATTTTGGTTTACAACTTATTTGGTTTAAACAATTTTCAATGGCCATCATTTTGAAATAGCTAAAGATAACTCAATGTATATTTTTATGGTGTGTATTAATATTGACGTGTGCACAATTTTAAGTAAGTCAGTTAAACCGTTCTTGAGTTTTTTTTTTTAATGGAGCAGAATTAAAAAAATTTATCGTTCTTTTTTTCTCTAAATTAAATCTAGAATCCAAAAATTACCAGCAAGGACACATTTTTTGTCACACCCTGAATTTTAGCTTAGCGTTGTATGAAGCTATTCCATATCTTGAGTTGTTCGATAAAATAACACAATAAGTAAAACTATAAACAAGTTAGGAGCTCTAAACTGACATTTTCTATAAATGATGTCCGCCCCAGGGAAGTACAGAAGAGTTCACAAATAAAATTAAGGGAAGTTGTTGATATTTACTTTTAGGTTAATTTATATGTTATAAATATAAGGTATTTAGTAAATGTATCATGTGTTGCGGCTTCCTTCTCTCCTTTGAACACTCCTAGCTGTAAAACTCTACTCACTGCAACTAGGCTGAACCACAGAGAAGAAAAACAGAGGTCACATTCAAGAGTGTGCTGAATATGTGTCGATTAATTTTTCCTCTAGTTTGCCATGAGATGGCAATGGCAGGGCCTGCACCTTTTCAGTCCCTCCCTTATTCCTCCCAAATCCACAAGCATAAAATAGTACTTGTTACTGAGATTTATAAAGATGTGCATTAGTAGTAAGTAAACTCTTTATATTAGCCACATTATAAGGCGTTCGCTCTGGCCATAAGAAAACAACTTGTGTTTCTGTCCCATTTAAGATCAAAATACCTAATTAAGCCTACATACTATATTATAACATTAATTAATTATCTACACAACACAAAACAATCATCTAGATCTACGATCAAAGAAAACTTGTGAGTTTTACTCCATACAAATCTAGCATTCATAAAAAAGACAATAACTTTAATAATATTTATTTAATATTGTTATTTATTTTAGAAAAACAAAACATAAATTACCAACAGTAAATTGTATAATGTTGCCTAAAACTATTTAAATGTGTGATTGGCTAAGGAAATGGTAATGCAATTATCTTGCTTGTATTGTTGTAGATAAGGATATAACAATACGAAATGAGTCATATGAAAGGTGTAGCTGATTTATTATTTATTTACTGAGTTCCTAACTCAAGAAACCACCAAAGTGAAACTAGGTAAATCACTTTATGAAATGAATGTTTTTAGGCTCGTCACCTTTAACATCATATTATAAACTAGAAATGGTTGAACTCATAGCCAGTTTGCTCATTGAAGTAGCAAGGATCCTGACGGTCGTGTGGACTAAAAGTAGAGAAAAGTAGTATTGAGCCATAAAGATAGAGGTAAAGAAAGAGTAGCCTGAGTATAGCCACCTCGAGAAATGGTATAATTGAGACTTATTTTCTCAGCTTAAACACCAAACAAAATCCTACTCGTCTAGCGAGAAATTAAAACATCAATGATTTTAACATCGCAGAATGTAAATTCTTAAGCTATTATCTCAAAATATCTCATCAAAAACTGTTCCTCGCGTTATAACATATCAAACTACACCGTGGAATATTACTTTGAGGCCAAACTGGACGAAAGTCTCTCAAAGACAACTATTAGAGTGACTGAGTCAATGTTTTCTCAAGACCATCACTTCCAATTATAAAAACACCTAGCCCCAAGATAGCTGGATAAGGATTACAACACTACGCTAATGCAAGAATAACCAAACATGGTCTTATTATCTCGATTTTTGATCCGTTTAAACTAAAGATAATTCCAAATAATGAAAAATGTTTGTTCTAAAGCGTGTTCCTTTTTTGCTTTTGTGAAATATTTGGGTGGGATTGTCAAACAATCGGACTGTTGGGACCATGGACAATTACTCAAAACCCAACTCATGCACAATCCAAATCCCATACAAACAATGTAAGCTCTTATTACATAATGGATTGCACGCGTCTTACAAAAGAATAGAAGGAAATTACAAAATTTAGATTATTTAACTATTATTTAGAATTATTAACTTTATAGTCCAAACACCTTTATTATGGTTTTTAAAACGAAATTTCAGAAAAAAATATCTTTGCTGTGTACATTTCCGGTGAGATATCATGTGGAATCGGTTCGTTTCACATCGTAATCGTCTCACATTTAACTCGGCAACTCCGCACGCAGACAATAGTCTTTCTTACTCACTCGCTTTCTGAAATCGACACAAGCACTTCTATTACTATATATTACTGTCTTATTATTTATTTTAATTGTTCAGACGCAGACATTCAAGTACGTTTTTAACATGCACAATGTTGAATTTCCGTTTATTAATGATAAGAAAACATTTTGATATAACAATCATTTGTTTTTAAACTTACAAGAAAATCGATCAAAATGGAATATATTTATTTTTAAATTAAAATAATATGTTACAAGCAAAACAAATAATTTTTATGTTTTTTTTAAAATAAAGCTACAGGATAGCATATTGATAGACCCACCCACCTGATACATGTTAGATAACACAATAGCATTTACAACATCCTCCCATTTGTCACAGAAACAGTCGTAAACTTCCATAAACTGACGTAACAACAAATGTTTTCATATTAGGTCACATATCCCAGAAAATCAGCTAGAAAGGACATACAATAACAGCCGGTTTAATATTTACCTTGGGTTTAGTAACTTGTCTAATTAAATGAGTAAACCGCGAAGACTATTAAACTACTGGTGATGGTTATTATATATTTAGCCGTATGGAATTCAAATGACGTCAACTGTGGACGCGAGTCAACCTCCGTATAAGAAACAACAGTAAACAATATTAACAATTTATAACATATGTTAAAGGGGAAGGAATACTTTAACAAAATTACTCTTTTACTATCGATAAGGAAAACTAAAAACAAATTCCTTAAATTATTAAGAAAGTCTCCTTAGTGCACTGGTGTGACGAGAAGATCGAGTGATATACGGCCTAGTAGCCATAAAACTATTAAAGTGAGCGAAGTAATTTTAGCCTTGCTAATTCACTTACGTGGACGTTATACTATTTTTTAATTGTTTTTATTCGGAAATTTTTAATTTAATGCGTATAGGTAAAATATTGCTGAAGAGATGACCTAGTGGTTATGTGTGATGGACCTACCTGGGGAGCATCTTGTCCAGCGTCTGGCGTGGCGCAGGAGAGAGTGCGGGGAGACGGCACAAGCAGGGTTCACCTCACTATACATCCTGCCGACTTTACTTTCACTGACGTCGCTACCCGCCTCTGTCGCAACCGTTCCTTGAGGTAAATATCGTTTACACATCCATTACACTCCACATATGAAATTAACATTATTAAATTATCAGTTTCATTTAAAATGGAGAAAACGTTTAGCATAATTGGCAATCGAGTGGTAAGTCCTACTTGAAGTATATTTCCTCAAGGGATGATGACCTTGCGATGTCACAGACCCGTTTCACAGAAATATCTACTACGATAATGCTAAAACTAAGTGAATTATTCGGTATTTAAGAGTTGCAAACAATGCTGAATCACAATAGACATATTAGGGTCATAAATCCAACGAAGAAGGGAAACAGGAACTTTCCAAACGTAGGTCTTCTCACCGTCTCGACTGATTTCTCTATATAAATCTATAAAATATTCATCATCTCGGGAAACAGCACTTTCAAATATTTTTAAGTTCAAGCTTCTTTAGGACTGGTCTTTTAAATCGAGAACTGGACAGACTTCTTCTATCTGCCATGCAACCTGAGACTTAATGTTTTTTAGTTACATTAGTCATATATGGATTTTTGGACTCATAATATCACATATTCATATAGTATCTCCCAAACAAAGAGAAAACAATAACAGAGTCGCATCCGATAGTGCACTAAATGTTGGTCAAATTAGAGTGTCGAGTATTTATTTATCCTGTTTGCCATGCAGTATCAAGGCCAAATCCTTGTCAGTCCCTCCCTTATTCCCCCCTAATCATCAATTATAAATATAGTAATTACTACTGCTAATGTATAACTATGTACATTAGTTTTAATCTATATGAAACTGCCAAGGAGGCGTTCGTTGCAACCATAAAAGTTACCTCTATCTCTTTTTTTTCTCTCTACACCAGACCAAAGAGTATCAAATTCATGTACTCACTGTTCGATTTTCACTGTCTGAATGCCAATTCTGTTAAACAAACGACATACTTAACATTAATCCTTAGAGTACTTCAGACTATGTAGACCCGTGTGTATTCTTTTAATGCTAATATATTTAATTAAAGTGACAGTTGAATTAGACGAATATTCAATTTGATAACTTCGGACTTGATAAACTCATGTACTACTTTGATGCCAACACAAACTCATGTACTACTTTGATGCCAACATAAACTCATGTACTACTTTGATGCCAACACAAACTCATGTACTACTTTGATGCCAACACAAACTCATGTACTACTTTGATGTCAACATAAACTCACGTACTACTTTGATGCCAATACAAACTCATGTACTGCTTTGATGCCAATACAAACTCATGTCCTACTTTGATGCCAACACAAAATCGTGTACTACTTTGATGCCAACACAAAATCATGTACTACTTTGATGCCAATATAAACTCATGTACTACTTTGATACCAATACAAAATCATGTACTACTTTGATGCCATTACAAACTCATGTACTACTTTGATGCCAATAGAAACTCATGTCCTACTTTGATGCCAATACAAAATCGTGTACTACTTTGATGCCAACACAAAATCATGTACTACTTTGATGCCAATATAAACTCATGTACTACTTTGATGCCAATACAAACTCATGTACTACTTTGATGCCAATACAAACTCATGTACTACTTTGATGCCATTACAAAATCATGTACTACTTTGATGCCAACACAAACTCATGTACTACTTTGATGCCAACACAAACTCATGTACTACTTTGATGCCAACACAAAATCATGTACTACTTTGATGCCAATATAAAATCATGTACTACTTTGATGCCAACACAAAATCATGTACTACTTTGATGCCAATATAAACTCATGTACTACTTTGATGCCAATACAAAATCATGTACTAATTTGTCGCCATTACAAAATCATGTACTACTTTGATGCCATTACAAACTCAAGTACTACTTTGATGCCATTACAAAATCATGTACTACTTTGATGCCAACACAAACTCAAATGATGATAATTCAAAACAAGTCCTTCTTGAACTTGATTTGAGAACCATTTTTAATGCTCAAGCTCTGGCGTTACCAAAACTGTTCCTGTAAATCTATACGTTCCCATAGTCACTCTGTGACGAGTGATAGCTGCCTTCATCCTGGAAAATGTTCTTCAACTCCAACTTTCCACGTTTTAACTTCCTGGACGCGGTCGCGCATCGCACATTGAATAAAGAATAAACTTGCACCTCTCTAGTGAACTGTTTGAACATAAGTAGACAATTAAACTAGAATAGTAAGTATTTTTGCCATTCCAATAAGGCTCACGAAGTTCATATTGGTAGGCTCTTATCGCCCGAATAATGATATACTATATATTCTTTTGAGAATATATATAATTAAATACATAGTTTATAAATAAATGCTATCTTAAATTAGTCTTAAAATATATTTTTAAAGGAACACTAATGATCGTTTTAATGTTATTTTAACTTGTTTTTATAAATCAGACTTTGCTATTTATTGTTATTATGATTTAAGTTTTTTGTTTATTTTATATATGAAGTGATAACACTAAGCAAAATTTAGAAATTTACTAACAAAATAGATTTCGATCAGTTATACAGTGCATTAAGGTACGTTTTTTATCTCTGTAATGTACTGCATCAACTTCTATAAAATAAAGGCATGTTCTTACATTCTTACATGTGAGACGCCGACACAACATTGTGCGTATTTTAAGGTGAATATGAATGGTTATATGAGTGTAGGATGAGTGTGGATGAGTGTAGTCGGGTTACTAACTGAGTTCAACTGTTCCTCAGAGAGGGCCATTTATTAATAGCCCAATAGCCGGCAACTAAGGGACCTACAGCTTACGTGGAATTCGAACTACGTAGTATTGGCCTGATTTTCAGCTAATTGACGAGTCTGATCTAGTAAACGTACGGTGTTTTAATTAACAAATTAAGTTGATCTGTTGTCAATTCAGATATCATGAACACAAAGTTTAAAACTACACTCAGGAATGTAGTCAACTGTGCTCCAAGGTTAATGTCACAACGTATATCAATTTTAAATTTTGTAATTTTGTCATTTTCTCATAAAACTTTACTATAAATCATGTGATTGATTGATTGTTTCTGTTAGGTAATTAAATGGAAACTACGTACAGGTATTGATACAAGCAGCTTATCTGGCAAAGTACCAACTGGCTTGCGCTACCGTCATCGTGCTGTGCTTTACTATACTTTCTAAGGAACGACAGTTGGCATTACCGAATGTTCCTGTTTATTGTGATTATGATATTATGTGAAAGGCACCGAAACGCAGTCAAGTTTAAGGAAATACTAAAATTCCAGGATTTCAGAGAATACCATCTGAAGATCAGTCTTCTTAGCTATACATGGAAAAATCATTGTGCAAGTTTTGTTCATAGCAGTTATTTAAAAGATGTTTATTAGAGTTTGTTCATAGCAAGGTTATATCATTTTCCATATTAATTTAAATTTGTCACTTTCCATGATTTGAGAGGGATATAAACTAACAAATAAATTTCAATGCTGGGAATTTTGGTCAGTTAGTGCTTAAACTTCTTTGTTTGATCATGACATAAAAAACTATATACAATTCATTGCCATTTTATCAAACACACACTAGAGACGATACAGATCTTCTGTATAAAACTTCTAAGGATATTGTAAAAAAAGTGTTACTTAGAGAGGTTCTTTCAGGCTGGATAACTAATACAATAGATTAGTCTACCAACAAAAATGCCTACAACAAAACCAAGCGGCTATTTCATTTTCTTTAAACATTGGGTTGGATAATGCACTAGAAGACTGCCAATCATATAAAAATATTTAAGATAAAATGTTTATGACAAATTAATTTGATTTATGTTTGTATTAAACTGATGCTCAAATTTCCAATCAAATCTTGAATTGCAGATCTAGGACTCTATAGTTTGACCAGAACTATTTGTTATTATTTATAATATCTATTTATTGTAGTTTATTGAAGACAAACATGTATTCATTGTTATTAGAAATATAGTAAAATAATGAAATGTTATCTGACAGGAAAATTATAAGACGGCGTCAGTATTTGTCTATTCTAAATACATAGTAATGGTTTAGAACAATTTTTTCACTGTAGCCTATGGCTAAATGAGAGAATATATTATATATATTTTGTTATATAGTTCATCTTTACAATATTATAACAATAGATTTCAATTGAACTAAAACAATTGAAAATAACAAATATCAAACAAATATATATATATATATATATAAGTACTGTACCTATAATTACAAAATATTATTAACAGAAACAAATTAAAGAATTGCACCACTATTCATAACTAATCAAAATATTTTAGCAATATATTTCAGCGTTTTGAAATATTTAATAGAATTAAGGCGTTGGTCCAGGAGAAGTAAGTTCACGAGAGATTGGTCTGGACTGCCGGCCCTTCCCCAAGCCGTAGTTACTTCACAATCTTGGTTCCTACAAGGAAATCAGGTAACGTTCAGTTTAGTATGTCCGTTATTACAATAAACGGCATTAGAGATAAGTGGCTGAAAGTCACTCAATTGTGACGCATAATTAAAACGTGTATTAACGTTATTTAACTGTTGCGTGGGCTGATGTTGCAGTTGTAAGACAATGAGCTGCACGATGTGGTAATTTGTTAACACGGGGCGCTTACCGTGTTAATTAAACACCTGTTTCTGACGACTTACATCAACATTTTAATAATCACTGGTTTAGTTGAATGCCAAAAAGAGAGTTAGTGCCAGTAAATAACTTTCGTTCAGCAATAAAAAATAGAATTATAATTGAAAATTTGTGTCGAGATGCATCCAAACTATTACAGAACTTATTGCTGCAACACTGATCCGTCATGGAACCTTTACAGAATACAAAAAGATAAATAAAAGCTACAAGTAATGAAATCAGTGTCAGCCCTGGACATAAAAATAGAGCAAAATATTTTTTAGAAATATTGTATGTATGAAGAAATGACCGTGGGATATGCATAAATGTACCTGTTTACTCACAGAGCCTAAACGAGAGCAAGATCCATCGATTTACTAAAATTGCGTTTTTGATAGACATGAATACATGATGGACAATGGGTTTGTCATAGGTAGTGCACGATGGACAATGTGTTTATCATATATTGTGCATGATGTACATTATGATTGTCATAGCTAGTGCATGATGGACAATGTGTTTATCATAGTTAGTCTATGATGGGCAATGTGTTTATCATAGTTAGTGCATGATTGGCAATTCGTCTGTCATAGATTTTCCATTATGATGAACAATTAGTTTGTCATAGGTAGTGCAAGATGTACATTATCATAGATTGTGCATGATGTACATTATGCTTATCATAGATAGTGCATGATAGACAATGTGTTTATCATAGATAATGCATGATTGGCAATTCGTCTGTCATAGATTGTCTATCATAATGAACAATGGGTGTGTCATAGATAGTGCAAGATGGACAATGTGTTTATCATAGATTGTGCATGATGTGCATTATGACTGTCATAGCTAGTGCATAACGGATAATGTGTTTATCATAGATAATGCATGATTGGCAATTCTTCTGTCATAGATTGTATATCATAATGAACAATGGGTGTGTCATAGGTAGTGCAATATGGACAATGTGTTTATCATAGATTGTGCATGATGTGCATTATGACTGTCATAGCTAGTGCATAATGGATAATGTGTTTATCATAGATAATGCATGATTGGCAATTCGTCTGTCATAGATTGTCTATCATAATGAACAATGAGTTTGTCATAGGTAGTGCAATATGGACAATGTGTTTATAGTTACATGATGGGCAATTCGTTTATGGTAGATAGACCATGATTATTAAATAAGTGAGATATTTTACCCAGTAAGCGTGTATTCAAATGTTATTAAACTTCATTAGGGACTGACTTGTAGATTGACTAGTGAATTGATCAGGACTGGATGTATATGAATAATTACAGACTTTATTACACTTTATTTCAGACTAAGAATTACATTTTTTACAAAGTTGTATTAATAAATACTCTCATGATAAAGAAATAGGTAGTAAACATTTAATTAATTCTAAATTTTATGACTCCTACTGGAGTTGAGCCATCTGTGAAAAATAAATTTGGCTTTTTTAACCGTCCTACCCTAGACAGCAGATATGGTTTTTATCTGTCGATACCGTACCCAGTTCGGACACAATGCGTTTCGTTGGATGATTTCAAGAATTCAGAGCGCATAAATAACCGATTAATATTTACTATCAAATGTTTATCTAAAACAAAATAAAAATTAATATTTTTATGTTGTACTGGTTACAACTGATAAGCTACAAATGCTTTAGTCGTCACTTTTGAGAAATAGGTAATATTTATGTTCTCAATTAATTTTAAGAGATCAACATTATTGGAAGTGTCAGGTTATCTCTACTTAGCTTTGCGGATAAATGTTTCAGTAAGGTAGGGGCCTACAAACATTATTAACATATTGTTCGCTCAACACTTAAGATAGTAAATTAACTTTACAAAGAGCGGATACTATTGGTCCCGTGAGACTAAGGGTTGTCAACAGTCATAGCTTTCAGATAGATTTTACATTGGCTCTGGCCTTGCAATGACAACAGCCAGAGCCAATGTAAAATCAAAAGAGATCTTCATCACCATTCTTGTAGTTGAATAGTACAAGTCGAGGAATTCCTGTAATGTAAAGATTCTCGGTAATGTGCGATAATGACCTTGACGATCCAACCAACATGCTTACCATCCCAGCCAAACACGTACGATGGTGGGCCTCTTCCCACCCACAGACGTGCGATGATAATGAGCCTCTCTCCCACTCACATAGGTACGATGGTTGACCTGTCTCCCGCCCACAGTCATACGATGGTGGACTTCTTAACCACCCACAGACGTGCGATGTTAGGCATCCATCCCAACCACAGACGTACGATGTTGGGCATCAATCCCACCCACAGACGTGCGATGGTGGACCTATCTCCCACCCACAGACGTGTGTTGGTGGATCTATCTCCCACCCACAGACGTACGATGTTGATGAGTCTCCATCCTTACGTAGTTTGTTACTTGTGTCTGTAAGGATAGACAACAAAAACACACATTTAGAGGATAAGATAATAAAGAAAGAGACTGCGTATAAAGAAAATTACATAAAGAAAGAGTAGATTGCAAATTTCAGTAGAAGTCATTTACTTTTCGCATGCGTTGTACATTTAACAAAATCTACCAGACTAATTAAACGACTCAGTAAGATTTTCTCTAATGTAGACACAACGAAAAACAATAATGATGTAAATAAAAACAATACAGTAAATAATATTCTCAATATTAAAAACCATGTGATAGATACAATAGCACTGGTTTATAAAAACTAAAAAGTAAGGATTGTTAATCTATCTATAATGAAAAAAATAAATTGGGTGTGCGTCGGACCACACAGTGGAAGTTATACTTCTTTGGCCATTCTCATACACCCACTCACGCACACAAACAGACAGGATATATAAATGAAATATAATACATTTTTCAATATTATTCAATATATTTATCTTCAATATATTATACCATAGAACTTCTAGTATAATAGAAGGTCTATGATTATACGTGACTTCATTATTATATTATACACCTATATTATCATTATCAGTAATTTCTTCGATTAAATTTTTCGATTAACAATCGATTAATCAATAGTTCTTAAAAATTTGTTCTTACTTTTCAGCGTGACGCGGTTTCTCGACCAACATCCCATCCCAAAGTGTCTAACGGGCGCAAAGAAGTATAACTTCAATAATATTTCTAATTTATCTGATGATGGTATAATCATATCGAAACATGTGAAGAATTAAATAAAAACGTCACAATGGTTAGGCTTATTGTTCCTAATCTCAATAGTTCAGGGGTTGTAAATCATTAACGTATAGTACGTATAGTAAAATGTACAGCTTAAATATACACATAAACAGTAATCACAAAATATTATATTTTTAATGAAATTTATTTTGTTAAAAGTGGGAGTTACTTCAACGGGTTTGGTTTCTCTTTCCCCAGGAGGAATTATATAATTGATGTAAATAACACATTATATTATTACTTACAAAATAGATATATTTGTGCCAGTAATTTGGTTAGTTAGTGAAGTCTGCAACCACAGCTGGTTTAAACTGCATTACATTTACATGAGACAGCACTAGCGCTCCACAATCGAAACGATTCCACATATGATGTTGATTTAACATGTAATTGTGTGGCAATGAATTCATAAATTATAACGACATTTTACTTCATTTTAGACTTACAATATGATAATAATAAGCCTAGTTTTAACCCTCGAGCCGGCAGTTTTAAAAACGGGGATTGGGAAATGTATGTAACAATTTTAGATCGTGATAGTAATTTATTATTTTTAATGGTACCAACCATGTATAAAAAAACATAATGGTTAACCATTTTAGATGTTACAATACAACATTAATTACTAAATGAAAACCTAAACAAATAACCATACCCTAAATACGTCGGGAGATTTCGGACCGAGTCCAAGATGTTATTGCTGATTGACTAGCCTACAACAACCTAAGCCAATCACACAGCTTGGTTTGACTCGGTCTCGTACTCAATAGATGAAGGCAATACCACCGAGTCCGAGCCCACACCTTACGTTTGTCTGTATGCAATAGCATCGTGCCCGTTCGAGTCCACTCATTCTGACTCGAGTCTGGTGTGAACTGAACTCGAGAACATACGAGTACTTGCCGGACTCGAGTCCAGCGAGTACTTTGTACTCCCCTCGACTCATCACTGTGAGAAATCTATCGGCATGCAAATAAAATCAATGGTAGTAACCAAGTAAAGAGATGTTTCATCATTCATTTGTAATTAATATACCTGGCGTATTTTCAATTAATTCATTATATGTTTTGATGTATTATGTCTAATGCCAAACTGGAAATACTGTAATCATTCAGTTGATTTTTGAATGAGGTGTTTAACATAGTCATAATTATAACATGACTAATTTTCCAATAATTAATCCAAAGTATAAGAAATAATCTGTAGTCGCTATGTTATTTATAATAAATGCAAGAACTCAAAGGCGCATTTAATGATCCACTTACTCGGTAAACCCAAAACATTCTTGTCAATCTCATACATACCGCTATTCTATCAACCCGCTCTCAGAGTAAGAGCAGATTGATAGAAGAATGATGATTGTAACAGCCTCCAACAATTACGATTATTTAAGCAAATCGCAGAGAAGAAGAAGAAATTAGGAGTGCGTGAAAATGTTACATCACACTAAAATTATTACTTATTAATTAAATGTACATAGTGTACGCATATCTTGAGCAATAAGGTTGAATTAACATAAAAATAACAATAAATAAAACAACATCTCACAGCACTTAAACAAATAAATCAGCCGAAAAGAGACACCAGAGACACAACTTTATTATTTTATCCAGTTCATAAAAAGGTAAAATATGAAAAGGGGCTCATTATTCCGGAATATAGTTTTACAATAAATTACCCTAACATATAAAACTTTGTGACAACGAAACACGATTTAAAAAAGAATTAAAGAAATTGTTATTAGAACACACTTTTTGCTCTGTGAAAGATTATCTGGAATTACTTAATTAGGGCTTTCAAACTATGGTAATCACTCCTCTATAGTATTTTTTATAATAACTTAGCGTAATATAATATTTGTATTATATTTATATGAAAATACTGTTTGTTTAGTCTGTATTTATTTTCTTACTGCCTGACAATACAATTTGACCTGTATTCAAATAAAATGTGTAATAAAGCTGATTGATTGATTGAACATAAAAACCACTAGACTTAAAAACGTAAATTAGCTGATTATGGTTGGAATACAAAAATGTAACTCAACACAAAAATCACCTGCAAAGATTTTAATTATTATAAGCTTAAATATAAACGATGCATTTATGAAAATAATAACTTAATAATCAACAACAAAAATCAAACCAATACATGTCATTGCGAATTCAATTATTTAAAATATATAAGGTATATGGTTAGACACACTAATTATATTTAATTCCAAAATATTTGCATGCAGTAAAACTGCAAACTCATTTAAATCATTTTATTGTTTTAGTAAATAATTTACGTTGTACTGCACGGGTTACAACATTTTACAATAAAAAATGGAACATTTTTCCACATTAAACCTCCTCTTTCAAACTACAATAGATTAAACACTCATTGTTCGTCTATATTCATTTCATTCAACCGGGTACATCCTAGTTTCCCCTCGACATAATTTAATAATGAGGGTCAGGAAAAGGGTCATAAAACCAAACATCCTAGTTGCGCCTCGACCATTTCAAGTAGAATATCAAAGGACCAGCAGTCACCCCTGCCACATCCTGTAAGTGACGGAGGCTGGGGAATACATTTAAGAAACTTACTATGGGCTAACTCCTAGATTTTACAAATGTTTATTTGAAATCCATCCTGCTCTAGCCTGCCGCCCCACATGCATGCCAAAGACAGTTGGAGTGGGTGTCATTGTAAAGGTGAGGTGACATTTTTCTTATAAACCTCAGTTAGTTGTAATGAAAAGTGTTTCGTAAAGTAGGTATTCATTATTAAATTGTACATTTAACTATAATTTTCATTTAGAATTTGTCTGAAGTAATAGTTTTTTTTATTTTTTTATTATTTACTATTAGTTTTATTTAGACTTTATAGTGTCAATCGGGGGCCAATTTGTAACACCATCAAAAAACGAAACAAAAACAGGTTTTTATCGATAAAAAGCTTCACCAGCTAAAAAAATAAATACATTGATAGGCTCTGAAGGGAATTTCATAAAGGTGCCATACCAAACATATCTGAATGACAATTTATTATATTTTTATTATTCATTATGGTGTTACACTCAAATGTGTTATAATTATTTATGTATAAGTTTTAAAGTTTTAGGGTATATCTAAAATATATTTGAGCGCTTAGAATTGTATATTGCTAACATGTATCTTGTACGTAATTGTGATGAGTTCAGTAGGTTTTCATTAAAAATATTATACATTTTATTCAAAGTCTATGTGTACATTGAAAACTGTCTTTATGTATATAAACAATCATTTTAATATTTCTATACGTATTAATTAAATATAATGTTTGTATAGCAAAAATGTGTGTGAATATTTTGAAACCTTAATGTAATAATATGATTTTTATATAATACCATTATAAAGTAAACCCTTTCTAACTAGCCTTTATAATGGGTGTTTATATATTTGAAATTCACATAAGGAAATTCATAAACTCTATATAATCTTAATAGTCAATACTACACAAATAACTATCGAAGTAACCGATAATTTGTAAATGCATAGACATGTAGGCCTACGAATTTCAATACTACAATTGTACAATATTATTGAGAATAGTAGTTTGGGAAAACAAACTAGTAAATACATTTTAATAGTGTATACTTCCAAGTATAGCAAACTGAATCTCAAAGCCAATTTAGTCACTGCCATTCTTTATTAAAATACACTTACTGTAAATGCAACTGTTATCATTTTATTTAAGCTCATATGACAGAAATATTCAAGATGAATGAATGCTTATCTTAAACAAGTTGACTTTATTTTTAGTTAAATTGAATTAATAGAAACTTCTTGTGTGTGCTATCAAGCATCTTGTTTTTAATAAGGCGCCTCACCTTATGTGTTAGCAGTAGCTACATCATATCGGCATACTACGCCTACATCCAATCGATTATGAGGTACGGACTTATTCTTTGGGGTAATTGTAGCAGTCAAGTTATAAGGTGGTGGTTGTGTTCAGTAATAAGTTTGTTTTAATTAATTACTATGATCAATTACATGGATTTACGTATTTAAATATTTACAATTTAAATTAACAATCTCAACATATTAACTTATACCAGACCTACCCGCCCACCCATACACGTACAGTAGCAATGACCCACCCACCTACCCATACACGCACAGAGGCAATGACCCATCCACCCACCCATACACGTACAGTGCTAATTACCCTCCCACCCACCCATACACGTACAGTAGTAATGACCCACCCACCCACCCATACACGTACAGTGGTAGTTACATGGATTTACGTATTTATATATTTACAATTTAAATTAACAATCTCAACATATTAACTTATACCAGACCTACCCACCCACCCATACACGTACAGTAGCAATGACCCACCCACCTACCCATACACGTACAGAGGCAATGATCCACCCACCCACCCATACACGTACAGTGCTAATTACCCTCCCACCCACCCATACACGTACAGTAGTAATGACCCACCCACCCCCCCATACACGTCAGTGGTAATTACATGGATTTACGTATTTATATATTTACAATTTAAATTAACAATCTCAACATATTAACTTATACCAGACCTACCCGCCCAACCATACAAGTACAGTAGCAATGGCCCACCACCCATACACATACAGTAGTAATGACCCACCCACCCACTCATACACGTACAGTGGTAATTACATGGATTTACGTATTTATATATTTACAATTTAAATTAACAATCTCAACATATTAACTTATACCAGACCTACCCGCCCACCCATACACGTACAGTAGCAATGACCCACCCACCTACCCATACACGTACAGAGGCAATGATCCACCCACCCACCCATACACGTACAGTGCTAATTACCCACCCACCCACCCATACACATCAGTGGTAATTACATGGATTTACGTATTTATATATTTACAATTTAAATTAACAATCTCAACATATTAACTTATACCAGACCTACCCGCCCACCCATACACGTACAGTAGCAATGACACACCCACCTACACATACACGTACAGAGGCAATGACCCACCCACCCACCCATACACGTACAGTGCTAATTACCCTCCCACCCACCCATACACGTACAGTAGTAATGACCCACCCACCCACCCATACACGTACAGTGGTAGTTACATGGATTTACGTATTTATATATTTACAATTTAAATTAACAATCTCAACATATTAACTTATACCAGACCTACCCGCCCACCCATACAAGTACAGTAGCAATGGCCCACCACCCATACACATACAGTAGTAATGACCCACCCACCCACCCATACACGTACAGTGGTAATTACATAGATTTACGTATTTATATATTTACAATTTAAATTAACAATCTCAACCTATTAACTTATACCAGACCTACCCACCTACCCACACACGTACAGTAGCAATGACCCACCCACCTACCCATACACGTACAGTAGTAATGACCCACCCATACACGTCAGTGGTAATTACATGGATTTACGTATTTATATATTTACAATTTAAATTAACAATCTCAACATATTAACTTATACCAGACCTACCCGCCCACCCATACACGTACAGTAGCAATGACACACCCACCTACCCATACACGTACAGAGGCAATGACACACCCACCTACCCATACACGTACAGTGCTAATTACCCTCCCACCCACCCATACACGTACAGTAGTAATAACATGGATTTACGTATTTATATATTTACAATTTAAATTAACAATCTCAACATATTAAATTATACCAGACCTACTCGCCCACCCATTCACGTACAGAGCCAACGCAATACAATACATGTAATACATTCTAAATCATCCAGAGTTTTTATATTTCAATGAAACTTGTAAATATGAAATCCGTAACAACAACAGGGTTGTGATTGGTTTCCACAGATTGAATAAGAGCTAATCCAGCCACACTGTAATAAGCATTAAAATATATAATAAACTTGTCACTTTAGTTCAAAAATATCAACCCAAAGTTTTCTTGACAAATTTTTATTGGTGGCTACTTAGAAACCCATTTTATTCAATTATTGAATTTTTTAGTTTTAATTTAGTTGAATTTTAAGTACTATATATGATTAGCTCATGCTTACCCCAAATAACAGAGGTGCTTAGTGAAAATGTACTGAGGCCCCTTCCCCTGGGTAACCTGAAAGGTAATCGAAACAATAGATAAGCATTGCAAAAAGTTAGTTTCCCATATTTACAAATATTTTAAAGATATTTTGCTATCCCTATTTAATAGTTTAATATGTTATGTATTTATTTTATGTCAGGTTAAATTATATTCAGAATGACTTGGCAATATATAGCTGCAATTATGACTTTGTCAATGCTGTAAAGTTTGATGGCAATAAAGGATTATTATTATTATGGTAGCCATCGATATATCGATGGTGCATCATGGTACAGAGCTTTCGTTTTTCTGAAAGGCAAATCACAAAGGCTTGTCGCTGAGGCGCAACTAGGATGTTCTAATTCACCCACCCACTCCACACTCTGCCAAGTTCGTGGAGCGTGTCTCTTCGATCCCTATCAATCTGAGAATGTTTCCTGTATTGTGTTCTGTAAGGTCCGTGTCATCCATTTAACCGACGGTAAACATCACCATTTCTGCCTATCAGTAATAGTTTGTGCTTGTTTTACAGTCGGTACACTTTATTTGATAGTTTCACTCTCTGTGTGTGGTCTTGCTTAGCATGTCGGAGCACACATTTTTCAAATACAAGACAGACATTTTATAGAGTTAAATTCACATCACGTTGAATACACTTATACATGAAAGTTGGTAAAGAATTTGGTTTAGTCGATGTGTTGAAGAGTTTTTTAACTCTATGACAACAGGCACAGGAACGCCATTGTACCCTATCAAACACAAACATTAACTGATTTTATACACAAAGTAGCAGCATAATCACTAAAACCCTTAATAGGTGGCCATTCATTACTATTCTTACATATATGTACTACAAATGTATATTAACGCTCATATCAATCGTAACAATGTTAAAATAAAAATATAAATTTAATTAAGTTGCCTTTTGAAAAAACACAAATCTTCAAACAAAGGATATGCCGGAAAAGAACTGGAAAGGAGTGTTATATTGGAAAATCGATTAATGTAAGGCACTTTAAATAATATTTTTACTTGAATGGTTTAAATTAAGAAATGAAGAAGACAATGAAATAAAAATGTAACATCCGGTCAGTGACGACCCAAACTTTCCTTAATAACACTTCAATTACCAGTCCTTGAGGCGTTGACTCATTTCAAGCCATTATGGATCCGTCAGGTGACGAAAATAACAATTTAAAAAATAGGTTTTCATTATTTTCTATATTTCAAGCTTTACTTGTTAAGTATAAAGGCTTTAAAGAATGGTGAATGGTTGCAATAGCGATGACTGAAGTGTGTGATATCCATAGTACGATATCTACTGTTGTGATACAACGTGGTGTGTCTATTAAAAATACATTAAGTGCAAAAAGATCTGTAAGTATTTGCGTTACTGTAAGTTTTTCAACAATGTTCCAAATTTTACCTCGTGTATTGAAGTTTTTTTATATAAGTATATTTTGTTTGTATGAAAAAAACATCAGTTGGATATACGCTTAAAACATAAAACATTATTTTAAATATACAGTAGTGATGGTGGAGGGTGATCAACTCAAGGTGGCCACAATTAGGATCTCAAAAAGTATTGGTTTTACAACAAACTGTAAATGGGGACTTACCCTCATTTTTTATGATCATTAAAATTACGGAAGTAAAATTTTAAAATTCGGTCGCCATTTTCCAGTATGGCAGTCAACTTTGAAATTTCTCAGGCATATAGGAATCCCTATTTTTTATTATGGATTTAGTTCAAAACTATAAAAAGTGGACTTTCATAGTTTTTACCCCCAACCCTTCAAATGCTAAATGACATGCAGTGATAATCAATCTCCCCAGTGGTATCCAATTATTACTAATTGGCTTTTAACAAACAGTTCCTATTGTGCTATTACCAGTGGTGGGGGAGTAACAGCTGTATATCCGTTTCCTGTCGCTCTGTCCTCGAACCAAACGGTAACCCCGTCCCCATACACGTACGATGGCATTGAAATTTAAAATTTTTTTATTATTGATATTATTTTTATATACTTACATTCTGAACACCACTAGGAGCACTGAAAGTTTCAGAAATCCTTATTTCAACAATTTATTAAAGAGGCAAGTTCTGCCATGTTCAAAATTAAAGCTTAACTTATAATGCATTATTTTTATTCAATTGAATATTGAAAAACTTGCTATTTCACAAGTACGTGTTTTATACACAAATATTACAATCACGTTATTCAAATTCGTTTTTTTTTTTCAGTTAGAGAGCAACTTTGAAATGACTTATGGTAACCCCTATTTTTTATGAAGGATTTAGATTTGACTAGTGATTCTAAAACTTTTTTATTCTTGGTATTATTTCAATATACTTAACCGTTTCGCCACTACGAAAAGTTAAACTAAGACTTTCTAAAACTTTCAGCGCTCCTAGCGGGAAAATGGCTAAGTATATTAAAATAATACTAATAATAAAAGAGTCTTAGAATCACTAGTTAAATCTAAATCCCTCATAAAAAGTAGCGGTTACTTAAAGTGATTTCAAAGTTGCCTGTTAATTGGAAACTGAGGACCGAATTTTAAAATTTGAACTACGTGATTGTAATAATTTTGTCTAAAATATGTACTGAAGAGCTTTTCAACATTCAATCGAATAAAAATAATGCATTATAAGCTAAGCTTAATTTTTGTAAATGGCAGAACACGCCTTTTTAATAAATTGTTGAAATAAGGACTTTTGAAACTTTCAGCGCTCCTAGCGGCGAAACGCTTAAGTATATACAAAAATACCAAGAATAAAATTCCTAAAATTACTATTAAGAACCTAAAAATATCATAGAAAATAGGGGTTTCAATAAGACATTTCAAAGTTGACCGCCATAATGGAAAATGGCGACCGAAGTTTAAAACTTTACCTACGTAATTTTAATGAGCATAATGAGGTTAAGTCCCTCATTTCAAGTTTGCTGCACAATCAATAATTTTTGAGACCCCAACTGTGGCCACCTTGAGTTGATCACCCTGTATAGTTTACTTTTATTTATTTATTTATTAGTAAGCTGACAATTATTGTCACAGGTTGTGAAGGAGAGTGATTAGTGTAAATTATCTGCTATAGTCTTTATTACTACTAAGGTCACGTTATTGTCACAGGTTGTGAAGGAGAGTGATTAGTGTAAATTATCTGCTATAGTCTTTATTACTACTAAGGTCACGTTATTGTCACAGGTTGTGAAGGAGAGTGATTAGTGTAAATTATCTGCTATAGTCTTTATTACTACTAAGGTCACGTTATTGTCACAGGTTGTGAAGGAGAGTGATTAGTGTAAATTATCTGCTATAGTCTATATTACTACTAAGGTCACGTTATTGTCACAGGTTGTGAAGGAGAGTGATTAGTGTAAATTATCTGCTATAGTCTTTATTACTACTAAGGTCACGTTATTGTCACAGGTTGTGAAGGAGAGTGATTAGTGTAAATTATCTGCTATAGTCTTTATTACTACTAAGGTCACGTTATTGTCACAGGTTGTGAAGGAGAGTGATTAGTGTAAATTATCTGCTATAGTCTATATTACTACTAAGGTCACGTTATTGTCACAGGTTGTGAAGGAGAGTGATTAGTGTAAATTATCTGCTATAGTCTTTATTACTACTAAGGTCACGTTATTGTCACAGGTTGTGAAGGAGAGTGATTAGTGTAAATTATCTGCTATAGTCTTTATTATTACTAAGGTCACGTTATCCTCAAAAGGATAATTTATTAATAGTTTGAAGCCAAGGCAACTAAAGGGCAGATTCATGGAATTCGAACCTGGTAGTGGTCTGGTTTTTGGATGACTAAAATAATAAAATGATTTATTACTAATAAATAAGTACAACAAAAGTACAATATACTTAATTGGAAATGCTAAACCATATTTGACCAATTGTATGGTTTAGCAATACATAATAAGTACAGACCTGTTTAACTCTATTTATGTACTTAATCAGTGATCTAGAAAATTTAAAAGTCTTTGAACCTAAAATTGTAAAAGACATTGTCATTAAGGATTTGGAGACTTGGCTTTTTTTTAAATTGACTGATCTACCGCATGTGTCCACTGATTGTACTCGGAATTGCTCAGGCTAAAAATGCATTTAATAAATAGAAGAGCATATTCACTTCAAATATTATTAGCCTTGAGGTAAGGAAATACATGCTGAAGACATATGTCGTGTGAAGCATTGCAACCTATGGAAGTGAATTTTGGACAGTGGGTGTGAGAGAAGAGAGAAGATTGGTTGCGTTTGAAGCCTGGTGCTATTATAGAAGGATGTTGAAGATCATTGGAGAGTAATGCTAACGACGAAGAAGTTTTCAATAGAGTAGGAGAGGAAAGATGCTTAATGAAATGGATTAAACGGGAAAGAGTACAGTTGATTGGACACATAATCAAACATGACAATAATGTTAAAAAAATGACATACGTTAAAAAGATAATCGAAGGAGCTACAGAAGGGAGAAGTTGTCGAGGAAGACCCAGACTGGAGTACATGAAGCAGGTACTACAGGATGAGGTGGATTTCCACTGCGAGCTGAAGCGAAATGCGGACAACCGAGAAGCTACTGCCAACCAGTCTTATGGCTGCTAAACTAAAGAGAGAGACTGCGTGTGTCATGACTGTGCGTTATAAGCTCGGTTTCATTATTGCCACCACAACTAAAGAAATTTTGAAGAACTTTGAAAATATATAAATGTCAGGGCCGACCAGAGACTTTTGGTGGCCCCGGGGCAAAGTTTACCATGTGGCCCCTTCCTTCACTTCAAAATCAATTTAATTACTCTTATTGTCAAATATACTATAATTGATATTTTACTTTTAGCACATTCTATGATATTCTTACCATCTCTTTCGTTAGATTACTATTGTAATTAAGATTCTTGTTCATGGACGTTTTCTCAGGGCTAGCTGCGAAGCTCCGGTAAGTATTTCTCTAATTGTCATATACTTTTAAACATTTTCTTAAGTATTACCGCTACAATAACATCAATCTCTTATAACAAAACTGATATTCTTTAATATTAAATAAATAATAACGAACCAAGCAATGCCACAGTCAGTTTCATAGTTGGGTGCAGCAGCACTTCGATCGCCAGTTGAGGAGCCATCCTCGCCAATGATATTAACTGTGGGTGAGGGAGGGAGGGGCCAATAAATTTGTATAGGCCACTTGGCTTCGCTAGCTAAAGATGTTCACAAAGTAAAATAATTTGGTGAGCGCGAACATCTAATGCTTTAAAAACAGTCAACTGAGAGTTGAGGTTATGTTATTGTTTTCAAAACAGGTTGTAGACCACTGGCTAAGTAGCTTATTGATGTTGGACATTAAAACATCTAGTTTATATTCGTGATTTTAGTGTGTCTTTGTGCTAAACTTTAAAACTATTCAATTTTTATTTCACAGGCATAAAAGGCATTTTGTACCAACTAATTTTTCTCAGAATAAAACATAATCAAATTTATATCTGTCAAATTGGGTACTATATCGTTTATGTACATAACAGTGTACACGTCCGTACAGTGACAGTGATATTGAAACACCCACACACCCATTCACGAACAGTGGTATTGACCCTCCCTCTCAACAATACACGTACAGTGGTTCAATATTAGTTAATTTCACTTATCACGCAACGAACAATAAATAAATACTGTATTAATGATTGTCAAAAATATAAATGGCTTACTCGTTCGTCAGTGACAGTAAAAAATTATGAAAACTATTTTGATTGGTCGTAGATTTGTTATGTTAATGAATGACAACATTAATCAATGATGCTATTTTTTTTGGGAACAACCCGTACGTGGGCATAATTGGTTTTTAATCAAGAGCTACTCTACTGAATATGTTGAGAATACACCCCTGTTCCTGTTACAGTTTCAGGGTAAATTAAACCAGACAATAAAAGAGTTACAAAAAGTTAAATGTCACAAAATAAATATTATTCAAAAGGAGTTGTACAAATCTGAACAATGATGAAGCTGTTTTATCTATTAACGGTGTACTTAAGAGCTCTTCTTTTCATTAAGACCTATGTCATAATATATTGGTAAAATGTCTTTACGAACATCCATGTCATAATAACTAGTAAATTTAAAATGTCAAAGGAAACATTAAAGTAGAGAGAAAGTAAAAAAATTGCATGTACAGTAAACTCTGGTTAACCGGTTAAATATGATGGAAGATGAATCCGGATAGTACAGAACGTAACAAAATTATAATTTTTAGACAAGATTATGCCACGCAATTCCTCCCGCGATAGCGTAGGGCAAATTGAATGTACTGCATCATACACACATATTGTTGCAAATCCGGTAAGCGAGCGGTGATGTATGCATATTTACCAGATTTAAGTACCTAGAAAACTACTGTAATTTAGTGGTTTCATCATTAATTTATTCTTATTATACTGTAAAAATGTATAATTTACTTTGCAGTATATTACAATACTATATTGAAACATTTATAGTCTATTTTTATTGATTTCTATCGAGTCCTGACATGCAGAGATGAAGAAAAATATTGACCTTTCAAAGAAATGTAATGAGGAAATCTCTGTCTTGAAAACAAAAATTGAAAGACTGATGGAAGAAAACCAAAATTTGAAGAAAAGAGTAACTTTTTTGGAGGAAAAAGTCGACGATATGGAACAATATAGCAGGAGGAATTGTATTGAAATTCACGGTATTCCTGAGGTGAACAGCAGAGAGACTCCAGCGGAAACGATGGATTTGGTGAAGAAGGTGGGAGAGGCTATGTGGCACCCCATTGAAGAGGTAATGGTGGACGTCTGTTACCGTTTGAAGAAAAGATCTAGTGGAGGTAAACCTGCCGGGATAATAGTGAAGATGGTACGACGCATGGACGCTGAAGCTCTGTTGCAGAAGAAGAGGGAGAAGAAGGACTTGTCTACCCGCCACTTGAATCTGCCTAGCGATAACCCTGTGTGGATCAACGAGAGCCTGAGTCCGGCGAGGCGCCGACTTCTGTTTCACGCGCGGGAAGCCAAGACCAAGAAGGGCTACAAATATCTCTGGATCAGAGGCGGAAAAATTCTGCTTCGTAAGAATGACAACGACAAGGTCCAGGTAATCACCCACTTATCTGACCTTGAAACTCTATAGCTCTTTACATTAAATTGAGAGTAACGTCATTGAAAAAAAAGATTTTTTAATTTTGTTTTATTTTCATATTGTTGTATTATTCTTTTGTTTTAACAAATATCAATTTTAATGTAAAATTTCATAATGATTGTAGTTCCAGACAAACTTTGGTACGTTTTAATCAAACTTATTAGTACCTCTGCACATACATTCAAGGAAATACGTACTTTTAAAGTAACATTTAATTTATTAAATTCAATAATTTCTGTCATTTTTCGCACAATCTCTATTTGTCCTTTTGTACTGTATAGTACGTCTAGTTGTATATTTTAGATTTTTGCCATTGTTCACACAATATTTTCATAAACTTTTAGTCTCAGACACTGTAATGACTGTTAATGGAACTAAAATCTCTATCTTTAAAAAGAGTCAATTTATTTATATACCTGTTAAATTTTCTCAAATTTTACAAAATCTTTCACTATATTTTTTCTCTCATTGCGTTTCAATTTTAATGTAAATTATAAAAACATAGTAGATTTTGTAGTCGAAACTAGTTATTTTAACAACAAATGCTATTGCAACGTTAAATATATAAATTTCAAGTAACATTATTAAAATATGAAACTTATTTACTTATAGTGTTCTAATTTTGGTAATAGTTGTTAATGATATACACTTGAATTGTTTTATATTTTCTAATGCATTTTAATTTTAATATAATTTGTCAAAATATTTGTAGTTTAAGAGAAAACTTTGATAGATTTTTAGTTGAGTTAGCAAATTTAGAAAGATCTCCAGACCTAATTATTTTAACAGAGATTTGGATTTACGACAACGAAGCTAGTTTGTATAAAATAGATGGTTATTCGACGATAGTTAAGTGCAACAATGAATATCGGTCTGGAGGAGTTGTGGTGTTTGTGAGGCAGGGGCTTTCATGCGACGGACAAGTCTTATCAGCTGTCCGATCGGCTGATTGTCTGCTGTTATCGCTGACCGTCCTTAGGACCAAGTTGATGGTTTTGACTGTCTATCGATTGCATAGCCAATCAGTGGATTTATTTATTGATGATATTGAGGACGTTTTATTTAAATATAGGAATAATAATTTTATATTGATAGGAGATATTAATTTGAATATTTTAAATAATAGTATTAGTACTTGTAAATATTTAAATCTGATGGCTAGTTTTGGCTTAAAATCTTTAGTAAATGAAATCACCAGAGATACAAGTGGCTCATGTATAGATCATATATTTCTTAGAATAATGAAAAAAGATAAAATTCTAAATTATGAGTCACATGTTTTTAATTTGGCTATAACTGATCACTCATTAATTTCTGTTTCAATGTTACTGGTTGAAGGATGCAGAGAGAATCGGATAAAAGAACAAATTAGGATAGATTATACTGGATTAAAAATTAAAGTAGAAAATATTGACTGGTCTGTCATAGTAAATACTACATGTGTAGACTTGGCTTTTGAACAGTTTCTGAAAATACTTTCAGGAATGATTGAGGAGTCTAAAGTAACACTGGATGGTTGTAGTAGATTTAAACGGCTGAAACCCTGGATTACAAATAAGCTATGTGCGCAAATAAAAAAAAGACAAATTTTACATAAAAAAGTAAGAGCTCAGCCATATAATATTAGATTACAAAGATACTATGACTCATATTCTGCAAGAATCAAACATGAAATTAAAGCTACAAAAGAAACCTATTACTTAACAAAGTTTGATGAAATGAGAGATGACACAAAAAAACAATGGCAAGTTATTGATGAAATCATAGGAGAAGAAAAAACAAAGAATGTAATAAATAATATATCTCACAATGGGATGGAAATTTCTGATAAAAGAGAAATTGTTTTTTTGTTCAATGATTACTTTCTGAATATAGCAGATAAACTTAGGAACAAAATACAGATAAATGTAGCTATACCTGTATATGAAAAATTTGTCCCCAAAATTCATCAATTAAATTCAATGTTTATTCTACCTACCACGAAAAATGAAATAAAAAATATTATTCGGGACTTAAAACTTGGAAAAGCCCCAGGATATGATAATATTGGTACAAAGATAGTCAAAGAAATTTTGTCTGACAGTTTTTTAACCATTCTTGAGTACCTTTTTAATAATTTAAGTTTTAGTTTAGGAAAATTTCCAAATTGTTTGAAGTCTGCTGTGGTTATTCCTTTATTTAAAAAAGACAATAGAAGCTCAATAAGTAATTACAGACCTATTTCTCTACTGTCTGTATTTTCAAAAATACTAGAAAAACTGATGAAAAAAAGACTTATGGCATTTTTAGAATACAATAAATTTTTCAGCAATAACCAGTTTGGTTTTCAAAACAATAAGTCAACAGAGCAGGCACTCATCTCTTTCCTAGAAAACATTTACAATTATTTGAATCATAAAAAGAAGTGTTCAGCAATATTCATAGACATAACCAAGGCTTTTGACACTGTGGATCATTGCATATTATTAAGGAAACTATGGGATGCTGGAATTAGGGGAACCGCACATACTTGGTTTAGGAGTTACTCAAATAAAAGAGAACAATATGTAAAAATTGATAACGAAGAATGTGGTCCTGGTGAAATAAAATATGGAGTACCACAAGGCTCAGTGTTGGGCCCAATTTTGTTCTTAATATACACGAATGATCTATGCAAGGGAATTTTCCAAGGTAGATTGACGGCTTTTGCGGATGATACAGCTCTGACATACTTTGCTGACACAAACGAATCATTATTTATTAAAATGCAATCTGATATTAAGGTAATACGATATTGGATGAATAAACATTACCTAACATTGAGTGAAAAAAGTAAATACATGATTTTTAATTTAAGAGGAGATAGCAAAAATGAAAAGATATTAAAGTACCATGACATTAACTGCAATTTAAATTCAAACTGTCCTTGTCTAGAAGTAAAGGAAGTTAAACATTATAAATATTTAGGCATTGTAATAGATAGTAAATTGAATTGGAAATTTCATATAGATGACCTAAGAAAAAAATTGCTGAATGCTACAAGGAAAATGTATCTTTTAAGAAATCTTTGTCACCTGGAAATAATGAGAATGGTTTATTTTGCAACGGTAGAATCTCAAATAGCATATGGACTCAGTTGCTGGGGAGGCACATATATAACTAACTTGAGACCAGTTTTAAATTTACAGAAAAGAATTGTCAGAGTAATGATGCATATAAATAGATTTGAACATACTGAACCACTTTTTAAACAACTAAACATTCTACCAGTAAGAATGCTTTATGTTTATAAGCTTCTAAGAAATCAGTTTAATGTACAACAGAAAAATGCAGAAAATACAGTTAATACAGAATATAATCGTATGGGCCTTAGGAATCCTAGAGTAGTTACAGTGCCACAGCCTAACCTGACATTGTTCCAGAAATGCTTTTCTTTCAATGCTCCTAGAATTTTTAATGTACTACCCGTGGAAATAAAAAACTCTACTTCTAGGACAAAATTTAAAAAAATGGTTAAGAAATGGCTTGTGTCTTGCCACAATATTGAAAACATATTGGCTTAGTTTGCGTATAATTAATTTGTTAATTAAATCTACTTTCCTAATTCATAGTGGTAACAAATATTTCATTTACTAAATTTACTAAAATTCTAATATTGCTTGAAAAATGTAGAACAAATTTTGTATGTATTTTTTGTCTTATTAATATTGAATCTGAATTTCAGTCAGCTCGCTACCTTTAGTTTTAGTTTATTTAAGTAATAGCAACCCCAAAACAGTTTTTACTCTGGGGTGCTTATTTATTTTATCAAAAGTTGTATTTTCCATGTAGATGTTTGTTTATTTGTTGATAGATAAGAAATTATATAAACAATCAAATTATACTTTCCAGTTGTATTTGAACAATTTGTATATGTACAAAGAAATAGTAAAATAAATTATTTTTTGATTTGATTTGATTTCAATAAAACGTTACCATAAATTACTGGGCCTAAACTTTAGCTTTTTGTTCTCTCAAAATCTTTAAATGGAATATGAATCATAGCAAATTAAATTAATTAATAATTATAGTAGTTTACTAGGAAATCCAAAAGAATGCATTAAATTACAGAAATATCACTCTATAAAATACAACAATAACAAAATATTTCTTTACTGGACGACAGTAAACAAACAGACTAATGATTGACGATGTCCCCGATCTACCCTTCATGACAATTAATTGAACTCTTCCAGCCACGTTATTACAACATTGTATATTTTGCCTGCGGGTTTTTAGGGTGCAAAACACAGTTACTACTGAAATACGACTACTATTTCTTAAATTTAGTGCATATATTGAAAAATTACCTGATCAGTGCCGGGAAAGAGTCCAACGTTACCACGTTCGAACAGAGTGCCGCCGCCTACTACCAGCGTTGAAACCAAGTTTGTAAGAACCTTTTCTCATAAAGACTTTTCCACCTTTTTAAAATGACGGATTAAAAATGTTTTTACTGTGATTTTGTTTGCTTATTTAATTGTGTTGTTCTTAGGCTTCCACTTTTTTTATTACAATTTATTAATTTGCATACTTTAGGCCGCAGGTTACTGATCACTCGTTTTCACATTATATAGATCTATTATTTTGCTACGATGAGTCAAGGAATTTTCGAAACACTAAATCAAGATTATTTATCTACATAAACAGAGTTTGTGAAAACTACAAAATAAGGATAAAAGCTTAATCAGCAAACCACTACAAATACAAATCAATTTGCAATTGCTGTATTATATTAAGTTAATAATAGTAATATATCATAAGTAATGGTTTTGTAAGGATAATAACGTGACCAAGCGATTGATTTTCCTACCACTGAAAGCCAAGATAGAGTTGAATTTAGGACAAGTATAAAAATTTTGTTTGAAGTAGTATATACTTTTGAAATTAAAGTTAAAAAATAAAACGTACAGAAATGTTCTTGTCCACCTTGTATTAAACACGTCCAAAAACGGAGTTTTGAGTAATACAAATGTAAAGTTAGTGGGTCTTTTGACATGTTTTATATAAATAGTGTACGAAAACAGGACATCTCATAGAGGTGGCCTACTGTCCCCACCACTCAAGTATATTTATATGTTCACAAACTGGAATTTATATTTTGGTGTGTTCACAAGCTGCATGCCTTTACACTTGTTCGCAAACAAGACAACTGGCGAGGGGTACAGTTGCAGTCACACACCAACCAGAGCGTATGCTGTCACACCTCTATGTCGACCGCTGACAAACTTCAAAGACCAGTGTACAACTTGCTCCAAAAGGCTCCCTGGTTGCTATAAAACCAATGGTTTAGTTTAAACGTTTTAAAACTAAAACTGGAAGACTTATCTGCCTAATATCACTTTAGATATTTTGATACAGGCCTGAATCTTTCTTATCTAGTAGATTATTAAGTATTTTCTTTTTTGTTGCATGAAATGTGGCCCCCCCCGTGAACTAAGTCTGTGTGGCCCCGGGGCAATTTGCCCCTTTTGCACCCCCCTCTGGGCGGCCCTGAAATGTTGTAAAGGTAAAATATTGAGTTGTTTAATATATTAAAAATTACTTCTTTTTTATATATAATATATTTCTAATATTACGATTCTGCACTGTTCTTACTTTTGTTATTACAATTTTGAAAGTTCCTCCCCAAAAATGAATTCCATATTGTAATTTGGAGTTTATGAGAGCAATATAAAGTATCTTTTACAGCTTTTGAACACAAATATTTTAAAAAAAATAACATTTTCTGTGGTTAACTAAAATGCCTGATACTCAATTCTTTACGCTGGATAACCCAGTAGTAGTGTCGATGAGGGCATATAATTTTCCTCTATCTCCACAAACATAGTTTTCAAGTAGCATATAGTTCCTCTATCGCCACAATGATATTTATGCATAACCAGGTGGTAGGTGCACGTGAGCGTTTCTACACGACGTTGTACTGTTATGTGTATTAACCAAATATCCAGTTAGTTATAACATTGAAAAAAAGGAAAATCAATTACAGTACAAAAACATAGCAAACCAGTCTTTAATTAATTAATTAACATATAGAATTGATGACAAAATACATAAAATACTCGAGATACATAAATTAGTGCAGAACACACTACAAGAAAATTAGTGATTTCCTGTACAAATACGCATTTTAAATTATTCTACGAGGGAATTAATTAATTATAGTGCTATAACAATAATCTAATTGGATATATTTCAAAGATAAATAAGTTAATAAAAACTGATTTTTTGTATCCAGCGTTTCCTTATCTTTTTGACTCCAAATGTAGCAAAAATATTTTTAAATAACATGGTGCCAGAGTCACGTGACACATTTAAAAATTCATAGCATATCCTATTAAGATGTAAATGCGTTAACAGTATGTAATTTATAAAATAATATTAATAAATATAAAAAAAGGACATTGAATAATAAATGAAAATTATGAAACAACAGGAGTATTATTACATACAATGTGTTTTTAAAAATGTTTATCACGATTGTCTATACATATTTCCAATTTAGTTAACACTCCCCGGGGACATTTTATAATAGTTTTTATTTTTTGTAAATTTATTTGGTGAAGATACAACTTGTAAACTGAAGAGACCAGATCAGTTAACTGCACTCACTGATACAGTGGCAACCAACGCATCTATCAACTAACAAATATTTCCTCATTATGTCAATATATGTATCGTATGGTTTGTTGTCAACTACCATTTTTTAATTTTCAAGCTGCGATGTATATTTGGATAAATATCCAAAAGTCATGATTGTATATACATTAATTAAAAAATGTAAAGTGATCTCCTATCACAAAGCAAAGTCCAATCTATCGAGTCATCTAAGTCCTGCCTCACTGATTATGTATATGCTGACCAATTCCTCCGTAAAAGAGCGCAAGGGACACTCTGTAACTATGTGATCCATTGTTTGGATAGACTCCCCGCATTCACATGACTGATCTAGTGTTAATCCCCATTTATACTTCCAGTAATTGCATCTGCTAACGCGAGTTCGGAACCTATTCAAAAGTGTCAACTCCCTACGAGGGAGGTTCATCCCACCTACAGGTATTGACGGGTCGTTAATAAGGAACTTATTACATCTATCAAAATTGTTCCACGCTACGGCCCAGCTGATATTAGGTGGGACGTTTGATCTGCTCAAATGGAAAGCAGTACGAAGAGGTAGGTTTCGAGATTTTAAGCAACCGTTCTGACGTGGGAGATCCTGTACAATGGGTAGGTGCGGGGCATTCCAGATTTTATTGAATTCTTTAAGTAGTGCCTCCTGACGTATTACCTCTGGAGGAGCTATACTGCACAGCACCGGGAGCCAAGGCAGTGAAGTAGAGTTGACAGGAGAGTGCCACTAATAGCTCTCATAACCTTATTAAGTTAGACATGACCGCTTTAGTGTGAACACTATTTAGCCGTACGGGAACACTATATTCAGCAGTTGAATACACCAGTGACAAAGCAGTTGTGACAAACCAGTGACCAGCCAACCTGGGCCATATCAATGTGAAACATCCTGGGGGGACGTTTGCGTTGGCTGGTCCCCCCCCAGGACGTTCCGTCAATATGATGTAATACATTTGCCTGGTTTTAATTTTAGCTACTGTTTTTTGAAGATGGCTTTTAAAGGTCAGTGATCGATCTAACGTTACTGCCAGGTACTGTGGATGATCATTATGATGGAGTTTTACACAGTTTAGGATGATGTTCGTTCAGTTTTCGATTAGCCAAACTGTTATTTAAGTGGAAGCAGGCTACTTCGGTTTTTGATGGGTTAGGATTTAGCTTCCAGGCTCTAAAATATTCTTCCAGGGCTGTAAGGTCACTTGTGAGTGTTCCTTCAGTAGTTGTGAAGTCCCTATGTTGGTAAGCTAAAGCAATATCATCCGCATATATACATTTTCTAGACTTTGTGATTGGGATGTCAGCAGTATATACGTTGAATAATTGAATAAAATTGGGTTGTGATGTTCGCGTCCACAGCAATTCTTTAAAGCTGTACGTACACCCTCTAAACGAGCAACAAATCTGGTAGCTGGACTGTCACGATTTTGAGATCTCCCAGCTATGGCAGCTACCACAAAACACTATGTCAAGACCACAGAGCATAGAATAAGAATTGAAGACTAGGTCAACATCGTTGTACTGTCATGAGTATTTTGATGTGTCTCAGACGTTATACTTGTATTTGGGCCAATATGTGTTTTAATTTTACTTTTTATCACTTACGATATCTGAATTATTTCAAAATCACCCAAACAAAACCTCCTTCTGTGGATGAAACAGAAAGCCTACCAATACAGAGGACCACGACTTGTTACCGTATGTTATAATTTGGACGAAAAGTATTAGACAACCTTGCCCGGAAAGTGTTTGTGTTATTTAGATAGATGTTACTGTTGTGCAATTTAAACGCCTTATAAACACGTAATATAAAAAATTAAAAAAAAGACGTTTGCCAATGAATTATAGTAAGAAACTATAGTGGTCTTCGAAGCATACAAAGAGAATAATGAAAACAAATAATTTTATTATTATTTTACTAGAAGAAGGAAATACAAATACCTAAAATATTTGTTTGTAATAAAATGAAGAAACGTTTAATTACTTATTTCTTTCATTGCGGATTGAGGAGGGAACAGACAGGATTACGTTTTGAATTTAGCTTCACTATATTACTGAAATTAGGTTTAAGATTCAATTTATATTGTTAGCAACGCACTTCTTTACTCGTAACAAAAATTACTGTCCCTTGTCATAAGTACGAACGTTTCCCGATGTATTGGTTACGTTCTGCGCATTGCATCAGACCACTGACATACCTTATAAATGGTACTGCTAGCCTGTGACTATACTTCACGTTGTAACGGTTCCCATGTTGACCTCACATTTATGACTCGCTTGCTTGCTTCCTTGAATGTTTGCTTGATTCCGTACTTGCTTGCTTCCTTGCAAATTTGCTTGTTTGCATGCTTGGTTCTTCCTCCCTTCCTTACTTCTTGCTTCCTTGCAAATTTGCATGCTTGGTTCTTCCTCCCTTTCTTACTTCTTGCTTGTTTGATTGCATGCTTGTTTCTTCCTCCTTTCCTTACTTCTTGCTTCTTGTGCTTAGTTCTTCATCCCTTACTTACTTCCTTTCTTGCATGTTTGCTTGCTTGCTTGAGTCTTCCCTCCTAACTTGCTTGCTTGAGTTGTCCTTCCTAAATTGCTTGCTTCCTTGCTTGCTTGATTCTTCCTTCCTTCTTTACTCGCTTGCTTCTTTCCATATTTGTTTGCTTGCTTAATTCTTTCTTGCTCCCTTCCTTACTTTATTAATATTACTTATATTTTATAAGTATATCGGAACGGAAGCTCTTTGGATCGAGATCATTGGGACACTTGACTTTATGAAGAAAAGTAATTATTTAATATTGTAAATTCCAAATACTTTTCTCGCAAGGCTATTTAGATTACGATATGTCATTCTCGAGATGGTGTAATACATTAATAAGCATTAAAATTAAATAAGCTCATTTAATTTTAATGCTTGCACATATATTATTTTAAATAAAAAGAACAATGGAGTAAATTGTATCTCAGACTCGAAAATACGCTCTGTTTGGTAGTGGTTTTGTAATTTAAGAGAATTCATAAAATATAGAACATCTCTAAACAAAGAGCAAGGAGTTGTATGGAATGTATATTAAACAATTTATATTTAAATGAACATGTTAATAATTTACTTAATAATTGTGTCGTTTAGTTTAACAAGGGTAGTCTAAACACACTAAGAACGTTTTAAATTTAAAACAAAAACTAATTGTAAACAAAATCATCCATTGAAACGATATTAATGAAACACGCGAGTCCATAATAATGCTATGGGGACTAACTGTAAATTATTCTACAACTTAATTATTGGACTAATTCTAAGCAATCTCAGAAGGCGCAAAGAGACATAACCTCTCACCAATTAGTTGAACATTGTCGCTGACGTACTTATACAAACATAAGGTTGATTACAAAGTATTCATAACAAGTTTGGAGTTACGCAATAGGACAAAGTTAAGGTGGGGATCTTGAAAACAGATGTTTATATATATATATATATATATATTGTATAAAAATATTGCAGATCTCAGGTTCTAACAGGGTTCTATATTTCTTTTAACTTGTAACCAAGTAGCCTATGCAAAACCACGTTATGACATTATTTTTTACCTATCATTTTGAAACGCATTTATTTAACCTTTAGTGTAAGAGAATTTATTATATATCAACCTCAAAGCAATGCTAAAGTCTAATTATCTGCTCTAATTCATCCAAACAAATTTTGGATTATTATGTTTTAAAACTTCATGACGAAATTAAAAAGTTTATTTTTATTTTTCGCTGTTATAAGAATATGTCTTCTTTTTTAAATGATTTTTCTAAGTAATAGTCAGTATCTAACGAATTATTTTTTACTATAGGATATACATTTTTGTTATTTTTTATTCTAACAATTAATTATTTTACGCATTTATATGTAAGTACCTTTTTTAAGTTTATTGTCTGATAAAATGATAATGTAATGTTTATTTGATTAGTTTTACGCACGGGCAAAAACCTATGTAAAACTTTTCCCCGCTATATTAAATTGTTAACTTATGTAAACTTAAAGCGAAATAAATTGATTTTCTTTCTTTCTTTCAGTATTCACACGGCTATATCCACCTGATTCGTAGTTGTACAGATAGTGTAGTATAGATGGTAAGGTTTTATGGAAAGGGATAGGGTGGTTTAAAAGGGCACATATTGTGCATCTAGTATGTGTGAAGTTGCACAATATACTAGATGGTTAAAAACACATAGGCCTCCCTTACATGAAAAAAATACAATAAAGGGCAGTCCAGTGGAGCCACAACTTGGTTCTTCTCGTGACATTCAAGTTATAAGGATGTCCATGATCTCAAGAACACACTTGTTCCTAATACCAAACTGGCTAGTAATTTGAACGAAATGATAAAACCACACAAAAACTAGAACATACGACCATGGCCTGAATTGAGGAAACCATCTACTTGGTAAGGGTTAAAGGTTACGTGTGTTGAACACCATTACCTCTAATTACTTTGGCAATGGTTGGATAACCATAGCTGGGTGGGTCAGTACAACCATACTTCTATGAAGGGGTTATCTTGTAGATCTGGGATACTAGGCCAGTAGAATACGAGTAAATCATGCTGAAAGGGAAACAATCCAACCAAAAGGTGTCTTTTTAGAAAGGCTTCATTTATGACCTAATATGAATATTTTGGGGTTTCCCCTCAACGGATTTGTGCTTCGAAGAAGGTGGGCTAAAATGTAAACCCAATAACGGGGTTATCTATTTATTTATTACTATTATTATATCCACTATGAGAATGAAAATGTCAAAGGGACAGTCATATAAAATATGTAGAGCACTAAATGTTATATTAAACGGGACGAACTCCATATTTATTGGACCAACCACTTCCATTATACAGGTCCTTAAACTTTGAGAAACTTTAGACAACAATGAACAATTTTCGTTTTAACAACCGTTTTTCGAATATATCTTCCAAAATAACATAGTGATGAGACAAATAGACTGTATAAATTCTGAGTCAAATGGGACCTAAAACAATTTTTTATCACCCGTTTCTGTACAGTCGAACATTAAGCACCACAGTTAGAGAACCAACGTCAAAGTTCGACTGTACAGAAACAGGTGATAAAACATTCCTTTTGGTTACATTTGACACATAATTTGCTGGTTTACAACTTTTATACAATCTCTTTTTATCATTACTAGGTTATTTTGGAAGGTATATTTGAAAAACGTATGTTAAAACGAACATTTTTCTTTAATTAGAAAAATTCCTCAAATTTTGAGGACCCGTATAACGGAAACGGTTGATAAAAAAATATTGGTTTTGTCTCCTTTAATGCAAAATTGAATGCACTACAAATTTTTTGGAAACCATTTCTTCAGATTTTTAATCTCACTGGAGATATAGTTTTTAAAAAAAACTGTTTTAACACCCCTTTGGGGGCCACATTTTAGTTCCCCCCACCCTCGAAGCACAACTCCCGATATGAATATTCGTACCTAATAACAAGTTAATATTATCAGGCATTTAGTGTTATTCGGTTGTCGTACCTACAGCCATTTCAATAATAATTTCTTTGGTTGGAATTATTTACGAATTAGTCGAATTTAATATGGGCATATTAAAAACATCATGTGATTTTTGCGATTCCATAGGCGGTTTTCGCATTTATGTAATTTTCTACTCACAACGTACAAACGAACAGAATATTGTTATGTTTAGTTGCGATATTATATAAGAAGCTAATATAAATATTTAAAACTGAGGTATTCAAAATGTATATAAAATATATTATAACAACGTAGTCTCAAATAGACCTTCCAAACTCATACTATGACTTCATAACTCACACTAAAAATTACGTTTTTAAGAATTTAAATAATTTTCCTGATAAATAAACTATCCTCATTTGAACGTTGTTTTATTTATGGTAAAACAATTAAATGAAACAAAAATATAACACAAAATTAAACTTCAATTGTTTTAATATAGGCTCTACTCTGATACAACAGATAGAATTGAATGAAAAAGGTAAATTTTAGTTTTTAAGAACATTATTTATTACATTTTAGCTGAACCTGAAACGTAGATAATGCTTTTATATGGTCATAAGTTTGTATAATATCAATCACCACCTCTATATTGTTTCACTTAAGATAGTCTTAACGTAAAGAGCTAAGATTATCGAAAATAAAACTCATTCGATAGTTTGTTGTATTCATTGCTATATAAAGCCATCGATTGTACTAGATATATATAATCAAAGCTAAAAATTTTACGAACAGCTGTTATGAATTTTAATTTACGGCATTGTTTTCTTATCTGAGGACCTTTATTATAACTCCTATCGAGATATTAGTGAATGAGGGTTAAACTTAAACATTTTGACATAACCTCCAATTTTCAAGTTCTTGCGCACTACAAAACTAAAACTGTTGTCAAAAACGATCACTGAAAAATAACTTTCAATTTTTGCGTTCGACATAAGGGTTTTGGGACGTTGGTTAAACGTGAACAATCATGGGTTGGGAACAAAATAACATTATCATGTTAATAAGACATTCTTATTGGAAATATTATAATTTGTAAAAATAAACTTTATAACTACAATAATCTAATTTTTTTAATAAATTAGGCTTTTCGTTGACAAAAACAACATCAACAGTCAGCCTTTATTAAAAAATTAAGTTATTGAATTGTGAATTTTATTTTTACAAATTATAATTATCATTCATTTTCTCCAGACTATAATTATCGCAGGGGGGGGTTCATAATAAACTATATTAGTTCAATGCACTTTGAGTTATTAGTAACCACAGCAGGTTTTACAATACGCATCGAGGAAGTTGACTTTAACAGCTGATAATGTTCCCAACATCAATTTACTTGTGACAAAATAGTAACATATTTGTTTCAATTCCTGTGTTATAATTTAATACACTATACTATTGAATCGTGGAAAAATAATATCTAGGCATACATTACCCAAATATAAGTTGTAATGCTTGCAGGTTAGATAATTTTTTTCTTAATACATATTTAAAAAATGTGTTATCTCAGTGGTAAGCTCCATAAGGAATCTGAACATTTTGAGCTCTCATATCACCGAGATTAGGCAAAATATCGAACAACTGCCAAGAATAATAAAGTTTTAAAATAACTATTTCTATGTAAAAATATCATAAAATACAAGGTATTTAATTAGTAAAAACATATTGGAAAAATTATCGTCATATTGGAAAATGGCTGAATTTATATTTTTTTTTATATTTTGAAATATGTACTTTTAATACTCTCTCAAAATAAGGTTATGTTCCCCTTTTCAAGTGTTTTGTCAGACTTATGGTTTCCAAGATCACGATTGCGACCCATTTAAAAGAGACGCCCTTATATTATATTAATAATTATCATATTTGTTCCTCTTGATGTGTAAACCCCACAGCTGCCGTGGATTACGATATTGTTTTCTTTGGATGTTAGTACGCTCCATTATATACTTAAGGAATTTTGTATGTGTGTGTGTTTTTTATTTTATTTTTTTAACTGGGAAGGAAGGTCAGGAGAAGAAAACAGCGGAATGGCTGACTCGACCACTTGAGGTCTGCGTCCCACTAACTCTTGACCCAGTCAACTTTCGCTTCTCTAACCAGGGATTCAGAGGAAAACAACGCGGTCTTGCATAAACTGCACTTCAAGAGGACCATTCAATAAAAAACAACTGATATCCAAAGATGTTTCAAACACGCTGTTAAATTCAGCTGAAAATATACAAGTTGCTGTAATTATTTTAACTTCACTTTATTATAAAATTATCTGCGCGGTTTGTAACCATATGAAAATAAAATCCCTTACTATGGATGTTATGGTGTTTGAAATTGTTTCAACAAGGAAATAACAAGTGCCTTATTCATAAAGCGATTATTTTGGATCAAATGATCCGGATGGTTATAATTGTTATATAATTGGGGAATTCCTACTTAAATAAACTAATAACAATTTAAATAATCGTAAAATTAACCTAATTACAGCAACTTCCATATTTTTCATTGAACTTTACTGCTTATTTAACAAATTTCTTTTAGTAACCTTCATTTTTTAATGAATGATTTTTTTTGTAATGCAGTCTGCGGCATTCTTCTTTGTTTGACCAGCAATTTAAAATGACGTGCATATTAGCCCATGCTTACATTTAAAATTATAGGCCTGACTCTTTATAGGCCGTCAGAATGTCAGTAAGAACGTTACAAAACGTTGTTTTAGGTTCCAATTTAATTTGCAAAGTGTCAATCCTCAGCCAAATGAATAATGAAACCACTAAATCGTATCCGGACTGCTGACTAACTCTGTATATTTGCTCAGGTCATAATTTACTTATTAAATTGTTAATTGGATCAATTTATATTCACAATGAGTGTTATTATTCCCAATTGAACCATTAAACTAAATATTATACTAATATTTTTTCCAAATACACCGCTTTGTTCAGGCAATAACAAAAATATCAAGTATTAGGAGGAACTTGTGTTTCGTATTGACTTTCACTGCCAACTTTCCTCAACAATTTACAGACATTCTGTGAGATGGGAGGAGAAATCTTTGTAGGAAGCATTTCATTTCTCAAGTGTTCAATATGTTAACCAATCAATTGGTTAACCAAATTTGAATTTACAGTCAGCCGTCCTTTGATAAAGTATAATAATTTTAAATTACAAACAAAAAAGCACAACTTGCCTGCTATTTTATACGGAACGGATGTCTACTCTCCTCGCTTACTATCCCTCCCACCCACTCAGTACCCCGGTAAAGACGTACTCTGTGTGGGTGGGAGGGCCCGTCAGCACGTGCCCGGGATATCTGGGTCTGTAATGTACAAGTGCCTACGGCAGGATGGGAGGATGACTGTCTTGACAACTACCTCGATCTCTGTTTACAAATACCCATTCTCTTCATTAAAAATAAAATACAGTAACTAAATAACTAAGTAAAAAATAAAACTTTTTAGATGTAGCCTACTGTAGCAAAACAAACACAATAAAAACACTCAAAAACAGCTATAAAACATTCTCTTGCAAAATATTAGCAAACTAAAACAAAATGAAAATTATCTGAATGGTTCTATGAGCTTTCAATAGTGTCTGAACTGCGAGTCTTAGCTCGGCGAGGGACAGATTTCAATGTATCCCTAATGATAAGCAACCAACTTTTATAATGGAAAACAATTTAAACACTCTGAGAGAATATCGATCGCTTATTGGGCAGTTGGTCTCGTCTGAGTGGGAACGATGAATGACGATAGGCGTTGGCTAATGTGTATATTAATTGGCATTCACTGGAAAAGTCTAAAATTATCCTAAATTTTAGGAAAAGTCTATAATTTAATCTAAAGTATTAAAATTATAATTAAAATTTAAAATAATCTCATATTTCTATCTAAGTAGAGTTAAAATAAAAAAGGTAAATATTAAAAAACTGCGAATAACTTATTCGGTATTGGTACTTTATACCGAAAAAAAGTATGACTTATTAAGTTACATAATCAGTAGTTCAGGAACAGTAGCCCTCACTGTGTTAGAGTTTCTTTGTGTTCGTTGTCAGGGTGCCTTGAACAAAGTAGACGCAATACCGAAACATAAGTGTACTGCGGCAGTTGCCTATACACAAAGTAATCCGGAGTTATTTCATAGTCCCTATTTAATCCCGAAATCAAAAACGGTAAAAAAGTTTCTCATTAATTCCATATGTGTATGAGGTACCTTGGTAAAAATAAATCATAATGATACGCCAAAGCATTCGGCTGTAACACCGAGCAAGTTAAAAAAAATAACATATAAGCGAAATGCCAAATGTTCAATTGAAAACAAACAGCCCTCACATCATACGGTAAAACATAAAAATAACACAAGTGGCAACAAAGAAACATCATGAACGTGTATGTGGGTCACTGTCAAATTGTGACAGTGAATAAAAGATGCAATTGAAAATTGCCATAAACGCAAATAAAGAATTTAGCATGAGGCTGTTATATCGTCGAAAAAGTTGAATGCGAGTGACTCGCAAGTATTTTCAGTAGATGTATGTTTCGGCAATTCAATTTGCTTGTTTGCTTTTTGTAGCTAACAATGACTCTGAGCCTCATGAGTGGTTGCTGTGTCGGAGAACAATATGAGAAACTCCCTGTTCCAGAATTCCTCGTTGGGTAAAACCTTCAAATGAATTTGTATAACATTATTACATTTTGATTGGGTGTAATGAAAACAACACTAATTTTAAACAAGCATTTTTTTTTTGCAGAAGGGAATGCCCAAAATCAGTTTATGATGGTTTAGCGTACGATTTTATCAAAAAACATTGATTGTATTTCTATATTATAGACAATACTCATCCACCAGATTTTCCTGTTTATACGCTTGTGCTGCTGAGAACTAAAATATGTTATTTTAACACACGTTTCCTGGGGCCTTACTAAAATAACTGGAAACACGTGTGAGACATAAAAAACAGATAGTATAACAATTATCATAGGCTTGCCACAGGAAAAAGAATGTATGAATGACTATTGAAAACATATAGTATTCAAAATATGTATTATTAAGTAATATCAGCAAGCTGGACTGTCCCTTATTGAACTTCTATTACTTAAATACACACATTTAAAAAAATTATAATTCCTTGTCCAGTTTTAAAAAGGTAGATAATATTATTAACTATTTCTTTTGTTTCAGTCAATTTTCCTAAAAAGTTAATTAGTTAAATTTATATTTGTATATAATACATATATACATACATTTGTATATAATGAGTGTTTATAACGCATATGTATTCCTGTATAGCAATAAGGATGGAGACAATTGGCTAACAGTTTTACAGCTATTTAATATATATATATATATATATATATACATATATATATATATATAAAGCGTAGGTTTTTGCCATCTACAATTTTTTTTATTTAAAATTATATAAAAGCCGTGTTATGTGATTGGAAGAACTCCATAAGTCACTAAATATTAATACAAATAAAGAAATCTCCTGTCACAGAGCTAAATCCAATCTGTCAAATAATTTAAGACCTACCTAACTGATTCTATTCATGCTAGCTAGTCAATCCGTAAAACAGCGCAAGGAAGGAGCACTCTGAAACTATGTGATCCATTATTTGGGTAGACTCCCCTCAATCACATGACTGATTTACTGTCAATCTCCATTTATTTGTATTTCTAGTAGTTACATCTGCCTACTCCAATTCGGAACTGATTCAATAATGCCCACTCCCTACGAGGATATTGACGGATTGTTAATAAAGAATTTATTTCATCCATAAAAACTGTTCTACGCTATGGACCAGCTAGTATTGGGCGAGAAATTTGATTTACTCAACTGGAAAGCAGTACGTAGAGGTGGGTTTACACATTTTAAGGACCGCTCTGACGTGAGAGATCCTGAGTAATGGGGAGGTGCAAGATCTTATTGAATTCTTTAAGTAGTGCCTTCTGACGTCTTATCTCTGGAGGAGCTATGTTGCACAACACCAATAGTAGCCAAGGTAGTGAAGTAGATTTGACATGAGAGTGCCACTAATAGCTCTCATGACCTTATTAAGTTGGATATCAATCGCTTTTGTATATATGCTATGTAGACATACGGGATCACTCTATTGAGCAGCTGCATAAACCAGCGACAAAGCAGTAGTACACAGGACGTGTGCGTTGGCTCCCCAAGTTGTTCCAGCAATATGATGTGGTATAATTTTAGCTGCTGTTTTTTGAAGATGCCTTTTAAACGTTACTCCCAGGTACTGTTGTTGATCATTGTGGTGGAGTTTTACATAATTTAGAAAGATGTTTAATTTTCTATTAGCTAGTCTATTACTTAGGTGGAAGCAGGCTACTTCGGTTTTTAATAGTGTGCCATTCGCACATTACGATCGTCTCCATCAGTCAGTTCAGTCTTCCTCTCTGTGTACCATTTAGTTTTAGTATTTTTGATTTCGTTTTCCGTGATTTGTTTTCTGTGTTCCATGGCGTCGACGGCAAGCTTGTCATTCTAGCTTTCCAGCTGACAATCAATGTATTGCGGCTAGAAACTTTGGGTAAGTGTTAGTTTAAAATTTTCGCTTTTGTAACTGATTGGCTAAAAATATTGTTTATTGATTGTTTGTTCTTTAATGAGTGTTCTTTCAGTAATTAATAAAGCTGTTGCCTGTTTTTGAACAGGTTTTTATTTTCGGCAGGTCCATGTGCCGATGTAAATGTAATTGTGTTTTTATATTTATTATATTTTTCCTGTTAAAACAGATTTTTAGATGTAATTAAATTTTATATTTTTGTGTACTATAATTGTTTTATAGTAAACTCAGTATCAGTTTTTCTTTTTGTAACTGTCTTATTTCACTTGATAGGTATAGCAAAAGGTTTCATGTTGTTGCCGGACACGGCAGTATTTTAGTTATATTAAATTATCATCTTTTGTCATATTTTTGCTTATTAATTTGGTCAAACAGCTGTCCTTAGTCTTTTTGTTACTTTAGGTAAAAAAACTTATCTTGGTATTTATTTAGTTCCTGTAACCTTTGATTTTATTTTACAAATTTTACATTTTAAATGTTATGGCAGCTTTTATTAGCATAACAATGTTTTTATTTTTTTCTATCTCGCCCCTTTATGTATTTATTTTGTTATCTCACTTTTGTGGAGCCAGACTAAAATAAGTTTTGTGCTGTGCTGTTTTTTTAGCCCTTGCTTCAGGGTCAGAGAGTTATGGACGGGCACCTGCGTGGCTTCTGACTGGGTTTTCCTGGAGGCACAGTACGGAACCTACGCGCTTGGAACTAGCCTCTACTATGCGTCCCAGAGGGGCACTTCTTCCTCCTTTCTGCGCTGCCCATCCACCGGCCTCCAGGATGAAGAGTTGGACATGTAGGTGACCCAAACCCAGTTTATTTTCTGGCCTCCAAGATTGAACATTTAATATGGAATATGAAAAAGAACCAGCTTATATGGGATTAAATTTTTTTACATTTTTTTAACAAATTGCCACTAAAAATTAAAAAAGAAAACAACATTTCAAAATTTAAAGATTTCGTAAAGTTCTTTCATCTTTCACAGCATTCTACAGTGGAAAGGATTATCTTAATATGGAGTTCCAAGTTTTGATTGTTTTAAATATTTTAATTGACATGAAACAATTTTATTCAATTGGCAACATTATTCAATGTATGCTTAAATATATATTTTGAATATTACAAAAATAGAAATAATACTGGTTTAGATTACCTTTTTCTGTCGTAACAGTTCTTCAATTACATTACTGCTATGTAAATTTCAAAGCATATAATTTTGGTAGCTTCATCATCAGCTTCCAAAAACGTCACTGTTTAAAACAGTAAAATTATAAAACATTAAAACATATTAAAACACGAGTTCAACACATTTAACGGCTGGCGATAGACACCAACTGATGACTAATGAGCAGGAAACGAACTCAAACATGTTACCCTACTCTAACTTGTTGATCTTGAACTTGAACTATATTAATTTTCTTCCTTTGTGACTGCTTGTTGTTTATTTGGTTGAACAGTACGTTAGACTTGTATTTTAATTTGTCATTCAAAATATACTTCGATCAGATTTGAAAGCATTGTAAGTATGGAGTTCTTCTATTGTAGTCATAAAATGTGATTTATTTAAAATTTATATAAAATTTCTATATAAAATTTTATATAAAATTTATATAACATTTCTAAATTGTTTTCTAAACTGTCAATATTATGTCTATTGGAAATTAAATGTTCAGCAGCTTTTGATTTCTGACTTGTTGATTGTTTAGGAAGATGTTCGGAGAAACGTTTTTTAAAAGAACGACCTGTTTGGCCAATGTAAAACTTTGGACAGTCAGGACAATTTATCTTTTAAATGTCTGTATTTTTGTTCTTGTTGTGTTTTTGGATGTTTAAATGTTTATTAAGTTTATTAGAGGTCTTATATGACACAGTGATATTTTGTTTCTTTAGTTCTTTTGACAATGTATGGTGTAAATAATGGCCATATTCGTATGATAAAATTTTTCTATCTGTATTAGGAATCTTTGCGTATGAATTTCTGTTCATCTTTTTAGTAATTATTTTTTATATTATTTCACTATTGTATCCATTGGCTATGGCATTTTATTTGATGGTGGATAGTTCGGTTTCATAATCGTCCTTATTCATAGGTATGGATAGAAGTCTGTGGACCATACTATTACAGACTGCCATTTTATGAATCCTTGGGTGGTAAGATGTTGCATGGATGGTATGGTCAGTGGTGGTAGGTTTGCGGTATGCAGTAAATTTAATGTTGTTATTTTCTTTTTTGAGTTTTAGGTCTAGATACGTTAAGCTATTAATTATTCTTTTCTGTTTCCAATGTGAATTGTAGGTCATGTGAAATACTGTTTAGATATTTCTTCAATAGTTCTAATTGTCTTTTGTTTCCTTTATAAAAAACTATAATGTCATCGACATATCGCTTATAAAATAAGATATTCTTTTTGTGTTTGTTGGCTGATGAGAAAACTATAATTATTTTCAATGTAGTTAAAATATATTTCTGATCAAATGCTGGATAATGGTGACCCTTTGTTAGACCTTGTTTTTGGATGTAGTATTTATTATTAAACTGAAAATAGTTTTGTTTCAGGATAATTTCTAGTAAGTTTATTAACTCATCTATAAAATCATTGCTCAGTTTTGAATATGTAGACAAATTATGTTTTACTAAATTAATAGTAATATCTACTGGTACATTTGTGAATAAATTTACAATATCAAATGATGCCATTGTATATTGTTTGTTAAAATTTGAGTTTTGTAACTACAAATAAATTTAATAAAGATTTACTTACAAATCTAAATAAAATAAACCATTTATTTAAGAAAAATGAAATAAAACATCTGAAAATGATAGACCCAGATGCACCAACAATGAAAGGATTGTCTGAAGTATATAAAGAAGGCATACCCATGCGATCTTTAGTCAATTTTACGTAAACACCTTCCTATAAAGTTGCAAAACGACTTGACAGATTATTACCAAAAAAAAAAAAAAAATGTGGAGAGCGTATCCACATGAAAAATAATTACACTATTAAAAATAGTCTAGAACTTGTTAACACGTTACAAAACTCATGGCATTACCAAGAAAAAGATGTCACCTTCAGAGCTCTAATGAATAATTGACACATTGTCCATGTCATTCTTTACGTAAGATTCAATACCATACACCCTATGCCCAATGTAATCAACAGGTCTGTATACAGGAATATTGCCTCTTGCACTGTTATTATCGTCTATATGGGTCTCTTGGAGTACAAGGATATCAACATTGTTTTTTAAAAGGACCCTACTGATGCACTCAATCTTCGCCTTGCTTTAGCCCTTAGCGTTAAATTGACTACATTTAAAACACAAATTATTGTTTTGAAATTAGCTTGGTTCTCAAGCAGGCCATTTTTATTTGTGTCGTAGCTACCATAGCTGGGAGATCACAAATTTTTTACAGTTCAGTGTTGATCGTTAGAATTACCAGGAGGTACGTACACGTGTACAGCGTTAAAGGTTTGCTATGGACACGAACAAAATCATCCACCCCTAGTACTGATATCCACTGTTGTTATATTAGTAAAATAGATAGTGTTCAACTCATTTTAAGCGAACAGTGCATGTGTGACAGAATTTTTACCCCACTACACACTGTCATATGTTCTTAGTACAGTTACTGCTAGACTCATGGATTTGTCATTAAAGGAGACCTTAAATCCTCGACCCAAAATGGGGGGGTTGGGAGGTAAGTCAAAAATTTCAAATACAAAACCCCATAAAGTGAGACATCAATTTAAATATCTTTATGAAAGAAGAATAATGCCACAAACTCTCTATCTCAATCCCGTACAAAACTATAGCCTGTCTAAGGTTTATTGACAATTTACGCTAAAAAAAACAATGTTTTTGTTGACTCATCTGTTCAGACTTATTATGAACCAAAGATAAGAGCTACCCCAATGACCTTTGTACTTACTTGATGATAATCTGTTTGCTTTGATTGTTTTAATTTTTCTAAACTTACCTTATTCCTGATTTAATTCTAAAAGAGCTTTTTCTATTGATTTTAAATGTAAATTTAAGTTTAAATGTTGACAGGCTGTAGTTTTGTATAACTCGCGAGGTTTACCGAGGCACTTGGCTAAGCGATGCGCAGTAGACTAATTGGAGTCGGGGGAGCCGCCGGGTCAGTGTGTGCCTATGGTAAATAAAAATAAAATCATCTGAAATTTAAATTGATGTTAACAACCTGACTTAACCTTGTTATTGTTAATAGATAAATAATAAATTACTGTGACAATCATTACTAATTAATTGATAAACGACATGTTTAACTTTTTTTATTTATTTGTTTATAAATAAATTACATAGATTTCGTCATAGTTTGATTTATTGATTTAAAAGTGCCCATTTCCAGAGCAGACTTTGCAAAGATAGCATAATATGATGTTTTTATTTTATCAAAAAGAGGTTTTATTTCAAATAAAAAATGTAAACGACCTTTCTGATTGGCCGTTGTAATAAATTTAAACAAATAACAAAGGATACGAAAATAAATTCTTTTTTAGACAGAGATGCACTGCAAGCGCAGCTCAACCGGCAACACGATAAGAGATCAGTCGCAGGAATGAGGGATATAACAGTGGTGGAAAGTGGAACTTGGACTGTCCTCCCTTCCGACTCTAGTATTATTCCCCTCACGCGCAGGCCAAGTGCCTCGGTAAGCCTCGCGAATTATACTAGATTGAGGTAGAGACCTCTAGTTTGTGTAGGGTTGCCATATCACCGGATTTCCCCGCAGATTACCGGATTTTGAAGGTAAAAAAATAGCTCCGGGGAATTTACCCATCAAACAAGAAATCTCCTCTTTTTTACAATTTTTCAAAAGGTTCGTAATATAACGCGCACATGTTGTTGTTAACTATTTACATTACTCTCTGGATTTGTGTCGGCGGCAAATTATTAAGCTTTCGCGTTCACCTACATTCGTCATTCGCGAATTATTAGAGCGCCGGCTGTGGGCCGACGTCATAGTGGTCGTATTTGGCTCATCGCTGACTCGCTGTCACTCGGCTAGACTGGCGCGACAGCCGAAGTAAACCGAGTGGCGGCGCCGTGAACTGATCATCCGACCGGACCCGAGCGAGAGCGAGACAGACAGCATTATTAGAGGCGAGTGAGTGGATCAACCATTACGAGTCTTGTGTACATTGTACATTACACTGTTAATTATTAGTGATTGTGATGGAAGACAACAAAAGTAAGAAATGTAAAAAATACAACTGTATTTCCAACGAAATTCTTCAGGAAAGATTCCCTGCTTTCAAGAGAGGAAGGGTTGAAACTGAGGCGGAGTGTAAAGTCTGCCCTGCTGGCACTTACTTTTCTATTTCACACAAAGGTAAGAGTAAGACAACATGTTGTTAATAAGTTAAAATTCAAATTGTCTAGTTATACATCGTTTTATTTGTGATGCCTTTCGTAAGCCAGGCATACATATTCTGACATATTCTTGACATTTTGTTGTTGGCGCTTACATTAATATAAAATAAATTACTAAACAACATGTTTTGTTAGAGGAGCTCTCGATTTGGAGTATCACGTAAACACAAAAATAACTTGAAATCAGTAGAATCAACCAGAAGTATTCAGTCATTATTACAACCCAAACAGAACAGCCAACATGAAGACAATGTGCATGCTGCAGAAGGTACCATGGCTTTCCACACTAAGTCACCACCAATCTTTTCATTCGATGGTTGCTCCAGTAAACTCCAACAACAGTTATTTCCGGATTCAAATATAGCAAAAGCAGTTACTTGTGCTAGAACTAAAACAGCGGCAATCATTAACTCTGTATTGTCTCCCCATTCAATTGATGTAACTATAGATGTTTTAAATGGGATTTCCTGTTTTGGGGTAGTGACAGATGGCAGTAACCATGAGTCAACGAAAATATTTCCCATTTTAATCCAATATTTTGATCCTATCAAAGAGGGCATAACGACAAAGATAATAGAAATTAAATCTACACCTAATGAAACAGCTGAAACTATCTCTGGATATATTGTAGAAACTCTGAAAATTTTCAACATTCAAGATAAGTGTGTTGCATTTGCAGGAGACAACACGAACACAAACTTCGGAGGCATTAACAGACGTCAGGGGACAAATGTGTTTACTTTCCTCAAAAGAGACCTTAACCCAAAACTTATAGGGTCCGGATGTCCTGCTCATGTGCTACACAACTGTATTCAAATGGTTTGGATAACGGGCTTTTAATTGATGTGGAATCTATTATTTTGAAAATATTTAATTATTTTTCAATATATACAGTTCGTACAGAGGAGTTAAAGAGTTTCTGTGATTTTGTAGACGTAGAGTATATGCAGTTACTCTACCATTCAAAAACTAGATGGTTGTCTCTGTTTCCATGTGTAAATAGAGTTTTGCAGATGTACCCAGCACTGAAATCTTATTTTCAATCTCAAGAATCTGTACCAGTTCTCATTAAAAACTTCTTTGATGATGATTTCACCGAAATAAGATTATTGTATGTTCACTCTCTGATGTATGTTTTCCATGAAAGGATTATTTCTTTAGAAAAAGAAAAGAATAGTTTGGCTGAAACTATTTCTAATTTGGAAGAAATTCTTGATATTTTGACCGATAGGAAAAACAACAACTTTGTACCTATGGCTGCTAAAAGTACCTTGAAAAAGATGGAAAACGATGGACTAGGTAACTCATGTGCTGCTGTATTATCGGAATTTTCGAATGTTTATGAGGGATCAACTACGTATCTAAATAAGTGGCTTTCCAAATATGAAGAATTCAAAGTATTCCAATGGATGAAACTTGACAATATTCCTTCTTGGGACCAAGTTGAGCAGTCTATTTTGTTTCTGAATGACAATGCGCCTTTTAAAGTTAATGACACACTATGTCATGACCAGTTTTGTAACTTTGTCAAGTTGTTAAAAAATCACAAGGAGGAAGTCAAAGATTTTGAGGAAGAAGAGAACAAGAAAAAAAAGTACTAAAAAGGACAGGAAAGAAACTCAAAAGTTAAAATTATCAAACTTTATATGGGTAAAGTATTTCAGCAACCTACCTGACAAAACATGTTTCTCTGAACTTCTAAAGTTAGTGCAATATTTCTATTGCATTCCAAGCCACAATACCTCTGTAGAGAGGGTATTTTCCCTCATATCTGCTCAATGGACAAAAGAAAGAAATAGACTTACAGTAGAGTCTATAAAAGGACTTTTATGTTTAAAATATAATTTTAAGTCATACTCTTGCCAAGATTTCTACAAATATCTTATGTCAAAAAAAGATTTATTGAAGCAGATAGGATCGACAAAAAAGTACACTTGGTACGATACATCGTCTCCTGCTGGTTCTTCCACTGGTCTCGTCTCATTAGGTGACCTTACTGATGATGAAAGTGATTAAGTTTAAGTTAAGTTTATATAAGTTTCTTTAAGTTTAAGACATTTTTTTCTATGTAACTTACTTAAATATATTTCTAAAAACTTCAAATTTTTACCCAATAATCATTGTAATTTATTAAAATGTTCATCTCAAAAGTATATTGTTTTATGCATAGAAAACGTGTTTTAACAGTTATTTTCCCAAAAATTTTCGCACCCCGGGGGGAGGGCCCCCCCCCCTAGGTGGCGAATCCCAAATCTCCTCTTTTTCACCCAATACCATATGGCAACCCTAAGTTTGTGGCATTGTTCATCATAATAACTAAAAAAATTACAATATACAAGATTATGGCTATATTATATCGACTTTTGTGATTCAAGCCATATTCTTACTATCTTTAATATAATGTTCAAACTATAAAGGGTGCGAAGGAAATGAAATGCCACAACCCACCACAATTTTATCAGTTGATTGTGTCTGTTGTCCCCACTCCCAACATTACCCCTCACGCCAACTATAGTCCGAATAAAATAACTTTGGTACTGGCGGAACGGCCTCGCGCCACTGGTCTGAAATGACAAAACTCTGAGCTTTAATTTGCTGTCAAACTTAAAATAAGGAAACAATAATTTTCAAACTAATTGTATAGTGTACACCATTTTATATTCTTTAAGGAAAAATTATGCTGGAGATTTTTCTAGAGCTAATTTGCTTTTTAAAGTGATATTTGTATTTAAAAACACGTTTTTATGAGTGAAATTACGCGTGAGTCGTCTTTAACCTGTTACTGTTGCGAGAATAATAATAATAAAATAATGTCTTGTGGATGGATGACAGTTTGATTTATTGTGATTAGTTTGGTATAAGTCTCATTTAATAATTCAAACAAGTTAATGAGAAATTAATTTTTTTGTAAACCTTTGTAAACTCGGTAATGACAAACGCTAGACAAATTCTGTTTAAACCTAAATTAATTGTGTTATTTAAGTGGCACTAAAATCTTACTCTCGTATTAAATAGAATTTTCTTGAACTAGGAAGAAAGATTCAGGAATTTTCAAAACTAGATTGTCAACAAGGCGGCGGTGATACCACACGCACAATGTACAGTCGCTGGCTCAGCTCTGGCCTCTTCCATTGCAAACAAATCTTGTCAATTACCAATAGAACATTACCTAAAATTTGAAAGAGCCAAAATATTAGAATTGCAATAAACACTGATAATTATATATATACTGAATCCTATAGCATTATTGTCACATCTAAATAAAAACAATTGTAATATCACTAAAACTAAATAACTGTAATCAAAATAAACTAGTGGTTATACTATAGTAAGCACTGTTAAATCGATAAAGAAACGAACACACCTCAAAGTCAAAAGTCAACTAATTTACCTTATTTATTACTGGAGAAACATTTCTTATCTGAAAATATCGTCGATCGGAATTCGTTTTACGCTTGGGCTGAATATTCAGTCTACACTTTCCCTTGAGCAGAGTATACCTTACGCGTCCGACACAGCCTTGATGTAAACGAACTATGAGTTTACTTCATCAACTCTTCATTATTTTTCCACATGTTTTATTAGTACCACAGTATTATTTTAGTAATACATAAATAACACAGTTAATGTTTGCTCAAAGAAATTTTGTCTAGCGTTTTTCGTTTCAGAGTTTGCAAGGGTTTACAAAAAAATTAATTTCTCATTAACCTGTTAAAATTATTAAATGAGACTTATACCAAACTAATCACAATGGATCAAACTGTCATCCATCCACAAGACATTATTTTATTATTATTATTCTCGCAACAGTGACAGGTTAAAGACGACTCACGCGCAATTTCACTCATAAAAACGTGTTTTTAAATACAAATATCACTTTAAAAAGCAAATTAGCTCTAGAAAAATCTCCAGCATAATTTTTCCTTAAATAATATAAAATGATGTACACTATATAGGCGGTTAATTGTCTTGTTTAGTCATTATCATATACAGAAATTAGAGTTTAGGATTGTTTTATTCTGCTCTAACACACATTAACTTCAAAAACATTTATATGAGTAGAAAGAATCCTGGAACTATCACAGCAATCTTGGTCTAGGAACTAACTTTCTTGCTGATTATTACGAGAAACATTGATTTCACTGCATATTAATTAATTTATATAATGTTAACTTTTGAACAGAAATTTTAATCATTTTAATCAATTGAGATTTTTATGTACTAATGGTATTGATCTTTTTAACTTTGAAACCTGTCATTTATTTGTAATACCCTCCTATTCTTACATTCTTACATATGAGACGCCGACACAACGTTGTTGGTATTTTAAGGCAAATATGAATGGTTATATGAGTGTAGGATGAGTGTGGATGAGTGTAGTCTGGTTACTATCTGAGTTCAACTGTTCCTCAGAAAGGGCAATTTATTAATAGCCCAAAAGCCAGGGCAACTAAGGGACCTAAGGGAATCCAAACCACGTAGTGCTGGTCTGATTTTCAGCTAATTGACAAGCCTGATACTCAGCTATCTCCCCCACACAACATCCGCACAATTATTATTTATTACCACCTAACCCGAACACCCCAGACTTCTCTAGTACTGTCCACACCGATAGCAACCATCAAGCGGATGCCATGTCGAAATTAAGAGGACCGAGCATCCAACCTATCGCCTACAATCTCCTAAACATCATCTATAAGCCACTCAATCTATAGACACATTTTCAAGCTGTTTTTTCTTCAAACAGTGTCACTGGATAGTGTCACTGACTGTCAGTCAAAATTATTTGTATTTCCATTTACATTAATTGACTCTTTCACAAGTAAAAACAATAATTTTACCAAAAATTGCATAGTTATTTTAGTAAAAACATCTTTTTTTAAAAAAGATAAGTGAATACAGTAGGTTGTACCCAGTAGCAACTAGCTTAAATTGTGTAAAATGTATACTCTGATTTCGGTTTGCTAGATACTTAGAAACAGGTAGCAAACACACTCAAGAATCTGTAAATAAATAGACAAGAATTAATCATAAAATCATTATGCCCTTTTTTATAAAAAAATGTACTGTAATACCACAGTATAATATAAACATACTGTAGCGAAGCTCAGCTGTTTGCTTACAACCAAGCAATGCTAGCGAAACTAGCGGTGATGTATCAAACTGGCGAACTGGCGCAATAATCAGCTGTTGTAGCACACAAAATTTTTTTTAAAAGTCATAAGTGGCTTTATAAGACTTTAGAAATACAAGTCTGCAACACAATCACTATGAACACTAGTGTCGAGCCGGTTGCATTTTTCTCAAGAGTGAGTTTCACTACTGTTTATATTATACTGTGGTAAAACATATATTATCTTTAACTCTTTCAGTGCTATGAAAAAATAAAAAAATGTCGTAATTATTTTATTACAACCAAAAATGGCTAGGCAAAAGTAATTTTTATGTTTTTTTATCAGTAAAACATAGATTCAAATGGGCCTCTATTACTTTCAGTGTTGAGTTTAAAATAATTTTGAGCAAATTGTGTATTGTTTACATAGTTGCAATAATAGTTTTGTATTATTATTTTATGTGTATGATGAAATATTTGAGTATCAATATACATTCACTTATTTTTTAGAACAATAAACAAAATAAATAAATATATATCTATTCTAGCCAACAACCCTTGCTTCGCTAAAGTGTGGTTCTCTAAGCTTGCTCAACCTTCCCTCCATGATTCTCTCTAAGGCTTATTCTATTCAAACGACAAATGCAACACGCTAATGGCGCTTAGTGCTCAGACCTTCTATACAAACACTAATGTCTTCGCGCTATCTGACTGTCAAGCTAGGTCACACCAGTTGAAATGCCAAAATGAACGCTGTGTGCATAGAGTGTGTTGGGTTTTAGTTTCTTCTCAAAGTGTATTTGAATGAGAGAGAAAGAGGCCTTGGGGTACGCATTCTCTTCCAAGCAACAGATTGTCTACTAGTGCTTTTAATGTAATGTTTGAAACAAATAGACAATATGAAGTAAGTTCTTTCAGTATTAAAGGATGTCTGTTGCCTTGTTTGATGAGCTTTTACATCTGATCGGTGGTGTTATTATGAAGAAAGATAACCAATATGAAAAGAAGAATACATAAGGTGTCATATCGTCCCAACCTTCGGCTCTCCGACTTCCATCCAACACTGTGCTTGCGCCTGCTTATTGGAATAGTCATTAGACTTTACATCATAAATTGCTAGCCTTTTCGGTATCGAAGATATAACTGGACTCTGAAGACTAACTATGAAAGATTTTATTATGCAAATGTGCTCTTGGCACAACACTTGACCACATGCACACGTGCGCCTATAGCACTGAAAATTTTAATACACATTTGTGATAAACATTATGTATCATATAACAGTGTCACCTAATTCCATATTACAAACTAATTGTATATACAATTAGTTTGAAAATTATTGCTTACTTATTTTACGTTTGACAGCAAGTTAAAGCTCAGAGTTTTGTCATTTCGGACCAGTGGCGTGAGGCCGTTCCGCCAGTACCAAAATTATTTTATTCGAACTATAGAGACAGAGTGATGGAACACTTCCCCTCTGCTGTTGGAACACATACATGCGCAAAATTTATCACGCAATTAGTTTTCGGCTCGGCCTAATTATACTTCCAAAAATAATGATATTACTCTCTGGATTTATACAACGATCTCATCTGTTTTGTGTGAAGGCAAAATGAAAAAAACTAATGCCAAACAACTGAAACTTGAAACAAACGAAAACAACCAAACATTAACCAATTAGTTCGTCCAACTCCAAGTCCAAATGTTCACTGTTGAGGTTTGAGTGGGTCAAAGACAACATGTTTAATTTAAGGAAATGCAACAAACAGTATACATAAATAACAATAACACTGTTGTTTTAAGTGTTGTTTGTTGAGTGAACTGTTACCCTACTTGACATTTGTCACCTTGTCTTGTTTTTCCTAGAACAAGAAAATTATGTTGATGAGCTCAGCAAATATTTAAGGTAGGATAGGCTAGTCCAAAAGGTATGTCTGGATAGCATTAAACATTACAATTAATCATAGATCTTTAGTTCAATGAATTAACAGTGAAACCTCGCAACCTCTAAAACATACTGTAGCCTAAAAAAAAAAAATCCTAGGCATATAGTATTAGGATAATTTTAAATCTGCTATATATATCTATTGAGGGGGTGATTTCGGAAAATCAATTTTTATTGGTAACAATTAGAAATCAGTATTTATGCACTTTCTAGATAGGCCTACATCAACAATCTTGAATTTTATTACCAGAGGGTAGAATTAAGTTATATTATATGAGAAAACATTTTTTATTCTGCGGAAATGTTTTATACAAAAGAAAAACGAAAATTGTAAATGTTTGAAAATGTAATTTTTTCAATTTATCTCCGTTATTTTTTATGATTTTTTATCACAATGATGTAGTTTTTGTGCTGAACACGAAGTTGAAAACTATTTTGGTCTATAACAATTATTTCTCGAGATATCACGGATGAAATACGTTCGTAGCAAATCACAATGTTGCCTATAAGCACAATGTTAATGGGAACTATGACTAGCCACCAAAAACAAATTCACACGTATTCTTGCTGGAGTGACGGCCGTCATGAAGGTCAAGGATCCCAGTTTAATGCAAATTATGAATCTTTGTTGTGTATTATATATTCTTATTCAGCATTAAAAAACAAGAAAAATGAAAAAATGTTGTTGAAAAATTTAAAAAAATTGGTTTTTCACTATCACATAAAAAACTACTGTTTAAATTTTTCGGTAAAAAAAGAGTTTTCTGCAGCAAAAATCAAACTCCTCAAGAACTATAAATTAAAATTTTACCACTTTTTTTACAAGAAATTACATTTTCAGAGGCGTCAAGAAAGTGTATAATTACCTGGAAATCTTACTTTTATCTATTGGTAAATCGTTATTTTCCTACAATATTTTTCCTTGATTTGTGTGTTATTTCATGAACACAAAGAGGCTACTGTGGGCCATACTGGTTTTACAATAGATTAATTTGTTGATCTCATAAACACATTATATATTGTTGCCTATTTAATTAAACATCATCTAAACATTTACTATCAATCCATCATGATCCGACTATGGAAATTCAAATTTATTAACTGTTACTGTACAAACACACTGTCCAAATAGTTTTTCTCTCTGTTTGGACTTTTATTTTACCCTCCCACTGTTCACTACTGTGTTTCTATAATGTTTTGCCATTTTTGCCACTAATGTAAGTATAAACTAAAAAACAACATTTAAATATTAGAACTGTAGCATAATAGGTATCATTTTATTTGTAAAATTTCATAGAATTTGAACATGCAAAAGATAAGTGGATTTTTTATTTTGAAATTTTAAGGTAAAAAACAAAATAAAATTTCTTGAAAAAATAAATTACAAGAAAAAAATATTTGTTTCAAAACAAATTTACAACTCCAAGCTACCTCGATAAATGTTTATATTTACAATACAAATATTCTGAAATAGTTAGTTTGTTCTAAATGTTATTCAGATTTATAAAATATAACTTATATAAACAATATTTAGATAAACAAAAAACAACAATAAGAACATTGAACTATATACACACTGTTCACAGCTGTTCTAGCTCCAACTGTTCCAATGTTTTTGATAATCATATGATAATCTGTGTTCCACACACAAACAAACACCGTCTACTCACAGATATTGGGAGATGTGTGGAGAAATTATAATTAAAACGATATCAAATATGTATTTGATTTTGATTATGTTAGTAACGGCTTTACGGTAGTTTAACCAAACATTTACGTAATTGACGTTTTTATGACAACTAACATCCATAATACTCATAATGTTGCATAACAGACAATTAACATTGAGAGGGTTAATAGTAAAAACTATATTGTTTAATAAGGTCAAGTAAATGTCTAACTTTTTTTATTTGTTAACCCTTAACTAACATCATACGTCTGGGAGACGGACGCGAAAATAAAAACCTGTATATCTCCCCTCCACTACGCACTAAACAGCCATTCCTCACTCTACCTTTCAGTCAAGTGGTTGTCTTTGTCCTGTGAGCGTTTAGTGTTTGTTACTTGAACTTTAACCGCAATTATTGCGTTTTTCGGACCCTTTACGTCTGTGAGACGTATGATGTTATTTACGTGACTCTATTTTTGTATTATTTTGAATAGGTATTCTGTGTTGTGTTATTTTATTTTGTGTATTAGACTAATAAATAACATATTTGCATACTGCACAATACTAGAAAGTTCGTTATTAGCATTTTGTTGAAAAATGGATTTGGGAAACTTGAGCATCCCTGGCCCTTCACATGGGAGGCCTCATGTGAGTAGAGTCTCACTTACAGGAAACGATTTTGAAGGCCAACTTCAAGATTTAGTTTTTGATGTATTGGAAGGACCATTGGAACCTGACCCGTATAATAGTGATAAAGACGATGATTATCAAATCGAAAGTGATCACGACTCCGAATCTGAGCAAGAGTGTGAAGAAAATGACGATGTGTTTGTGCCTATGGAAAATAGAAGCACTGAAGATGAAGATTCTGATGAACCTCCCGCGAAATCATCTCGGCAGAGCCACTTCTTGGGGAAAAAAATCGGAAAAAGAGAAATATTCAAATGGAAAAAACAATCTCCCCCTACAAACATTAGGACTCGAAGGCACAATATTATTGTTCAACTGCCAGGCCTCAAAGCAAAAGCTAAACAGCTTGGAACAAATCCTTCTATTGAAGAAGTATGGTCTTTATTGATTACTAATGATATATTAGAAGAAATCATGAAATGGACAAACCATAAAATTTCCTCACTCAGAGAAAACTATACAAAAAAATATTCTTACCTTTGTGATCTAGACATGATAGAGCTAAAGGCCTTCATTGGACTTCTTGTATTCACTGCAATTTTTAAGTCTCAACATGAAACAGTTGATAGTCTTTTTGCTACTGATGGAACTGGCAGGGACATTTTTCGATGCACAATGCCCAAAAACAGATTTCTGTTTATACTTCTGGCTTTGCGATTTGACAACCCTAATGACCGTGATGAGAGGAAGAAAACTGATCCTTCTGCAGCTGTCTCTGAAATTTTCAACAAGTTTATTGAAAATTCACGTGAACTTTATTCTCCTGGGCCTACTATGTGTGTCGATGAAATGCTTGTCCCTTTCCGGGGTCGATGTACATTCAAAATGTACATGCCGAAAAAACCGGCTAAGTATGGACTAAAAGTAATGTGCTTGACGGACGCAAGAACTCACTATGTATACAACTGGTACATGTACTGTGGAAAAGGAAGCGATGGAAGAGGGTTGTCAAATGAGGAGAAAAAGCTGTTGATCCCTTCTCAAGCAGTTATAAAATTGGTAAAGCCAATTGACGGGTCTCGCCGTAACATCACAGCTGATAATTGGTTTAGCTCAGTGGAGCTGGTGAACGAGCTTTTAAAACGAGATCTGACTTATGTTGGCACTCTAAAAAAGAATAAGGCTGAGATACCTCCAGAGTTCCAACCCAATAAAACAAGGGTGGAAAAGTCTTCTTTGTACGGATTTACAGAAGATTTAACTTTACTTTCATATGTGCCAAAGAAGGGAAAAGCGGTCATTCTGATTTCGTCTATGCACCATTCGTCTGCTGATGATAATGATTCTGGTAAGCCGGAAATAATTGGCTTTTACAATTTGACTAAAGGAGGAGTAGATGCCGTGGATCAAAAATGTGCCAACTACTCAGCAAGTCGAAGAACTCGACGTTGGCCTGTGAAAATTTTTTTCACAATTTTAGATGTTGCATGTGGGGTGAACAGCTTTGTACTTTATCAGAGCTATAAAGACACAGAAAAACTTTCTAGATTTGAGTTTATGAAAACACTTGCAAACAACTTGATTCATCCCCATATGGCAAGAAGAACAGAATCAACAAAAAATTTGCCGCGTGAACTACAACTGTGTATCAATCGAATACTCAAGAAAGAAGATGATGTACAAGATATTCCCGAATTTTTTGAGACGAGGAAAACTTGTTCAACTTGTCCTCCTCGGCTGAAAAGAAGAACGAAGTACCCATGCCGTAAGTGTGGATCTGCGATCTGCTTGGAATGCGCAAACAAGATTTGCAAAGACTGCTTCCTCAACCAGTAAATTATACAGTAAGAAAACAAACATATTTTTAGTTTTTTCTGTAAAAATAATTTTTCTGTGTTTTTCATTTGTTTTAGTTTGTACATATTCATTACATTTAACTTTTAATTTGATTTCGAATGTTTACTAATCTTTAAACTTTTATAGTTCAAACACAATATTCATAATTGAAAAAACGATAAAAAATATTGTAAATAATTATTTTTCAAATTGTTTTTACATTTATATGATTTAATAGTTGTAGTTACATCATAGTTTTACCAATCAAATATGATTTGTCTTATATTTTGTGTTTTCTAATTCAAATTACATAAGGTGTCTGTCAGACGTAAGAAAACAAACATATTTTTAATTTTTTCTGTAAAAATAATTTTTCTGTGTTTTTCATTTGTTTTAGTTTGTACATATTCATTACATTTAACTTTTAATTTGATTTCGAATGTTTACTAATCTTTAAACTTTTATAGTTCAAACACAATATTCATAATTGAAAAAACGATAAAAAATATTGTAAATAATTATTTTTCAAATTGTTTTTACATTTATATGATTTAATAGTTGTAGGTACATCATAGTTTTACCAATAAAATATGATTTGTCTTATATTTTGTGTTTTTTTTGTTCAAATTACATAAGGTGTCTGTCAGACGTATGATGCTAGTAGTGTAATTTTATAATATGATGTTAGTTAAGGGTTAAGACATAAATTTAAATTGAGGTTATATATCAAATCAAGAAAATGTCCAATGCGGTCTAGAAATATAAGTAGGATTCCTGCAGTATAATGATACTATTATTAACTTAAGCATATATATATAAATATAGCTGATGCTTCAAAATGTACCTCTTAACTAAAGGAACGAACATCACATTCCCTTGACAATAAAACATTATGTAAAAATACAGCTGTTCTAACTTGGATATATGACATTTGCTAAAGTAAGCACTTGCACAATTATAGTAGGAGAGGATAAGGAAACATCAACTGTTTTAAAGATTACAATATGTATTTTTTTTAGCCTGTGTCTTATTAATAAGCCAATTCTCAACCAGCACATGGCCAAAACTTTTGGTTAGCCAGAAAACTGTTGTTATTTTGTTATTAAAACCTTGAAATTTACAAAAAATTATATTTATGTCTGTGGAACACCTGCTCATAAATTAATGTTTCAAGTTTCGAGAGTTGTCAATATTCAGGTCTCATGCACCAAATTTGTTTTTATAATTACAGTTGGCAAACAATGAGATATTTAGAAAAGGTTTACCCCTAAAAATGAGATATCTTTAAGATTTATATGAGATCCATTCAAATGACAAAAAATTTATAAAATCTCTTTCTATATACTATAAAGCTCAATGTAGTGACGCACTTACCGACTGACACTAAACGTTGAAGCACTTCCCGGCTTTCTACAACTCTCATCATGTGTATACTTAAATTAAGCTCTCTGTCTGAAATCTCCAGGAAAATTCATAAAAGTTAACTTTTTTTACTCATAAACAAGATGGCGGCTTTTTGGCACTAAGATGTTTTAAAAGTATTTCTTAAATGAGAAAACTTGTTTTTATGACCTAACTCGGAAAAAACTATACAGTGTGTTTATAATTTTTTTAAGTTTTCAAAACTTAACAGAACAGCTATGCATACGTGTAGCAAATGCCCATGTTACATCTGAAATACAAATTAAATTAGACACCACAATTTTGGGTATAATGGGCTCAGAACTGCAGTTTTTTAGTTTTACAATTCATACGTCAATTAAATATTCTTTTTCTGTCTTTAAACATTGATATTTCCACTAATAAATAAATAAAAAATATTCAATTTAGTAATATTCACTAAAAACTAAATATAGCTAGTAAATAATCACTAAAAACACACATCTGGTAGTTCTGGGCAACAGAACCTATGTGGAAGTCATACACCCATCCATCCTCTTCAACTTGCATCCAGAGCAGCATTCTCTGTCTTAATGATTAAAGTTATGACGTATGATCATGACGTATGATTAATAAGGGCAACTTTGTATGAATGAAATCTTTGTTTCAGTTTTACCTATACTGAGTTCTTTAAAGTAATTAACTGTTGATATTTTTAGATTTTACTTTGACTTAAAATTAATATTCCACGTTCGTTTCTACATTTATTTCTTTATAATAATTGAAAAAGCAGATAATATTTAAAAAGCCTCCTGGAAAGCTGTGAATATTGAGTTAGGAAAAATGTAATTAAACAAATTCTAATACTGTTGTGGATATAATGCCTATGGTATATGTCAAAGTTTTAATGAACCAACAAGAATCATGAAAAATTCCAAAACTTGTATAGACCATATTTTCACCAGCTTTTCTATTGAAGACACTGCCATTCTTGAACCTGATTTCTCTGACCATACCTCTCAATTAATTACAGTGTATTTTCAAGAAAACTTTTCTATTAGTAAGTCGTTTGTAAGAAAATTTCTTCGTTAATATTATTCAATTTGACAAAAATTAGAAAATGAGAACTGGCAACCTCTGTATGATATAAAATATGAAAATGATAATGCACAGTATGTAAATAATATGTATAAATAGTTTCTCAACAATTTCTTATTAAATTTTTATTTAGAATTCACTAAAAAAAACAGCAGTTTGTAATTCAAAACAATCTAAAAAAGTGGCTTACTTTTTGAAATTGTAAATTGTAAAACAATGAATTTAAATTTTGAAATGAAATTGTAAAACGAAGTGAAAAACGTAACCTATTTAAACTACTGAAAGAAAATCCAAACTCTGTTTTAGATCTTAAGTATAGGGAGTCTAAACAATTGTTAAGGAGGAAAATAAACAAATCTAAAAGGGAAAACAATCATAAAATTATTGAGAAGGCAGATAATATTTCAAAAACCTCCTAGGAGGTTGTGAATACTGAGTTAAGAAAATATAATTTAAAAAATTCAAATACTTTGGTGGATATCGGCAAACAGGAACCAAAACAAGATGCAGAAGCAGTAACTTTAGTAAACAAACATTTCTTGACTATATCAGAAAGATTAAACCTTACACCTGTTGAATGGTTACTCTTTCTTAAGGTGACTCAATGGACAGAAGTATTCTATTGCAACAAATTAATAATTACTGCATTCGAGGTTTAGCTAATAATCTGTTTCAGTCTTACTTTGATAATCGTTATCAGAAAGTAGGGATAGATAATCGAGGTAAAATACATGAATCCAACTGGGAGAGGAATTCAATTGGGTGTCCTCAGGAGTCAATATTAGGACCTGTTCTTTTCTCAATTTTTGTAGCCGATTTGGTCTAGAATGTACTCAGCCTCCTTCAGTACAATACAATACGCTGATGACACTTCTGTTGTTGTTAAACAAGGAGAGCAAGGAAACGTAGATTTTAACATAACAGACTGTATAAATAATCTTAATTTATAGTTTAAGTCTAATGGTCTAAGGTTAAATGAAGATAAAATAGAAATAATAACATTCAGGCGCAAGACAGGTAATCAAAACTCAAACCGAATAAATATAAAAGAAACCGCAACATTGTTGGGAATACTCATAGATGTTAGATTGGACTTTTCTTTTCATATTATATATATATCTCATATGGTTTTTTGTCAGCTACCATTTAGTAATTTTGTTCTTTAAGCTGCGATATATATTTATATTAAGATCCAAAAGTCATGCATTATATAAAATAAAGTAAAAGTGATCTCCTGTCACAAAGCTAAATCCAATCCATAGAACGATTCAAAAAAGAATTAAATTATATCAAACGTGTGGCAATTTTCAATGGATATGATACCAATTTAATAGATTGTATGTTAAAAAGAGGGAAAAAGAAGCAAGAGAAAAAATCAAAAACAAAACATTATAACACATATAAAAGAAAAAAGTAGTAATTGGAATAGTATAACATGGACAAAATATTCAAATTCTATCAACAAAACATTTAAAAAACACACAAATATAAATATTTCATATAAAACTAAAAATAATTTGAAAAATAAATTAAAAAATCCAAAAGATACTGAGAATGATGAAAATAAATCAGGAACTTATGAAATAAACTGCAATGACTGTAACATCAAATACATAGGCCAAACAAAAAGGAAAATTAAAAAAAGATTTCAAACACATTTTTCACACATAAAATTTAATCGAGAAGAAAAATCTGCAATTGCCAATCACTGCATTAACACTGGCCATAGTATTACAAAAACCAATTTAAAATTATTAAAACATATAACAACACCATGATATTTAAATGCATGGTAATCATGGTACATTAATAAAACAAATTCTGAAAATTTATTAAACCAAGAAGATGGACCGATTCAAAATTCTATTTTACTTTCAAAACTATAAACAAAATTAGTTTAAATTCAATTTATAATACTTTCAAATTCATAATAAAACTAACATTTAGTATAATAAATATATTTAACCACGAAAGTAAACAATTTTAAAACATATGTTCATATAAGTTTATTATTATTATTATTATTACATGCGAAAAAGACCAGTAAATGATCACGCAAAGTTCACTTATGGGTCGTCCTTTTTCTCCTTTGCCAAGCAGCCTTCAATTTTTCTTTCATAATGGATCTGCGTTCTTCTGTCCATTTAGCTCCTGTTTTCTTCTTTTGGTCTCTCTCTGATTCTACTTCCCATTTATAAATTTTGGATTTATAGGTGGATCGGTCCGAAATATCATTGATAGAAATCTGGGCTCTGGACAAATCCTTCCTGATTTCCGAGGTCCACTTATTGGTTAAAATATTTTCAGTGTTCTCTAGTAAGATTTTTGTTAGTCTATTTTCAGGAAGACGCTTGATATGCCCGTAAAATTTTAGGCGTCTTTTTCTGATATCCGCGGCTAAGTTTGAGAATTCTTCCACTCTAGTTCGGGACTGAAGTCGGTATCCTTCATCAGTGAGTCTTGGGCCGAGAATCTTCCTGATGATTTTCCGTTCTTCTTTAAGGATGTTTTCAAGTATCCCTTTTCTGGTCAAATCAAGAGTTTCACTCGCATATAGGACTTCAGGTTTGATGACGGTATTGTAGTGGTGAATTTTGGTAGAAATTGATAGGTATTTTTTGTTATATATGTTTTGAGTACGACCAAAAGCCCTCTTCATCTTTTGGATCCGGGAGTCCAAGGCTTTAAGTTCTTTCCCTGATGGTTCAAGGATTTCTCCTAGGTATCTGAACTCTGTTACTTTTTCGATATCGCCATATTTTGTGTTCAAATTTTCTAGGTCACAGAAGTTGGTTATTACCTTTGTTTTTGAAAAAGAAATCTGTAGGCCAATTTTTTCAGCGCACTCCTTGAGGGTTTCGATTTGGGCAATTGCCTGTTGACGGGTTTCGGCCAGGATGGCTAGGTCATCTGCAAAGGCCAGGCAGGTAAGTTTTGTTTGATTTCTGGAGATTTTCAAAGGGTTCCAGTTTCCTTGTTCTTTTAGTTTGTTTTCCCACTCTCTCATGACTTTGTCTAGGGCTATGTTGAAAAGGAGGGGAGATAAGCCATCGCCTTGTCTCACACCAGTTTTTATCTGGAATTTTTCCGAAAGATTCCCCATGAACTTTACTTGAGAGGTGGTGTCAGTAAGTGTCAATCGGATAAGTGCCCTGGTCTTCTGGTCTAGTCCGTATTCTTCCAAGGTTTGTAGTAGGGATTGTCGGTCGATGGAGTCGTAGGCTTTCTGGAAGTCGACAAAAGTACAGATGGTGGGTTTTCTACGGGTGTTTCTGTATTTTAGGAGGGTTTTCAGGTTAAGGATTTGTTCAGCACAGGACCTGTTGGGCCTGAAACCTGCTTGGTATTCCCCTATGAGTGGTTCTACTTGTTCTTGTGTTCTTTTCAATAGGGCAGCCGAGAGAATTTTGTAGGGGACTTGTAGTAGGGAGATTCCTCTGTAGTTGTTCACGTCTGTTCGGTCTCCCTTTTTGTGTAGTGGGACGATGAGGGCATTTGTCCAATCTTCCGGTAGTTTCTCTGTTATCCAAATTTCTTCAATGATTTTAGTGAGTTCTGTTATTGAGTTACTTCCCATGTGTTTCAGTAGTTCGGCAGTGATGTCATCACTTCCGGATGCTTTGTTGTTTTTAAGTCGTTGGATATGTCTTTGAATTTCGTCTAGGTCAGGGGCGAGTGAGTCCGTGTGTGGGTTCAGGTGGGGTTTTGGTTGGAACTTTTCAGTGGGTTCGGGACAGTTAAGTAGAGACTCAAAGTAACGGGCAAGTTCTTTAGTATTTTCCTGGTCTGTTAGCGCCAAATTTCCGTCTTGTTTTCTGAAGCAGAGGTTTCTAGGCGTATATCCATTGAGACGGGATTTAAAGACTCTATAGAAGTCCCTAGTATTGTAGTTTCTGAAGTCTTGTTCAGCCGACTTAAGTTGGTTTTCCAAGTACTTCCTCTTGGTTTGTCTGATAAGTTTGGAGGCTTGCTTTCGGGCTTCCCTGAACTTCTTTTCAGTTTCTGGAGAGCGGTTGCTAATAAATTTTTGGTAGGCAATTTTTCTCATGAGAATTGCTTGGTCACATTCTTCGTTCCAAAAGGGGTGTCTGTTTCTTTTCCGTTGTGGTATCTGTTCTTGGGCATTCTTGATGATTTTCTCATGGAATTCTTCCCAGGTTTTTGCTGGGATTCTCTCCCATATTTCTTTGAGGTTGGATTTTTCCAGTAGCTGTGTGTTGAGCTATAAGTTTATAATTACATATAAGCATAAAAGCATATAAGTTTATATTACATTTATTTACTTTTTGTATATTTAATTGTGATGTGTCTGACGATGATAGCCTTGCTATCGAAAAGCCTCACTAATAAAGTTTTAATTGGTTTTAAATAGTGTTATTTTTAACAATTATATACAAAAACCAACACAGCTTCATCTTCAACATAGAACATGATGACCCTCAGTCTTCAGAGCTGAACAAACTTCACAAGTTGAAACAAAAAGTAATGATAATTGATTGTGATATTCATTTCCTTAAAAATTGTAAACGTTAAAATATCTTTCCTAAATTTATTAAAATTAACATACCTATAAAAAACTTTACAACAAAGTACTGTATAATGCTAAATTGAATTGGCTTAATTTAGAAATTAAAAATCTTTACTCAAAGAAAGCTTCTATAAAAATTGAGGCTATGGAACAACATTTAAAAGTAACAAAACCTTTATTATCTGTTCATTACAATATTTTTGAAGAACATTATGAAAACTTACTACAAAGTATTGAATATAAATCTAATAAAAAAAGTTTAAGAAACTCGAGAAGAAGTTGAATATATTAAAAAGTAATAATGATTAAACAAATCAAAACAACAATACAAATCTATTTCCAAATCAAGTTTTAGTTGAAAACCTATCTTCTGAATCATTCTCACAAAATGAAATATCTCCTTTGAATAAAGGTTCAAATTTTAATTTTCGAGATAAAAATGATATTAAATCGTTAGTAATAGATATTGAAACAAATTTTCAACATTTAAATTCAAATATAAAAAAACAATGATTAGATCTGATATCTACACAACGATCACCAAGGATACAAACAAAGAAGATAAACGTAATATTTTAAATGAAGAAAAGAAAAATATTGAAGTTTAAAAAAAATCTACAAAGGAAAAATGTTTTCTATTTAAAATCAGATAAAAGCAACTTGATTGTAATCTTAGACAAAGAAGAATTTTACAGTAGAGTTTAAACTATGCTAAATAAGGGTCCCTATACACATTCTCTAAAAAATCCAATATCAAAATTTACAAATTTGACTTCAGAATGTTTAAAACAATGTAATATACTGATAAGTAATGAGCTTTACAAAAAACTTGTTGTACCAAACCCTTCCAAAATTATATTGTTTACCAAAAGTACACTAACCTGGAAAAGAAATGAGACCTATTGTTGCCTCCATTAACTCTCCAACATATTTACTATCTAAATGGTTACATAACAGGCTAAAAGAACTACCGCAATTCCCTTCATTCTCAGTAAAAAATAGATATGAATTTTTTAATTTAATAAAAAAATACCAAAATTGAAGATGACAAATACTTAATATCATTTGATGTCACTTCATTATACCCCAATGTACCTATGAAAACAACCATCCTCCTTGTTCAAGATTGGCTTCAAGCTTGTCATTTTACAAGTAAAGAAATTGAAGAATACATGCTACCTACTTATTAATCTATGCATGAATGAAAACACTTTTCAGTTTAAAAACTTATTTTACTTTACTTCCAAATAGATGGAACAGCCATGGAGAATCCTCTTTCTTGCTTCATAGCAAACATATTCATGAGTTACTTTGAAAATTTAGTAAAAGAATCACTGTCATACTTCCCTAGAGTTTGGATTCATTATGTTGACGACATGTTTGCATTGTTTAACAAAAACGAAAACCTTCAACATTTTATAAATCTGTTAAATTCATTTTACTTCAGCATTAAATTTACGCATGAAATAGAATATAATTATTCACTTCCATTTTTAGACTTATTAGTCATTAGAAACACAACTTCTAAAGAACTTGAATTTTATATATACCGTAAACCCACCCATACTGATCGATACATAATAAATGACTCCAATCATCCACCAGCACAAAAGAGAGATGTATTCCATTCTCTTATTTTTAGATTAATAACACCTCTATCAGAAGAATGGTTCAAAAATGAACTCAATTATATCAAACGTGTGGCAATTTTCAATGGATATGATACCAATTTAATAGATTGTATGTTAAAAAAAGCGAAAATGGAGCAAGAGAAAAAATCAAAAACAAAACTTCTACCCATAATAGAAAAAAATAATAATTTAAATAGTATAACAGGGATAAAATATTCAAATTCTATCAACAAAACATTTCAAAAACACACAAATATAAATATTTCATATAAAACTAAAAATAATTTGAAAAATAAATGAAAAAATCCAAAAAATACTGAGAATGATGAAAATAAATCAGGAACTTATGAAATAAACTGCAATGACTGTAACAGCAAATACATAGGCCAAACAAAAAGAAAAATTAAAAAAAGATTTCAAACACATTTTTCACACATAAAATTTAATCGAGAAGAAAAATCTGCAATTGCCAATCACTGCATTAACACTGGCCATAGTATTACAAAAACCAATTTAAAATTATTAAAACATATAACAACACCATGATATTTAAATGCATGGTAATCATGGTACATTAATAAAACAAATTCTGAAAATTTATTAAACCAAGAAGATGGACCGATTCAAAACTCTATTTTACTTTCAAAACTATAAACAAAATTAATTTAAATTTAATTTATAATACTTTCAAATTCATAATAAAACTAACATTTAGAATAATAAATATATTCAACCACGAAAGTAAAAAAATTTTAAAACATATGTTTATATAAGCTTATTTTACATTTATTTACTTTTTGTGTATTTATTTGTGATGTTTCTGACGATGATAGCCTTGCTATCGAAAAGCCTCACTAATAAAGTTTTAATTGGTTTTAAATAGTGTTATTTGTAACAATTATATACGTACAAAAACCAATACAGCTCCATCTTCAACATTTATTTCAAAGTTTTCAAGTTTTGACCCTGTCCTGTCCTTATATTTGAACTAGGTTAATATTTTGTAAAAAACATAAATAATTTTATTGAAAAGGGCTCTGCATACAATACAAGATATTTCTTGAATATCCTTCCCATTCCACCACATTATTTGAAAAATCAACCTATAACATGACATGCAAAATAATAAATAAGTTTTTATCATTGAATGGAGGACATATCTTTGTCACAGTATATTTAAAGAAAATAAAATCATACTTACTTAAAAACTCCTTTTATACCATGAAGGATTTTTTTAGACCAATATTGTTATTTTATAATGATATTTAAAGATATTTTCAGTTTTAGAGATAGCTGTGTTTGTGTATTTCACAACTGACAATTCTCAATGTACAAACATAGTATAAAACAGAGAAATAAAAAATTTTATCTTATCTTTCAAGATGTCTCCGTGACTGCATAGTCGTATAGGCCATGTACATTACATTAAGTCACCTCCTTATTTTGTACACTGGTTAATTTCTGATTGTGGCTTTAGATTGCAGAGTTCAAAATACATGAACAATGCTATTATTTACATAATTATTTCAAATGTCAAAAATAGCCTTGTATACTCCTTGAAAATCCTGTATTTTATAAAAAAATATAACTCTTATTTTTTTACAGAGTTGGCAGAAATCATACTTGTCACTATTAAATTAGGGAAATTTGCTCTATGTGATGACATTCCCGAGATCCTATCTAACATGCATTAAACGAGCAAGACTTCGGACAGTAACTGTTTTAGTGGTCTTGTCAAGCCTAATTCTTCTTGTTTATCAAATAATGATTAGTTATAGAATTACAAGTGATTATAAACGTGACAAACATGAAACGAGTTCAAGACTCGAACAGATTTTAACAGTTGATGACAAACTAATTTCGAAAAATACTCAACTACTTAAAATCAAAGGTATATTACCAAATGACAAGAAATACATTCCTAATATGAAAGGAAATATAGTCTGTTCAATGGACTCAATTGAAATAGACTTTTCAAAAATAAACGATGACTATTGTGACTGTCCAGCAGATGGTATGGATGAACCTGGAACTAATGCTTGTGCAAATGGAAGATTTTACTGTAGCCATCAACCCAATTCAAAGCACTGTAAGTATTGCTTTGTAATAGATTAAATTGCTAATATTGTAAAATTTATTTCCTCAACTAACAACGTTATTGTTGTATAAATAAAATAAAAAAAGAATGGAAAGTTACAATTGTTAAAGCTGCTATTAATCAGCGTTTTCCTTCAAACTTAGTATTCCAAGAAACTCAGATCCCAACTGTTTGGCAAATCTTCTTAAAAGTCTTTGTATTAACAGACTTTTACAGTATGTCCCTTTTAACGATATCTATACTCAGACTACTCACACACATAACACTGGATAATCTAGAAATATTGGAATTACTACTCAATTTAATGAAACATCAATAGTTAATAATATATTTCTCAAATTCTGTGAAGGAATATATGTATGAATAATCAAGGCATTGAGGTTTTTCAGCCACCGTCATTGTCCCTATGCAAGATCAATAATATATCAGTCTCAGTGAAAAGGAGGTTGGGGTACAACAACAGGCTCATCTGATGACAGCCACTCTCAAACCCCCTCTCCAATGTATTGTTTGTTGAAGCTCTTCTAGAATCACTGGCCATAATCTTCTAGGTCACAGTTTACATATCTATTTTTCATCGCAATAATTTTTGTATTCATATATTCACTTTTCATTTTATTTCATTTGATACATCATCATTTAAAATTGAAATGTATAAAATCATTCAATGTTAAATAAATTTCACTTTACAGTGATTTAAAATAATTGTTATCCTCCACAGTAATAATTTAAAATGTATTCAGTCAAATTAAAAAACGTGTAAACAGCAGTTCCGTGTTCTGACTCAGGTTACGTTACTCATGTAACTAATTTCCCTTTACATACCAGAAAGCAGTGTTTATTCAAGTGGATGTACAGGTTAAGTGGTCGCAGAGGAGTAATGTTTTCAGTGTGTTCATGCATTTGAGGCTTGTGTGAAGAGTAGGTTAATGCTCAGAAATTGAGCCAGAAATGATTTACCTTTTCATATGGCCAGTTGCAAAATATAAAATTGCACATATGTTTGTTAGAGGAAAGGTTGGCAGACTATCGTAGAAGCACATATCTTTTTAACAAGATTCACTTAAACTTGTTAACTCTAAAGAAAATTGATGTCATATGTACATGACTGTGCAATAGGCCTACAAAGTAAGTCATGTTGAAAACGTATTGTTTCATGGAGTAAAATAAATTTGTTTTATGATTTGATCCACACTTTATTATTAGCGCTACTCATAATTCATATACATAACTAAATTTGTATCCTACTATACCGTATTAAATTAGATTGATTTATACTACTGTTTCATGGTATCAAATAGTTCAAAGAAAGGTTTAATACTCTGGGGAACCTGATACCACTTCCCCTCTGCTACTATCTTGTCACACCAAACAACAACTTCCTTTAGGGTGTCTACAAGTTTAATACTCTGGGGAACCTGAGACCACTTCCTCTCTGCTACTATCTTGTCACACCAAACAACAACTTCCTTTAGGGAGTCTACAAGTTTAATACTCTGGGGAACCTGATACCACTTCGTCTCTGCTACTATTTTGTCACACCAAACAACAACTTCCTTTAGGGTGTCTACAAGTTTAATACTCTGGGGAACCTGATACCACTTCCTCTCTGCTACTATCTTGTCACACCAAACAACAACTTTCTTTAGGGTGTCTACAAGTTTAATACTCTGGGGAACCTGATACCACTTCCTCTCTGCTACTATCTTGTCACACCAAACAACAACTTCCTTTAGAGTGTCTACAAGTTTGAAATTCCCATATATTCCTGAAAACCCTCTTCTTTTAAATGGGGTTTCCTGATTTTCCCCTACAAATGGCAGAATTTCTTGAGAGATCCTGATTTTTTATTGAGTTATTTTTATAGTTAAAACTGAAGAGAATTGGGTTTTAGTAATGTAAAATTAATACACTTAACAAACTGCTGAATCACCTTGTAAAAGTTAAGTTAGTGCACTGAAAGTAGCTACACTTAGCATTAATTTACTTCATGTTACAGATAAATAAATCCATCACGTACAATCCAATAAACTTTGCTTATAAGTTATCAATTTTAAATATTCTTATTTTTGTTTTCTTGTAATAGCAGTTGTTCTGCAGAGTGATAGTACGCATGAAAGACTCAAGAATTATTTAGCAAATTTATTTGGCTCTGATAGGAGCTTCTGAAATAAATATCTCAAACATAACAGTGCAGTTATAACAACTACAACAATGTGTTTTAGATGCAAAGTCCATTCCTTCTAGTCAAGTTAATGACGGAATTTGTGATTGTTGTGACGGCTCTGATGAATGGAGCAACTTTATTTTGCCCAATAGACTCTCAGGTAATCTACATCACACCATTGTTGAACTTACTAATAGTATCCCAGTCTCTTACAGTTTGAAATAAATAGCACATTCTTTGAAATAATTTTGTTCATATCTTCTATTCTCTGGATGTAAATTTGAAGTTGTATTTCCTACATTAAAGTTGTTTTAACAACCTTCAAAGTTCTCATATGAGTTTAATTTGTTCTACAAAGTTATTGAATCTCCATGTTTCATATATTAGACTTCAAAACAATTTTATTTATTTTTATTTATTTATTCATAAGACGCCGATCGTCAAGATATGGGTGAATATGGATTTCGAATGAGTGTGATGAGTGTATATGAACGAATGTAGTCATTATTATAAACTAAGGCCGACGATTCCTCAACAGACAAATAGCAATAAATTCAAGTAACATATAAAAACACAACATGCAAAACACAACAATATAAGCTATAACAAAAGTAATATGACAACATACAGTGATATTTAATGATGACAATAATAATAATAGCAGCAACAAAAATATTAACAACATAATAATATTACATAAATAAATTCAAACATAAACAAACAGGTGAAATAAATATGATTACTAACATACTATAGAAATTATATAAACCAACAATAACAATCAACAATAATAAACTAGTAATTAACAAATTCAGTTTAAAATGTTTTAAATATTATACAGAATTCCTAATTGTGTATAATATTTAAAACTAATCTTCTAAACACAGTAGGAGAATTACAGAAAATATCTAGATCAGGAAATACATTCTCATTTTATAATTTAGACATATTATTGATCGGCGAGTGCGAACCAAGAATTGTTTGAGAGAAGCAGGGAGAGAAAAACAAGAGATACTGCAAATTTGTTCGAGGAACATTAATGTGTAGATAAGAAAACAATGTTGGGTCATCGAGCACACAGCAGCCTTTGCAGATAAAGCGATGGTGAGCGAGTGACTCCACGCGTGTTCGGTTCCGTCTGTTATTTTCGTTTTTGGTGGGTTTTTGTGACAGATTTCAATGTGTGAGTTTTTCACCAGTGATTAATGTATTTATTTTCTACCACAGAGTCGATTTTTGTGTAATGTCTAATTGTATAAACCAATAAAACCAGTGTGTCAGTGCTTGTAGCAGGAGTAGAACAGACGTGGCCGGGCGGATCAAGGTCCAACTTGTCTTATCTCGCATCAGAGCGCTATACACCATGTCTGTACAAAGGAAGACAACTCAGTCTAATTCTACTGAATCGTCTGACAATGCCTTTTCTGTCATTACGGAAAAGTTGTACGTTTTACTTAAAGAAATGAGTGACTTTCGCAAGGAGTCTAAAGAAATGGCTAAATCGAATGACTGTACTCATGAAAAAATTGATGATTTAACTAAACTTGTTCCAAGAGCATGATAATGAAATAAAAGATTGTGAGTGCAATGTAGAGAGTTTGAAAAGTGAAAATATATATTTGAAACGGCAAGTCCAGGAGCTGAAGGCGGATGTGAGCAACATGAGGTAGTATACGCCCGCGAACTGTGTGGGCACTACGGGAGTTCCTTTGCTTAAGGGGAACATATAATGAATGTTATACAGGCTGTAGCTAAGGTTGTTCACTTTGAATTGAAACCGGAGATGGTTGACACCGTCCATAGATTAGGTGGATGAGGATCACCGTCAAGACCACCAGGGATCATCGTAAAATTTGTTCGTCGGTTGGATAAGGACGAGTTCATTAAAATGGCTAAGGTAAAACTTGGTTTTGCCGCTTCGGATCTGGGTTTCGTATCCGAGAACAGAGTGTTCATAAGGCAATCAATGAGTTCTGAAATGCGGGATTTATTCTTTCTGGCCAGATCCACTGGACGGAACCTGGGGTATAAATATGTGTAGTTCTCCTCAAATGGAAGGATCTCATGCGCAAAGAGGAGGGAGCTAGTTTTGTCCACGTTACGTCCAGAGCTCAGCTGGGGATGCCGACCAGGGAAGGCCGCCAAGGATATTGTGACAGTGATGTGGCTGAAGAAAATTCTACCCAACAGCGATCTGCCTCTAAGGAGTTGTCAAGTAACATAAGTTTTATTGTTTTTCTATCATTTAGTATTAATTGCATTTAAACTACTTGTTGAGAAAGTTAATTTTTACTTTTTTATTTTAGAAACTGATTTTAAATTTACTTTGTCTTATATCAACAAATAAAAACTATTTCTATAAATGTTCAGTAAAATGTTAAAGATTGAGGTAAAGTCAGTATGTCTAAAAGTTAATTTTTAATTACTGTAAATATTTGCAAAATGCTTTGTTATGACTTTAACTAGTTTCAATATTATTGTATCAGCTACAGTAATATCAAAACAATTTATTACAATGTTATTCTTTTCATTCAACATTTTATGTGTTTTATTATCTTGGAACAGTTACAGATCATATTATACATGATAAAATATTTAAATATACGTCAAAACTATTTAATTACTTTTAGGCCTTGATATTATTTTCTATTTACTACAGTTTTTGCAGGCTGTTTCTCTTTTTAATGTTACATATGTTTAAGGATATTTTTAAACTGAAATTACCAGTAAACTATTAGTCATTAATTAACTTTTTACTCGTTAAATTATTTTTGAAGGCTACGAATTGTTACTATATATTGTTAATATTAAGGGTTAAGTTGTCAATTTGTCAATATTTACCTTCATAAATGATTTCTTTGTAGTTAGTGTTATTTTCAAGTTGCTTTTCATTTACATGTTAAATATCTTTTACAATGTTATTTCATTAATGTTAACTTTGATCATTTTTATTATTTCGAAGAGTCATTGTAGAAAGTTTTCTTGTATTATTATTGTAATTTTAAGCATCTGTAAGAAAGTACGCTATTTTTCACCAAGAACTAAAATTGAGGTTTATTTAAATTTCTTTCAGTTATTTGATGTTCATCCTGAATTTAATAAGAATAAAGTTTGTATTGTTGGTGATTTTAATCTGCCACTGATATGTGATAGTAAATTTGATTTAGTTCAGGCCGGATCAGTATGTAGAGAGCTCCAGTACTTTTAACTTATAATGCATTCTTATCATGTAATGATGTTCGTAATATTAACATGCGTACACTAGACTTAGTTCTCACTAATATTCCTGAAGTGAACGTTGAAGGCGAGACTGAAGCACTAGTTATGGGTGATAACCATCACCCTGTATTGTCAGTCATGTTTTATGTGGAACGTACTAAATTCAGAGTCGTCAACCAAAATGAGGAATCCTTTAATTTTCAGAGAGCTGACTTTTTTAATCTATACCGTTCATTGTCCAACACTTCGTGGGCCGCTGTCTTGGCATCAGATAATGTTGACAAGGCATTAAGTGCATTTTATTACAACATGTATAGTATATTTAACGAAAATGTTCCCAAAAGAAGACTAATTAAACCTAAATATCCTATCTGGTATTCTTATGAAATTATACATAACATTAAGGAGTAAGAAAATTTACATAAAAGATATAATAATACTAACAACCAGGGGTTGTTTATTAGATTTAAAGAGAGGAGGGCGAATGTTAAGAGGCTAATTAGAAGGGCTTATATTAACTACGTTACAAATACCGAAGACTTGCTAAAAAGATAACCTAAGAAGTTTTGGAATTTCGTTAAGTCTAGGAAATGTAATAAATCAAGTACAGTTTCAGAATTTACTTTTAATGGACAAAAATTCAGTGATGGGCGATTGATTGCTTCGGCTTTTTTTGACTATTTTGGGTCGGTATATTAGAAGATGGGTCGGCTCGATGCGGCTGCTGCCTTGCACTCCCCGGTTATGCTTGGCATACAGTGTCTTGGCATACCCACAATCACCAACCGTCATGGTTGAGATGGCGATACGAAAGCTTCCGTCTAAACAGTCTTTTGGTCCTGATCATATAACTAATTATATTGTTAAAGGTTGCTCTGAATTACTTCTTGTACCATTTTGCCATATTTTTAATCTTTGTTTGCAAAAAGCTACCTTTCCAAAATTATGGAAAGCAACTAAAATAACGCCGATCTTTAAGAAAGGAAATGAATCAGATATTAGGAACTATCGACCTGTCTCCATTTTAAGTGCACCTGCGAAGGTTTTTGAGATCATTCTGTATGACACCATATTCCCTCACATTAAACCTTATATTTCTGAGAGCCAACATGGGTTCATGTCTTCTCGCTCCATTTCAACTAACCTTGTTAATTTAGTTGATTTCACTTCTTGTGCCCTTGACTCAAGGGATCAAGTTGATGTAATTTACACTGATTTCACAAAGTCGTTTGATAGTGTAAACCATCAAGTACTGTTATCAAAACTTAACTATTATGGTTTTTCTGATAGATGTATTCATTTTTTTCTGTTCATACTTGGAGGACCGGCAACAGTATGTGTCTTATTGGGGTTATAAGTCTGATTTATTTTCAGTTGGGTCTGGAGAACTCAGGGCAGTAATTTGGGCCCTTTGTTTCTCATTTTCTTTATAAATGATTTAGTCCAAAATTTTACATCAAATGCTTTAATGTATGCTGATAACCTAAAAATTTCTAAAATTATTAGATATGCATTTGACCATAATGACATTCAGCAGGATTTAGATACTATTACACAATGGTGTCAAGACAATCTTTTAAATTTAAATATTGATAAATGTTGTGTTATCTCAATACATAGAAAGAAAACACCATATTTATTTCTTTACAAAATAAATGATTGTCTCTTACGTAGAGTGAAAGAGTTTAATGATCTGGGGTCCTTATAACAGATGGTTAAAGTTTTTCGAACCATATGTTAAATGTGGTGAAGAAAGCTTACTGTTCATTGAGTTCTATTTCAAGGATTGGAAAAGAATTGAGACATTGAAACACTTACAATTTTGTTCAGATCTTTAGTTCGCTCCAGATACAATATATAAAGCAAACTAAGACTACTTTTAGGAATATTTTTAATAGCAAATCATGGGATAAAGTTTTTTGCAAATTTTTTAAGAGTAGATGCATTTAGAATTAATTATTCAAAATCACGAAGGTAATATAACATTTGTTAAATATCTTTCCTTATTTGTGCATGTGATGCGTAGAGGCATTCACAGTGTATTTTTGTTATAGATCAAATAATAACTCGGTAATTTCAACACTACATTCATGAAGTTTACATAGGGCCTGTTTTTTCCTATGTAAACTTCATGACTGTGTTAGCAGATATATGTTTGTTGGCCTTTTATTTTAGTGATTTCCACTCCTACTTGCTGTATGCAACATACTCTGAGGAAATAGTAAGGAAGGTGCTGGCCAAATTTTTGATTGGCAAAGAAAGTAGTTACGTTTATGGCCAATTTAGCTTATCAAGATGAATAAGCAATCTCATATCAACTCTAACATAATGTCTGTTCCTTGCATTTTTATATTTCAAAATCAAAATATGTAAGGGAACCCAAAATGATTTTATCATTAACAAAAGTTCATGATTATGAGAGACTAGAAGGGCTCAAGATATTGCCTCACCCTCTTCTAGACTGAAAAACAATAGTCAAGCACAAATATTTACAAATTAAGTGTTTTAAACAACCACAAGATAAATGGTTAACTTTATAATATGCACAACATTAAATAATTACCTAACCCATTGCGGACGGAAAAACTCAAGACGCGCTGGACCTAGCAGCCGGAGTTATTTGCTGAGCCAGTTAGTCCTGTGTACAGTTCGCCACGCACTGACAGTTAGTTAACGTTCTGCTATCATTCACTGCATTTCCTTATTACTTTTCAAAAGAGGTTTGTTATTATATATTGATTTATAATGTATATTCTTGGATAGAAATACTTATATAATCAAAATAAATTTATTTCAGAACATAAATTATTCCCTGTAGGGAGCAATACTCGTGACTATTCCTCCATTTCTTGTTTGCTTAACCAAACAAAACTGACAAAAAACCCGTGTCCACTTGTAAGCGCTACCTACCAGATTTGGATTCAAGTTATTTTGCATTCATTGGAAGGAACATACTTAACAGTTACGTAAGTGTTCTGAGTAAGCAAACATATTTGCTATTCTCCACCTGTAGCCTTGGAATTGATGAAGAGTAATATGTTGTTTGTGAGCTTGTTTACTTTCATTCCATTCACATTCGTTTTGAATATCTACCTAGTAAAATTATTTTGTATCCTGGTACATTTTTTCGTTGATTATAAATATCAATAAAAAAAATATTTTGCTCATACTGTTACTGGTGAACATTCTTTGATTGAAATAAGTAATTGATTTATTTGAATATAATCTTGTAAAATCTATTTCAGTTAAGAATGTTATTTTATCAAAACAAATGTATAACTGTAATTTTGGTTCAATTACTGTCTAGTCACCAAAAAATGTTTTTTTTAACCAAAAAAAGAAAGAATCATCATAACTGTTATTGGCTCATTCAAAATATATTAAAATGTTATTACATTAACCCTCCCAGCGTCCAGTAGTCCACTCCTTAATGTCCAGCCTTTTTTAGCTACTTTGCAGCGTTTTGTAGAAAAATGTTGAGCACACACAAAAATAATTAAAATCTTAAAGTATTATATATCAATGTAAAGTAAACAAAATAAGCTATATTAGAAAAATATTTTTTTTACCTACCTTGAGTATTGTTGATGTTATCCTTGATTGTATTGTAAAAAATCAAAATTTCCCAAGTTTTGTTCAAAGTTTACACTTTGCTAGTAAGAGTTATTTCACTATATAAAAAAAAAAAAAACAAGATACCGTAGCAGTTTTGTTGCAAATGTTATACATAAAAAGAAAATATATACATTATAAGGTTTATTACTACACTGAAAAAGGTACTCTATGAATTCTCTGAAACACTGACAGACTGTTAACACAATAACTGCGTTGTATAAATCAGCTGTTTTTTTTTTTTTTTTTTTCACAAGGGAATAGAGGATATCCAAAGACGTGCGATGTAAAGTAGAATCTCCTCTATCGATTCATAAATATTACAATGTATTATTACGAAAAATAACCAAGTTAACATTATAGTTTGTAAACGATTGCTTGATGTCGACAAATCGACAGGTATCATTCAGAGCGCCGCTATTGCGGTTGAATTTTTGACAAGTAACGCCGAAAGGGTTAAACATCATTCTGACTTTTGAAAAAAAAGAAAAGGTAAACATTACATGAATTATTTACTATACAAGCTGACTTCCTTTTGCTAAGGAAAATAAACACCAAAATAAAAGTTTAAAGAATAAACCTGGCAACAGGGTTATTTATTTTAAAACTGTTTACAAATCAAGTAAAATCACCTCATATTTACAGTAGGTCCGTGCACTTTAGTTGGTACTTGACAGTTGACATTAACAATGCCATGTTTTAAAATAGAATTAATTTTCTTGTTTAACAATTAAATTATCTAATTTATTTTTAGTGAGTCAAACTTAAAATTTATAAATTATAGATACGAGTATGTTATTTTTGTATTTTCCATAGACATATATTTGTGTCATATCTTTGTTTTTATGTACTAGCTGTTTAAATTAAAGTATTCAGTTTATCTAATACCAGTGTAATTCTCTTGGGAAAAAGGTAACTTTGAGGGGGCATTTCTATCCCTTAGAAATGGAATTTTGAGAAATCCTTTCATAGTGGGTCTCAATTATACTATAGATAACTCCTTTAACATTTCATGTAAATCTGTTCAGTGGGTCCTTAGATGTTGTGATGAGTCAGTCAGTTGTATTTTCTTTTATATACAGTATATACAGATTACATAATCTTAATTAAAAAACATGACTGCCTTAGTAAAAATCTGGTATGTAATAATGTTGCATAGTTTTGTAATATATAGACAGGTCTAAGAATGCCATAGACCTACTACTGAACTCTGATGTTTCAGTGCTCGTAGTATTTATTATGGCTTTAGACACAGTGCTGAATAGACCAATGACAAAGCAGTTGTACAAATGGGAAAAGAAGACAAGATGTTTCAGATGACTCATGTCAACAGTGACTGTTAACATCAACAATAAACAAACATCCAAAAATTGGGCCTCTTGCTAGCCTAGTGGTTGCACGTCTGCTTCATATGCAGAGTTTCACGGGTTCCAATCCCGGGAGGTCCATTCAGAAATTTGCTTGATGGGTTTGGACTGTTGTCCTTTAACTGTATCCTTTAATACAAAAGTAAAAAAAGCCTCTGGCGTAGATAGAGTGAAAAAAACCCTGATGAGACTATCAGTTGGGTATTCATCCAGTTACTCGATATTCTTAGAATCGACAAGCAAACTGTTTGGTGGATTTTACATAAACATTTTCGCATAGGGAAAATTTTGTCAGAAATAGTGGCAAGAAATCTTACGCCTCATTCCATACTGCATTGGTTATCAAGTTGTAAGCATGGGTTGCAATTATGGCTTACCAGACCTTGCATAATGTAACATTTTTCCCTGAAAGAGAATCTAAATTGAAAGGAATTAAACTTCCTTTATTAAGAAGAATAAGAATTATTCTTCTTACCCTGAATGAAGGCACTTGTAGCACATACTTTGATGTTTCATTGAGATTGTGCACATTAAACCTATTTCTCAATAAAGTACAGCCTTACTATAAAACTATTTTTTAACATTAACTAATCTTAATTTTCTTTAGGTTAATATTATTTTATTATTTGTTTCTAGATCAAGTTCAAAAGTCATTGGGAAGGTTTCAAACTCCATGTTCAAACCATTGCTAAATAATCAGTGGACCTGTAAATTCAAAGAACTTTTATTTTGTATAAATGTATGTAAGTATTTGTATTACATTAAAATATTTTGTTAATAAATGTATATTCTCATTTATCCATCCATCACATAACCAAAGATAAAACGTACATTAATTTACCCATTATGTCAGTTAACCCATTAATGCCTGATTTGTTTTCATAAGACTTGAGTATGTTTATAAAATTAATCAAGTACATCGTTATACTTTCTCTTAACATTTTTTTTTTATTCTATCAGCCTTATGATAATATTGATTATGATTTTCCCCTTAACCCTTTGTCGAAGAATAATAACATCATACGATGTGATTCCTGACAAGGACTAATAAAGAGTTAAGGAGTAATACTTTCACTCTAAAAACGGCCATGGGAGTTCAAATAAATGTTACTGAAATAATGGTATACCTATTTATTTGCTTCATTTAAGGTATTAAAACGCAATAAAAACATAAATAGAAGTATAAAAGTTCATATTAAGTGTTCTTAAGGAATTTTTCAATCTATGGAACTCTTCAAAGCACAGGTAAATAGACAGGCCCAACATTTATTAGATCTAGGGAGGGCCAAAAGAAGTCAAGCGCCTAGGGCGGCACCAAAATTGATTGATACCATGTTGATATATTATAAATATAGATATCTGGTCTATGTCCCACTACTGGGCTGGGCGGTGTGGTGTTGCTTAGGCCGGTGACACACAGGGCGGTTTTCGTCGTTTCCGCTGCCTCAACAGTGGCACATTGAGTTAAATGGGAGCTTACACATAGGGCGGTGATGTGACCTGACAGTAATTTTGCTGTCGGGGGTCGATGTGTAGCCGTGGCCTGCCACTACTTTCAACAGCAGTTTTGCTGTCACCGCTCAAGTACAGCACAGTAGTAGTGTACGGTATCAAATGAGTATGCTTACAGGTGGGTTTTTACCACTCGTAGACCACTGGTTTTCTGTTTCTTGAACACTGAATAAATCATTTAATTCTGTTGATAACCTATAAATATTAACTTTTGTGAATTATGTAGTTTGTGAGTTCATGGTACATTAATAATTTTTTTAAACAAACATAAAAATGTTATTTTCATTTTAAAAAGAAGTAATTTTCTTCAGTTATACATAACAACTACAGTAGAATCTATTTAAGAACCTCTAATGAAAACCGGGGGGAGGGAGGGATGTTTGCATTACAGAACATGTTGTTATTTTCACATAAAAAGTTAAAATATGGCTAAAATAGATCATACTTAAGGTTTAAAAAAAGAGAGAAATGCTTTACAGTGTAAAAGATTGTATTGTTTATTCAACAATTGTACATACAATATAAACATTAACTACAGTACATAAAAATGATACTGCATATTATATATTAGATAATGTTGCTTTTAGTGAAAAGAATGGAGCTCTCACTCGGCAATTTTTTTACATAATTTTAATTAACTGAACACTGGCATTCTATAACTACAGTTACAGCTGGCTTCGAACAATATCTAGCGACATTTCAATGATCGATTTTTGTTGATTTCAAGCCTGTCAACTAGGCTATATCTGAACGACAATATCATTAATTTAATTAACATTTGCAGTATTACTCTAACATATTTAACCTAAAAATGGTAGAAGTGGTTTGCAGGAAAAATAAATTATTGTTATTGCGGGAATCACTGAATACTTTAATATTTGGATGGTTAAAATTGGATTTTCTTGTTTCAGATGTACATTCAGATTTTTTTTCTTTCTCATGGTGGCGTTCGGATTAAAAGAGTTTCAACTGTACTACGAAATTGTATAGTATTTCTCTTTTGCATTTACTCTAACATAGTTTCAATAAATAAATTGAAATTTTTTCGGTAATGTTGTGTAAAACTATGATTATACCATAAGAATATTTTATACTCTGGGAATAATGTTAAAGTATTTGGGAGAAGGTTAGGCATGTTATACAAGAGGCACGTCTAATATAACATTACACATGTACCATGTAATGTATCATGTTTAACTTATAGAAGCAGATTTTTTCTTCTAATCTTGTGGTATCGATAAGGCCGTACAACTAGAATATATCGTATATTCATAGTACAATAATTATTAATCTAAACTTTAAAAATATATCTAAATCATTAAACAAAATGGTCTATATAACACTGCCTGAAAACTAACATTCTCCGAGGAACAACAAACTAGCCGTAGGTTCATGAGTCATACCGGTGGTTTCAGCAATTTTGCCACTGTGTGTAAAGTAACAAAAATTGTATGTTTTTAATTAAATCAATATTTATGTGGCCTTGAGGATCCATGCATCGTTACAGACGATTTCTGCTAGTTGCGAAAGAAGCTTCAGCAGGCTAAAACTCATCAAAAATGATCTAAGCTCAATGATGTCTGAAGATAGATTGACACATTTGGCAATTCTGTTGATTGAAAGTCAAGTGGCATCATCCATGAATAATTATGAGAAGCAATTGACAGATTTGCTGAAAAAAAGCCAGGAAAGTAACTCTAAATAGAAAGAAATATGTTATATTTTAACATTGGCGTTCTTGTATACAGTATACCATTTTATAAATATTGTGTCCCTTTCTTATACCAATATATGTGTGTTATTATTAACAAATAAACCAGATTACATTTACTTTATTTAAAGGCCCAATGCCTTTATATCCTGTTGTTAATATTTTTGACAATTCTTTTTATGCAAGTAGTTGAGGAATTGATGGAAAATAACAAATTTATCTATTATTGGGCCAAATGATTTTCTACTTAAAAATTGACATTACAACTATATATATATATACGTTTATGGGAGCGGCAAAACATACCATGCCCTCCTGAAGAAACCTAGATCTGGCACTGTGAATAGATAAAAAGCTGCCCCAAAATAAGTGACATTTAGAAGTGTTATTTCAAATATGGTGTTATTTTTTATTCTCCATACTCACTGGGAGTGACTTCAAGAAGTGACTTATTGCCAGCCGGAGAGGATGCGTATCACCCCTCAAGGTGCGTAAATCGATTGGACGTTCTTCTCTAGCCGTGAAGAGTATTTCCTTACTAAATTAGCCCATAAAAGACTGTTAAACATTATCAAGAATGTGTAAACATAATTTATGATACCAATTTGTTGTTTTGCATATGGTATTGTACAGAGATACAATCATATCCGTTCTGTCAGTGGCTCACATTTTGTGTGTGTATTCTACGACAGATGAGGGTTTCTATAATTCTACCATTTTATGCTTGTACACTGTAGATACAGTATCATATTTAATTGCAGTAGTCACACAATTGCCCCATAGTCTTGATTTCGTAGTGACGAACTCATTTTTCTCCTTTGCTTATATTTTTTGGGCAAACACAGAAAACCTTTTCTGCATACTGTGACAGTGCCACAGGTCTCAGTGTCATTATGAAGCCAATTAAATAGGCTAGCTCTGGAGCACCTGTTATCCATATTTATTGTGTAATTTAACCTAATGTAAGATTGCAGGAAGATCATTTCACATATTACCTGATATTCCAACAAAATGTTTGCCAATTATTTCCACATCACCTTTTTCCAGTGTAAACTATAATCTAAGACTATACCAGATAATGCACAATCACACTAAACCATTATTGCTTTGAAGGGGTGTACCGTTTGAGTTAAATCTTCCCTGTTCACAGTAATTAACTTCCCTAAAATATTATTCTACATTGACTAAAATAAGTATTTCAAGTAGTGGATTAGTGGTCCAAAACTGTTTTAGTGTGCTTTTCCCTGAAAGTGGCACAAGTTGCATTGTACCTAAAAAGCAGTACACTCCATTTGAGTTTGTATCAACCTAACATTTTACTTTTTAGAACTCTTTTAGTTCCTCCTGCATGCAACTTTGAGCGTGTTAATCTCACATAAAATATGGTGGATATAAAGTTATGGTAAAATAATATATGGAATATGTCTATTTCCCTTTGATTATTACCAAAAAATCCAAATAAGACCACCCTCATAGCTGTCAAATTCATATTTAGTTGGGGAAATTTTGTTGTTATTTTGCCATTTACATAGCTGAGAGATTAGAAAGCCTAATAAGTAAAGATTGCGGAATATTGTGACATCATGATCATATTGCAGATAAATATGTCATTACTGGCGTTATACTCTTGAAAAACATCATCATTATTGTATTTATCGCCAAAAACATTGTCATTATTGACCCCAATTAACTAATCCACATAATGCATGTTTTCATTCACTGCTCTTCAAATGTCTTCACTTTAAAAGTGTCTCCAGGTCTAAAATCATTGTAAAAGTATCATGTCTTATTTACAATTATCTAGTTAAATTTTTACAGTTTTTATTTGCACATAACACACAGCTAACTATCATCATAGGAATAACAATAAAAATAATTTAACCCAAAGAATGTTGATCGCCTTAATTTAGGCGATGCGATCGTTACTACAGTGTCTCGCTGAAATAAGGCTGTTCTACAGTCGTAATAAATGTCAGTCATTTGATATATACATATCAGCCTGTAGAATGTGAACCAATGGTTGTTTTTACGTCTTTATAATGGCTGTACGGTTTTACTACACTCGTGAACAGCAGCTGTTTGTTGTTTCCTTCACTAGTGTCGTCTGATATTCGAATCGCCGATAGTGTGTTTACATGTTTGAGTTATTGTGATTGTTTGTGACTTTTTTAGTACTTTATTCCTTTTTATTATTATTTTACTCCTTATTAATACAGCTCCAATTATTTTGGGATTATTTCTTCAAGAGAAGATTTTTACTAACATTATAAGGGTATTTGCCAAAATTATCATTTTTGTTGCTAGGCAACGTAGTTATTTGTTATTTTTTTCCTCAGATTATATGTTTTTCCCATCATAACACAAGTGTTTATAACTTGTATATCTCAGTTTGCTTCTAATAATACAATTTTACTTATATAAATGACCTACAAACTATATTTTAAACGAATTTATAATTTATTTGTAAATAATTTTATTTTTGTAAAATTTATTATTTTTATTACATTTTGTTCAGTATAAATATCTTTTATTCATGTCTTTCTGATGAAAATGATATAGTTTTCAACTATGTAGTGCTAAACAAAATGTATAGTGAATTAAAAAAAATCTCTTAATAAACACTGAAAAATAGGGAGGCACTGGGGAACAGTAGTACTGACAGTCCTAGGGTTAAGTGCAGTAAATACACAGACCAAAAATACTACAACACTTACTGTACAGATGGCCCAGCCTAACCGTGCTCGAAAACTAACTGTACTAACCGTTCTCACAGGGTTGAGTTATTACATTTTTGCGACCAAACAGTACTAAATATTTTACATATTCCTAAACAAATACTAAAGTTCTCTATTTATTAATATTATGTTATGGTCACACATATGTCATATAAAATTTTAATATATTTGTATAATGTCAAAACCATGTTATTTGTTTATTTAAGAGAAATTATTTAAATAAATGAAAAACGTATAAAATTTACACTATTTTTCATGTTAATAGTTTACAAGGAATGTCTTTTAGGCATAATTAACCCTTTGTGCTCGATTTGGTAATTTATAGTTTGTCCTCGGTGCTCGAATGGCCAACTCTACTGGCCAACGCCATTTCCTTGGCAAACGGGAGCTCGCATCGTATGTGCAATGTCCCCACAGCTCGAATGTCCAGCTGTACTGGCCAAGTCAAAATCCGGGTTATGCTCGCATGGCCAGTACCACTGACTGCTACAAACAAATTTTGTTTTCTAATACTGTATTTGATTAGAGTTGTCTGGTTAGTGCAGAACCCAATCGGGACATTCTTGAACTAAACAACCACATTTCATTCATAATTCTTTCCCGCTAAATACAGTCCTGACAGTAAGGTTGCAGGGGGGGGCTTAATTTATGGCCAATCTGCAAAATGTAGGTCGACAGAGACATTGCAGATTGGATCTAGGTTAGTTTTGTGTCAGTGATTCTACGTTTTGAGTATGTTTTTATTGATGATAATCAGCTGTAATATTATTATTTTGTAAATATTGTATATGTTGTTACTGTTATTATTGTTTAGAACTGTAAATGTTGTAAATAATGGATGATTATTTACGATCAGATGAAGTGAGAGACATATTGTTGGATGATGAATGTGAGTATGAAGAGGATTACGGATCAGATCATAATAGTGACCTACATTCTAATGTAGACGAGTTTGAAAGTGAAATTCGTGAAGAATTAGGTGACAGTTATCAAGAACCTACTTATCATGAACTACAGAATGCCGCGCCTACAGGACATGAGAGCAATGTGGAGGGGGATGATGTTGTACGGGTAGAAGAGAGATCTGATGAGGAAGATGAAGATGTTGGTGGAGATGAACCATCATGGAGAGAATGGAAGGCAGGTGATACTAAGTTTAATAAATTTGTATGGACTAGTACAGGGTGGCGCAAAAAGAACGCATGGATTTGAGTAACGTAGTACCAGTGGAGGGGAGCGGTCAGTGACCGCCGAGCGACGCCATTTTGTTGGTTGAAGCGTCCAGTTTTAGTAGCAATTGAGCAGTGGAACGTGCAGCATCGCGTGTTCGCTGTTGAACACTATTTCAAATCAAATGAATCTGTCATCACGGTTCAACGAAAATTTCGTTTACAGTTTAATGTCGCGCGTAATGGTTGGTACCTGATCGCAACTCGATACTTCGTTGGGTTAACTCGTTTCGTACTACATGATCTGTGTTGAAGAGTAAATCGACTGGTCGCCCTCGTACGGCGCGAACTCCGCAAAATGTTGAAAGTGTCAGAGTCTCAGTTCTTGAAAGTCCTAACCCCTCGACTAGACGGCGTGCTCCGACCTTGGGGATATCACGTCGATCGCTACAGCGCATCCTGACATGTGAGTTACAATTCCACCCTTACAAGATAATGATTGTTCAGAAGCTCCATGAACGTGATTTTCACGAACGAAGAGTTTTTTTGCGAGAGAATGCTTGATGTTGTTGGAAATGACAATAATGTTGTAATGCTGAGTGATGAAGCTCATTTCCACTTGAATGGCTCAGTAAACAAGCAGAATTGCCGCTATTGGGCAGCTCACAACCCACAGGAAATGCATCAAAAACCACTGCATTGTCCTAAAGTTACAGTATGGTGTGGGGTCTCTAAAATTGGCATCGTTGGACCTTATTTTTTTGAAGAGCGTGACCAAACACTGTTAATTCTGAACAATATGTGACAATTCTACGCACATTTTTGCAGCCAAATCTTGAAGCTTTGGGGCTCGATATGGAACAAACATGGTTTCAACAGGATGGAGCCACAGCCCACACGAGTAATCAATCTATGGCTGTCGTTCAAGGAATGTTTCCTGGTCACGTGATTTCACGTTTCGGCGATCTCCATTGGTCTGCACGTTCGCCAGATTTGACTCCTTGCGACTTCTTTTTATGGAGACACCTGAAATTCAAAGTTTATTGTCGTAAACCTCGGTCACTCGAAGAATTAAAGGCTGCGATAAGTGAAGAAATTGCCGCTGTATCACAGGACACTTTGAACAAAGTTATGGAAAACTTTGAAGAGAGACTTGCAATGTGTATTCATGCAGAAGGATGCCATCTTTCTGATGTTATTTTTAAAAATTAGTTAATTGTCTTATAATTATTAACACCCAACTCTCAAATTGGGTTGTTTGATGATTGTTTTGGTGTAATTAAAATTTTGGTGTGATTAAAATTAACCAACTTATAGCCTTTTAAAATCCATGCGTTCTTTTTGCGCTTCCCTGTTTAAGTGGCTATAAACCACCACAAGGTCAACAGCCCCAAACTCCATCCGAGTTCTTTTAACTATTTTTTGATGACAATTTGCTATCTGAAATTGTAAAAGAAACAAACAGATATGCTGCTGAAAAAATTAAAATGAATATGAAAAAAAAAAGATCCATGTGGTGGTCCTGGAAGGACATTAATTTAACGGAACTAAAAGCTTTGAGACCCATCCCCCCCCACCAAAGCTGGAAAGCGTGCCAACCGGGGGGGGATGGCTCAAAACAAGTCGAGCGATGGGATCACGGGTGGCAGTTGGAGGGTCAAAATAACACTCGGCAGCTGAGCAAAACTAGTTTATTACCAAAAACTCAAAATAATTAATTAATCAAAACGGCAGAAGGCCACAATAAAAAGAGGCAGAAGGCCGCAACAATAAATTAGCACTTAAATCAATAACCATAAACACTAAAATAACAAGATACAACACACTCCACAAATACCAAAATTTAACAATTAATCAACTGTATGGCCTATCTGCAGTTTAGCCTGAGACACCCCAAAACGTAAGAAAATATTAAGCCCCAAATAAAAGTGAAAATTTAGAAAACTTTTGGATCACAACCCTTAAACCGGCAATTTAGCCCACACATCCCTTGATTCCACCGGGCCAGGGAGTAAGCCGGAATCCCTGGGCAGCTCCGAATTAAAAATTAAGCAAAGCACAATAATCCCCTTTTGGTGAAAGTTTAAAAATTAAATAATTTAAAAGAAAATATAACACGGTACCGTTCTATTATCCCCTGACATCAATAATACCAAACACGAAATAAATAAATAAATAACTAAATCACTAGGCCTAAGCATAAAAATAAATAACAACACAATTTAACAATAGGGACCTAACAAATATAAACTCTAAAATATCTAACAACAAAATAAACTAAATAAACTAAATAACAAGAAATATAAATATAAATAAATATTAACATCCAAAAAGTTCCTTTTGTTTGTCTTTTAAGTTTTTTTTTTCTTTTAATAAAAAAAATACATATATAGGTCCCCATGGCTGTGTTGCCCACTTTGTCCCATCAGTTTTAGGCCTAGGCACAAATTAAACAGTTCCACAAACTTTTTTTCTTCTTTTGTTTTTATATACTTCTTTGTTTTTTTATAAATCACCCCCAGCTCAGCCGCCGGGAAAAGATGGAAAGAACTGACCTGAGGACTGAAGACTTCTACCACCAAAGATGTAGGGCGGGTAGCGGGCAACTCCAGGCTCCAACATGGTCCTCAGGCCAGGCTAGCAGTGGAGAAGATAGAACATTGCCCGGACGACCGGCTGAGGGTTGAAAGTCCCACTCAAGGACCCTGGAGTTTTAGTTTGTCTAGCCAAACATGGAAAGGAGGTTCGGCCGAGTAGAACTCTTCTAGAACAAATTTAGACTGAACAGACAGGCCAACCTGACCGAAGCTGCTGGAACACGGAACGAAACGGAACTGGGCCAACGGCTACCAAAGTACGCAAATCGCCAAACAAAAGCGAATCTCAGGCAGCCTGGCAGACAACCACGAAAAAAAGAAACTGTACTGGTCCAAGACCCGGTACAACCTCCCTCTGCAAACCTCAACACACCCAGGCAGGGGAGAACACTCGGTACCTCAGGGAACCAAGAGAAGACGAAGACCTCCGAAGAGTGGTGCTCCAAGGACGTCCAAGAGAAACTAAGAGGGGAAACCCCTCGAACAGGGAACAAACTACCCTGACTGTCGGGCCCGACAAGAAAAAAAGAGAGAAGGAAGACTCTCTCAGAACAGCCGCCTAGGGCGCAGAGGTGATCAATCTCTTTGCCCCAAGAAACCCCCAGGAACACCAACTCCTGGACCAACCGTTCCCCGGAAAGCCTTAAGCTGGGACACATGGGCTTTCCTAAACACCCTGCCTGACTGGGGATCAACCAGCAGAGCAGTCACCGGTGACAAAAACCTGTCGATGCGGTGGGGACCAGACCACCGATAGCACAACTTTGCAGCTCTTCGTTCCGCGGCCGAACTGACCGGGTGAGCCTGACAAAGAACCAGATCTCCAACCTGAAAAGGGTTAGGAGTACGACCCTTATCATACCTCCTCCTTACTCTCTCTCTAGCACGTAGCAGGTTGCGCCGAGCAGCCCGCCACGTGGACACTACGTCAGTGGCACCTGGCGTAGGTAGAAGATCCTCTAGCCTCCACAAGTTGGACAAAGGATTGTTAGGAGGGTAGCCATGTAGAATTTCGAAGGGAGTGGCATTGTGACTCTCATGCTTGGAAGAATTAAAAGCAAGCTGGAGCCAAGAGAGACTCTCATCCCAGGTGTTCTGCTTCTCAGCATGGAAAGTAATAAGGGCAGACCGAAGATTGCGGTTGAACCGCTCTGCATGAGAAGGCTGTGGGTAATAAGGAGAGGTAGTCACATGCCTGATACCATTGCCAAAACAGAACCTACGAAACTCATGGGAGGTAAACTGGCTACCGTTGTCGGACACAAGAGTGGAAGGCACACCAAAGTGCTGGAAGAGTTGGGACTGGAGAGCACGGATGGTGAGCTTAGCCGTGGCACTCCGAAGTGGGAAAAGCCAAACGAACTTCGAGAAAGCATCCACACAAACAAGTAGGTAGGAGTTACCTGACTTGCTACGGGGAAAAGGACCCACGTAGTCGATGAACACCTTCTCAAAAGGACGCTCGGCCACCTCAGAAGATAACAACCCTAACCTTGCATTCTGACTAGGCTTGCTGAGAGAGCACAGGTGACAAGCCCGCACTCTGCCAGCAACATCCCGGTCCATGCCCTTCCAGATGAAGTACCTACGAATCTTAGCGATGGTCTTATGAATGCCAAGATGACCGCCCACAAGGGAAGAGTGATAATACTGAAAGACCATCGGTACTAGATGACTAGGCAGCACTACACGGGGTTCACCCCTCTGTCGAGGACGGCAACAGAGTACCCCTTTGGACAGAAAATAGGGAGGGTGGGCACCTCCCTCTTGAAGCTCACCTAAGATGACTGACAGCTCAGGATCTTTCTGTTGATGGGACAGTAGGTCGTCAAAAGCCAGAGGAAAATCCAGAAGAACAGCACCACACTGAGCAACAGCCTCAGTAGGTGGATCACTGGGTTCGTGATACATGCGGGAAAGAGCATCCGCGATGACATTCTGGGTACCCCTAAGATGTTGGACTCGGAACTTAAAAGCAGAAATTTTGACCACCCAGCGACCAATTTTCCCGAGCTGTCTGGGATGGGCAAGAAGCCAAGATAGTGCCTGATTGTCAGTCTCCAGCAAGAACTCAGCGTGTTCCAAGAAACGCCGAAACTTGTCCGTACCAAAGACAACCGCCAGACACTCTAACTCATAGATGGAAGAAGCTTTCCTTTCCTGGTGAGACAACGTCCTCGAAGCAAAAGCGATGGGCTGCCTGACCCCATCAAACTCCTGAGAAAGAACAGCAGCAATGGCGGAGGAGGAGGCATCAGTCTGAAGAATGAATTCTCTGCTGAAATCAGGCATACGCAGGACAGGAGGTTGCATGATAGCCTCCTTGAGAGCATCAAAGGCAGTCTGCTGAGCTTGGCCCCACACAAAAGGGACACCTTTCTTTCGCAGCTCGTTCAACGGGGCAGCAAGCTCGGCCACGTTAGGGATGAAGCGACGGTAAAAATTCACCATCCCCACAAAACGGGCAATCCCCTTGGCATCTCTGGGAGGAGGAAAATCCCGAATGCCCTGGGTCCTCGCAGGATCTATGCAGACGCCTCGAGAAGAGATAAGATGACCCAGAAAAGAAATCTCAGGACGAGCAAAAGTGACTTTCTCTGGATTGACGGTAAGGCCAGCTGACTTAAGGCGACTAAGAACTTCCTCCAGATGTTGCATGTGTTCCCCGAAAGTCTCACTGTAGACAAGAAGATCGTCCAGGTAATTGAAAACAAACTTGAACTTCACATCATGGAAGATGGAATCAAGCAGACGAGTAAGAGTCTGGGCACCCACAGCAAGACCCATAGGAACCCTAGTGAACTGGTAAAGATTCCAGGGAACACAGAAGCTAGTCATAGGCCGTGATTCCTTCTTCAATGGAATCTGATGGTAGGCCTGGTTCAAATCAAACACACTGAAAAACTTAGCCTTACCGAACCAATCAAACGCAGAATGCAAATCAGGCAGAGGTACCGAGTCAATAGCGACCTTAGCGTTGAGCCTCCGATAATCCATCACAAGCCTAGACTTACCATTAGGCTTGGGCACAAGAAAAGCTGGACTGGCATAAGCAGAACGAGACGGTTCAATCACACCCTTGCTCAGAAGATCCTCAATCATAGCCCTCATAACCTCCATCTTTGGGGGAGCAAGTTTGTACGGATGACTTCTAACGGGCTGAGAATCGGTGAGGTGGATCTCATACTCCAGAAGAGAAGTGACCCCAAGCTCTGGCGTAAGCACATCAGGAAACCGCAAACACAGCCTCCTAATGGCCTCCGCCTGCTCAGGGGGGAGATGACCAACTGGATCCACCTTGGGTTGTTCGGGCTCACAACCCACCTCTCTGACTGCAGGAGGGCAGTCAGAATCACCTACTAGAGGCACCAAAACTCGCCGATTAAACTTGAAAAATATCTGGCGCTTCTGGAGGTCAAGCACCATACCACTCTTAGAAATAAAGTCTGCCCCTAGGATACAAGAAACCGCCAGGTCCTTGGCAACAAGAAAACCCCACCTCCAGGAAAATCCTTCAATTTTAAAATGTAATGACGCCTTTAGAAGTATGGGTAGAGGAGTTTGGGATGCCGTCCAGCAAGTAACAGAAGAAGGCTCGGTGTGCCTGACAAGTCCTAAGGCGTCAAGGGACTCAAAAAGAGAAAGGCTGATGATACTGCATGCCGAACCAGAATCAAGAAGGGCTCGACACACCGTACCACCAAAAGAAACAAAAACGCCAGGACACACCGAGGTGACCGCCCTAAGTCCCAGGGAAGCCATGCCAGCAAGGCCCGAAAAATCCCCGACACTCCTGCTATGGGCACGTGTCAAAGGCAAATGGCCACGGTCAGTCGCAACAACGCGGGGAGCTACTGTGGAGGCAACCCCCCGCGCTGAGCGTTTCCCGCCCCACGACCTCGAGCACGTGGACAGTCACGTCGAATGTGACCAGGTTGGCCACAAGCAAAACACACAACAGGAGGCCGAGAACCACGACCCTCCACTGGCTGACTCACACCTACAGACATAGCTGGTCGACGGGTGGGAAGAGCACGATGACTCTCAGAATCCCTCCCTTGCTGGTCTGAGAACTGCACGCTGCGCGAAACAATGCACAGCTGATGCAGCTCCCGAAAAGTAGAAGGAACACCAGCAAAAACCAATCTGCACCGTTCTTCGGGAGAAATGCCATCCAGGATGACACGAACGGTGTCAGCTTCAGAAAGGGTGAGGCGCAACGCTTGCCGAGCTTCCTTGACTGAAGAGACATAGGCTGCCAGAGACTCGCCCCTACCCTGCGACCGATAAAATCTGTCCATGACCATCCTCTCCCTGAGTCGAAGGGGAAGAAATGACGAAAGTAACTCTCGATGGAACGAGTCCACCGAGGCATCACTGGCCAAGACAGAACTCAGCAACTCCCCAACGGGACCTCTACAATAAGGGAAAACCAGACGAAGCAAGTCCCCAGCCTGCATGCCGGGCATCTCACTAAGTCTGAGAAAGGCCACCAGAAACTTAAGAAGCTCCTCAGGATCCATCCCATCGATCACAGGGAGATTCTGGATCATGGGCGTGAGAGGGTTAGGCAGCTTGTGGTAGCTCAGCTGCAGAAGAGCAGGTGAACCCAAAGAAGTAGTAGGAACGGCAGCTGGAGCCGAACCACGAGCAACCTCAACGGAAATGCCTGCAGGCTCAGAAGGAACCTCAGGCACAGTGAGAGCCGTTGTCTCAGCCTGCGGCCTCGACACGTTAGGCGCAAGTGTGAAATTAGGCCGCTGACCCAGACCCGTAGGAGTCGTGGACCCGGAGAGTGCCTGAAAAATCTCCTCCAGCCTAGACACACTCTCCAAGATCCACGCCCTATCCGATGGTTCCAACCCCGGTGCCCGGTTGACCAGCCTTAAACGGGCAAGCAGATGCCCCAAACGTGCAAGGCGGCAGGCCCGGTCACGACCCACTGGAGGTTCAAACTGCAAATCCTCTAACACCCCTTCCCAATCTTCCACCTTCCGTTTACAAATCCCCAACTCATCACCAACCTCCAGCAGGTCAGACCAATCCACCGCCGTACCCGCGGACAACTGCTCCCGAAGCAACCTCCGGAGATTCAAAACATCCCCTTCCGGAGTCACACCCCGCGACCTCAATTCGAAAATCAACTCCTCCTTGACTAGGAGCGCAACATTCTGCAGATAGGCCATCTCGCAAAACAAAATTCTCAACAGTATACACAAAAAACGACAACTCCAGGGTCCAAGACGAACTAAACCCTCAGCCTACCGAGCCACTGCCGACCACTCCAATCCACCCATGAAACCCATTCAACAAAGTAACCAAGCGGATTGCCTAGGATTTTTTTTTTTTTTTTTTTTTTTTTTTTTTTTTTTTTTTTATTATTGAATACAAAGTTAAATGATTTATTTGGTTTTTAATTGTTTTTCTTTTTAAATAATTATTTATTTGTTTCTTTTTTTTTTTTTTTTTACAATACCAAGACACCTTGACGGTAGGTCGGCCAACCATGGCCTACTACTAACTGGCAAACACCCACCGTCAACAACCAAAAAAGAATTAATTTTTTTTTTTTTTTTTTTTTTTTTTTTTATTTATTTTTTTTTTTTATAGGCAACCACGCTCTGCTACCAATTGAGACCCATCCCCCCCCACCAAAGCTGGAAAGCGTGCCAACCGGGGGGGGATGGCTCAAAACAAGTCGAGCGATGGGATCACGGGTGGCAGTTGGAGGGTCAAAATAACACTCGGCAGCTGAGCAAAACTAGTTTATTACCAAAAACTCAAAATAATTAATTAATCAAAACGGCAGAAGGCCACAATAAAAAGAGGCAGAAGGCCGCAACAATAAATTAGCACTTAAATCAATAACCATAAACACTAAAATAACAAGATACAACACACTCCACAAATACCAAAATTTAACAATTAATCAACTGTATGGCCTATCTGCAGTTTAGCCTGAGACACCCCAAAACGTAAGAAAATATTAAGCCCCAAATAAAAGTGAAAATTTAGAAAACTTTTGGATCACAACCCTTAAACCGGCAATTTAGCCCACACATCCCTTGATTCCACCGGGCCAGGGAGTAAGCCGGAATCCCTGGGCAGCTCCGAATTAAAAATTAAGCAAAGCACAATAATCCCCTTTTGGTGAAAGTTTAAAAATTAAATAATTTAAAAGAAAATATAACACGGTACCGTTCTATTATCCCCTGACATCAATAATACCAAACACGAAATAAATAAATAAATAACTAAATCACTAGGCCTAAGCATAAAAATAAATAACAACACAATTTAACAATAGGGACCTAACAAATATAAACTCTAAAATATCTAACAACAAAATAAACTAAATAAACTAAATAACAAGAAATATAAATATAAATAAATATTAACATCCAAAAAGTTCCTTTTGTTTGTCTTTTAAGTTTTTTTTTCTTTTAATAAAAAAAATACATATATAGGTCCCCATGGCTGTGTTGCCCACTTTGTCCCATCAGTTTTAGGCCTAGGCACAAATTAAACAGTTCCACAAACTTTTTTTTCTTCTTTTGTTTTTATATACTTCTTTGTTTTTTTATAAATCACCCCCAGCTCAGCCGCCGGGAAAAGATGGAAAGAACTGACCTGAGGACTGAAGACTTCTACCACCAAAGATGTAGGGCGGGTAGCGGGCAACTCCAGGCTCCAACATGGTCCTCAGGCCAGGCTAGCAGTGGAGAAGATAGAACATTGCCCGGACGACCGGCTGAGGGTTGAAAGTCCCACTCAAGGACCCTGGAGTTTTAGTTTGTCTAGCCAAACATGGAAAGGAGGTTCGGCCGAGTAGAACTCTTCTAGAACAAATTTAGACTGAACAGACAGGCCAACCTGACCGAAGCTGCTGGAACACGGAACGAAACGGAACTGGGCCAACGGCTACCAAAGTACGCAAATCGCCAAACAAAAGCGAATCTCAGGCAGCCTGGCAGACAACCACGAAAAAAAGAAACTGTACTGGTCCAAGACCCGGTACAGCTTTCCTTGGAGTTATTTTAAATATGGGGATCAATGATAAGCCTGAACTTGACGATTATTTCACTACAGGTTGGGTAGACTATCAGCCATTCTTCAAAGATATTTTTAGTAAGGAGAGATTTTTACAGCTATTCTGGACTCTCCATGTAAGTCCACCACCTTCTGGACCTGTAGCTGGTATACTCACTCGTTCAGGGAAAATACGTAATGTTGTGGCATACCTTGACCAAAAATTTAGGCAGTACTATGTGCCACAAAAGAAATTAAGTGTGGATGAAAGTACTGTAGGCTATAAAGGAAGAGTGGTATTTAAGGTCTATAATAAAGACAAGCCTACAAAATGGGGTATAAAAGTGTTTGTCTTATCCGAATCACAAACCGGATACAAATGTGAAATGGAGCCTTACTTTGGGAAAATCACTGACAGAATGGCAAGGCAAGATTTGGGTGCAACTAGTCGCATAGTTTTACATTTAGTGAATGAGTTGAAAAATTCCTACACTAACATAGAAGGCCTGCACGTATTTACGGACAGGTTCTATACTAGTCTTGATCTTGCAGCAGCACTATACGATATGAAAATTCATATAACAGGGACTATTATGACTAACCGGAAAGGTTTACCGGAACAAATTAGGTCAAAAAAAAAAAAAAAAAACAAGGCTGGTAAAATTAAATTAAAAAGAGGTGACATACAAAGTTTCAGAAAAGAAGATAAGTTTTCTGTCCTCTTGTGGCAGGATACCAAATTAGTAGTTATGTTAACTACTTTGTATGACAACACCACAAAGACTATTCGGCGCACAAAGAAGAATGGGCAAGTAGAAGAGGTCGAAAAGCCGTCAGTTGTCAATAAATATAAAAAATCAATGGGGGGGGCGTTGATCTGGCAGATCAATATATTTCGACTTACTCATTCACAAGAAAGTCAATCAAGTGGTGGCGGAAGATTTTCTTCTGGCTCTTAGAAACAGCCGTAGTAAACTCATTCATATTGTACAACATGAATAAAGCAGACAACAATGTACGACAACGAAAATTTCGAAAAATGCTGGTCAAGGAGTTGGTTGGAAACACAAGAAAGCGAGGTAGGCCTTCAAATTTGGAAGAAGAAGAGCGACTGAATGGGAAGCTACACATACCATATCCTCTTGATGGCGGCAAAACAAAGGATTGCAGTGTATGCAGGGACAGAAGGGCAGGAAAGGAGAGAAAACGCACTAAATTTTATTGTAAAACATGTACAAATCACCCAGGACTGCATATGGGCCCCTATGTTTTGATACCATTCAGTTAAAAAACTTAGATTAAAAAAAGTTAAATGTCCTGTTATAGTTTTTACATAATTGTAAAGCCCTTTTTAACAATACTTTTATTTATATGATTTAGTATTATTCATTTACAAGTATGATTTCATAAATCTATGTATATCTTAGTGTTAGTAGCTTTCATTAAAATTACTTTTAAATTGTCTTTTTATTGCCCTTTAAACATTTAACAAAACTGTCCATTTAATCCAGTAGGCATTGACAACAAATACGAGTTGGGGAGGGAAGCAGAGGATAATGGCGGCCGTCCCGCCAGTGACGCTACGTCGGCCAGCTGTACTGGCCATTCGAGCGCCGAGAACAAATTATGACAAAACAAATCATAGCTGACTGCGACTGGGTGTGGCCAGCTGTACTGACCTTTCGAGCACAAAGGGTTAACAGAAATAACTTGCCAAACAGACGCTTCATGAACATTATTAATTAGTTGCAATGAATTTACAAAAACAGGTTAAATTTGCAAATAGAATTAATGCAAAATGAATAATCACCGGTGAATTTATATTACACCGGTATCTAATATTTTATTGTTTTCAATCACCTGGCCTGTATAACGTTTTTAGAAAAGTACCCCCACCCTATCCCGCTACTATTAACCTTTTCTCAAGGTCACACACACCTTTAGGTTGGGCCAACTGTATTGTAATATTGCTACAGTAAACATGCTAGGATATGTGGCGGGAAAAATATGGGAGTGGCAATATTTCGCAGGTGAGCTTAGTTGAAGTTATTTACATTGAGCTGAAGCACATTCAAACGTTTGAACTATGTCTCCTCCCACTAAACATAAACATGTCATAAACTCCCATATTTTGTGTATGTCAAGAAATCAAACAAATTAGATACAGTACATTATTTTAACGTTGATGTAATAAAATATCCAATAGCTGTCAAATAATATTCCTCATGAAGAAAAATTGTAACCTTGTAACCCTTTGCAATTAACTTACCAAATACAGCTGAGCTTAACCATTTGAGCTAGCTCTAAATGTCTTTGTGATAGGTCCAACACTTCTGATGTTGTTTAGTCTCCACTTTCATTTAAAATTTATTCATACAATTTAAAAATTGCTTTTTTTTATTGTAGTCTTGCACACACTGTTGTATTTAACTATAAATATTTTAGTAAATGTAATTATAGATAATGGAATTTTTTAATTTACTTTTCCTTTTAAATGTGATATATTTAAACAAAATTAAAAAAAAATGAAGTATTCTCCTTATGCTGGCTTGTTTTGATGAGAATACCATCACATACAAGCCCATATAGTCTTTTTGAGTTCTTACAGCACATCTTAACAACATATTACTAAGATAAATACATTCAATAATTATTTTTTTCTTAAGAGCACTTATCTGAAAAGTTATAAGTCATGAATAAAAATATTTAAAAATGTGTACCTTAGTACATAAATTAACAAAAAATTATGAGAGCATACTACAGATATAATTAATCTAAAAATAAAGTGAACTTACATTAAGTTACTAGAAATATGATGTAGTTACTCCTTTAGGCTCATTGGGTGATCACGTCACATGACGTGGTTACTCAAAAGGGCACTTTTAGAGCACTGTTTGAAGGGTTGGTTATTTATGAATCCTTTTATGTCTTCTTAGTTAGCTAATTTAAACAATAAAATAAAATGTGTCCTCCACTTTTTATCTGTAATAAGCTGCAAAACAAGTGTTTTACTGTTCAACTATAATAGAAGCACTGATATAAGTTGACACTGGTTTATTGCTTTAACCCAGCTACTCAATGGCTGAGTGTTAAGCTAATTATAGGCAAAAGGATCTGCTCTCAGTACTATTAACACTGTCATGGTGTCTGCTCAATGGTTGCAATCAACATGGACAGTAAATACTACAGAAGTCTGGAGTGTCCAAGTTGGTGTTGTGCAGTGGAGAGAATTAAAATCAGGCTTGTCAATTTGCTGAATATCAGACCAATACTACCTGTTTAGGATTCCACGCTAAGCTGTAGGTCCCTTAGTTGCCCTGGCTGTTGGGCTAGTAATCTATGGTATTTTCTAAGAAAACTTTGATCTTAATTAGCAACAGTGACTACATTCATCATGTTCACTCACCATCCACTTTTATCCATGTCTTGACAATCAGCGTCTTATTGAAAAATAAAGTCAACCTTTATCCAAGCCGAAAAAAACATTTATTCAAGGTGTGCCCTTCTTCCAACTATGCCACACCAGTGCCTCTGTTAAGTTGCTAAGAAAGAGTTCTAGTGCTAGCTGGATTTAACTTGCAAATCTTACTTCACAAGGCCACGGTACAACACTTTAGGCCACTTGTCCATTTTAACACCGAGTTAGGAGGATTTATTCACTATCTCCAAAATGCTTAACATATGATGTGCACTGCTTGTCATTCATAATTGGCTGAAGCAAATATAATAAGCGAGATTGGAAATGCTTTCATTCCAGCATTTTGGAATACACTTGGTGTCATCCTATTCGCCCTACCGTCTCTTAATACTAGATATGCAAGATCAAGGCTTGTGCTTGATTAGGATGTTTGAATTTGAATTAAATATAATGTACAAATAGGATAAATACAATCTACCATAATATAAATATAGGTCTAACTGTGATACATTAATTCTTGTAGTTTTATGTCAACAAGTGATTTTTTAATGTCGTTATTTACAGCTACATTAAACACATCTATTAAACAAAATCTTTATTTATTTTGTTGTGGTGTTCTATAATTTGTAAAAAATATATTTCTATAAGGATTCATCCAGCTGCTGCTAATCAGGCATGAAATGATTAGCCAACTAAGAGACTCTTACAGCCAAGACTTTTGACAATGTTCCTTAACAGAATTAAATGGAATCTACTAAGATTCTATATAATAGGTGTTATTACCTACAGCAAGAAGCAACTTATCATATTCAAAAAGCAGTTGTATATGATCAATTAATGTACAGCATACCAATAGAGGATACCAGTAACACACTCATTTCCTCTATCAGCAGTAGTTCTCCTTTAACTTCAAACAACTAGTTGGTTGTTATTACTGCCAGACAAATGTTTTACCAGTAGCAGAGTTGTACCAGAGAAAGAACAAATTCTTCCACATCGAAAAACCCTAGATGTATGTGGGCATGAAATGTATATGCAGTATGATTTGTAACACAGAACTGTGCATCTGTTACATAAAGAAATGTATTTAGGATATACAAATACATCATAAGAAACTTTCTGCAACACAAGTACAGTCTGTATACGGTAGGGTGGCGCACGGACCCGCCAGCTACCTGTGTCTGTCCTTTCCTCCCCCCGGGTCTCGCGGCTGTTTCCATAATGAGTCACCAACTAGCCCCTCTAATAGAATTATTAACTTTTTTTACTTTCTCATAATATCTCAATTTTAATAGAATATTTGTAAAGTACTAACAAAACTAAGAAAAGTGATATAAAACACGATGTGCTTTGATTATAAATAACGAAATGGTCGAAAGTTATTTTTTAGCCGGAATACTGTATGATTTGTTAAATGTTTTACATTTCTCATACAACGTTATCATGATACGATATTATTTTAAGAGTACTTTGAAATAAGGTACGGTACTCTTGCCTTCTCCCATAGTCGTGCAGTGTGCATGTGTGAACACGTCAAGAAAGAAGTCGAGGCAGACTGGACAAACGAAGGACTTGATGACGTCAGTGTCCAAGAACTAGTCATTAATCTGGCCCCTGGTGAATCGGATGACAGTGACTGGGATACCAGCGATGACGATGACGATCTGGGAGTGTCACCTCTAGAGTAATCAGGTAAAATAAAAAATAAAATCTATTTACCTAGAAAATTTTATTGGACGTAATATATATGATTACAAAAAGGGTATAAAAATATGATAATAGTATACAGTAAAACAAAATAATTATCTTCAAATTTACAGAGACTTTAAACGTTTTTTTTTAATATAAGTAGAGTATAATAAGATATTACTACTTCTTTATTAGTCATGACAATAAGGTTGCGATGATTGATGAATAGCGGGTACTGTAACATTTCAATGTATGCTTTAAAACATTTTAATGTCATTAGAACTAGTAATAAAATATAACGAATGGTAAAAAATTATCTGCAATCTTAAAATATTGTATATTGGTTTTAGCGCGATTTTGTTTTATTTCAGTGTCACACGGAAACAACATGGAAGATAAATGGAAAATGCTCAACTTCTGGACACTAAATACTTTGGCTTGAAGAAGATTACTGGGAGTAATATAAAATAATGTTGATTTATTAATCAAATAAACTGTAAAGTATGTAGTGTTGCCTATTTAATGATATTTTGGCTGATTAAATAGTATGCGATAACATAGTTTTAAATTATTCTACCTTTTTTCAAAGAACTCTTAAAATAATATTGTATCAAGATTAGGGAATTATGAGAAATATAAAATATTTAACAAATCATACAGTATTCCGGCCAAAAAATAACTTTCGACCATTTCGTTATTTATAATCAAAGCACATCGTGTTTTATATCACTTTTCTTAGTTTTGTTAGTACTTTACAAATATTCTATTAAAATTGAGATATTATGAGAAAGTAAAAAAAGTTAATAATTCTATTAGAGGGGCTAGTTGGTGACTCATTATGGAAACAGCCGCGAGACCCGGGGGGAGGAAAGGACAGACACAGGTAGCTGGCGGGTCCGTGCGCCACCCTACCGTATACAGACTGTAGAATGCCTGCACAGCAGATAACTTTCCTTCCTCGCCTAAGTTAAGTACAAAGGGGACATTCCCATAACAAATCAAGCATTGTTTTGCTTGGTGTCATGAATATTGTCACTCAAATAAATTTTAGTTCTATTTTCTTTTTTTTGAATTTTAAATAAAAATTTAAAATGTTGCGCTTTTCTTTAATTTTTTATGAATCCTTTACTGTAAAAATTAACAGTATACATACATACACATATACAAATATGTGGTATACAGTAGACTCTCGGTTATCCGAGGTAATTGGGACCGAGACCACCTCGGATACACAAAAAACTCGGATAATCCCGAGATGGGTTGTACTGATAAGAAAAACGCGTAAAAATCGATAATTGTGTTACCATTAACATACTAATAGTACAAACTAATAAACTAACACATATAACTATATAAAATACAAAAACATTTACCTTAATCAGTAAATATTAATGTTTGAAAAAGTCTTTGATTGACTTTTGCGTAAGTTTCGTGCCTCTCTTTGATGCCGCAATGTTCCGCCAACGTTGAAAATGGAGGACATAGAATGGAGTTGATTCCTCTTGTTGCTCAACGTATGCGAGTGCTCCTTCAAGTAACTTCAATCCCTCGGAATGAGTAATCTTTGGAGTAGCATCATCTGTGACTTCATCTTCTTCTTCTTCATTATTGTTTTTGTTTACAATGAGATCGGCAATTGCGTCGTCGACTTCCGAGAACTCCGGCTCGACCTAGCAGCGACCGGTAGAGGCATTCCTGATGCGTGAATCGCTATATTCGCGTAAATTCGCATCCACACGCATTTAATCTCTACGATAACCAACACGGTTGTGACCCGCCCTCTCCGACTTTTGCCTCGGTTAACCGAGGGCTCGGTTAATCTAGGCTCGGATAATCACGAGTCTACTGTATTAGGTTTTCACAAAAGGACAAGTGCCAGAGTTATTTAGGTTTTATTTAGTACGGGAAATCATGCTTTCCTTTGAAATAATTCCTTTTGTAAGTCTAAGTTTGAATGTGACACACACATCAAATGGTGTATGAAGATAAAGCCAGTGACCTTGAAATGGCTCTACGAGTATTTTATTATTTTACCTTTTTGTGTTTGTAAGAGGACTAACGCTACATTTTATTTAGTATTTGTTTCATCCCCCCCAACCCCATTAAATAAATTGTTGGTTATAACTTTGGCATAAACATTATTTTACTTTTTTAAAATATATACTATAACTATGATTAAGGTATATATCAAATTATACATAATTACTACAACAAGGTAAAAAATATGAACCATTTTCATTTATGGTTCATATTTATTATTTATTATGAATTTCCCAAACTCTTGGGCATTACTGATTTGTGCAGGTAAATTACTAGTTTAATGATCGCATTTGAAGCTATATTATATATAATACAAAATATGTTGATTAAAAGTCCATTTTGATATTTTAGCATGAGAAGTACATTTAGAAACATATACAATATACACCTAAAATAACAATTAATTATTGATTAGATATTGTTTCTTATAACTATTCGCTTGAAAACTTACTTCAACAGAACTTAAAAATGAAACTAAAAAAACTGATCACAATTTTCTTTAATAGAATGTAATTTGTAGAACTTATTTATTAAACTCAGTAATTATATCGAAATGAGTTTCTAGAGAAGGAACTTGATTTTCAAAATGTAAAGTTCTTTGTATAGGACACCCCATTTTTTGTAACAATTCACTAAACAATTTTTCTTCTTTTCTGATCCATGGTCGCCTGTCATCATTTACTTGGTACGGGGTGACATGAACATGAATTCTTACACCTGAAACAAATTAAAAATGTTAAAAACAATCACAATAAAACCAGCTTTTTGCTGACCAATTTGAATTTATTTATTGTTCTATGTTTAGCACAAGCCCAAAAGCAGAATGCTTTCAATGTTTCTGCAACTAGAGATGTGCCAAACTGCTGTTTGAAAAAAAACAGCTTAGCTGAAAACAGTTGGCATCACTAAGCAGCTTATTAAAAGCAGTTTAGCTCAGCTACAGCCCGTTGGCCGTTCAATTAATCAACATACACATACAAATCAAGTTCAAATTGAAATTGGCACGTTGTTTCTGTACACAGTAGTCCCTCATTAATCCGACACAATTCAGACCAGATATGTGTTGGATTAGTAAAAGGCTGGATTATTGGAGTTCAATTGCAAAACACGCTTAAATTACATAATAAAATCTATATTGTAATTAAGAAAGTCAATTTTTACAATAAAGATGTACAATAGTTTCATAGTAAGAAAAGTATGGTACACCAGTTGAAACTGTGTTATATAACACTGTTGCATATGCATAAAAAACAAGTTAAAAAACATGTTACAACAATTGAAAACATTAATCCTTTAAAACTTTGCAAAAAAGAAAAAAATAGTTAAAATAAAATGTAATTATTGATAAAAATAAAAAAATAATGGTAACAATTATCAAGAGTTGTCTTGTGCTGACAGAATATTATCTTCAAAATGTATTTTTCAATATTTCCTATCATTTTTTAATGCAATGTTTTGCATTATTAATAACATGTTTAAACAAAGACACTCTAATATATTTAACTCACTATAAAAACCTTTTAATTATTATAAACTATAAAACTAGAAGCATAATCATATTCATAATTTGATATGAATTTTAAACAGAATGGAATTTTGCCATCAGGTGTTTTTATCTGGCAGGAAGTGATAAGAAAGGGTCAGGATAAACAAGGGTGGGGCTCAGGCTGCAAGGACAATCTTCCTCTTTACTGCCGTAGGAATTCTAATGTTATCTGTTCGTTCAAGAGCTGATAGAACTGATAAGGAAATAGGCCTACTGTGGGCAGATATTTTCTGAGAAGTTATTTTGTTTATCTTACGTCTGACAAAGTTATTTTGTTTATCTTACGTCTGAAGGTACGTTTCCATTCCTACAAATTTGTGCCGCCGTGTGCCCGGCACAAATCTCCGAATTTGTAGGAATGGAAACAGCCCGGCACAAGTCGGGGCACAAGTGCCGGTGCGACTTTTGTGCCCGCCGACTGCGCGACAAAACATGTGCCGGGAGTTGCTGGCACATGTGCCCGGTTGGAATGGAAACGGCTGGGCACATGTGCCCGCAACTCGCGCATGTGCAGGTCCTCCAAACTACCGCATGCTCATAGATGACAGTTACACATAACCTCAAATTTCATTGTGTTCCGGTGCGACCTGTGATTGTTCGTGTGCACTCTGCTTCACTATCATCCGCGCAGCTATGGATTGGTCAAAGTGTAAGGTATCGAGGGTAATCGAGTTGTTCGAACAAGAGACAGTCCTTTGGATCGTGGCAAGTGCTAACCACAAAAACTCTAACAACAGGCACGACGCTTTTCTACGGATTGTAACTGCGATGGAGTGCACTGTTGCTGAGGTAGAAAAGAAGCTGCACAACTTAAGGTCGCAGTACCTTAGGGAGGTAACTAAGGTAGAGATAAACGATTCTAATAAACGATTCTATCATGCACAAATAACCATTAACTTAAATTAATTTCTTACATATACTATGCCTAATTAATTGTAAAATTTAGAGTAATTTTGGGTTTAATTTGTCATTTTTTGTTATATTTAACTATGTACCAGTTGATTATGTAAACATATAACCATGTTTACAGGTTACAAAATCTATTAATAATAAAGTACATTTATCTTTTTTCCTTTTTACAGGAGAAGCACCTGGCTAGCAAAGAACCGAAGGACACTGAGGAGCAAATACTTGAAGACAAGAGTGACGACATGGAAAATGAAACGGAAGACGCGTCAGTACCCCCACCTGTACCAGTTCCACCCAAAAATGCTACATCGCCTCGTGATCAAATGCCACGCCCCAGAAAACGCCCTCTGCAAGAACCGAAAATAAGTTTGGAAAAAAAATTCAACCACGCTTATGATGTGTTTACATCAACTGCCACACGGAAGAAAAACGAGGATGAATGTTTTGGGGAATATGTGGGTGAGTCCTTAAAACAAATTACTGATAGAAGAGTTAAGGCTTGGGTTCGCCATAGTATCTCGAATATATTGTACCAAGCTGAATGTGGTATGACCGTAGGTGAATGTCTTCCACCACTCAATCCTCTTGCGGCTACTCTGGACAATTATTCTCATATCCAGCCAACATCACCACATATGTCCTATACTAACCTACAACCACGCTCGAATTCATCTTGTAGTAGTAACTATAGCCCTGCCCAAAGTCCACTCCCTCCCTAACAGTTCAACACAAATCAGCAGCTGTACCTTCCGATGTTGCCACCAAGAAATGAGGAAGAAGAACTTAGAATGTTAGATGGTAATTTGGAGTACTCTCAAAAACTGCCTTATGCCAAGAAGTAATTGTAATTTAAAGTACAGCTATGAATTAAATAGTTTTCTTGTTTTTTTTTTTTCTTTGTTGTGTACTGTAGAACTTTACGAATTGTAACTTTCCAACAAATCATGAATTTGTTATTAATGCTTAATCATGCCTAACAGAGTTTTATGTTTTTCCGTTTTTCAAATAAAGGTGATTTTTACAAGAATGTTTGTTTTTTTTTGCCATGCTTAACGATTCAGTAGAGGTTTTTCATATTTATAATATATTATAACGACCACCTGTAACTTACTCTGACGCATAGAATAACCTAGGTGGATAGATGTATAGATTTATTCAAGGTTATACAAATACATAGATGTCGGATCGATTCTTACCTGAATGTAGCTCTTCAAAGCTACAACAATGGCTTTGCACACTACAGGTATGAATCTTGATATCGTAGATTTTGATATCCTGTGAAGGTACATCAGCGAGCTGTAGCTATCGCCCGTTGCTAAAAATCTCGTAGAGTGGTAGCTAACATTTCCTCAGGAGGAATGGGTTTTCGACAATTGCTGTTTTTCTCAATTTCCGGTGCAATCAGATGTAACAAAAATTCAAAATCATAGAAAGTCGTACGGAGGAAATTTTCGAAGCCACTTTGTACGCGCAAATCTCATCAATGAGTTGAAGGCGCCTTCCGATGGTCTTTTAGCCAAAAAACTTCTTATCCACCATCTAGGTCGTTTTCGTCTTTTTCTTCTAAGTTCATTGTATGCACCAGCCATAATTAGAAAAGCAGATGCTGCTATGTCATCCATGATGATTTTTAGAACACAATATAATCGAAATCAGCTACCGAAACTTACCACATCACAACAAGAGAGCAACTGACCTTGTCTGCCAGACGTTAGTCGCGGGACTTGTGCCCGCCTAGGAAACGGCATGAAAAATTACGTGCGTCATGTGCCTCGACATATGCCGCGACATGTGCCTGCGACTTGTAGTATTGGAAACGTACCTTGACAAAGTTATTTTGCTTATCTTAAGTCTGACAAAGTTATTTCGTTTATCTTTTGGTCATAAATTAATCGCCATTTCTGTTTATCAGCACTTTTCACACCTGAAACATTCCTGATATGAAAGCTATCTCCCCCTTTGATTTTCTGGAACCATAACCGCTTCTTTTTTATCAATAATGATAGAACTGGCCTGATTACTGGGGGGCCGGACTGGGACTGGCGCAGGGCCGGATTATAGAGGGACTATTGTACCGTTGTTGACTGAAAATTGCTTAGCCAGCTTTAAACTTGCTTTTAGTTAAATTATAAGATCAAATAGATTAGTTACTCATACATTCAAACAGCAAATATACAAAGATGAGGCTATACAAAATTTGTGTATACCTTTCCATTACTAGAACATGTAATTCAAAGTATATCATACATAATAACAGTGCATCACAACAGTACAAGAGAGCTGCAGACAGCAACTAATATAGAAAAGCACTTACTGTTTACTGCTGTTGACCGACCTGCTTTCTGTAACTTTTGGACGAAGATAACTGCTGCTGAAAAGCAAGTATTCTCACTGAACTGTTTAGTAGCTGAGCTGCTTAAGCTTATTTAGCACATCCCTATCTGCAACGGCGTATATAAAAAAGAACTGCAACTATACTTTCTGAATACACTAATAGAGTAAAATGTCAACTGGACAAAAATAATTGTTTTTCTGTTTAATTCAAACAATAGCATTAAGATTTTTACCAAAATAATTAGATACAAACACAGTGTTATAAATTAAAACATTTTATAAGACCTTTTTAAATAAATTATTTTATTTCTGTGCCATACATTTAAACTTGTGCCATAAATAAGAAGGTTGAAATAATTAAATTAAATTGACAGATTAAATTATTGTATTATTTTTAATGTTTGAATTGCGAAAAAATGTGTGAATATAGGCTAACATCATAAAAATATCAAAGGAGCACAATAGGCTTAAACAAAGAAATTTTCTTGGATAGGAATAAATAATTTATATAGTTCAAAAAATCCAAACAATGATTGGATGAATATTCCACCCACCTAAACATGTAAAATGATAATGAAAAGTCACGTAAAATGGTGATGACTTTCTGACCCACCCAGACACGTACAATGGTGATGACCCTCCCACCCACCCAGATACGCTAAGTGCTGATGATCCTCCCACCCTCCTAAAAAAAGTACAGTGATGACTCTCCCACCCATCTATACACTTCTTAGAAAATTCATTTCTAAGAAGGAAGGAATGCAGGAAATGTGCGAGTAACAAATTAAGAACAAAGAAGGTAGTTGAGACTTCCAGCACGCAATTCTATATAACTTGACTATGGTTTTTATTTGGAATTTGTATTTATTCACCAAAGTATTAATATTGTTCTTTGTCAAAAAAATGAGTTATTATTTTGATAAATAACCCTCATTCAGCGTATTGTAATTAAATTACTATACAATATAATTATAATAGTAAACTCAATTTAACTGACTAAATGGGGTCGGCTTTAGTCCTTTAAAGCCAATTGTCTGTTAAATCAGGATGAATTCCCCCCCAAGGTATCATGAGATTGCCACAAAACTAACTGTGATGCTGTCAGATCATTGTTACCTTAACAATTAATAAAATATACAAATACGTACATATTGTATAAAAGTGATTAAACCATCAGGATAACGAGTATGTAGGACATAATGAATAATAATAATAATAACAACTATTTGTGCAATATTTGAAGTTGCATCAGAAAAACTAAACTTATATAAATTAAAATTTTTTATAACAAAATCTTCCAGTGCATGGTATAACAATTCAGATACTGTAATACAACTGTAATCCTGTCTATTAAATCCGAAATTCGTTAAATTGAGGTTTGTTAAATCAGGAGTTTATTGTATTATATTTTCTATGTAACTATCAGTCTTGATATTTCTGCAATTTCATTTTCAACTGATTGAAGTAAATTATGTTATAGCTATAATAGATTCTCTCAAAAACAGCTTCTCTACGAGGCATGATGAGATCCCAGTTTTTGTCTTATAAACTGCTAAATGCCCCCTTGCTCCATTATTAACACACCTAATTATCTCACCAATCATACCTGGAATCTTTCCTGAAAATCTATAGGTATCAAAATCATACCTATTTATAAGAAACAAGGAAAAGAATATATTTCTAACTATAGATTTCTCAACTACAGTAGAGTCCCTCTAATCCGAACTTCGGTAATCCGAAAGTCCGCTTAATCCAAAACAGAAATTGGCAAAAGATTTTGGAAAATAAAAATGCAGTTACTGTAAGAACTACTACTGTTCTTTATAAATCTAGAAATGACAAGACGATATTATTTCATGTACTTAACTGTTAACCCAAGGAATGTTAATCGCCTCAAACTGAGGCGATCGGTTTGTTCGTAAAATGTTACCGCCTCATTTTGAGGCGATGTGCACACGCTCGATTTCAGCCGCTTACAGTCGAAATAAAACATCAAAGTCATTTCAAGTACATACCATTTGAAAGACTGTGAACTAGTGTTTGTTTATGTGTCTTTGAATTTTCTCTACGAATTTCCTACGTGGCACAGTGGCTTGTTGATTTCGTTTGTTTATGTTTATTGTTGCGCTTTTATGCGACTTTTAGTGTTTGTGTATTATTTAACTAGTTTTTATTGTTATTTGTGATTAGAGGTGATCCTTGTCGTTCGAGTGACACTCGAGGTATACTTGAACGAGCTGATTGTCATATTCGTTGCTACACAATATATTATGTAGTTATTATTTTGTATCTAATTTTGTGTAAATATTAGACAATACAATGATATATTTTTTTTCAGAATAACATTATTATTATGTATTATGTAACTAGTTTTTGTTGTTATTTATAGGTTATAGGTGATCCGTGACATTCGAGATATAGGCCTACAGTACTTGAATGATTATTGTCATATTCGTTGCTAGGCAACACATTTAGACTAGTCATTACTTCTAATCTAATTTTGTGTAAATATTGGACAATATAATGAATTTTTTTCAGTACTGTATTATGCACTACTTGTATATCTCAGTTTCCTTCTAATATTGTACTTTTACATACATAAATGACCTATAACCTTTTTGTAAAATGTCTTATAAATTATTTATAAACAGCGTTATTTTTATAAAATGTCTTAATTTTATTAATATTTACCCCATTATAAATATGTTTAATGTATTTCTTTCTGATTAAAATGAAGTCGATTTCATTCTTCTAAAGCTATTAATAAATGTATAGTGAATTTTTAAAAATAGTCTTACAAATAACTAAAAATAATGCGACATTTGGGAGTATTAGCATTGACATTCCTTGGGTTAATAAACTTTTCAAATGTTACTTTGGTTTGAAAGAATTCCTCTCCCTCGAAAACTCAGCGTCTCAAAAACGTGGTATCTGCTGGGGTCGCGTTGGGGTGTTGCTCTACGTATCCTATAGCGAGATCAAAGCAGCCGCATCGTCTGTGTGTGTTATAACAAAACTGAGATATGTAAATACACGAGTTCGAACTTTGGTAAGAGACTGACACTAGGATTTGGGTACAGTGCTGTCTGAGGTAGCGTGACAACACCGGAAATATGCACACCAAATCCGTCAGCTGATAATGTGGACTATAGGCGAATGAAACAGCGTCAAGATCAGTGATGAGTGCTGCTGTCGAATTTCTAGAATCTGTAATTGAATCGGCTGATAGAAGAGGTTACACTGATGGAGTTTTTATGAGGCCTATCAAAGGCCTTCGACAGTGTAGACCATAGTATTTTCCTTCATAAATTGAACACTCTAAGAGTGTCAAAAAACGCTTTAATTCTTATTCTTACTTATGAGACACCGACACAATGTTATGTGTATTTTAAGGTGAATATGAATGATGATATGAGTGTAGGATGGGTGTAGTTTGGTTACTAATTGAGTACAACTGTTCCTCAAAAAGGGCAATTTGTAAAATAGCCCAACAGCCATCCTATATGGGTGGACGTAAAGACTAAGATTACGTGGAATCTGAATCACGTATTGTTGGTCTATTTTTCAGCTAATTGACAAGTCTGACACTCAGTTTTCTCCCCTACACAACATTTGAACCTTGAATACCATCCAAAATGGACTTCTTTTTTCTTTTAATTTCAATTTTTCACTTAAATTGGTTCACTTCATATTTCACAAACAGATCCTTATTTGTAGAAATTAAAGATTAAACACCAACAAATATAGTATTGAAAATACGGTCAAACTTACATAATATAAAAGCTGGTGTCCCTAAGGGATCAATTTTAGGGCTATTATTTTTCCTATGCTACATTAAAAACATGCCACGCTCTTTATCGTATATTAGATGTAGAATTACATCTAAGTCTCTAGACAGATGATTCCAATTTGGGAATTTCTGCAGTCCAATTAGACAAAGTAGAAAGAATTTCCCTGTTGAGTTCTCAAATTTGGCTATCTTTTAAAAAAAAACCGTAACCTATCTTTAAATACAACAAAAACAAATTTTTTGCAATTTAAAATATTTCAAAATACTAATTTTCTACAAAACAATATTATTGCAAGGGAAAGAAATACAAACTTCTTAGGATTAGAAATTGATGAAAATTTGAGCTGGAATAGTCTTGTAGGTTCTGTTCTAAGAAAATTAAATTCCTGTATCTATGCTCTTTCAAAAATGTTACATTTATGTAATTTTCAAACATTGGAAATGATCTATTTTCCCCATATTCATTCTTATATATCATATGAACTATGCCTTTATGGCTCAACATCCAAAAATAATCTTGGTGAAATTTTAAAATGTCAAAAAAGAGCAGTTAGAATAATGTTAAAGCTAAAGAAAGATGACTCAGCAAGACCACACTTAAAACATTTTACACCAACACTGTCCAATCGTAATTGGAAAGCATAGAAAGATTGTAATAAATTATATATAATGTACTTTTATGTCTCTAATTAAGTGTGGTTATCAATTAAATGGAGAAAATAAAAGTGGTAATGAAATAATGAACTTAGAAGTGCTATTTTCCGCTGATCATTCATTTAGTTCTCAAATTAGCCTAATTGCTGATAAGGCAATGAAAAATATGGGTTTATAATTAAAAATTCATATGACTAGCAGTTAGAATGCAATTGCAGGGTCACATGCTTTGAATGTGACCAGTGCCAGACTTTCATTTTCTCAAGCTCAACTTGACACACAAGTGCGTTTCCAGCAGTGAACATGTTAATACTGTGGTGTCACTGACTTCTCATCTTTATAACTTTTAACTGTATTTAATATTCAAGTTTTGTGAGCCTGTGAGTTTTGTCAAGATAGTAAGTGCTTTGAAACACGAGTTATAGGAATTTTTTTAACATGATTTTTTAAAGAATGCTTTTCCTTTCTCAGCATTTGCCCCTGAAAGGGTATTTTACAGACCTATAAGTTAATGTTTTGTATTTTATGTCTATAATTATTTATAGAAATCTTGATAAATGTTATGGTGCAAAGGATAATTATTTGAGAATATATAAATATAAAAGAGAAATTACTTATCTCGTAGTAAAATAGAATATAATTTATTTATAGGGAATGGTTGGGTCCCGAAATTTTGGGAAATCCCTGGAAATGTATAATTATTTTCCAGCAAGAGGAAATTTTTTATCAATCAGAAATTTCAGCCAGGAATTTTTCAATGTATTCTTACTCAGTATTTAAGTACTCTACTCCACTATCACAATCCATTGACATTCATAGCGGATGCTCTACTTTAGTACAAATTAAAGGGAAATAATTAAGGAGATCAGTCTTCTCAATAGAGTGAAATGTGACTGATAGTAAGGAGTGGCAGTCAGCATCGACAGTGATAAGCCAACAGTCTATTAAGATTTTATGGGCAGTTAAAATTATCGTTTTTTCCTGCCTGTACACCTTTGTTATATTGCTGTTAAACCTGAGTGAAGAATCATACAATGAACTGTTTAGAAAAATATTATAATTGACAGTAATCTGTATTGTTTTCTGATCGTAATATATATTCTACATCTATAGAAATACTCTGGGATATATTTATAGATCTCTTTGTCATCTTGTAAACAAATAATGTAGTTCCTTTAGTCTCAAACACATCAAACAAGTGTGTGAAAAGTGTTGACTATGGACATGTGATACTACAGTAAAACTTTGCTAACAGGCTTTGTTCCATGCAAATAAAATAGAAATACTGATCCCATTAACTTTCACCATCTCCAAACACAACGCTGTTTATTCAAGGAGGACCCTACACCACTATGCCACAGACCACAAAAAAGTGCCTCTAAAGTTGCAAGGGTAAATAACCAGCCACAGGAAAATGCCTTAGACTGATAGTCTGTTTCAACACTAACAATATGGTACACTTGTTCACTCCACATGCTATACTGTTCACTTGTTTAGGATCCAGTGTTAACAGATGAAAAATTAAATTTGTATGAAAAATTGTAATATTCGTGATGATGATGGATAAGAATTAGAAGGATTTTCAAGTTTGTTGCGGCCAAATAATCTCTGCTATATTTTGTTTAATATTCCAATCCCCTTCAGGGCTTTAGATACATCGATTCCTCTTACGGCCCTGAGTATAGCCAATAGCTTATTTTTAACACCTTACTAAGGTTGACCAGGATCCCAGTCAAACTGATATCTGTACGTTAGTAAAACAATGTGAAATTATTAAAGGAAATACGCTTTGTATCATTATTTGTAGTTTCTGAACTACTTTTCTCCACTATAGTTTTTTTGTGGTATTTTCTTCAAAGTTTTCGTGTTTTGTTTTTATTGTTAGTTTTTACCATCAGAACAGTAATTAGGCATAATGTAGTCAGCAGCATACATATTATGTATGTGTAAAATCATATATCAACTGGTTAGATTATCAAATAAAAAAAAATCAGTTATTAAGAAATTGAGGTATTACCCATTCTTGTAAGAGTCTCAAGAAGATTACGAGAGGTGATCCAGGTGTTTTTGCCTCCTGCATGACCACCATCTAACCAGTACATATCTGTTATGTGGGGAATAAGGCGGCAGTGAGAGTTGTCTTCAGGGGTGAGTGTCTTGGAATAATGAAACTCGTATAAGAACTGGTTCAACACCACACAGCCCTTACTGAACCCTATCAGCTGGAGGTCCACTTTGTCTAGAGAGGGGAAGAGCACCGTTTTAGAGTCCTGTAATTATAATATAACTTTTTAGTTATTTCATTTGATGAACATCTTACTGTTTAGAATTTTGAAACAAAATTGTTATATATTCTACTCAAAGGATAGAGACTCAAATTATTGCATATTGAAACTGAAACATAGTCTTGATTCTCAAGTTAAGTATTATATTTATGAATGACTTAAGTTAAGAATTATGATTATGAACAATCGTATGATGGTATAGAATGAGATCAATTAATTCATTAAACAGAAAACTGGGCATGGTTATATATTACTTTTGGACCTTTTGAAAGTTTACAATCCTTACTTCTCAAGTAGATATACATTTTTAAAAAACATTTTATTGATTATATTTACAAAAAAATTACCTCTTTTGCTTCTGCTTTGGCAGTATTTTTGATTTGTAAAGTAAGGCTTTGTAAGAGGCGTTCCAGGTGCAACAAAGCATTGTGGTTTGGAGTATGGTCGGGGGCCCCACAGTTGTTGGAAGGCACAAAGTTGTCGTAACAGGCAAATGTTTTCAACTCCATTCTAAACAACACAAAAGTGATAAGTAATTTGAAACTAACTACACCCGAGTAGTAATTTTTCAAGCATTATTCAAATATTTTAAAGTATACGAGCTTTTAAGATAATATGATTGCCTTACTTTTTGTTTATATTGTTTTATTTCATAGAAATACATCTAATGTAATTCACTGTAATATTTTGATATTTTAAGTAATATAGTTGATATTTATCTAGGTCTTGTGGTTTCGACTGTGTCAAATTCCTATATACATCTTCTAATGTACTTAGTTTAATATTAAGATATTATTATTTAGGATTAGAGGTGAATGAGAAAATAAAACTAACGGAACAAGACAGAATCTAGCGAATGGCATCAGGACAGAAAACTTGTCGAATGTTTTAACAATAAAAAAATTGGAAAAGTGGAAGGGAAATATTTATTGGTGTAGTTAGGCAGCTGGAGAGATAATAAAGATTATATCCAGACAGCCTTTGAAAAATGTCATAAGAGCAACCAACCACTGTAGTATGCACTTCAGTAGAATCTTATACAAGATTACTCAAAACACAAAATTTTTATCTACAAAATGATACTTAGTTTTTACCAAAATTCAATACTCAAAACAATGTTACAATTTCTATACGAAGATTTTTTCATTCACTTACAAAACAAACCATGTTTTAAAGATATAATGTGTATGTTGATATAGTTAAATAAACAAAGTATTAACATATAGTTGAGTAGTTTATGGATGAGATATTGGACAATTAATACTAAGTTTAATATATTTGTATTGATAAATAACAAAACTGACATTTTTTGATACAAATAATTATTTGGATCACATTGTACATTTGAATTGTTCACCTCTGATAATTTGATGGAAATCAGCAGAAACCTCTTTGGTTAGTCGAAGCAGGTGTACTTTATCACAGTTATTTTAGATTTTTAAAATTAATAACAATTGCTACCAACTGTTTCTTGGGCCTGACCACCTAGCGCTATTGCGTGCTTACATTGTGCAAATCTGATTGGTGCATTTATGTTTTGAAATAAGGCACTGGCACCATCATTCTTTTAGTAGGTATGAAGGATACATGACTTTATAATGACTATTATCACCTTTACTATGTAACTGAGTTTGAATTGTCATTATAAAGAACCACTAATTAATAGACAATTGGCTAGGACAACATAAGAACAGTTATCATACAATCACTACAGTGGACTCTCTAGACTTGATGGTGCTGGATCCTCAGACATCATAAGACTAATAAACTCATAATTACTTCTACTAGCCAACAGAAAGTTAATAGGTGTAACCACTGAATTTATAATACAAATAATAGCTATAATTTGTAGAAATAAAAGCTCACATAATCCAATAAAAATTTTAAACAGTATACGTACTTGAGGATTTTCAACAATGAAAAGAGTGAAAACAATACAAAAACCTTTATTTAGAAAGGCCTTAAGTATACATGTTATATTTTAATTTGACTATTTGATTTTTATTACAAATTATAAAATATCCAATTAGTGAGTATCTTCATCGTGAAACTTTGTGGTATTTACGTTTGTCTCCAATAACTTTGTTGAAAGTTTATAATGTGATAATTATTTTTAGAATGATGAATCATGATGGTCTAAAGTTTAGTGACAATATTTTTTTTAAATTCACATTTTCCACTCAATCCTTAAAAGCTGAAAATTTAGTAAAGGAATTAACTTAAGGATATTGTGAATTTGCTTTTCTGCAAAAAGGAGTAATTCATATCCAGGTGGCTTGACAAAGCCAGAAAGGTATGTCTACAGCTATATTTCAATGACTTTCCAATCTCAATAAGTTTTAGTTACCAAAATAAAATGTTGTTTTGAACTAAGTTTACTGAGACACACTGACCTTGGTATGGATCAAATGCAAACCCATAACAAGTTCTACACGGATGATTTAGTTATATCTGCTTAAGCTTAATTTATAAACACAACTTATCAAGACCATTTCCCAAACATTCATATAACTGATATGTTATCAGTGTTACTATTTCCTGTACACATTACAAAGTTTCACATTAAAAACATTGCTCAAGCACAATTGATGAATATTATTTGACCAAAGACACATATTTTTAAAATAAATTGTTAGTGTTAATACAAACTAAATTCGTAAAATTTATTAGCTAGAGTGGTTAAATACATACATAATTAAATAATATAGCCTACTTGTGATATTATAATTAGCAACATTATGCTCTAATACTACATCAGATAGATCAATAATAGTCTAATCAAATTTGGGTTGCAATAACAATGTAAAGTCTAAATCAACTCTATAGAATATGCAAAAACTATTCAGATAATACAAAATAAATACCAACCTGGAAAATTATATGATAGAAATTTTGTTTAGAAACTGACAACATCATCTAAATTAAGCAGTAATAGGAAACTTCACTTTTAGCAAACCATAGAAGATGAATAACCTAATACAGAAACATCATAAGTTAAAAAGTGCATATAATGAGACATTTAAGCAAGGCAGTGATGATGCACAAAAAAATCAGCAATGTCAAAAGTGAGCATTTCCTAGCTCTAATCAAATAAATCAATATAATGGGCAGATTTATATATATATTGGAATTTTAAACTATTTTTGAATGTTTATTTTCCAAAAGTTTATAGATGAAAAGAAAACATAAGAATAAAATATGGATGGGAAAATATTTTATTTAAAAAAGGCAATTTTAACAAAAGTAAAAACTTTTGTAAGTATTCAATTTACATCATAAAGTAAGATATTATCCGAGGAGCAGCCTATTTTGATTGAAGAATATGCAAGAGGGAAAAGCAACAGGATTGGATTTGGGGATAAACTAGGTTTGAGTAAAATTATAGCTTAGGATCAGCTGAAATTACAGTAAAAGCTGGAATATACGGCCCTGTGATATCCAGAACCACTACTAATAGCCGGCCCCGGGAAGCTGTTAATGAAGATAACAAATAGAAGGAATATTAGTACCCAGCATTTGACCTTGGAAAAGGACGAGTGGGGAGCGTAATGAGGTATTTCCCCACAACAAACGTCTCCTACACTATTTTTGGAAACATTGCCCTAACGTGTCAGTAGATCAAACAGTTGCTATTGACTGTCACGATTCCATATGTGTTAGTACGAGTTTTTCTGGGATACTGTATTTCACTGTTTCACTCTAATTTATTTTTATTTACTGTATCAGGATGTCCAGTAAACCTCCTTAAACATATTCCCTGACTGATCCGTGATTTCATACAAAATTTCCATGACCCCAAATTGACATAGTTACATATACATCTATTTAACTTAATATTAATATTATGTACTACCATGTACATAAATTGTTATTTATTTATAGTCAATTACAATTATTCATTACCGAAATTTCAATATTTCACAAATATATTTTTATTGATAACTGTGTAATAATTAAATTCAAAACTATTACTTACAATAATTATTCTTTTTAAACTACTTTATAAAAGTAGAGGTAGAAGTAAAAAACCTTTATAATTAGCCTTGAGTAAAAAACAACTCATAATTTTATTCTATTGTTAAATTATGACAATTTTCGATGCCTCTAAACGTGGCACTATATTATAATTTCCCCAAAACCAGCATAAATTTTAGGTCTATGACTTATTTTACTAAGTACTAATCAGACAATTATTTCAGTAAGTTTTAAACTTTTAGCGATATAAAACTAGTTGTATGAGGCCGAACAAGCATAAGCAAAGGAATTAATTAGCTTTTCATAATTTAGAATATTAAATAGGATGTAAAATTAACACTTAGTACTGAACAAAGTAAAGGATTTTTTGTAGGGCACCCAAGTATATAGTGACTATTACAAATCACAACAGACTGGTGTTCTTGTTAGGATTTTCCAGGTTTTGTTTCAAATTTCCTGATTTTTCCCTGACTTTTCCAGGTCATTTAAAATTCCCTGACTTTTCCAGATGTTCCCTGTTGCTGAACACCCTGTGTATTTTCTAAAATAAAACCAAATTCATAACCTTTTGATATTTTTTTTTTCATTTCCATTACGTGACCAGAAAGTACCTTAAGAAATATGATACTAGCAGGCCAACAGTATTTTAATTTTTTTTTATTAAATAAAAATGTTTGATATTATATAAAATTATTACTACATATTTTGAAAACCCTTACAGCTCAGTATTTAACAATTCATTAATGATAAAGTTCCTTCAAAGTATGACTGCAATGCAGTTGCTACATGAACACCACGCCTATATTATGTTAATTCCATATCCAGCCTACTCTGGTGCCATATTAGGATGAATTGACAGTTTTTACTGTAATTGTGTACTGTTCATTATTCCCTATTATGTTATTATTTGATGAAAATATGCGGTCAATAAAAAGATAGGAAGAAAAATACACGAGGGTCTAGCCCAATGAAGATTGTTCATACCTTGTAAACAAGAACTAAGAGACAACGCTCATTTTATTAAAAGAACTGAAAATATAGAACACATCATAATATGGTCAAAGGACTATGAATGGGTAAGTCTTTTGAGTTGGGTGAACGTGGGATCAATATATGAACATGAGATGAGAACGTTTTGGATTTTTGCCGATGATTTGGTGTTGTTGGAACATAAATTTAACCTTATAATTGCAGTAGCTTATTTGTTAATTTGACCATAAAATTAATTTACACATACATTTAATTCATGTTCAAAATTAATTGAACAAATCAACAAACAACATTTCAACTTGCAGTATAGGGTTAAAGATGTAAATGAAGTGGTGAATCCATGGCTAAGGGAAATGTGTCTTTATAGTATGAGATGTAATGTGAAATACATATTGCATAAAACTGTATGAAAACTATATTCTTTTGGAGATGAAGAAAAGAGTATGTTATTTAATATATCTATTTGCATAGCATATTACGGGATGGGTAAAAAATACAAAATATATGTATTAGCAGAAGATGACATGCATATCTTATACATAAACTATAGCCTTATAGACTGAATATCTTATACATAAACTATAAGGCAGGAAAGACCATAATATAATATAAAAAAGGCCATAACTTTTAGGTGGCAATGTCATATAGAACAAATGGAGGACTTCAGAAAAAAAAAACACTGTTAAGTGCACTAAAAGAAATTATATTTTTGACAGTTAGAATGAATAGGCAGAGCATATGTCCTATATTTACTGACTAAGCCAGTCAGCCATGGTAAGGAATGGAGAATTAAAAGCTAGGTTGAGTAGTGAATCACTTTATGATAGGATATAAGTTTTAGGTATGTAAAAACATGGACAGAGAATAGTAGAATGCTGATAGGAATTGAAAAGTGAGACTTAAATATCAGAAGACCTTCAGGTTGGCCAAGGACGAGTTGGGAAGGGAGAGTAGGAGTTATATGAATAAATATGGGTGGGAAAGAACCCTTGAAGAAGTTGAGAAATATAGTATGTTGGAGAAGGCAGTCAAAATGTTAATGAATCTAGCTCCATAACTGAAAATATTGTTTAAAATATAGATATTATTGTATTTGTCATTTAACACTTTCGCTATGGGTGACGCCTTACATCATTACAGAGGTAGGTGCGCGCATGCTGATGACGCCTTGCATAGTCATTAGGCAATCTGAACTGTTCTGTTTCAGCGTGAGTCTAGCATTACACGGGTGACTGTTGTTCGTTCGTAGCGTGGTCCAAACATTGCATATAATTTTGTTTTGACATTTTTTGTTTTGTGTTGAAGTGTACTTTATGTAAATGAGTGTTTCATATGTATATTTCTTATTATTAGTGTTTTGTTTTTAACATGGCTGGACCATATATTGTGGTAATGACAAAAATGTGACAAGCAGTTAGTCAGTAGACAGTGATTTTAGAGTTTGAAGATATAAAGTGAGATTTAGATTTGTTTATTAGGGCTTTTGATGATGAATAAACAAAAATCCATTTTGTAGCCCCTGAACTGTTGTAAATAGACTAAAATATGTTTACTTTACCTTCCGTCAAACAGTTCAAAGTGTGTGATGGTGATAACACTACATGTTTCGCCGTGATATGGTACTGACCCACCTGCCCACCCATACATGTACCGTGGGCTTCACACATGATGTTCGTTGTTTTCCTTATGTGTGAACTGTATTTGTTAAGTTTTAATTAATTTGTGACGCGTCCCACTTGAACTTATTCACGTTCTTTAACCTGAAGATGGCGAAACATGTAGTGTTATCACCATCATACGCTTTGAACTTTTTGACGGAAAGTAAAGTAAACCTATTTTAGTCTATGAATAAATAGACAGGAATAAAATTAACCGATGGGTTGAAGAGGATTAAATATGTAAATACATGACAAATGAACTGATAAAAATATTGCATGAATTGCACATATATAAATTTAATTGTCACTATGCTGAAATATGTAAACGTGCGGTCATGGTGCAAGCTGGGCAAGACAGCACAGCACCGCACAATACGCTACTCCTTGTGCTACCACAGCGAATGTGTTAAAATAAGCGTAGAGTTTAATAAATTAACGATTCAAGTGTTTTGATAGAAAAAATCTAGTATCCGATTCCATTACTAATCTGGAAAAGAGAAACATATTCCACTCAGACTAATCGTTAAATAAGTAATTAGTTGTGTTTAACTTATGAGGATATCCAAATTATTGCTGTCTTTCCATCAAAAGCTATTGCATAAGGTGTGGATCCTAATGCCTTACTAACAAATTTGTCATACATAATCATTTACAAAATGTTGCTCTGCATTGAACCAATCAATTACAATAATGTGCCCTCTCACATAAAAATGTTTTGAATGTACAATTTTATACTCATATTTTAAACTTAGTTTTATATTATTGTTATATAATTTACATATATTTAAATCAGATAGGATAAGTACCTGGTAAGGGCGCTGCAAAGCCATACACTGGTAGAAATAACAAAGCAATACGATGCTAACCAACATGAATGTATACATCAACATTATCATGATACCAATAAGACGGTATATGTTAAATACAAAATATTGATACACACAATAATATTAATTACGACCATTTTACAAAATAATATATCTCAGTAAAATGATTAAATAATATTTCTTAAAAGTTTAAGGAAAACAAAAAAAAGTTGACCTAGTTTATACTTCCATTCTAAAATACAATAAACAAAAACATGATCTTGTTTTTGAGAAATTTACACCATTAAAAATCGATCAGAATCAAAGAATGATGAGATATAATTTTTTCCCCTAGAATAGTGAAAGATATACACAGTACCAAATCAAAAAAATATATTGCTTTCCAAAAATAATGTAATGTGGACTAGTCAATGGCTGATGAAGTAATAACAAAAGAAAGTGACTTGCCTGGTGTATTCCAAATCATCGTAGACCATGTCCATGAACCTGGCAAGTTTAGGTGACAATGATCTGAGTAAAACCAACACAATGTAAGACAACACATGCAGTTCTCATCCATAAATTACACAACAAATTAATCATGCTTTAATGGCATATCCTAATGTTTATGACTCTACACAAAATAAAGAATTTTTATAATAAACTGTTTGGAGATTGTACAGCATATTTCCAAATTTGAGGGCAACTCATAGTATATTGGTTCATGAGCATGCTGGGCATTGTCTTATGTGTGTGTATCTAGAAGCATAATACCCACACAAGTGAGTTAAAACTAGTTACTAATTTATCTAAGTAGTGACATTTAATTAAGAAAACTGAAAAGACAAGTTGTATGCAAAGAAAAGTTAGATGATATCTAAAGCATTTTTTTTTAAGTTTTTGTAACACATTACAAGATTTACAAAGATTTTTTAATAAACTTTATTTGCCAGTTCACATAGGCCTTCAGGCCTGTGCGTGAACTTTATTCAACAAATGAAGTACTGGCTGTAACTATGCTGGAGTTTTGAACCTTGGACCTTGCCCTTCATAGTCCAAAGTCTTAGCCACTGAGCCACCTCACCGGCAAACTCTAACTCGAGATTACACAAACTCTAACTTATTGGCTTATGATCTAATTCAATAATGAACATTAAAGATTTATAAAATTGCATATTATGTAGAACCAGTGCTTGATTCTTATTATTTTAGATTTAGAGACCTAGACGGTATTTGAACTTAAGTTGTAAAGTAGTCAACTCTCAATAATCCGCAGTATGGATAATCTGCTTTGCTTATTCAATTCCTACCCACCAAACCTCCTTCCTCATAAATTAGTAATGGTGTACATATCTACAACTTATTCATATAATCAATACTAACTTATGGGCGAGAGCCGGAGGTCGAGTGTCTTAAGTGTCAGGACTTTGACTGGCCTAGACATGAACTTTTTCATTAATGTTCATCTTGTACTGTACTGGTTCTCCCTCTTACTCTGTCTGAATATGCTCTCTGCACATATCAATAGTACATGGCAAATGGGCAGAGTATGTTAAAAAAGTAATTGGCCTCTAATGTTATACATATAAACTACAATTTAATGCCTGAAAATATCTAAAGGTATGAAGATGAGAATGTAATTTACTGTAGACATTCGGCGAGAGAAAGGTTACTGTTCTGCTGACATCATAGTGATCAAGATTATTTGTTATAAGGTAAAAGGATAGTTACTTTTTTGCATGTGATCTGGATTACTTTTACAACACACGAAATTGTAAATCAATATACATTGTAGTAGTTTTATGATAAAACTAAGCTTATGCTTGTAAGCTATTATGCAAAATTGATCAGTCAAAAATAGATGGTTTGGTCTGATCAATAATTACATACCTAGAAGGCTTGATGACTGCAATATGTGAGTTTGGGAAGGAAGATTGCAAAGTTAAAGCTGTATTTTCAAGATTCCACTTTAGATAATTCTTGTTGTCACGGTGGCTTTCCATCACCTCAGGATAGTCCTGTAATATGAACATTATATTGTTACTAGGGGTGTGCGAGTACTCGAAACTTCGAGTATTTGATCGAGTATTTTACTACTCGAACTCGGCTCGAAGCTCCCGAAACTACTCGAAGTTCGATCGAGTAGTTGTGTTTCACGAAATATCAGATTTACATCTTAATTTAGTTTTAAGAGTAAACAGTTTTATAAGTTATTAATAAAAAATGTTTGTGTTTTATTTTACTCTTAATCATCATCAGTTTGGTACACGTAATTACGAACTAAACAATACGCCTAAGAACAGGTAGTACACGACGACAGTCAAATGAACTAGTCGACTTAGTGAACGAGTTCGTTCATTATGATTTGAACTTGTTTTGTTCAAAGTGATCAACAGAGCTGGGAAGGTAGCGATCACTGTAAATAGTTACCGTAGTAGCGATCAAACATGTTGGTTGTCGAGTCTACTAGTCACTTGTAACCTAACCTAAAATAGCGTGAATAAAACAGAAGTGCTGGTTAGTGCCTTTATGACCCAAGAGAGGGGACAAGAGATTCGGTTCAAGATGCTCAAAAAGACCTGTTACCAATACAAATCTAATAGTCCGTGCATCGTGGAAATTACGAATATTTTCGTTCATATCAATAATACCGTTCAATCAAAAGGTTTCCGAGAACGGGTCACTTTACATTCCAAGAATCGAACTTCCCATCTTTTATAGGTGAAAGTTCATCTCAGTTGTAGTATACGTACGTGCAAGGAACCGTTCACCTCCTTTTCAGAACTGAAATTATCGTATATTTCTTGCGAGTCGATTGAGGTCTATTTTGTTTTTTAATCTGAGCAGGGAATCGTCGAATGATTTGACGTAAGAAAATACCATATCATATATATCCGTGGCGAACGTCTATTAATTATTATTCTAAAAACGCCTTAGATCGCCAAAACTGTATGTAATATTTGCGCATACGATATTTTTTCCTGTCAAATTGTAGAACGGTTTTCTGACTAGGTTAGACAATAACACAGTTGGAGTGTAAAAGGTGGTAAAGTACGATAATTTTGATTCGTAAATTCACTGAACGGTCCCCTGTTCACATTGACGTCGATGTCAATGTAAATTTTAAAACAATCACGAATCAATCCAAGTGAGGTAAAAACATGTTGGAAGACATTTTCTAAACAAAATACGATGAATTTAGAGATTAGGAAAATAATTTTCATTGAATTGAAGCCTTATCAAACGTCCCGTTTTTTATTCATAAGTTTATCGTTTAGCTGCCCAAAATCTGGCACTTAGTTGATATTTCAGACTGCATCTCGTCGCCAATATCGGCTAGACCTATTATATTAGCCCACTACGTCTATGGTTTTCATTCGATTACACCAGGTTTTAATGAATTTCTCGTTATGGCATAGTTATGTATTTATTGTTCAGTGTAGCCTCATGTATCGAAGTAGTTTCAAGTTGCTCATATTTCATTACCGATCATAATTTTAAAACTAATTCATCCTAAGCGACTTTAAAATTTATTTTTTGTAAACCTGCTTAGTTATTATTATTAATCGATTGAACTACAGTCTTTGTCATCCAGATTTGGAAATTTGATTATATAATTCAGAGCTATTTCCGGTTCGTTGTAACCTTGTTATTATTTAAATTATTAATACCCACAGAATTAAATACCCACAGAGTACAGATCCACTCTTCTTGGCGTGTACACAATAAATTTGTTGTTAATAGGAGCAATTTTCAAAGCAAATGACCGCATTTGACGATGATGCCTGAATTTTAGCACCAGTTTGGTTGGATGCAACTTTTACCAACAAGCTTCACTACATTTTCGCGGTACACTTTGAACTGAACCACCAGATAAACATATCGGCCGGCTGTGAAACAGTATAATTGGCTTGCATAGAAAATCTGATCTGTGATATCAGTGAACAGATTAAATATTTATAATCCACGTTGTTTCAATTAATAATATACTTTCTTAATTTCTTACATAATATTAGTTCTGAAAAAAGGAAAAAGGTAAAACAAAACAATGCCACATAAAAATATAGGAAGGCAGGAAATAACAAGTTTTATTTATCAAATGTTACACAGTTACAAACAACAAATCAATATTATTGTGTTCAGTTTGGATGTATATAATTACGAATCTGACAAAACTTAACATAGGCTTACGATGGCTTTTACAGTTGTCTTGAGTGAACAGGAAATCCTTATGTAAATACTCGCTCGAAAATACTCGATACTCGAAAAAAATTCCAACTGCTCGACTCGACTTGAACTCAAAAATCACTACTTGCAAACCAATTGTTACCCTTCAATTATACAAATAAATTTATTTTAGAATGGTTGAGTTCCTACAAAATCTATCATAATCATCTACCATTCAATGTACTTTTAGTAATTGTTAAATTATTTGTATGTGTATACCTAGAAGTATTAATTTTGGATGCAAAATCAATCAATTATTGACTATATGATTGCATAATCTATGTATTTATCAATGTTCATTAATACAGAAATATTTTATTAAAACAATTCTTTTATTTTTGTTGGCCCACTATTTGGCCCTGGGTTATGAACTCTAGAATTATTTAACACTTTTAACCCGGGCGGACGATTTTCCGTCCACCGAGTCGTATGCAAATTGCCCGGGCGGACGGAAGATCGTGCACGAACTACTTCACAAAAATGCTGGGCCCTAAACTTTTCGACAGCCCTATATTTAATTTACGATATCAAATATGAATATAATAGTGTTTTTCTAATTCATATTCTTTGCGCAAAGGAATACAAATAAAATGTTATCGTTTAGGTTTGTTTATATTTGCTCTGTTTTTGACGTTCACTGTTCACAGCTGTCTTGTATTATTCTTATTATTGTAACTATTTTATTTTTTGGTAGGGGGACACAACATTTTAGTATGTAATAGAGGAAAAAACGTAGAATAAAAATAATCCTATTCCCGCTGTGAAAATGTTTTCAGTTTTTTTTAAACGTTCATAACTAAAAAATGAGAAAAAAAAATAATTTGAAAATATAAAATGTTACAAATTAAAACATTTTAATCACATTTGTTAGTATATTCTGTTAGGCAATTTAATGCTGCACATTTTGGTATAGATAAAATTATGCTATCTCTTCAGGAAGCTGAGTTATGACATTTTAGCTACATGCCTAAAAAAATCACTTTTTCGAAGTGAAGCAGTTTTGTAAGACCAATGAAAAACTTCATGCAGCAGTTTTTTTTGGAATATAAATTTTTTCCTCCGGGTTAAAAACCATACACATACATTAATCAAAATAAATTAGTTATCTTTTTTTAAAATGTTCATGATTATAAAAAAAATAAATGATATTTTGATTATAATCACCCATAGTAATATAAATACTATTCATTTGTAATGATAAACGGATCTCATTGTTCTAACAATATGCTCAATCAATGGCCAAAAGTTATTTTGTTCTTTAATTTCTTTTTAATAACAATACTTAGAAAACAAAATTAAGTTTAACGACTGATTAATTTTTAAAATAGGGTACAGCAGTTGGTTTCCCAAGAACTTGTTCCCTATCTGCTTTAAATACATAACCTAATTTTTAACGTATAATTTTAACACATATTGTCAAGCAAATTCAAAATATATAATTGGAATGAAATTAAAAATCTATTTATTCCTTGATAAAATATGAACAAAAATACATTCCACAAATACATGAAATCGATTCCCCACATGGGCGCCTGTGTATGGGGAAACGAGTCCAAAACAGTCAGAATGTTGTCGGCCACTACTACTAAATAGCATAAAGAACAATATAAACTTAAAACTAGTTCGATATAAAAGAATATCAAATATATGCATGCACATAAGAAGAGACAAATAAGCAATTATTATTTATTGCATCAGGTGCTATCATTAGCAGAGACTTCACACCAATTCATTCACCTACCATGGAAACACGCATTCACAGTCACATTTGCACATACTCACATCACTCTCCTACCACACACACAGACGCACTCTAACAAAAGCATGCACGCACGCACAAACACAATGCAGGCACGCACATACAAAAAAAAAAAAAAAACCCACACATCAGACAAACTACATCTAAACTCCCCATCGTTCAGAATGTGGGCTGTTGTGCCAGAAACTTATATGTAGGAAGAACGAAAGTAACTTGTAATTTCCACTCTACTAACTTCAACAATCCACTGGTTGACAGATTTTTTATAAACTTTTTTCATATACATTATTCAGCCCCTGAGCTGTTCAATCAAATTGTAAGAGAAAATCACTTACTTATTCCGTCGTACAGCTCCTGTGTGAAGTCACAGTCCTATTAAAGCTGAGGATGCCGTACTTACGGTGAAACATGTTCTGAATATACTATTCACACAGGAGCTGTACGACGGAATAAGTAAGTGATTTTCTCTTACAATTTTTATAAACATTTATGCTACATGGTAAAGGATTCTTAATGTGGCGAGGAGCTTTCGAATAAATCATATTTGCGATATAATGAGATGATGTCGTCGTTATTGTTTTAACCAATCGAGGCACATTAATTCCAAGATTTGTAGAGTTACAGGTTAAATTGGAACATGTCACACAACATTTATCATCAAAATGTTCTAAAAAATTTTCAAAATTATGTCATCATAATCGCTGTCCTTTTAATATTCCTCTAGAAGTGTTCATATCTTGAATTATTAAAAAAAAAGTTTTTGGATGGTTTCTTATTTTCTTGCTTATATTTCTTGAAAAATGTTCTCAACCCAATAAATAGTACTGTACATTGAACATGAGACTAAAAAATTGCTGTTGATTGTTAATGTTCCAGATATAGAAATATGATGTACATTAGATCCCAGTAATACATTTAACGAAAAATTAGCAATTACAATTGAATTAATTTTTGTATCAGGGCCTTACCATTACATTATTCTATTTATAACATTATATAACTTTAGTGTTTCAACAATCAAATAGTTTTTTTTTACCTGAACATCTCCTCCAAAATAAAGAACTGCAGAAGCAGGTGGCTCTGTGTTCTTTGGAGAGCAGTAAATGATGTCATTGGTGCGACCTTCAAATCCCTTGACTGCTTTCAGTCGCAGAGGGCAGGGTAGGGGTGGCAGCCCTAACATCCTGCCTTGCGCCTCCTCATGTAAACATAACTGACTACAGTATAATGCTGGAGTAACATTATTAGCTGCATATCAGTGATAGTTAATGAATTGATCAGTAAAAATCATAGTAAATAAAGTTCACAAAATTCATTGATAACTTTTCAGGAACTACAACAATTTTCTGTCAAATCAGCTCAGAGTTTTTTTTGTGACGTATACTAAATATTCAAATCTCATATGAGGAGACCAAGAATGGTATACCTCTCCTCTGGTATGGTTATATGTAGAATCTGTGAGTGCTATGAGGGAGAGGGGATCATAAAGGGTCATATGTGGAGCCTGTGAGTGCTATGAAGAAGAGGTGATCACAGAGGGTCATACATGGAGTCTGTGAGTGCTATGAGGAGAGGGGATCACAGAGGGTCATACATGGAGTCTAAGTGCTATGAGGAAAAGGGGACCACAGAGGGTCATACATGGAGTCTAAGTGCTATGAAGGAGAGGGGACCACAGAGGGTCATACGTGGATTCTGTGTGAAGTCATACCAATCCTACACAAAATATCAAACATTTCAGAAATCAAAAATAAAACCAGGACTTCCCACATCATTGGGTTACTTTTCGTTTCTTGGGTTACTAGACATTTCTTAGTGAACAAAATCAATTTTAATGCATACATATGAATAAATGTATCTTTAGCTATCTATGAATGCTGAAAATATTTTTATTAGATTATGTATTTTAAATTAGTTCAATTAAAATTAATATTACACACATTCAGGGTTGTTCTGATTCTGAAATAATTACTATTTTTAGAATATTAAGGACCAACAATTGTTTTCCATAAAAGATTAACTTGAACTGATAAAATGTATCTTGAACACAACAATACTATTTTTTATGAGAATTTTGCTATTATTTAAATTAAAAAAAGAATAGTTTAGATATGAATGGTTGAACCACAGACAATGGTGTATATAAACACAGAACTATTCTAGTTTTCTAGCATTCATGAAATTAATGAGTGGTAAAATTTCAATATACTGTTAAATATTTTTAGTATACAATGAATGTCTAGTAAGTTACTCACCTTCTGGCCCACGTTTCCCGTAGTGATCAGGTGCCTGATGTATCATGTGAGATCATTACATTTTGCTCTACTGTTTTACCCTTCAACAAAAAATGCATTGATAGATTATGCACTGATTTTTATTCAATTTTTCTGTTGAGTCATTTTTATAAAGAAAAATTAATTGCTACACTACAGTACTCATTGACTTTCTAAGAACTTCATAAGGCAGTACAAATAAATAGATGCCCTCTTGATCTGATATGGATTAACTGAACTTAGGTTTAACCCTTGAGTGTTGACAAGCCAACACATTCATGTAGCTGCAGGATACTGAATGATGAAAGCTTAATTGGTTAGGATTGAAACTTACGTTTCATCAAAACATCCTTTATTAACACGATGGTACTGTTACTAACAACAAAAATGGTACCATATTATCTATAGTCAACATTTTATTTAAAACTATTTCTAGTCATGTTGAAGGGACTCATTGATTGAGTAGAATGGCCATTTGACCATCCTATCGTGGAGTCTTTCTTAACTTCAGCTTGCTTCTACATCCTGTTTTACATCCCTTGGTAGTTGGTTAAAGAATTTAGCACTGTTTGCGTCTTTTCTTATAGAGCACGAAATGGTTGTCTTATTGGGCAGGGTGGGCAGGGAGATTGATGAAGATGGCATTACATGTTTAGTAGGTATGTAAATTAGATGCTTTGGCCGTTTTTATACTGGTCGACAAGATATTGGCCAGCAACAGTAGATAAAAAAATGTTATGGAACACTTTCACATAAGACTAGATATCGATGTTGGTACCGATATGTCGGCAGGCAGCAAGGGTCCCATCATTGTCGGCTCAATACTGTCACAACAGTACAGTCTGTTCAATGCATGAGGGCAGTATGTGTTGGTGACACTTAAGAAATGAATATTTTTTATCACAGTGTTTGTTGTTATGCTGATAGATCTAATTGATTCAAAGCCTTGTATCAATAGAATAAAATAACGAGAGAAATAAAAATAACTGGACTAAAATATAATCAAATATACCTTTTATTCCTTTTGAAAAAATTGGAAAACATACTCTCTTCTGCAAATAAATTTACAAATAAGTTGCAAAATGCACCTTCTAAATATCAAGCTTTAATAATCAGGAGAACCTAGTGACTGTTTCGATTTCCTTTTCCTGGGTCTAAAATAAAATAAATAAAACAAATACAGCTCACTGTTGCATTCAGCCATGGCTACCTACAAAGCAACAGAAGAGAGCACAGTTACCAATATGTCATTATGTTCACATGTTGCCTGAAGTGAAAACGGAGTAAAATTTATCATGACAGCGTCAGTTCGGTGTTGTGTCAGCCAGTATGAAAATAGCCAATAAAAAGATCTTTCCAATCCCCATACATTACTACTTCTTAAATATATTTAAGTCCAATAACCAAAAATTATTTAAATACTTCTCTACGCTGTTGGATTGTCTAAGTCCATCTAGAGTTCTAGTTGCCTTTTTTTTATGACAAGGATTTTCTCAATGTTTGTTGCAGAAGTCAAATCCCAGACAGTAATGCCATAATGCAAGTTTTTTTTTTTTTTTTTTTTAATGTATAGTTTCTGCTGATGTTAAGTTGCTAATGGCCTTAATTTACCTTTTTTCTTAAGAATGTAATTTGTTCATGTCAATAGTATTAGTTTCACTGTTGATTGATATCCTACATTTAGTTAGTACTATCTGACCACATTAATAATGAACGTGGAAAATACACTAGATTGTCTATGAGGTTGGACCTGTATGGTTTTAGTATAAATGTGTAGTTTACTATTCACACATGTTTATTAAGAAAACAATTTTTATATCACATTTTCTTCAAATAAACTGTACTACATGCTATTATCAAGTATTTGAGAATTCATATTGAGTACTAGCCGATTGCCCCTGCTTCGCTGAGGGGTGGTTCTCTGTGTTGTCTTATCTTCCTTCTTCGTATCCTCTAACCCATCAGAACAGCATAATAGCTTGACCTGCAGCCTCACCACATCATGAACAATAGCTTAGCATGCAGTATCGTCATATAACAATATTGCATCAACAAAATAGCAATATAGTCCAGACAAATCTAAAATTCCAAACTATATGAAAAATGGTGGCCTAAAATTAAAAAAAAGCTGAAATAAATAGAAAATGATATGAGTAATTCTTAAACAAAGATTGAAAAGGCGATAAAAAATTTTAAATCGAAAAATATACACCAGTAAATTTTTAACTTTCCTGTATGAGGAGAAAGTATACCAAATAATATAAATTAAAAATATCTTTATTACAATTTATATCGAAAAATTAAATTAAACTAAAATGCAACTTTTTGTTGTATATTCTTTATGGAATATAAGAAAGAAAGAATTAATATTTGTGTAATCTTTCAAAAATATGTTATTTTACAAGTTTAAGCTGTTTACACTTAAATATAACGTTGATAAGTAATAAATTAAGCAAACATGATCAACACTTGACAAACACAATATATCCTTAATATAACACTTGACAAATACAAACACTTATAAACATTCAAGATATCCCTAATATATTTAGAATTGATTTTCCTGAATACAAAAATAAAGTTTGTTACCTATCGAGTAATTAACATAAAAAGTTTTGTCTGTACTTTGCTTGGAATAGTATACATTCACTTTTTGACTGACACAAGAGTAATAGGGAAACCTTAATTTGTAGTGTACCTGTCAGTAAAGCTGGTGGTGTTGGAGTGAAGTATCCAAAGTTCTTTGGAGTACTGTTTTTAAAAAAATTCTTTAAATTGAAACTCAACATACAAGACACAGTGAATAGATGTCATTTATGCAAATTGTATGGATGTGTTATGTTATGATGTTGGAATACATCAAACTAGTACTTTCATGACAAGGTTGACTTTCCCACCAAACATCATGAATAATAGCATCATGAAAAATGGTAATGGCCCACCCATACACGTACATTGGTATTGACCCGCCCGCCCACCCATACATGTACTGTGGTACAATGGGTGGGCGGGTGGGCCATCACCATGTACGTGTATGGGTGAGTGGGTGGGTAATCACCTCTGTATGTGTATGGGTGGGTGGGTAACCTCTGTATGTGTATGGGTGGGCGGGCGAGTGGGTCAGTACCACTGTACGTGTATGGGTAAGCGGGTGGGTAATCACCACTGTACGCGTATGGGACCGGGCTCTTCAATTGCACCGGTCTACGGTGGTATTGGCCCACCCACCCTCCTATACACGTACAGTGGTATTGACCCACCCACCCTCCCATACACGTACGGTGGTATTGACCCACCCACCCACTCATACACATACTGTGGTATTGACCCGCCCGCCCACCCATACATGTACTGTGGTATTGACCCACCCGCCCACTCATACATGTACAGTGGTAATGGCCCACCCGCCCACATACACGTAGTGGTAATGGCCCACTCGCCCACCCATACACGTACAGTGGTATTGGCCCACCCATACACGTACAGTGGTAATGGCCCACCCATACACGTACAGTGGTAATGGCCCACCCCCCCACCCATACATGTAAAGTGGTAATGGCCCACCCGCCCACATACACGTACAGTGGTAATACTACTGTACGTTTATGGGTGGGCGGGTGGGTCAATACCACTGTACCTGTATGAGTGGGTGGGTGGGTCAATACCACAGTACGTGTATGGGTGAGCGGGTGGGTCAATACTACTGTACGTGTATGGGTGGACGGGTGAGTCAATACCACAGTACGTGTATGGGTGGGCGGGCGGGTCAATAACACAGTACGTGTATGAGTGGGCGGGTGGGTCAATACCACTGTACGTGTATGAGTGTGTGGGTGGGTCAATACCACCCACCTATACACCTGTACGTGTATAGGTGGGCGGGTGGGTAATGAATACCACTGTATGTGTATGGGTGTGCGGGTGAGTGAGTACCACTGTAAGTGTTCAGGTGGGCGGGTGGGTCATTACCACTGTACATGTATGGGTGAGTGGGTGGGTCAATACCACTGTACATGTATAGGTGGGCGGGTGGGTAATGAATACCACTGTAAGTGTATAGGTGGGTGGGTGAGTGAGTACCACTGTAAGTGTATGGGGCTAATAATAATGTGTTAGCCCTTTTCCACGTGGCAAATTAGAAAAATAAATACTCGACACACTAAATCGTCCCACATTTATTGCACTATTGAATGCAACCTCTGTTTCATTAGTCTCTATGAATTGTAAAACAGTGCTAACCAATTTTTGTTTATTAAAAAACAATTTAGTGTGTCTATTCGTACCACTGTACGTGTAAGGGTGGGTGGGTGGGTCGTACCACTGTACGTGTAGGAGTGGGTGAGTGGGTCACTACCTATGTATGCGGGTTGGTCACTACCTATGTACGTGTAGGGGTGGGCGGGTGGTCACTACCTCTGTTCGTGTAGAGGTGGGTGGGTTAGTCACTACCTCTGTACGGGTAGGGGTGGGTGGATGGGTCACCACTGTATGGATTGGAGTAGGTGGGTGGGTCGTACCACTGTACGTGTCGGGGTGTTTTTCTTGCTTAGCATATTATGTTTTGGTGTGAGTGAATCAGCTCAACATTAAAATCGAACAATAGATACAGTTAAAATATTGTATTTACAACTGAATTTCACTTATACATGACACAAGTCTTAGTGATTTTGGGACTAGTGGTGCAGACCTTACTAATGCATTACCCTTTTTATTACCTCACTTTTTGCACCAATTGAGCACCTTAAGACACATAAAATTCATAGACTTAACACAACAGAGCAAACGTAGCCATACAAGTCTGTTGGTACTAACCCACCCTCCCACCCATATACGTCCAGTGGTACTGACCCATCCAGTACTTCCACTGTACTTCATCAGTATGACCACTGTACGGTAGTGGGTGAGTAGGTGAGTACCACTGTGCGTGTAGGGGTGGGTAGATGAGTGGTATCACTGTACGTGTATGGGTGGGTGGGTCAGTACCACCATACATATATACAGTGGTAGGTGAATACCACTGTACATTTATAAGTAATAGGGTTGGTCAGTACCACTGGAACTGGTTTCCACATAGGTAGGAAGGTAGGTTGGTGGGTGGGTCAATACCACTGTACGTGTATAGGTAGGTAGGTATGTATACTATAGTATGTGTGATTATCAGTATAAAAATTTAGTGTTGTGATAGTCAACAAATACAGAAATATTTAATTTTATAGATACCGTACTCATATCACATAATGGAAAGCTCAATGCAGTGGGCATATTTTGTGACTTGAGCAAAACATTTGATATCATAAATCACACAATGCTTATGAATAAATTGGAAAATTATTGTGTGTGGTAGTTCATCATCTTTTTAAAACATACATGACAAATAGAAAACATGTTGTTTCAAATCTTGTAAATGATATTGATTATCACTTAAGCAGGGTACCAATATCATGCAGAGATCCTCAAGGCTCAATTTTCGGCCCAATTAATTTTATTTCTCATTTAAATATAATAGACTTACTTTTCTATTTCCCACTGTAAACATGGACATGCTGATGACTGTTCTATTCATATGGCACATTATTCAGAAAAAAGGTTTGTCATGTCAGTCATGAAACTGCTTCTCAGTGGTTTGTTTATAAATAATGGAACAAACTAAAGAATAAAAAAATTAGTTTTCTTCAGTTCTCATTTCAAATAATCCTCACTTTTGTCTGGAAGATAAATTATTAATAAATGGACATTATCTTGACATCAAATTTCCAGCCAAATTTCTTGGTATCCTTCTTCATGCTTACTTTTCCACATAAATAATGTGTATTACATTTGCATTCCAATGTGTTATGCCCTATATCGCCTCTCATTCATCTGAAGCCAAAAGGCATAGCTCCATGTTTATTTTGCCCATGTCAAGTAATACAATCCACTGAGATACGGAATGATTTTCTGGGTTCTCTCAAGTGCAGCACATTTTAATAGAATAGTTAAAATTCAAAAATGGTCCATGCAATCTATAGCTAGTAAATGCTTAACAGAATCATGTCAGCCTTTATTCAAGAAATTAAAAATGTTGACTCTGGTTGACATAGTTGGATTTGAATCCTGCATACATTTTAAAAATAATAAAAGTTATTTCATTAACAATGGTTACCATCACAAATATTCTACCAGAAGCTGCCATAAGTTAGCAGTTGTAAGCTATCATTCTACAGCACTTACGAAAGGACCATACCATAGCTTCATGACCATATTTAATTAAAACATACAAAACATTCAAGAAGAAAGCAGGCAATGTGTTATAAAAAAAAGCTGAAGGAATATTTATTTCATTAACAAATGTTTTTATGTACATAATTTTATTGACAGCATATAAGACTCATTGTATGGATTTAAAAATTGAAAAAAGTATAAAATTTACTTTTTTAACTTTTTTTTTAAATTGACATGTTCATTGCAAAAACTAAGAACAAAGAATAACAAATTTGAAATTTAGGTTGATTAGTTAAAATACTAACTAACGTTAGTACGATTAGTTAAAAAATATGAGTATGTACTAATGTTGTTACAGTAACACTTCGATATAATTAAAAAATCAATACAATACCATACCGTCTTTATTTATGAACTAACAAGCATTTTTAGTTTATTTATTAGAAATCTTTTTTAACAATAGATGGTAAAATAGTTCTCTGTTTTGTTCTTCCAATAATCTTGCGTTATTACAGCACTACCAGTTTCAAAGGATGTTCTTCATCTTCAGGTGCACTTTCTTAGGCTTCACTTAACACACTAAAGTTCAAATTCTTTCACTCGACAGTTTGAGTTTCAACCACACGGTATCTACCATCTAAATCTTAGAGGGGATTGGTGATTCATGGAGAGGGTGTACTCAAACTGTCAACTGAAAGAATTTGAAGTTTAGTGTGTTAAGTGAAGCCCAAGAAAGTGCATTTGAAGATGAAGGACATCCTTTGAAACTGGTAGTGCTGTAATAACGCAAGATTGGTAACAGAATAAAACAGAGGTAACTATTTTACTATCTATTGTTAGTTACAACCAATTAGTATAATACTGATAGCATAACAATAAATCTTCTTTTTTAAATATAATTAGTTCAGTGCTTTTAACACATACTTCTAATAGGCAATAATCCAGCTTGTTTTTAAAATGCATACTGTTTAGTAAAAACAAAATTAAACTATGGGTTACCGTTTTGTATATTTAATGCGTATTTGCATAATTTTAAGTGTCTAAGGTATGATCACCTCCTGAACTGAGTAAAAACTGCTTGGAATGGCAAAAAAAGCTTTTCCACAGAATTATTTTTAAATAAGTTGATCAAGTTTCATGTCAAAGACATATAACTGCTTCATTAAAAATATTTACTATTTAATTTAATATTCCTAGTTGAAGGGGCAGAGTTATAATCATATTGTAAAGTATTAACAAACACTGAAAATAATGCTTACGGTTTTGCTCCTATAATATTGCAATTCTAATTTCTTTATTAATTATGTTACCACAATTCATAAAAACTGAAGAGCTTTTATAAGTAAGAGCATTGATTATATAAACCTACAATAGATAAACCATCTAATAGGAATATCTGTGCCAGTAATTTTGTTAGTTTGTGTGGCCCGCAACCACAGCTGGTTTAAACTGCATTACATTAATATGGGACTACACTAGCGCTCCACAATGGACCACAAAAACAGCTGATATTTTGAGACTCAAAATTTAACATTGGATGGGAAATCTATTTGTGTATAAAATCAATGGTAAGAGATACATTTTATATTATTCTTATATGTATAGTCAAATATAGTATTCCTATAAACAATATACATTATATTATATCTCTTCATAAATAATATAAAATTATACTTAACTTTCATTGATATCAATTTAAAATAAAATGTACAACTCCTAAAAAAGCTTGTACAAAAATTATTTTCCATCTGATGATTGATTTATTAAGTAATATTAACCAACTTTGGATTGCAATAAAAGTTCCTTTGAAATAGAAAAAGACACACACAAAATTAGTGAAAATATCGTAACTACATGAATGATGTAACACACTTCAGCATACAACTATACTATGTTAAAGTGTGTATTTTGGTATCTTACTTGTGATGTTTCCTTTTTACATCTGAGGGGAATGGGAAGAAACAAAGTTAATATGAAGAAACAATTTCTGAATACAGTCACTGAATTGATACAAAAACAAAAGTGGTGAAATTGTACTCAAAAACTAGGTATGTTTCAAATATAGCTAACACTTTCAATTAAATATTTCAAAGCAACACGAATTTCATGCCAGTCTTTCACAATAAACAGTTAATGTAATTTCATTAAACTGTACCTTATAATATATGTTCTATAAAAGTAAAAAATAGTTACAAAGAACTCAAAAAAGATTTATAAAATTATTAGTCAATGTTTAGTTTACACAAGATTATTATTTATACAGACATTCAGTCTAACGATCTCCGCCTTCTATAACAGTCAACTGCCCTGAGCCTAATCACTTCGAAACAAATACTTATATTTTCTTTAAACTTCCGCATTTTAACATGAACCAATTCCCTCATTAAGTTATAACACATAGCCATGAGTCCCATTCCAAGGAGAATATATACAAAGTTTATAACAAGTTTTGTTTGATTTCCACTTTTAGCCTCCAAAATATTTACTCCAGGAACAAAATCACCAAAACCAATTTTACACAAACTAGTAACACAAAAATATGTACTATCAAGGTAAGACCAGCTTTCCCAAGTTGAAAACATAAATGAACCAGAGGCGATGTATCCCACCATAACCCACAAGCAAGCTGTAGATGGAACAACTATCCTAGGGCCTGTTTGACCAATTTCCATATCACTCCGTCTGTGTCGATCTTTTACACTATATATGTATACTTTAGTGTATACCCATCTGAACACTTGAGCTAATACTTTACCCATGTTCATGAAATATAAGGCATATAAAGGAATACCAAACACAGCATAAATTACAGTTATCAACTTGCCCCAACTCGTGCGAGGGACCAAATTGCCATAGCCTAGCATTGTAAAAACAGACAAAGAAAACATCAATGCCGCTGAAAATGACCATCTGTCATCAACATCACTTGTATCATAGCCTTTTTTAACTGCATCTGCCACAGCTCTCTGAAAGTCCTGCATTACCAGATCTGCACGAATACGCCAAGCACTAGCATTAAAAGTATTCTCATCTGTTGTTAATTCCCAAAGATTCAAAGCACACACATTCCTTTTTTCATTGACGACATCAACTTCAGACACTTCTTTGTTTTTACCTTCAATGTACGAAAATGCAAACGCACCCACAATAGCATAACCAACAATTAAACCACCTACACCAACTTGAGTGCACATAAAAGCTACTAGTTTCCGACAACAATCCTGAAGTTTTTGTCTTGGATCACTTGCAGTGGTAGAAGTGGATGAACCACGGCTACGCACTGAGCTACGAGCAGACGATGCTCCTCTCCTCATCTTGGAACAACACTTACTAGCTAGACTTGACAGACACACACAAAGATCTGCTCTGTGCTATTTTTAGGCCCAACTGCTGCTGGAGTGTTGCCACTAAACCTACCATATTTTTGTGCTTCAGAAATACATTTAAATCTCAGACTAAATATATTTACAAATAGCAGCTTTTACATATCTTCAACTGTTTGAAAAAACACTTAAAATCCATTTCAGTTTTTTATTTTAGTCACAAACTAAACAAAATGAATATCAATAAATATCAACTGTATCAAACACAAATGTGTTATTTATTATAGGCCTACAGTTTCAAAGTGTTAATTTATTTATAAAATACACAGAGTGGATTTAGATTATGAGGGAATTATTATCTCTGCAAAAATAAACTTTTCATTTTATTGAGTATGTCACAAATCATTGGTTCATACTTTTAATCAGGTGTTTACTTTAAAACGGTTTTTATTAAAATGGTATAATGATTAAATTCATTAAGTTATGAAGGATACTTAAATTACCTAATTGAAGCTATATCACAAACTGAAAAGATAAATTTTATTTCAAAATATTTTATCTGTCATCATTAAGTCCTCATAATAAAAACTTGTTGACAATGTATCTACGTACATAAATTTAAAAAACCGGCTTGAAATTAATTTTATTTATTTGGTTAGTTAAGTGTACTTACGTAAAAAAAAAGATATAATTGTTAGTTAATACCAGTTTCTAAAATTGTTGATGTATTTAAACAAATAAATATGTAATGAATTAACTGCAATATTGCTAAATTTTTTCTCTTCGTTGGTCTCCTTTTTGGCTAAAAATTACCATCAAAAAATGTCACATCAGAGTTATGATGACCTCAGCTAGTTTAAATTTTTCTTTTCTTTGGAGTTGCACGCTCAACTACCAAGGACAGATGTAACTAACAACAAATACCTGACATGACATGAGGTTCGTTATAGTTCTAATCGGACACCTTTCCTCCCACATGTTTTCACAAATCCAGATTTTTACACAGCACCACCTATTTTATTTGTAAAAATACAATGTGAATGAGCAATTAACAACCCACTGATTTAATTTTAAAGAAAAAAAGTCCTTTTCACGATTCAAGGATCTTAAGTTCTGTTAAAGGTTAATGAAATAAAGATTATTGTCCTGAAATATCTTATAGGAATGTCAAAATAAGAATATCTTACAGCCAAAACTTATTTGCGATTCCTAAGATGATATTCAAAGTTTCTGATAAACCTGTACAGGTAGCATTTTCCATTGAAAATCAGCTAAGAAATGACTACAAATAAAAACCAGAGAAAACAATTAAAGCGGATGGTGTAGACCTAAGGGGACAGTTGTAGGTTGATTTAAGGTGGTTGGGCCGGCATTGGGACCGCTGAATGCTGGCTGCGAATTACTCACACACACAACCTCTTTCCCCCCACGGTTTGGAATAGGAGGGGTATAATTGCAGAAAGTCATTGAAGCGTACGTGAGTTGAGAGATTGGATTGTAAAATATTCGAGGACATTCACCTGTTAAATATAAAGTTAATCAATTTTGTAAATTGTGTGATATTGAAAAGCATAAAATGCCAAACACGACAATGTATTTCTCGTCGTAATAAAATGAAAACAAACATATTTACATACATTTAACATTAATTATTTAAAATCAAATTTGCTAATTTGCAGTAAAATTACTGCTGAGCAAGACCAGTCCTGTGATGGTCTGTTTTTTAAAATTTGGGAATAATCCGGAACATAGTTTCTTAATTGTGAATGATCTATGAAAGCCTAAATTTGCATCTTTGAGGTGATTTATTTATAACTATAAACATAATTTCAATGGAAGAACTACTTGGGAGGCATTTAATAGCTGATATCAAGACATTACAATAGAAAAAAAATATAAATTTTTTGACCAAACGGCCTTAAGACAAGAGAGGTCTCTTCATTTGGGTCTTCACTAGACCTGATCTCAAGAATAGAACTGCTTGAAATAAAAATAGTAAGTGAAGGATTGTAATTGAATGCCAAAGTTATCCATAGTCTCATTAGCAGAACTTTTCTTGGAAAGCAATATTTATACCAAAAGCGATATAATGCTTCATTAATTAATGTATAAACAATAGGCAAGTAGACCAACTATTAACAAAAACCCAAAATAAGTCTTAAACAAGGCCTTCCTAATTATAACATTTTACTATCTATTTTCTACTATCTACTAGAGTTTTGAAAACATTTACTCTGGAATTCAATATTAAATAGTCACTACTAAAAAGTTTAAAGTTACCTGGTCACTGCGAAGTGAGCTTAATATTTAATAGCATGATAATGAAACTAGCAGATCACTTATCAGTACTCATAAATCCTTTTATTAGTAAATTAAATGATTCAGTGGCATCCCATCATGATACTAAATAGTTAATGGAATATTCATCAAAACTGATTTTAAATCTGTTTTTATTTTAGTTGGCTTATTATCTTAAGAAAAGAAACAGATAAAATGATTTCTAAATAAAAGTTAAAATAAAATCTACAGTGTTAAGTACTTCTTTCTTAGTGTTAAAGTACTGATCTCCTATCAGAGATACGGCCAACACTTCACCATTCAACCATTCAATAACTGCAAGTCCATTTAAATAAAGACCGGTTAATCTCACTAGAAGTGAGCGCAATAAGCATTAATTAACTGTGTCATTCATAGTTTGAGTAACAGCGTTGTATTCTCATTACCTATTTGCCTTTCTTCACTCATATTTCCAATAGTTGTGTATTCCCACATCTGCGAAAGTAACTCAACATAGTATATTGCTTACAAATAATTGTTCTAATCATAAAGTCTAATTTCAAAAACTTATTTTGATCATTAAACATATCCCAAATTGATGTCCAGCTGTTTGAAATCAACTGAGAAGCAAATTGAGAAGCTGATTTTTTAAATATGAGATTACCGACAATTTTAAAGATATTTTGCAGTAAGGAGACTTGAAGAAGATAAGCAGCCTCCTTAAGCAGCGTCTCTTAGCATCAGAACAAGGCATGTTACAAATGGCACTGGTGGATTTGCAAAGAATCTATGATGATTATTATAGATCCTTCTCTAGATGTCAACAATATTCTAAAGAATTATGATTTTAAGTTAAGGGACCATAATTCCTATACACATAATGGTCTATACACTGCAAATCTGTTGTTGAACACCCAATGCAACAAAATTTCACCAACTATTGATCTCATCACTATCAATGACTTTTTTATATATACCAGAAGACCAGTTTGGAGCTAATGTTATAGCACACAGCTAAAGAAATTACTCTTGATGCTTCTGGTGCCAGTGTCTCACTTGATACACCCATCAGAAGTCCATGTGTTGCACATCCCATGTTTCTCTACTGCTGTCTTCCACACCTGTAGTTGTTAGGCTATGAGGTCTTACTCAATGGTGACCTCTGAACATTTGAGATGTTTTTGTCTGTAGGAGGTGAACTGCACTATGATCTGGCTGTAGCAACACCTTCCATTGGAGGGGGTTGTTCCAGTTTACATTCTATATTACATCCTTCTTATCAGCTATATTACAGTTCCATTTTAGCTGTGGAAATGATTTAACAACAAGAATTGTATTCTTATGTATATCATAACAGGCCTATATTGTGAATGAAAAAGGTGCCAAGAACAATCCCATTTGTCAGGGTCTTCATAATCGCTCACAATAAAACCACAAGTCCAGAGACTAACAGCAAAGTTAATGAGATGGATAAAAAGTTAAGTGGAGTCCCGTTAATCCGAAATAACTGGGGGATCCCATTTCGAATTACTGAATTTTTTTGGATTAAGAGAATTTATTTAATGTCTCCTAATATTAAACGTAAATCTGACATTTATCAATTCAATATTAACGTATGACAGTAAGAAGAAGAATTTCAATAATATGAAAGAAGAATCAATTAAACTGAAACCAAAATGTGTACTGTATTTCGGTACTGCAGTATGTACTACAGTATTGTACTAATATGTCTCAATATGCTCATGTGCGGTACTGCTTGCTCTCAGTCAGTGGGCAGCAAGCGGAAGTTGTGAAAATATTTCTGTCTTTTTCATGCTCCCTTAAGACAACACCACTTCCACTGTCACGCTGACATCACTACAGTTAGTTAAACGACAAGCTGCTTATCTCAGTTTGTTGTTTATTAATTGTGATCTGTAAGTTTTTATTTAGTTACTGAGTTTATTTTAACTTTTGTTACATATAGTTGCTGTTATACTGTACAGTGCTTATTTATTTACTAGATAGTCTAAGTTGACAGTGACAGATCCAGAGAGGGTCTAGGTGGGGCTATAAGCCCCCTTGAGTGTCAAATTCACATTGACAGTGGTTTTTTACACAATTTTAATTTGTTAAATAAAATAATAATATGTTGTGAATAATCTGGATTTGTAAAATAGGAAATAAAAGTATAAATATTTTTAAAATTTTATTAATACGTCGATGCTCCATTACCAGTAACAGGCAAAGCAGAGCAGTTTCGCTCCACAAAAAACGCCAAAAACATAGGTTTCTATTTCAATGATTCGGTCCGTAATAATTATCGTATCATAACACCTGATGTGTAATTTGATAGATGAAGATCTGATCTAGTGGACCATTAGTTAGTTTTTGTAAAAAAATTAAGTATTTTTATAACTCTTTACAGATAAATATGTAAAACTTTAATTTTATTCTCCGCAATTATAAATTTAAAAATTGAAATATCAGCTTAGGTCCCACTAGATCAGGTCTTCACCTATCAAAAGAGACTTCAAGGGTTACGATACAATAACTATTACGAACCGTTCAGTTGAATTAGAAATGCATGTTTTAGCCCATGGACGACTCCTTATTAAAATGTTGTCATTGGCAGCCCACTGTGAGGCAATGATTTACTAAAGGGACTGTTTGGTGCTGCAGTTACGCCTTTTATGGAATTTGATTTCAGAAGGATGGGGCTACTAACCACACATCCGGACACTCATGACTTTTTTACGTAAGTTGTTTCTGGGATACTTGATTTCGTGATTTGGTTATGTTCCGGAGCTGCACGATCCCCAGACCTTACGTATTATGGCTTTTGGCTATTGGGTGATTTGAATAGTACAATTTTATTTTTTTTTTTAATTATTTGTTTTTACAATGAGACTAAATGTGGGTTCGACGTCTTAAACATGAAGTGTGCTGTATTTTCAACGAATAGAAGAACTAGACGTTGGCCCCTAGCTGTATTTTACAGACGACTACTTAATATTGCATCTGTAAACAGCTACATTCCTTTCATGTCCTATTCTGACTAACCAATGATTACTAGATTTCAATTTGTAAAGGAATTGGCCACAACCCTCGTGACTCCACACCTTTGTAGAAGAATGGAGATTTCCAACCTCTGAATGTGTCTAAACTATAAATCTTTATCAGACCAACATTGAACATGATGCATTGATAAAGATCACCTATTTTCCATTATACAAACAATATTATACATATTATACATGTATAGTTGCTTTTTAACAGTCATTAAAGTTTTCGACATGTAATAAATATTATACAATATGTTTTATACATATAGTAAAACAAATTTTAGTCTATGTTTTTAGTATCTTTCTTATAAATTACAAACTTGAAAATAAATATAGGCATAACTATGGCATACTATTACTATTTTTTTACCCTTACATCATCTACAGAATAACTAAGCATTTTATACATAAAAAAAAAAAAAAACGGTCTGAGGTTTCAATAGTGTCATTTAAGTCATGGCTCCATTAATGTGTTAAGATTAATTATAATTTAAAAATTTTTTAATAATTTTAGAATTTATGTTTATATTAATTTTTTTAATATTTTTCAATGGCAACAACAAAATAACTAACATGTACTGACTGTAAAATAATCTTTTATGAAGTCCTAAAAGGTAAATGATAGCCTTGGGCCTGCCTACCACCAGCTTTGGATTGCAAGTAATAAAATTACAAAATATTTTAACGTTTCATAATAGCTTACATTAAAAAACTTATATAGCTAGTTTAGAAAAAAATACTAAGATTATTACTTTCTTAGAGGCTCTACTTGTAATTTTTCTTTACTTTTTTACTTTATTTCTAAAAATAAAAGGTGTTTTGATATATTTGGGGTTTGTAGGCCTAGGCCTACAACTTAAAATACTCACAATTTCATGCGCTTAATTATAGAATCCTATTCAAATCAATAGCTGTAACTTAACTTAATTGATAAGGTTACTTTTAATGCATATCCTGACAAGAGACTTATTAAATCCTATCTGAATGTCTATTGTAGCTAGATAGCAGTACTTTTATCAATTGGTCATGGATAATGTGTGCTCCAAATCAAATACCTAGGACATTATTACCTATTTTAAATTTTAGTTTAGTATGTATACTGGTAAAAATCTTTTTATTTTTACTCTACCACCATGCACTTAAATATATAAATGTCTCTGACAAAGACTTTGCAATATGTTGTATGCCATAAGATAAACATTTCTCCACTTACATCATGGAATCTATAAGCTTAATTTTAATTTAAGTGCCATAATAAAATAATAATTTACATCAAATCAAAACAAAATTTGAGTACTTTAGGTCTTATTTTTTAATAAAAAGGAGCTTTTCTGTTAATTCATTATTACTAAACACTTAATCTATCAGTTTGTATACCATAACTCCTTTAATAGGCTAATTTGAAAAGAGTTGTCCACATATTTTGTCCTGATTTTGATGTGTCACTGTTTCTTAGATTATTCCTTAAACCTTAACGGTTGGCAATGATGAGACGCATGCTACCATTGAACTAAAACTAATAGTTCGATAGTGCTGAGTTAGGCTAAAATAAAATATGTATTTCCTACTATTAATTAGCCTACAGTAGTTTTTCCATTTTATCTCGAGAAATAATTTATTGTCATAGTTGAACAAAAGGTTTTCAAATTTAGGTTCAGCATAAAAATACATTTGTTGGTAAATCTGCACTAAATAACAGGGATATAACAATAAATAACATTTGCTAAGGAAATTTTTAACAGTTATTTTTATAACAAAACAAGTTTATTACAAAATTCAAACTGTTTCCCAAAAATATATATATGATTATACTGGTGATAAAAATGTCATGTTATCAGAAGCGTCTAAAACATGTATAAATACACATAAACCCGAACGTCAAATCAACGTCAGGGCAGAAAACACTGTTGTTAGCAATAAAATTATATAGTGCATTGAACATGCAAGCATGTCATTATGATTAGGCAAAGTACTTAGTTTTTCTTTTTTCTCAGTTATAGCTTTTTTACTAAACAGTTGAGCTGTGGGCCTAAACAGCAATCAAGAAGTTCAAGCAATCCCTTGATTTAAATGACTACAATACCTTTCGTATTATTCGTGAAAGGTGCAGGGCCGTCTCCAGGGAATGTCGTTCAAGCTACATCAACCATGTCAACACCACCATTTCATCGAATGTTAAAATCTTCTGGAGCTTTGTTAAGGACCTCAATCGGACTTCTTCCATGCCCTGCTCTTTTAAACATGGTGCAATTGAGACTTCCCACCCTGATGAGATGTGCGAGCTGTTCACTGATTACTTCGCGTCGGTCTACTCCCCTGCGTCCCAAGATGCATAATTTTGATACCCCATTCATCTTCTCTGAATGTGCTGTCTCTCTTGAGGATGTGGAAAGGAAGCTCGTTGTTCTGGATCCCACCAAGGGCAGTGGCCCTGACAATATCACACCTGGAGTACCGTACTTAAATTCTGTCACTCGGAACTAGCTCTTCAACTTCTCCAGTTGTTCAACCCCAGCTTATCTACTGGCATATTTCCCTCAACACTGAAAAATGGGTTCGTGGTTCCAATCTTCAAGCCTGGAGATTGTTGCGATGTTACCAACTATAGACCCATCGTAATTCAATCCGTCCTCAGTAAGGTTTTTGAATGCCTCGTTTTGGACATAGTGCAGCCTTTATTTAAACATGTCATAATCGACGAGCAGCATGGTTTCACCTCAGGTCGCTCAACGGTGACAAATCTTCTCACGCTTCAGTACATGGTTTTGGAAGCCTTCAGCCGTGGAAATCAAGTAGATGCCATCTACATTGGCCTCAGTAAGGCCTTCGACAAGATCAACCATCGTCATCTTCTTGCTAAACTACAAGGCTATGGTTTCACTGGCACAGTGTTGGAATGGTTTGGAATATACCTTATGGATCATTGACTTGCCGTGTGCCTTGATGTTAACGTCTCTTCGAGCTTCGCTGCTAGTTCTGGTGTTCCGCAGGGGTCACACCTTGGACCACTCCTGTTCTCCATCTTTATTAATGACATCAAGCATGCCATCAAGGTTCCCTTTCTGCTCTTCGCTGATGACATCAAGCTGCTAGTTGAAGTTGGATCACACCATGACTGCCAGCTCTTGCTGGCGTACTGATGGCGTACTGGACTGGTGTCTTAAGAATGACATGACTATGAATCCCGCTAAGACCAAATTGATCACTTTCAGCAGGAAGTTAAACACAGTAGTAGCAGACTATCTTCTCGATGGAAACCTGGTGGAGAGCTGCAGTACCATCAAGGACCTTGGTGTTCTCATCGACTCTTCTTTTGAATTTGGCCCCCATATCAGCAACGTCTGCACCAGGGCTTCGCGAATGCTTGGATTCATCTCCCGTTCTGCACAACATGGCTTGAACACCCATGCCTCTACGATACTGTACAAGTGCCTCGTCCGCCAGATACTCGAGTATGCCTCTGTGGTTTGGTCACCATACCAGCTCGACCATATTTACCATCTCCAGTCTGTGCAAAGACGTTTTATCAGGTTCCTAGGATGTCGTACTGGTTTCAACTTTCGTGAAGTCCCAGTCGAGGAGCTGTCTGCTAAACATAGTCTTCAGAGTCTTGAATGTAGGAGGCGAGTGGCTGATTGTATTTTCCTATTCAAACTCCTCAATCATCAAATCAACTGCACCTTCTTGCTGGGTACAATTACATTGCACGTTCCTACCAGAACTACTAGGTCTCTTCGAATATGACCATGCTGGGACCAACTACCTTCGATTCAGTCCCATTCCTCGGCTTATGCGCTTTGGGAATGATATTGGCTCTTCAGTTGACCTCTTCACCGCAGTCATGGGAGCGGTTCGTCGAGCGGCCGCCGATATACCTGATCACGTGAATGTATATATATGTATATACAGCAAAATACAAAAATCCTGGCCCGTATTTTTGTATTTTGCTAAATATTTCTATTTTCAATTGTTATGTCGTAAAGTTTGTACATAATTATTCTTTCTGCTGGCTTCTCACTAATTTTGCTGTACTGTATTATGACATCTTCTCATAGATTTTATTGTTAACATTGTTGGCCATATTGATATATGTATTCTTAATATTGTAAAATGGTGTATGCCGTTGGTTAGTAAAATAAAATAAATACAATTTTGATACAGTTATATAAAATAAAAAAAACCCAATAGTTTTTTCTTTCTCGACAATTCGAACATTTCACAAAACAGAACACTAGTTAGCCAACATTAGTTCCGAGATGCGGAACTCTACTGCAGTCTGTTATTTAAGACATGTTAGGCCCAGATTTTATCACCTAAAAAATACAGGATTTTACTAAGAACCAGATTAAGGTATCCTAAACTTTAAAACACGGTACAGTTTTAAAATTTTTAAGACCATCTTTGTTACTTGGTATATTTATCAATGATTTTTTATTTTGATGTTGAGTTTCACACTGAACACAAATATGTAAAACTATCGGCCTACAATTATTTATCGTGAAAATGGGCATACAAATAAGCATAGTAATTATATAACTAGCAACACCGAATACAAATTGGTAACTCTTTTGCTTGAGGAACTGCCACCAGACTGTATAGAATGCAAGCACCCTAGGTTTAGTGCAAATTTTGAATTCTTGTGGAAGATATGTTTGTTAGGCTACATTTGGTTACATTACAATAAGTGTTCTTATTGCCTGAAAATAATAATTCTACCTCATAACCAACTACATTTGTGCTCAGAATTAGAAATATAGGTATTTAACTAGTTTAATATACACAGCTACAAATATTGTCTATGGAAATATAATGTACCACAGTTGCTTAACCTAAGGCCAATTTGCAGTTTTTAAATGACATGTGCAATGAGTGTGTTAGCTTAGAAACTGTCTCTCATTTTGGAGCAAACATTCAAACTATTAAGCGTCCATTGTGGGAAGTGTGATCAAACATTCCCTAATACAGCAACATGAAACACTGTCTTCACAGACATAGCAGTTTCTGTTTGTATATAAATACAATGACTTCAAAACTAGGCTACAAAGTGAATTCAACACTAAAAAATTTATTCGTTGTTTGGGTATTAAACTATTGAACTAACCAGTTTCAGAGAATAAATTGTAGCAACGGCCCAACTTCCAATCAAAAGTCATGATTGCAGTATGGTAGGCCTAAGTGTCCTCCCACAATTTAGAATCAAATCGAATCATTATAGTTACAATCAAATATCTATTCAATATATCAACAATGAACCTTACAAAAAAACTACTTTTCCACAGATTTGTTTTAAACACTTTTAAATTAGCTCATTATTAGGGTTTGGACAAAAGCTTGAAAAAAGGAGGATTTATAAAACTAACCAAGCAATTCCAATGTTCATTTCAAAATAATAAAATCTCTGAATATGCTAATGTCTCAATTTGAACATTAAGTGAAAACAATATTTGGATAATTTAGGTCACAAGAAACCGCTAATTGTGTTAGACCTATTCATACCCTCTACTTTTTCATTTACATATTCGTCTCATAGTATAAAATAATTTCAAGATAATATATATATATTTTATATATATAAATATATATATATATATATATATATATATATATATAAGGGCCTTTAAATGTCATAGTGGGGTACTAAGAAACATATTTAGCTAATTATGAGAACCATAGCCAAAAGTTTATAATAAAAAACAGATACAATTTAAATTTACCTGTTGACTGGCTCTTCTTATTGTTGTTTTGGATAAGAAAAGATAAATAGATTATAGACAGGCAGATTAGTTAGGAAACTGACGGCTAAAGGGCAATTATTTAGTTTAAGGTTAGGTTATGCCCAAATTACAAACAATAGTCACCACTCACCATAGAGTTTTAAGTTTTAATTTTAAAGAAACTGAGGTCGGTTTATTTTTCAAACCACAAACAGTAACATTTTAATCAAGGTAACAACATAGACCTTCTATTATACCAGACAGTCCCATCCCAGCCAGAAAATTGAAGACAGTAAAAATCGGAGCGGAGGCAGAGCAACCTAGTAGGAACCACTACAAACAATTTTATACCCCCTGATTCATGCGACTCTACTGGCAATCTCGGAAATAAGACGTGACGTAATTTGATGATGTCATTCCCCCCCCCCTCATGTCTCCAGGAGGCAAATACCTGCGTGGCGTGGGAACGGAAATAAAGCGAGCGAAGCCCAAACATTCAAACAGATTCTTCAACTGTGTCTCCATTTCAGTTAGCGTTGAAGGTTTTAATCTTTCAATATACACTGGGGCACTCAGTTCAGTACCTCAGAGAATTTTGACATCCTTTTTATATTTGTATGGATAACACTGACGACCATCATGTTTCATGACTTAATTATTAAATTATTTCACAAAATTAATTACTTTTTAAAAATACAAAACCAGCAATTAAACAAGAACTATAATATATATAGAAACCAACTTTAAATTTAAAAATTATAGAGAATTGTATGCTCTATAAAACTATTCTTTCAGAATACTATTTCGTCCAGCCTGATAATTAAAAATAAGTGTTTATTCTGGACACTGAAATGCTAATTTTTCACTTTTAAGCCCCATTGTCAAAAAACTATAATTCTTAAAACATTTCTGGTAGATTTATTAATTACTTTGGTTATTTACAAAACTTTTTTACGCTGGTCAAACTTACCTGATCACGAAATAAAAAAATTCCTTGCTTCTTGAAAATTTCATGTCGCGGGTTTTTAATGAATTAAAATGAGGTTTTCATTTTGACGCTTATATAAAATATCTGTAACAACCACGTTATAATAAACATTTACCATTATAATACTTGTTTCTTCCTGTACAAAAATATATGCCACATGTGTACCTTAAATTCAGTTTTCTTGCTTCAACGAACGTTGGAATCTGATGGCGCAGATCTGTAACCCAGCTACTTGGAGAAAAAGTGTTTAGGAGATTGTAGGCGATAGGTTCCATGCTCGGTCCTCTTAATACCGACACGGCCTCCGCTTAATGGTTGCCATCGACGTGGACATTACAATAGAAGTCTGTGATGTCCATGTTGGATGGTAATTAGAGTTCGAATTTTGTGTAGGGGAGAGAAATGAGTGTCAGACTTATCAGTTACCTGTATATCAGACCAACACTACGTGGTTCGGAGTCTACATAAAGCTGTAGGTCCCTTAGTTGCCCTGTCTGTTGGGCTATTAATAAATTGTCATTCTGAGGAATAGTTGAACTCAGTTAGTAACCAGACTACACTCATCCTACACACATATCATCATTCATATTCGCCTTAAAATACGCACAACGTTGTGTCGGTATCTCATTATTAAGTAAGAATGTAAGAACGATATCGTGTTTTGTACGGCCGAGTCACCTATGTTTTTACTATGCAAAATTTATATTTTCAATCGCTAAAATTAAACCCTATTTATTGGAAATGTAAAATCTTAGAATTTTTCTGGGGACGACATGATTATACCTTCCTTCCAAATTTCAAAAAATTTCTCTTGTATTAATTTACCTTTTCTATAAGTAATTAGGTATGATTATTGTTATCAAAAGTTATAATAACTTGAATCTCTTTTTACTACATTTTAATAATTTATCAGTTACTTTTATCTTATAAAAGGGAGGGACAGGTTGGCACTCGAAACTACCATTAATAAACTAAAAAATTACTGTTTATATGTTAATCCCGTAGCAAGACACGGGTAAACAGCTAGTAAATGATTCGAGTCTAATATAAATAATTATAGCGTTCGTACTACTATAGACTATATCATTATGACTAAACGTAGAGACTGTTAATTCAAATATGTTCATTATTACATAGTAGAGCTGAGCAGCAAGAAGATATTTCTAAATTAATCTAAAAGTAACAAATGTTCAAACGTAAATAATATATTTATAATAATTTAACTAAGGCTAAGGCGATGTTTATAATATTCATGAGATTAGTATGGATGAACAATGATATTAGTAGTAAAATTATGAAATACCATGTAGATATTTCATAATGTTAGAATTAAGTTTGTGTTCAGAAGGAGTTTAGTTTGATCTGTGTGTATAAAAACGAGTGTACGTGTATGTCTATTTTCCTCTATTACTACATAGAGTTTCATTCATCCTATCGTTATGAAACTTTTGGAAGTTATATAGTCCCCCCCCCCCCCCGAACACAAATTTATAAAATTACATAACAATAATAAAAAAAACGTAGTTACATTCCTTCTGTTAAAGTTCAGAAAAATGACAATCCTTCAGGCAAACTGCACACAATCGCCGCTCTTTTTAAAACTAAATAAAATATTAAAATACGTTGGATATAGTATCTTTAGTTCTACGCTATGTACGACTTTCATTCGAACTTCCACGTAATCTGGAAAAACAGCATTATAAATTAAGAACACGTTTATATGTGGGCAGTTTTAATAACACAGTCTTAATTAGCGAGCGCCGAAAAGCAGAGTAACAATCGCGTGAGCCACGGTAACTAGAATAATACGGTAGGGTTCACGCGCATGGTGCGCAGTAAATCTTGGTGTCAATGACGTCACACAGACGTGTCAGCTGGTTCACCTGTTAAACTGAATGTAGTAATAATCAGTAACTGCTTTTCCTAAATAACTGTTATCATTAACAACAAACATAATACTCGTTAATAACTATTACTAAAACACTAAAAATACTTATAATAATACTATTTTATATTATTATTACTGAAATTTGACCAAATTAAATAAAAATAGAACATTTTCAGACAAAAGAACTGTTTTTTATTAAAACAAGCTATAACTGTAATAATTCAAGACTAAATTATATTTATTAGGCTCAATATAAACAGCTGTTTCAATACTTGACAGTTGTTATTTATTGATACATTTCCAAATAAAAACTAAACGACCATATTTTAATTGGATTAATTGGACAAGCCGATGGAGCCACCTTTTAATATTAACCAACCATTAAACAAACATCAATATAATATACTCATTAATAATATTATCATTGAAAGTATTTGTATAACATTAATAATAGTTAATAACGGGTATTATGTTTGTGGTTAATGAAAACAGTGATTTAAGAAAAGCAGTTACTGATTATTTCTACATTCAGTGTAACAGATGAACCAGCTGATATGTCTGTGTGACGTCATTGACACCAAGATTTACTGCGCATCATGCGCGTGAACCCTACCGTATTATTCTAGTTACCGTGCGCGTGAGCTATGTTGGGTTGCCATACGTATAGTTGCAATGGCTGAATGCTGAAACCAGTCATATTTTTCTGTAGAGATTACTTTTTTTTAGTAAAGAACCATTGTTTTTAATGGCTTCAATAATTCAGTACATGACATGTCACTGTAAACTTTTATGCTCAGACCACAGAATTATTCTGTGCTCAAACCCTCTCCACTGACAATCTATTCCGATCGGGTGTCCGGTACGATACGAAAATAAATCGAAAATCGTTTAGTAAATATTACTAAGACAATACAAATACTTATAATAATACTACTATTGGAGATATAAATATAAACACGCTGTTGGACAATGATATCTCGGAGCGGTACCTGAGCTGTCTGTTGGGGGCAGGTCTTGTGCAGTGCATTGACAAGCCGACCAGAGTCACTGATAACACTGCTACGTGTCTGGACCACATATTTATACGTCACAATGACATGACTAGAGTACAGGCTGCAGTGCTCCAGACACACACCACAGACCATTACAGTACAGGACTGACAGTCACTCTCACTCACTCCACTCACCCTACTCACTGTCATACTGCGGCTGACAACACGTACATAGACTACAACTTACTCGACAACAACCTACAACACGTGAATTGGGACACAGTCACTGATCTTGAGGAGGTTAATGATTGTGCCGGTGAATTTAATAGAATAATAGTAGAAACAATTGAAATTTCGCAGAAAATTAAAAATAACACAACCAGGTTGAAGAAGCTAAAGCCTTGGATCTCTACTGAGCTAATAAAAATGATACGTACTCGAGACAAATTAAGTAAAAGGGTAAAAAGACAGCCTTTTAATCTAACGCTCAAGAATCATTACCGTCACTACAGATTGTTTTTAAGTGTTGAGTTAAAAAATGCTAAGCGCATCTACAGTACTATAGAACAATGCTTCATGAATGCAGCAACAAACCTAAGCTTTTTTGGGGAATAATCAATGAACTCTCTGGGGGTAAACAAAAAAAAGATGAGTTTCCAATGGATAAATATCACCCTGATGTTTCACATTTTAATAATAATTTGTTCAAAGAGGTTGCAGATGAGTTTAATATATTTTTCTCGAACGTTGGACAAACCCTGGCACATTCTATTGTCTCAACTGGAGAACTACTAATCACTGACGATGACTACAGACTTGACTGTACTTTCAACTTACACACTGTCACTGAGCTTGATGTGCTGCGACACGTGACAGCGCTGCGCGGCGGCTCGGCGCCGGGCCCTGACAATGTTCCTGCAGCTGTCCTCAAACAGTATTTCAATATTATCTGTACCCCTTTCACCCACCTGATTAATTTGAGTTTATCTTCTGGCGTTTTCCCCGATATTCATAAGATAGCCAAAGTTCTTCCACTGTATAAAGCTAATGATGTTACGGATAAAAATAATTTCCGCCCCATCTCTCTCCTCAGTGTGTTCTCTAAGGTGATTGAAAAAATTGTCAAAGAACAGCTTGTAGGTTACCTTCACGCCAACCAGATTCTGACAGAGCGTCAGTATGGATTTAGACAGGATAAAACCATCTCGGATGTTCTTTTTGACGTTAATAAAGAAATTCATGATGCAATGTCAGCTGACGACAAAATTATTCTCACCTTTCTTGGTTTAAAAAAGGCCTTTGATAGTATCGATAGAGACATCTTACTTAGGAAGATGGAATCCATTGGTGTCCGTGGGATTTCTCTTGCTTGGTTCAATAGTTACTTAACGAATAGACGTCAATGTGTTTCCATTTCGCGTGTAAATAGTGACCTTCTTCCAGTAGATTACGGAGTGGTGCAGGGCAGTACGCTTGGACCAATTTTGTTCTTGATATACATAAATAATATTACAAAACTCAAATTAAAGGGTAAATTGTTCTTATTTGCAGATGATACTTAAATCTTTATGAAAGCAAAAACGTGGCACGAGGTTGCCTTGACGGCACAACATGATCTCTTTTATGTAAAAAAATGGTTTGATCAAAACATTCTTTCGCTTAATGTGTCCAAAACTAAATTCTTGCCACTGTCGTTAAGAACTAATTCAGACTTTAATCTAAATGATTTAGTGATTCACACCTGTAATAGTTACTTAAATCTTAACTGCGCTTGCGCGACCATTGAGAAAGTTCAGTTCTGTAAGTATCTCGGAGTTATCTTTGACAGTCGATTAAATTGGTCCAAGCATATTGACTACCTGAAAAAGAAGCTGCGCAAATACATTTTTTCTTTTAAAAATCTACGCGATATACTTTATGAGAAAGAAATCAAATTAGCTTACTTTGCGTACGTTCAATATTTACTCTCCTTTGGTATTATAGCTTGGGGAGGTTCTTTTAATAATCAGTTGAATTCATTGAGTGTTATCCAAAAGTCCATTTTGAAAGTAGGATTTAACAAAGAGAGACGATATCCTACTGATGCTCTGTTTCAAGACACACGAATCTTAAGTATACGCCACATTTACGTTAAAACCCTTCTGATATTTATTTTCAAACATTCAAGCACCATCTTCAAACCAATTTCTCACTTGTACAATACTAGATATGCACGTCACGTTGGCATTTCTTCTATTCAACTACGCAAAACGCATCTATCAACTAACTCGTTTTATAATTGTAATATTTTGTTCAGGAATTTGTGTAGGGAGGCAAACGTATTAGATGTCTTCAAATGTACGTCCTTATCTAGTTTTAAATGTAAAGTTTCTCAGTGGCTGCTGGGGCTCAGTGTGTCGGGAGTCGAGTCGCTTCTTGCAGCGGAGTACTGACATACACACACAGACAGACACGCAGACATACATGTATGACTTGACTACAGACAAGAATTGACAGAACGGACACCAGAACACAGACATCCACCGACCCACCGTACCATGCCTCTGCACAGTCACCCACACTGCTCGCCGACCTGTCCTCCCCCTCCTCTGCCTTAGCTTGTGCTCATATCAGCAAAGTTGTTTTTCTCATTTACAATAGGTTTCTCTTTCTGCCAGCCGTCGCCACTGTTCCTTATATCACCAATCAACTTGTTCCTACTCCAGTCTATCATATCAAACACCACTCATTATTTTCATTGACCATCCGCAAAAAAAAAAAAAAAATATATATATATATATATAATCGAATGTCTTGATAAGTAGCTTAAGCCTACGCACGGGCCTTGTCTATGTAGGCTTATTTCCATATAATTTAGTTTTTTTTCTTACGCTCCTGGAATGCAACATTATATATATATATATATGTATATATATACTGTATTGTGTTTAATTTGTTTAATTCAATAACAATTGTTGTATGGATATTAATTTATGAATTATATTTTGACCAAATAGCAGTAATATTAATTTAAAGATTATTACTTGGTTGTAGTAGTTTCTTGTTAATTAGTATTCTTTATTATACCATTTATAAAATTGTACTGCAATCCCGTACAAGTAAAATAGTTTTACTGTATTCCTTAGTTTAAGCCATCATTTGTAATCTCACATTTCACTATGGACGGAAATAAAAATATTTGACTTTGATATTTGACTTTAATCTATTATTATTATAAAAATTTGGGCAAGAGAAATAAAAATAGAACATTTTCAGAGAAAAGAACTCTTTTTTTTTATTTAAAAATAGCATGATAACTGTAATAATTTAAGACTGAGCTATTAAATTGAATAATAACTATAATTAAGTACTCTTTATTCATTTTTTATAATAATACATGACCGGTTTCGGCCCTTGGGCCATCTTCAGAGTGTAAATAATATAACCTATAAGAAATGAACAATTATAAAAATAAAACAGATGAAGATAACATATGATTAATTTAGTGTGTGGGTAAGTTGAATAATTGATTATATAAACTTACATTGATTATATATCTTTTGATTCTTATGTTTTTTTATTTGTCTTATTTTTTTTCATATATAGGATTTTTCATGTTAATTTGTGTATTTACATGTTCTGTGGTTCATTATAATTGTAAATTTTCTTTGGAATTCATTTTTTTCTCCTTTCTTCTCATGTTCTTAAGTTGTAACATTTTCATTGATATTTTGGTAATTGTGATTTGACTGGAGAATAAGTTCAGCAAAGTTGAATTTAATTGATGTTGAGTTGTTGTTTCTTATGACTTGTAGGTTATGTGTTCTTTGTAACATAAATTAAATGTTCTTCCGGTTTGTCCTATGTAAAAAGAATTGCATTTCAAGCATTGTATTTTATATATTCCACATTTTTCATATTTGTTATTATTTTCTTTGTTAGATAGTTTGTTAATTAAAGTAAAACGTCACACAACACAAATTCACCACAGTATAAACACAAAATGCACAAATATACTACAATACAAGTTCAAAATGCACAAATATTGTGGTGATCGATCACCACAATATTTGTGCATTTTGTACTTGTATTGTAGTATATTTGTGCATTTTGTGCTTATATTGTGGTGAATTTGTGTTGTGTAACGTTTACTTGTACTGTATATGTACCAACACGTATTATACCAAAAAACTATTTAAAGTAAAAGTATTGTTCTTTGTTTTATAACTGAGTGTATATTTACTGTGTTGAAAAGTCTTTCTAATAGCCTTATTCATTTTTGTATTATAAGGAACAGTAATAACGCGTTAAAAAAGCACATGGAATAAATGAATACTGGTTCTTAGAAGTATAATAACATTGGTATAATATAACAATTAAAATTTACTACCAAAATAATTCACATGACATTTATATTTATTAGGGAAATAAGTAACACCTACAAAAAATAATCTTAACATTGTAACATTTGGTACAACATTTATCAAAGTGGAACCTAAAAAATAAATTTGCAATTTAAGAAAAAGTTTGAAAATGTATTTATCGTTGGTGGAAATTATAAAATAGTTTTTTATGAATTTAGTGATATGTGATTTGGTTTGTTAAATTGGTGATATATAATATTAATACCATATGTAATTTTAGAAGAACGAATGTCTATACCTTGGTACCAAGTATTATTAAATGAAATTTTACAACTTTCAGAAAATTGAATAACAACTACTGTATAAGATAATATATATTTACATTTAACCAAACCTGCATAAAATTGGAACGACAAAAAAAAGAAGAACAAATAAAATAACTAAACAAATTGACATATAAAACTATAGTTAACAACAAACCACTTTAAACATCTTTGAGTTATGAAATAAACTGCATCTTACGTTTAAATTAAACCATCACAATTAATCATGTACTGTAATGTTTCATCTTTAACATTTCATCACAGCAACAACATACTTAATACAATACAATAAATGAGATATGTACTATAATATAATTAATGGTATATAATGTAAAAAAATAACACTTTCATAAAAATATTACAGTAATAAGTTCAAAAATAATACTAATTTCCCAAACCAATTGTTTAGACAAATGCAATATTTATAATATTATGAAAAACAAGTTAGGATAGCATTCAACACTGGCAAAATCCCAAATAACATTCCTACTGATTGAAAAAAAAGAAAACACAACGTATTAACTAATTATTGTAATTGAAACAATACTATCATTACCATTTAAACTTTTTTGTTATATATACTAAACAGTTATAACTGTTATAACATTATTTTTTTAATGCTAAATATATGCCTAGTTGTTAATCATTATATACTTATAATTAATACCAAAGGTTACATATAAATACACCTAAATGTCAAATGTCTTAAAATTGGTTTTTATATATTTATTATTTACAATATGCATGATAGGTACCTATCTAAAAATAAGACATAATTGTCTTGGATTGATCTGATAATATCTCATATTACAACAGTTTTATTTAATTCGCAAACTAGGAGTGTGATTGAATTTAGGTATTCAAATTATTGCCTCAGTGTTTGGTATCAATAAATAGCGATGGCAGAAAACGATTAAAAATGCATAAAGCTTTTGGCCGGGCAGGCAGACTTGGGCCGGGACATGGCCAGTCTCTCATGATAACCAACAAGAGCTGACGTAACGTGACGTAGTACGTGACGTAGTGCCTGACGTCTTTCCTTAGGAGGGTGGGTAATGGGTTGAGGGGGGAGAGAGCCAGCGCAGTCTGGCGAGGTCTCGAACAACTAGCCGACACGTTGAACCAGAACTACGACCATATCGCCCGTATGATGGGACTGTCTGGTACAGTATAATAGAAGGTCTATGGTAACAATGCACTATAAACGTTATATATATATATAATTAAGCCATTAATATAAAAGGGATTTCTAAGTACCAAACAAAATACCAGATTAGAAAGAAATAATGATCTCAACATAGAAACTATGAGTAAGTTACAAGTTGGTATGTATTTATTTATTTATTTATTTATTTTACGTTAGGGGTGTGTCTGAAAGAACTGTGCAGCCATTTGGCTCAACGTTGGTTGAGCTCAATGGTTCACAGAGCTCAACCAACAATAAAAAACCAACTCAAATTGGTCGGTAGCGTAGTTGGTTCAATCCCAGCTTCACGTGCTAAAGAGTAAAGGTTCTAAGTTTGATCCCAATCAGAGTCAATACATTTTGAGAAGGATCAGCTGATAACCACCGGCTGTTCATTTGTCATTGGGCTATTAATTAATGACACTTTCTAAGGAATATTCGGCCTTAGTTTCTAACAATGACTACATTCGCTCATCTACATTCATCACACTCATTCGAAATCCATATTCGCCCTTATCTTGACGATTGGCGTCTTATAAATAAATAAATAAACGTCATGATGGAGAACATTCGTTCTGCCTGCACATATGATCCTGAAAGGTACAGTGCAAATTCCATAACTTTTTGAATTAATGAGATTTTGCTTTTCCTTAGTACAATAAGTACAAATTACTACTTTTCTATAGTCACCTTTTTTTCAGGAGAGTATTCTACTCTGGTATAAGTTTTATTTAGTGCTTCTGCCGGTGATGCTCTTTTATAAAAAATGTCATCCATCTCCACAGTTTGAGGAACATTGTTTATACTTGTTTCTAACTCGTATCATGTTATTTTTTAAACTTATCCAAGAAAATGTATTTCCCTTGTCATAAGAAGTCAGCCACTGTTTCAAATAATTGATACACGTATAACAAAATTTAAAAATACTTTGGTTGAATATGGCTTCATCAATTGTTTCTTCTGCTTTCATATTTTGTGTCTTGCTGCAAACGGTACAAACATGTTATTCTTTCTGTTGTTTAGCTTTGAAATTAATACATCATAAGCTTAATACAATTTAGAAGCATTAATGCTATCTCATTCAATTTTCAAAACAGTTTTCTGAAATATTTGCAGGGTTTCATGGACGAACAGAACATATATGACTCATTAAAGAAGTCTGAGTTCAGATTTCACTCGTTTCAAAAAAGAAATAACTAAGTCTGAATTCTCTGCAAAGCTGGCATTAGGCTTAATACCCAGTAGTCCCATAGATGGACTTTTAAACTCCACTTGTGCCAACTCACAGAATTCTTCCAAGTTTGTTACTGTAACGGCATTGGTAAAATAATTTGTTCAATTTAACTATAAGAGCATCAACATCGAAAGGTAAATGATCTGCAGTGTCTGCTCAGTGTACAATGTGTGCTCCGCAATGAATATAATAAATGCATCTGTCTAGAAATTTCTGCAATTTTCTGAAAACATTGCCTTTTGTTCTCCTATTAACTCTTCCGAAATTAGTCTACAGATTCATATTATATAAGCGTTTCAAGGACACGGCTTTCAGCCGTCACTTCCTCGTCCCATCTCTAACCTTCCACTACACGGTTATTTTATTTCCACTGCATATGTTGAACTGCTCACGATTTCTGATAGAGTACAGCTTTTTACAATTAATTGCAATATAGCTACAAATTTATTTTGTTGTTGTTAGTTCTGGAAACTTATTAATTATTAAAAACTCCTGTTATTTTATTTTCGACGTTTTTTGTTGAATTTCTTTGTATATACAATTTATATGAATAACAAATTTACAAGGACGTAAACAAAACTCTTATAATGTGTAGCCAGAAGCCTTGTTAGACCGCTGCTTGAACAAAGATTTGATATGAGGAACCGAAAGTGAGTACAATAAGAAGAAACTAAATTGAAATAGTCGTGGTTTAATCAAAAAAATAAAAACGAAGTGTGGTGAAGAATATGAGCCTATTAGCAAGAAAAGAGGGTGTTGTCACCTTTGTGATGGAAAAAAGGTACCTTATGTGTGCAAGATGTGCAAATCATACGTTTGCTCCATGCACATTAAAATCACTGTTATTTTTGGTACAAATACATGTCCCATAGTTGTGGAAGCTGATGAATATGTTAAGGGTGTTCGTCTGGGCACCCAGTTTGGCGCTTTAAGGAATTTTGTTCTAGATTTTATCGCAACTGCCGCTAAGAGTAGTAAAGATCCTGACTCACTAACGAACAAGTAATGTATTCCCCTCCCCTCTCTCCCCCTCATAGCCCCCGCCCTGCAAATTTGAAAGATGGGGATAACTCCTACATTTATAGTAAACTCTAGCAATGAATTATAAATATATTATTAATATTTTTTTTTTTTTTGCCAAAATGACTACAAATTTCAACTAAAAATTTGAACAAATATAATTTTTTATAGAAAATAATTGGTAATGCTTCAAAAAAATATTTTTTTTTTTTTTTAGATTTACTATACCTATACTAAAGTTGATTCGTACCTTTTGTCCACTATATTCTCAAAATGTTAATAAATTATATCACACGGTTTGTTCATGAGTTATGCACCAAAAAGGCCAAATTAGTTACTTTGGGCAGCCATATCTCCATAAAGAAATTTTTTACAATTTTTTCACCAAACACAGTTATTATTTATATGGATACTAACAATTTTATTTTAAAAAATGTTCAAAAATAATGTTTGATCGAACACCCTTAAATAGATTGTTTTTATCACTAGTAGTTTATATTTTAATATTATAATATGTTTGAAAAGTCAGATGAACCAATATAGGTAATTTTGTTTTAAAATGTGCCAATAACGAGTTTTTAGTATCCATTTTATTATTCTTGTATACACAGTATATGGAAAAATCTTTTTTATTACTTTTAAATGGGTATATTTAAGGTTTTAGTGAAGCAATAGATATCTTTTTCCTATAGTAAATGAATAAGTAAATTTTACTTTGTGGTCAAATTTGACCCCAGGGTGCCATTAAAGTAAGTTTATCAAACAGTGCCATTGTAGGTTTAATATATTTTGGGGGACCAAAGTCAACTTTATTGAGGCAGACATTCATACTCTATTACAAGAAGGAATTATGAATAAAGCTCTTCTCCATGGTGAGTGACCCCTTATTACCAAGAGTGAAAATCACAGAAAACGTCTTGTGATATACTATTTGCAACCTTTTAAGAAATTCACACTGCTAAATATGTGTACCTGCTCCCTGATATTTAATCAATCAAAAGTTGCGAAAAACTATACAGTCAGTACAATTGATTTAAAGAGTGTGTAACCCAGATACCTATATGGATGAAAAACCATATACAGTTTTTTAAGCCTGTAGTCAACTATGTTAAATTCCATTTGGACTTATTGGAGTTAATTAGTGTGGTAGCAACATTTCAACGAACGATCAATGAAATAATTTTAAATGAGTGTCTGGAAGGTGTTTTTTCATACTTGGAAGATGTAACTATTGCTGGAACACTTAGGTAATTTTCTTAAAGCTGTAAATAAGTAAAATCTCACACTGAATTTATATAAACATCATTTAGCAAAGAGTAAAATATCCTTATTAGGCTATCAAACTAGTAATTTGTCCAGGTCCTGAGAGACTCAAGCCTCTTTTAGATCTATCTCTATCTCAAGATTCTTTGGCCATGAAACGAGTCCTTGGATCATTCTCATACTATTCAAAATGGGCCCCGAAGTACTCAGATAAAATACAAAGCTTAGTAAATTGCAAAACATTTCCTAATACGCCTGATTCTCTTGAAGTAAAATATTTTCAAAATGTGAAAGATTGTGTCGCTGAGATTTTTCCAGTAACTGTGAAAAAAAGGAACTTTAACTGATGCATCTGGAGTCGGTTAATTGCAGCAACTTTAACTCAAAATAGTAAATATGTAGCATTCTTTTCAAGAAGTATCAGTGTGAAAAAGCTTCAATCCCTAGTGGAAAGAGAAGCTAAAGCTATTGTTGAATTGATATAGAAGTGGAGATATTTATTTTTTGACAGACACTTCCAGAACTGATCAAGGAGCATTATCTTTCAATTTTGATTCTCATCACACAAGTAAAATAAAAAATGGTAAGACCTTGCTTTGGAATTATCTCCTTTCTCTTTTGACATACAGTATCGACCAGGCAAAGACAATGATATAGCTGATGCAATATATCGAGTATGTCAAGTTTCCTCTTCAAAAGGAGAACTTTTGAAGAGGAAACTTGCCATCCAGACATAACCCGTATGTTCCACTGGATAAGAAGCAAGAATTTGCCCTACTCATTGGATGATATGAGGAAAATTACTCTTTTATGCCCAATTTGTGCTAAGATCAAGCCTCGATTCTACCAAACTAATAGTAGGCTAATAAAGGCAATCACCCCTTTTGAATGCCTCAGTATTGATTTAAAAGGACCTCTACCGTCAAAAAGTGGCAACCGATACCTTTTGGATATTATAGATGAGTACTCATGTTTTCCATTTGCTTATCCTGGCAAAGACATGACTTCTATCTAGTACAGTAATCAAATGTCTAGAGATAATCTTTACTCAATTTTTGGGATTCTGAGTTATATCCATTGAGACAGAGGCAAGTCTTATCTATCTTATTGAAATGATCACTAATTGTATAAAGATATATGAATTAGCTAATGCATGTACTTATGTCATTTTAGTTGAATAAAGAATTTGAATCTGACGAGTTAACTTCATATCTTCTTCAATGAGGATTGCTACTAGTTTAACAAGTCCTTACAATCCAGGTAGAAATGGGCATATAATGATATAATGGTATATATCATAATGGAATATATGCTATAATGACATCATATGGAAAACAATTACACTAACACTTAAAACTAAAGGTTTAGATCAGATTAGATGGGAAGATGTGCTACCAGATGCTCTTCATTCTATCTGATCTTTGCGTTGTACTACAACTAAATGTATTCCAAACGCAAAATCCTTTCGACGATCTCCTAATGGGACATCACTACCAGCTTAGTTGCTTGAGCCAAAACCTGTTTTTGTCAAACGCAATATTAGAGAGAGAAGCAATGTAGATAAGCAGAATTGTTAGAAGCCAATAGGCAGTATGCTCCTGATAGACATACTAATGTTACTGAGAGGCATACTAATGTTACTAATGTTAATACTGAGAGGCAAAAGTTTCATTGAAACAATAAGCAACTAGAGGAGACATCAATCTTATTACAACAGCTATTGGAGACTTAAAAGAAATTAAATTACCTAATTTTCAGAATAAAGAACATGTTGCTACAGAAGGACACAACAACATTTCAACAGAAAAGAAGTCTAGCAGAAATAAGAAAATCTCCAACATATTTAAGATTATGTTGCCATTAAGATTGTGTTGTTAAGAGATAATTACATAAACTCTACTAATGACTGTGTCAATGAAATGAATTAAATTATACATGTTTTAAAAATATTCGTTGTTTCAATCTTGACATGTCATAATTAATTATTCTGAAGAGCATTAGTTGGCGCAGCCTAAAGTTGTGTGTAACCCTGAGGAGAGCTAATGTAGTGGAACAGGGGGGTACTTTTCTAAAAACGTTATACTGATCAGCTGATTGAAAGAGAGAAAATATTAGTTAGCGGTACAGTTACACATACATTGTTACTTATAGTGATGATTTAATACATGTTTAATTTATTTATATAATCTCAATTAAAAACACAAATCACTCTTTTTTTGACATCTGAGTGTTCATAACATAATATTATTAAATAATAAATAAAACTTTAATATTTGTTCAGGGATGTGTAAATCTTTATTAGTCTCTGGACACAAAAATGAAATAGCTCTACTTATCGATGAAAATTAAATGAAAAAATGAAATAGTTGTGAGATCGATTATTACAGTTGACTCAGTCGAGTCTGCAAGCTCGGTTAGATCAGCTATCTGTATTGTTCTAAATTTATTTAAAGAAGAAGTTTGTTGAATAAAGTCCTTTAGTGATAAAAGATATTTTGTATCAATTATCATGATTGTTAGGCAATATCACATTAAATAGGAATATACCTAAGGAAAACTTGTACCAAACTAAACGTGGTGCTAACCTTTCAAAAATAGGAGATAAATCATAAAATAAAACAGCGGTTAACCTTACGAAAAAAGTTTATATACAGTTTGATATGATTACAAAATTACTAATGTACATTTGGCATAAACTATCATCATAAAGAATAATTCAAGTGGATTTTTAATACAATTGATTTGGTTTATGCTGAAAAAGCGATATTTAGGATTTTAACATTTACAATCACAATTTTGACATTGATTACATCACATAAATATTACACAAAATACAATAATTTAACCCTGAGCTAGTTAACTATAAAAAATTGCAATAAATCTTTAAAGTAATATGCAATATAGTTTGAAAAACTTAGTTGCCAGACTAAGTATACAAAACTAATGATATTTAGGATGAATTCTACTTGAAAAGAATAAATTGTATTAAAAAAGTGTGTAAACTAAAATTAAAACTTTTCCTCCAATTGTATTAACGTAGTTATACTTGAGCTGTTAGTGGCAATCTTTTTTAATAGACCCAAAACATTACATGCCTAGGCCACATATTGTAAAAAAGGACATAAACAAGTAAAGAGGTAAAGGGGTAAAAGAAGTAATCAAATAAAGTACAATATGCTAGACTAAAAATATTACAAAATTTATTTATCTTCGTACTTAATACTTATAGTAAATTCATTTGGGTTGTTTTAAGAAATAATTCACAAACTTCTCACTTTAAGAGATGATAAAATATTACTGATAATATTGTAATAGAGTTCTGTCACAGTGTAGAAGAATTTACAAATAGATTGTTCAATACATTAGGGGGAAGGTGGTCATGAGGCATGTATGTAGTGTACAATATAGGAATGTGTGTTATATTTTATATTACATATTGATGTCAGTACAATTTTACTAAAACAACTGTAAAATAAAGATTATACTTATACAATTTTTAATTTAGTAAAATATTCAGTATGATTCCTGCAAAATAAAGTCATAATTACTAAAAAAATGCTTATTTTATTAAACAGATATTAATTTTATAGCCAATAGATAAAATGAGAATTGATATGAGAGAATTCAAATATGAACTAAAACATGTAATATCTCAAAATCTTATCTATGGTTAAACATGTTTCAGTATCAGCTTCCAAATATATATACTCACACTCTTTCAGCACCATCACTACAGTTCAATTTATTAGAAAGACTTCTGTTATGTCGGCTACTTCCCTTATTTTCAGTTTAACCAACTTCCAAATTCTGTAAAATTAGATAATTTTTAGACTACATGTTAAATTTCATTTGTTAATCTGAGGCCTTGTCACTTCTTTACTCCAATATCATTTTTCAATGTTTTCAATACCCCATCTAGTTGTTGAATTTGCACAGATGTGATAGTGGTATTATTCGGCTCATTGTTGATGGCCTGCGAACAGCGCATACCCGACAGATTTTTCCCCCCACGCACTTTCATATGTTCTTAGTACAGTCACTGCTAGAAGTATGGATCTATTATAAAAACAATGATCTCACTTGCCACAGTGTTTAATTGGATCTTCTATTGTGTTGTTTAATCAATTGAGTTACAATTGAGGTATTCTAAATGGTTTAAATGATAGAATATTTGCCAGTTTCACTAACATAATTAAATTTGTTCTAACCATAGTTAAAATATTTTACCATAATTGATTGATTATGTTTTGTACGGAACTGTACCTTGCATCTCACTGCCACTGGAGGGGAACTGTGGTGGGAGAAGTAAACATTCTCTCCCCTCTACACAGCATTTAGTTTGAGTTTATGATTATATTTCTTGATGTTTTATTCTTATTTCTTTTATATGAAAGCCCTAGTTGTATGCTTGGCCACATATGACCACAAGTATAGCAAAGTGAGTTTGAAACCAATATTTTGGATGTATTTATTTAACATATTAATTGATTGCATACACTATCATGGTTTTACTTTAAAAGTAAAATATTTTGGGTCATCAAAAAAGCGCAAATATAAACTAGATTGATATTGATTGATTGATAAGAAAATATAAACAGACTTGCAAATATGAAGCAAAGGTTGATATTTTTGAACAAATTATTAAAATGGAACAACAGCTTAAGTCTTAAAGATCAATTTAAAAAATTGAAACATCGATACAAAAATCAATTAATAAAGCTAAACTTATTCATAATGTTAAATTTAGTGAAATGAGTTAAAATAAGTGTAAAGCGGCACAGGTAGTAATTAAAGCCATCAACCTATATCTTAAACACGATAATATAAATTGTGTTGTGTCACATTCACTTGCATTGTATTTTTACCCACACTTAATACACTAACTAAAAACTATAATGTTTAACTTCATGATAGTCAACAACTATGAATTTATTTCTTTTAATTTTTAAAAATTTCATACCAAGAAACCAATTACTGTACTCTGTAACTGTGATAAAATACATAAAAGAATAACATTCATGCAAATGACAGCAACCTAGGCATGTGAACTAATGAATGAAGTTGAAAAAAAGTGCTGAAAGTGTTAAGTGATTTTCACCTTAAAATGTACTATCCAAGGTTGCCAACTTACGATATATATATATAGAGTTAGCTAGCTTATGGTAGGTTACAATTTCCCTTAAAATCAGGTTAGTTTGCTTTATGGCAGAAGAGTTGCAGCCTTGAGATATACCAACAGATGTTGTTTATAATGGTGATGAAAGGGTTGAACGATATGTAAATATATGTTGCTTAATATTGTGTTAGAGTTAAATATTTGTTGCTTTAAAATTTATCATTGTAACAATAGATATGCAGATTGTAAACTTATTGTTGACATTAGTGTTGTTTGGGTTGATAGGGGAATCTAAAACACTGTGATACAGTAAACAGATTTAACCTGACATGTCTAGTATTAGTCCAGTTTGTCCCCAAAAACCCAGTTTGGCAAGAATAAACTATAACATTGTACATTAAATTTTATAGTTTAATTTAATTTACAATTAAATCAATTGTATTTATATTTATATAATATACTATATAATATTATATAGTATATTATATTTAATATTAAAATATAATATACTATTATACATGATAGTAAAATAAATGCCATGTATATATGGAGGTGTATAGCTGCGCTCATGACCTACGTTGTATTCAACATATTCCAAAACTAAGACTCCCCAACTGAGAAAAAATGTAATACAGTATCGATTTTTGGTGAGTATAATGTAATTTTTATCTTAACTCAGAATAAAATGTGTTGGTCAAATAATATTTCTTGAAATCGTATTTGTAAAATTTATCCATTCTTGCTTAGAAGTGTCTGTATAAATTTACCAAATGAGCATTTTGTCATTGAGGCAATAAAGCAAAATCATGATTTGTATTGAAAAAAAAGAGAGATATGGTTGGTTATGGTAAAACAACAATCAATATTTTGTCTGAACAACTTTGTGCATACGTTTCGAGATATTATTTGTTATTGATATAGTTATTACTAATTTATTCTTTACTAAGACACTGCTGACAATTATTGTGCATTTTGAAATACAATTTATCTTAATTATATGAGAAAAATTATATGCTACATCTACTCATGGCTCTGAAGTATGTTAGTTTAGAGTTGTTAAAATAGTTAGCTGTTGCCAATATTCCAGTAACAATAGTTTTGCCTTCCTTTTATCATATTTCTTAACTAATAAGTCGATTTACTTCACTGAACAGTAAACCTATTGAAGATAGGACATAAATGTCCCCTGGTAATATTGAAAGGTACAATCTTACTTAAATTTTGTCTGATTATTTGAGATTAAAAAAGGCTTTTCATAAACTTATTTCCTCTATACATGATATGTATTATAACTAAAATATTGAGCATGCAATCCACCATTTTTATTACAGTAAAACCTATCATATTTAGCCTAATTTGGTGCCAAGATAAACTGGGCAAATTAAAAGCCGTATATTGAATTATCCTAAGAAAGACATAGCAAATGCATTGTGAATATTATGGTTGCTTTTTAAAGCCACTATGTAACTATTAAATTGTTTATTACCAAGCTGGAATTTTTTTTCGATGAACTATTCTGTAATTCTCTCTCTCTCTCTCTCTCTCTCTCTATATATATATATATATATATATATATATATATATATATATATATATATATATATATATATATATAAATAAATTAAACTTCTGTTTGTTTCTGTACAAAAAAACAGGAAAATTATAAATGGATCCACTTGAAATTTGTAAACATCATTGCATTTATACAAGCGTGCTTTTTTACATCTTTGGTTGTAATTTTCCAACTTATCTACATTTGATAAATGAAAATAAAGGTCAGTGCTGAAAAGTGCTAATGTAGCCAGCTGATTTATGTGCAAATTATAACAAAATCATATCCTGCATAGTAACTAGAACAGACACTAAGTATCACGACGAAGCTGCACATTAGGCTGTAATGTCACATGGGCGAAATCAGCTGATTTGATTATTCTGTTAAATACTAGTTACTAAATCTACCAATCATATGGAACTTTTCAGCTAAATAGTAAGCAAGCTACTTACTTCTAATCAGTTGAAATTGTAACTATTGAAATAAGAGCAGAATTTTTGTTTCAATGTCGTTTTTGTTCCACCTAGCTGTTATTTTGCCCATGTGACGTGATGGGAGATGCGCATGATACCTACCGTCTTCTTTTATAAGTACTGTTATATCCTGTTAGTTACTTCAAACAAATTCTCTTTATTCATATTTGTACAACATATGCACATAGAATAGTGTCTCTATAAATGAAAATACACAATCATCAGTGACATAAATAAACTACTTTGTTTTCCAATTAACAACTAACTAGTTTTATAATTTTGGTCGTCAGAGAAAAATTCTTGTAATGAATTATATACCTTATCAATTAATACATTTTTAAGTTTCTTACTTAATTTTACTATTATAAAAAAATCTAATGGTGTCTGTCTGTTTTTTTTTACTCAATTACGCAAAAACTAGTAAACTGCATGGCCTATCTTTATTTTGAAATTCCATCAGAGCACAACCCCAGGTACTCTAAGAAGTACCAATTAAGCCCTATGTGAATACCAATTTGACAATTGTTTATGATAATTTCACTAATCAGCTGTTAGAATAAACAAACAACTTAGTTCTGAAGAATAAGAAGTAAATACTGTACCAAACCTAACCAAAACACACTTTTCCACTCACATGTTTTAAGCGGAAGGATCTGCACATTTTCATAAAGCAAAACAAAGGTGTAAATATTGTTTATAAGTCTGTTTTATAAAACTTTCTTTTTATAAACATGAACATCGTCTAAACAACCTAGAGTTAACTTATTTCATCCATGTTTTGTATTAATGAATGCAATAAGTACAATATAAATCAAAGTAAACTCTAAAAGGACGGGTAATCTGCTAGTTTTGGCGAAAAATCAAGTAAACATCCAACCTTTATTTTTCTAACACCTAAATACATAAATAACTACTAATAGTTAGTATTAGACTAAGTCACAGCAAATCATGGCCTGGTTTAGTAAGTTTATAAAATGGCATACTAAATCATACAAATGCAATCAAAACATTGAAGCAATAGCAACTGATGTCACCGAAATTCTTTCCTAAAATAGAAATGGTAAGGCCTGTTGGATGGAAAATCCCCATTCGCTTACCACTCTTATCAGAGGCTCCAGATATCAGAGGATAGGATATGAGAGTTTTTAATGTATCTATATTTAAAATTAGTTTTTTTATAAGTTATCTTTTTAATTTGTGCACTTAGTCAAATGTATCTGAAATGTTTCAATTGTATTAAAATTTGTAGGCCTATTAAGATATATTAATATTATTCTAAAAATTAAGGATACCATAAATTAAGTAAAAATTAATAAATTATTACTAATTTTTTTAACAATATAAATAAGTCAAATATTTAGTATGGCAATGGTGAACTCTGCTGATTCTAAAAATATAAGTATGATAGTGATACATTTACAGATTGAAGGTGAGACCTATACTGTAGTTTAATATGCTTTATTGTTAAACTAACACAATTTTAACATTGCCATCAACAAAATAAAGTCGTAAATATTAGTTTAAAATTGTGTTTATTATCAAATTAAAATTGTATAAATCTGAATATATCCATCACTTTTTATAACTTTCCTTTCTTTGAATTTACTGAAACTAGACATTAAATATTTAACAGGAGTAAATTATATGGAAACAGTCTTAGGATATATTTAATACTAAATAAATAACCATATGAACAGGCTTACATTTTTAGTAGTATACATAAAAAAAGATTGAAAAAAATACAAGAGACTTTAGGCAGAAACAACTAGATTTTTCTTCATCCAGTCAAGCATTTATGAGCAATCTTGATAAGTCCAATGTATTTGGTAGCACATTCTATGAATCAGGCACTCATTGATATTCTACTAATACAATTATTTACTAACTAATTTTACACTGGGTTGGTTAACTAAAAATACAGTTACTTAAATACATCTGGTTAGGACAATTAGGTTTATAATAATTACTTGTTTTACTGTTCAAAAACTGATGAATGTAAATAAAATGATCGGCAGACAGATGGCCCCATATAGGTTCAGCAATATAGTAAAAACATCTTTAAATTATGCGAAAGAAGCATAACGTATGTAATTTCAATATGTTTTCCCATTTTTCATGTGAATACTAATTTATAATTGTTAACTTCCAATCAACATCTAGTCAGTAACTCACAAATGAGAAATGAATATTGGCAACAACTAGTTAAATTTTATTATAATGCAATTAAAACTACGAATATTTAAAGCCAAAGAATATGACTTTAATGAAGGAATAGACATACAATAAGAAGATTCAACACTTGGATATTTGCGAAACATATAACAAAAAATGTAGAAGATATAGAGTAAAAAATAATAATTTACAAATTAAAATTGTAAAACTTAGTATTTAATAATCACAGTCTTTTTAATTCTATTATAAAAATATTTACAAAGCCTATAAAGTCTAGATAACAATCATTATTTTAAATTATTAGTACAGCAATAGTTTTGATATTGGACTAAGGAGCCTATTTTCAATTAAATAAAACAATGAAAGCTTTTACAAAAATACTAAAAATGTACTAACACTTAATAAAGTTTTATTAGATGAAATATATTTTATAGTAATATCACTATGTAACAACAATATTATCAATATACAACATTCTATTTAAATGCTTATAAAAACATTCAATTTTAAATTGACGAAAATTAACAAAGGTTTTATAAAATTTACACAATTTTGCAGTCAATATTAATACTAGTAACTTTGATTTACTAAATTAATAATAATTTGGCAATCAATTAACTAAAATATTAGTTAAACCACTAAAAAGTAAATTGCCTAATATTTATAAAAGACTTGTTTGATAACAAAATTGTCTTGTAAGGTACCATTGAAAAGTTGTTGAAATGTGATATGTAGAGCCCACTTGTCAAGGTCACACCCAGCCCTTGACAGTGATGATCAACTCCTCTCATGATGGGTGCACCACAGTCTGCAGCGTTGCAGCTCTACCCAAGTTGCGACTCTTCTTGTTGCCACCAAACGTAAACCAAGTTCCCACTCTTCGACCCAGTGAGTGAGTAGGGCCATGGGCCGTTCCATTTGTCCTTTGAACTGTTGCCAGTCTTGATGAATCAGGTATCGTTAAGTCACTATTGCCTCTTTTGTAAGTCTTATCTGGAAATGGCAAAGACAGATTTATTACAGTTACAAATTAAAATACCAAATCAGATTTGAGCATTAAAGTTGAGTTTAAGTTGATATTGGTAGGTCTATTGCATACTAAGTTATAAATTTTCCATAAAATACCAATGAATTAAGTTTCCCATGAGGTTTCGCCAGCAATCATCAAGCAACACAAATTTATTTATTTGTATTTTGCTTTGGCTTCATAACCTAACCTACACAAATTTATTTATTTGTTTAACAATCCTTCATTAGGTCTTGGAGATAAGCCGTTTTGCTTCCACTTAATAACTTAACCTACACAAATTTATTTATTTGTTTAACAATCCATTATTAGGTCTTGGAGATAAGCTGATTTGCCTCCACTTAATAACCTAACCTACACAAATTTATTTATTTATTTACCAATCCGTCATTAGGTCTTGGAGATAAGCTGTTTTGCTTCAGCTTCATAACCTAAACTAGACAAATTTATTTATTTGTTTAACAACCCATCATTAGGTCTTGGAGATAAGCCGTTTTGCTTAAACTTCATAACCTAACCTACACAAATTAAATTATTTGTTTAACAACTCGTCATTAGGTCTTGGAGATAAGCCGTTTTGCTTTGACTTCAAAACCTAAATTAGACAAATTTATTGATTTGTTTAACAATCTGTCATTAGGTCTTCGAGATAAGCCATTTTGCTTCGACTTCATAACCTAACCTATACAAATTTATTCATTTGTTTAACTATCTGAATAAATACTTTGTAAATTATTTGTAATATAAATTAAAATATATCATTTTTAATGAAATATGTTGATATTAATGAGAAGTTTGAGTAGATCCACTTCAATTTAATGTGTTCAATGTGTTTACTTTATTTGTTAATTGAGGACAAATCAGTTTTGTTTGTTAAATAAGTATCCCAGGTGTTTAAATATTTTAAAGATGAAACAGACTTAATTATTTTGGAATTGTCTTTCTTAATATTATGGTTTGTTCTTAAGCAATGTTTGACAGCTGCTGATTTTTATTTCAAGAAAAATGGTAAATTTACTGTATGAAACATTTTCTTGGAATCATAATTTTGTTTTTTTGTGATGCTTTTTCTTCACAATCAACACAATTATTTAATAATTTTCAGCTAATTTTGTCTTGGGGTTGTCTAGTTTGTTATTTAGTTTTTAAATGAATGCTTTACATTTGATTTTTTTTAAATATTGAGTAGTTTAGGTCTTGATAATTGTATGTTGGTAGACGACACTTTTACAGTAATTGTCTTCTTTTTCTTTTATTTTAGATTTAAGAATTTCAAGAACTAAACAAAGTATAAAAATAATTACAAAATAGGTTCAGGGAACCCGCCGATTATTTCATCACTCAATCTCTTTTGAAACTAAAATATGAAGATTAATATTAGCACATATGATGAGTGTTGCCTCATGAAATATTGCTTTGATGTATTGTTGAAGGTGCTCACTTATTTGATGATTCAGTGAGCTATAGCACTTCTTATTGGTCAGTTGATCTGTTACCTCCACGTAGCTGAGAAATAGTGCTTAGTTTGTATCTATCATGATTTAGAAATGTGTTTTGAGTAGTTTTATGGCTTAAAGTGTTTGAAGTCATACAGATGGTTTAAGAACAGTTATTGGACATAACAATTACTAATGGAAAGGATTATTTTACATACAAAATATTTACCTCAGAAAGTAAAACAGTTTATAAAACAACTTTTACCCTACAATTTTCTGAATGGGGAGCTAATTAGTATTCATTAGTAGAATAAACTAATGTTAAAAATGATTTCCTTACTTCTAGGTTTGGATGGAGGACGTCGATAACAGCTGGCAGCTGCCATCCTAGCCAAATGTCTTGCTGCAGGAGCAAACTCCAAGCCATCTCTAAGGTCTTGCTCAACCATTCTGCGCTCTTCTGCAAATCCCTCAAGCCACTTAGTTTTGTCTTGGGCCGAACGACAGCAGAATAGCAACCACTTGTCTCGAATACAACTGTGTACCTTGATTCCATGTCGCACTGTCACCCCCAAGGTTGATTCTGAAAGACCACCAATCAACATTTTATTTTTACTCCAAGATGGATAAATACTGAATAGGATCAATAAATGTTAACTTGCTAAAGCAACCAAGGGTTATATAATATCATGTGGAAAAAACTGTACATGCCACTTATTAAGTTGGGATCATAGTCTACATTCACAGAAATGCCTAAATTCTGACCAATAACAAATAATCCAAACACTAAACATATAACTCCAGTGTTGTCTTTATTAATCTTTTAAGACTAACTAATGATTTATCGTTAGTTGGATTTTGACGTACAAAAGACCAACTAACAAAGTTTACTATTTTGTTTATTATTGCCATATATATCAGTATAATAAATTTTGCGGGCTACTAAGAATAAGTTTCTCTATTTAACAATGCCAATGAAGAACGTCTACGGCATTTTTGTTGTTGTAAATATATCACTTGGGTTATTTCCCGCTCGCTTTTACCACACACGCACCCAATACAGCTGGTGTTCAGTCTGCTGTTATTGTTCCGATAGTAGGCCTACTGTGTGTTTGTTTCTTATTGTATGAAATAAATGTAATTATTTCATAGTGACAAAGTGCTCTAACCGATGATGATGTTGAACAATTTTTACGTATTGATACTGTGTCTTTCTGATGATTCTGTTTATGTTATTGATGACAGTAGTGATGAATTGTAGCATTTTACTTCATATTATATAGCATTTTTATTTGTTATAGTAAATAAATGAAATTAACTGCAAATTAATCAGTTAGGTTGTGTATAGTAAAAACAATCATTTAGCTGCCTAATTTTCTTTTACTTTGGCTAACTTAGTCCAAGGTAAAAAAATGTATAGTAACAAACCATTTTATTTATGTACAAAAAATGTAATCTTAATTTTTTATTAATGTTTATTTATTTGTATCAATACTGTACACACTATTAGAAGTATTCTGGTGAAAACTGCAGCCTTTTATCCTTAAAAATGAGGGAGATATATTTTTTTTTAAAAAAAGCTTAAATTTTACAGAAAATTGGCTTAGCCCTACAACCATTACAAGATCAGAAACTGCTTGGTCCTAAAAGCGTTAAAGACAAACATTGTGAAGCTTTTATACGAAATTTGAGATAAGTTTTTATCACAAAAAACGTCTATCTCCAAATGTAAGGATAAAATGATTATATCATGTGAAATGAAAGGAGAGTTCAATTCATTCTTTTTATTGTATTACTAGCAACAGACCATAATATTAAAACAATACAGCAACAGTAAATGATGTTGAAAATGCACAAAGGTTGTGACTATCCGGCTGGATAGCAATGTTAGATGGCATAGGGCAGTTAGCAAGCTATGCATACAGTAAAAACAACCAATATCGGCCTACATTTGTATTATTTATTCTCCTGACTATCCAGGCCCGCTTTTGAACATTCTTTATTAAAAACTTTACTCAAAGTTCTTCTAGACCTCTACATGAACTTTTATTCAACGAGTGAAGTACTATCAGATGGGGGATTGAACCTTGGTTCCTGCACACCGCAATCCCAAACCTTAACGGCTGAGCTACCTCACCAGCACTTGAATTCTGTGGTTTGTTTCCTTTACATTGATTAAACTAGAAAATTACTATCTACCTTAGAAAAATCCCATAGTATTTTTTAGATAAATTTCAATAAAATGTTTTTTAAACTCAACTGCACATCAACACTTATCTTTTAGTGTGAAATATTTACTTGTAAATTGGTTTTGCATCCCTGTTAATACACATCCTGCTATTACTACGACCTTATGCATTATATTAAATGTAGTTTGTTTAGTGCTCAACTTGAACATACCTTTACCATCTGGTAGATTGATGACTTCACAAGTATCCAGTTGCATTCTTCCTTTAAATACAAATGTATTCCTTTTTAAGATATCCTAAAATATGAAAAAAAAATTATTACATTTATGATAAATAAAACTAGTGAACAATTCATCACTAATTTTATATTTTTATCCTAATCAGTCAGAAGTTAAGGTTTAGTTGGGGTCTCGTCTTTAAGAATTCAGTTTGTTTGTAGAGTCAATAGGCCACTAAAATCCTATTGTATCCTTAAACAGTTTATAATTTACTACCATATATAACAAAATTATGTATTAATCAAGAGGTTAAAGAAGCGTTTCTCTAAGTGTAGTCTGCGGATCCTCTGTATGAAGAACATTCATAATAGGAGCTATGAAACAATAAGCATAAATAATTAAACCATATAAAAAATTTGTTAGGATCATATAAGAGTAGCCTATTCTTGGCAGAAAAAATATTTTTCTTAAGGTAAGTAAGATTGTTGAAAAATTACATTTCTAACAGACCTACTCAATTTTAAGAAATGTTCCAGGAGTGGACCACCTTTCCTTCAGAAGATGTTCCATATAATCCCCCCCCCCAACCTTGGTCAGTGGTCCACCAATTAATTACATCTGATGTAAAGAAAAGGGTCCTTGGATTAAGAAACAAAAAGAAACACTGGGTTAAAGAGTAATTAAATGTAAAGTTAAATTAACATTTCTAGCTCTTGACACAACACGCTTAATTTAATAGACAAAATATAAAGGAGCCATTACCATTGAGAACATCGTTTGTGTGCTCTATATATACACAGCCTGTAAACCATATTGTTACGGGGTTTCTCATCTACCTACGTATCCACAGGAAGCACTTACACATACCCTTTGCACATTCCTAAAAGTTCTCCATAGAACTGACTTTTACTCCATCTTCCCACCCACTATGGGATAGTTTTCCCATACAAACCCAAGTATATTTTAGGAAAAATCTTTCACCAAATTGGCCTTGAAACCACTGCTATCTATTTTGGTGGATATTTTTCGCTGAGTTAAATATTTCAGTCTTGGCAATGAAAATTTGATTAGAGAGTACATATAAATCAATTCTGTTCAAGGAACTAGTACACCACAAAAATGTGTAAATTATAGGCCATAATTTGGGGTTTTCTGATTAAGTATCTTTTTTGTTGAAGATTATCCTATAAAGCAATGAAACATAAATATTTTGACACATGAGCAATATTTGCAAAATGTTTATTTTTTAAACACATTTTGTTTGAGCCCTACGAATGGAGACCTCACTCCCATCTTAGCTAGGAGATCAGCCTTTTTGTTGTCAGTGAGGCTGCTGTACCCTGGAACCCACCTCCACTGAACATTATTGTGTGCCAAGGCACACAAAGTTTGATAACACCCCCAAGTGACATAACTCCCATTCTGCAGGTAACTTACTTCAAGAATAAAATTAAAAAAAAACTGGATCAAATATGAGTTAATTGAACGAATAACAAAAATAAATAATAAGAAAATATAAGCAAATATTTATTTATCAAGAAAAAAAATAAAAAAGCACACAATTTATTATCTAGAGGTTTTTCCATTAAGATTAAAGCATACAAAGTTATTGATTAGATTTTTCAACTTGAGTACATTGTTTAAAAACAGACACTTTTCAAGTATATAGAAATACTACTCACATGAAGTGGCTAAACAGCTACTTAACCTACTTCTGGAAACTACAAAGGACTATATAAACCCCACTCAAGTCAAAATATTTGTTTAAACCCTATATATTATAATACAGCAAAGAGAAGCAAACTTTTATGAATTGGTTATTACCTACTGGTTTCAATTCATTTTAATTGGAATACATTGGTTAGAATTAAGTTAACTTTAGATAAAGAGTAAGCACAGTTTCATCCAGTAACAATTATATTTCAAAGTCCAAGTTTGTGTGTTTTTTAACTTTGTTTCCAATAATAATGTTGTAACTTGTTAACATAATAATGTTATTTACCAAGTAAATTTATATGTCATCATAGTATTGTTAATAAAATAAGTAACATTTTTGTTTGTCAAAAAATTTTTATTTTTAAAACATTAAATTAACTACTAGATAACAAGCTAATTTCAATTCAAATCAAATTTAGCACATTTTGGAATTATTAAGAAAACATTTCTACAGCCTCTGGAGGATTCGAAATAAACATGTAATACGATACTTTTCTCCAGTTTTCTTCTTTAACTCTAGATTGTGAGCATCAGGTGAACCAATGTGTGCTCCCTACTGCTTGGTCCTTTTTTCGACGCTGCGCAAGCTTTTTTTGATAAAATCATAAAAAAATACTAAATATGCTCCAAATGTAAATGTTATCATGTTCTTTTCTTCTCAAGAACTGTACTTTTACATACTACCATCAAAACTTACAAAAAGAACAAGTAAATAGTTACTTTCATGAAAATATTGAAAACATTTTTAAAATTTTGTATGTAAATGATAACTTATAACACTCCTTCGGAGCACTAAACATTTTTTATAAATAATTATAAGATAGCCAAATTGTTTGTTATTTAGTGCACTATAATAATATGTTGTTACATTTTAGACAAACTTGTAGTTTTTTTTTTGGGGGTGTTTGTTTACATAAAACACAAAAATAAAACAATTTGCAAAGATACAGTATGATCACTATAGGTAATCAAATAGTACACATAAAAATTCAAAAAAAAATCACCATTGAATAGACAAGACACCTGTTTAGGAAAAATAGTTATACTGTACCAATACACAAATTTTTATATTTTTGGTTTATTAAGAACAATAAAAATTTGACCACGGAAACAAAACATTCAGTTAAAAATTACATAACAATCTAAAAATAAGAGGTATGTATAATTGTTTGCTACATGTACTGTATTAGTACAATCTATTAGCTACAAGAAAATGTAAAATATATGAAAATATTCCAAAAAGTATAAAACTTAAAACACCATAAGACAGTGTGCGCAAACTGTGTAAATGAGACTAGAAAAATTGTACAAATTGTAATTATTATAAAAAATATAAAATATTTTTTAGGATTTCTTAGAACAGTAGTAACACTTGATAGAACACATATTTCTGAATAGAAATATAAAAAATTTATTACAGTAGTGCCATAAATAAGGTTTTCGTGCTATATAATAACATACTATGTCATATTATTTTCACGTAAATAAAATAAACAATCTATTTAGATTGCACAGAAATAATAAATACTGTGTTTTTATTTTTTTCTAAGATTATTATAAGTAGCCTAAACTAATACCCTATTCGTACACACATTGTTTGCTGAAATCGGATAAAAAATAAATGTTTAGGCTAGTACCTACATAAGTATCAATTTCACTTATTATTTTAGACACTAAAAACAACTTAACACATTGTACTATGACTACACTAAACACAATACATAATTTTATCCATTCAAATAATAATTTATAACACTTACAGTGAATAAAACACTCACAAAGAAAATCAGACGCGCAACAAGTAAAAATGGCTATGTCTACTCTGGCCGTGGCAATGACGAGCTCTGCTTCTTCCAGTAAAGAGAAAACTTGACACGTGACCATTGCCAACCTGCTCCACGAAATTCACGAAGCGGCACTGATCAATTCAACAACTCCCTTTCTATCTAGCTATATTTTTTTTTAGTTTATACCTCAATAAATAAATTATTAGTTAAACTTTTATCAACAGCATAAATTATGCCGTACCTCGCTTTTGGGAAATCATGTAAACAAGGATATACAAAAAATTTGTTGTAAAATGCAGTTAAGAGAATGAAATTTGTTTTGTTGGATAGAGTATTTCATTCTCTACAGACTGACATTTGGTACGCCTTATTCCATTTTCTAGTTATTCTTTAGTGATATGTCAAACATCGGCAATTTTACTCCCTCCAAACCTCCGCCAGCAAAAAAATTGAGCCAGTTTCCAGTTGCACGTTCTAATTTTATTTCCTACGTTTATAAAATGGCATAAACAAAATTATAAAAAATATAATATGTATAGAACAGAACAATATGCGTCGATTGGTCGGTAGCGTAGTTGGTTCAATCCCAGCTTCATGTGCTAAAGGTTCTCAGTTCGATCCCAATCAGAGACATAATACATTTTGAGAAGGATCAGCTGATAACCACCGGCTGTTCATTTGTCATTGGGCTATTAATTAATGACACTTTCTAAGGAATAGTCGGCCTTAGTTTGTAACAATGACTACATTCGCTCATCTACACTCATCACATTAATTCGAAATCCATATTCGCCCATATCTTGACAATCGGCGTCTTATGAATAAATAAAAAAAAAAAAAAAATAATAAATAAATAGATTGGTACCAACTTTGTAGTGATTGCTTGATAATAAACACATTTTATTGATTTTAATGCAACAGCATAAATTATGCCATTCCTCGCTCTTAGAAGGGGTCTTGTGAACAGCATAAATTATGTCGTTCCTCACGATCTAGGGTTAAAATATATATATTTGGCAGCAAATAATATCAGCAACATTAACATTTTCAAAAGCTGCATTCTTTAAGAAATATCAACATGCTATACTAAATACTTCATTAATATTTTACATATTTTGTAATAATCTCCAAAAAAGAATTGCAGCTAGAAAAAATGTCTCACAAATTTTAACTTATCATAACGTTAAGTAACTACGAGGAAGATAAATGTAAGTAAGAGTGCCTCAAAACTAGCTTATACCACACACCCCAAAATAACAAAAATTCACGTAAGTGAGCACTTTTATTTTATCGATGAGGGGATAGATAAAAACCAAATGAAATTTATAAAAATCACCACCAAACATTTGTCTGTAATAACACCAATAACAATTTCTTTATTTTATTTGGAATATTGTAGTATTACCTTTTTACAGTAAACCAACTGGTGGTCAAAGAGGAACAATGTAATGTTATTGGTCCACATTCCAGAAGTGACTCGGATTGCTTCTCCTTGATGGATGAGTTGAGAACTAGTCTCAATTAAATCTTCTCCCTAAAAAGAAAAACATATTTGTATTGGTTTAAGAAATATTTGTTTAAAAAATAAACATTTTGCAAATATTGCTCATGGGTCAAAATATTTACGTTTCATTGCTTTATAGGATAGTCTTCAACAACAAAAAATACTTAATCAGAAACTAACCAAAATTATGGCCTATATTTACACATTTTTGTGTACTAGTGCCTTGAACAGAATTGATTAACATGTACTCTCTTATCAAATTTTCCTTACAATACAATGCAATACAGTAGTAACTGCTGTTTTCAAGAATTCAAGGGTGCCATCAAAACATGTGGCATTAACTCCTTAATATAGAAAGTAGTGACTGTGAGCGTCCTCATGCATTTAAATGTTTGTCTGCATATATCCATTCTTCCATGTCACGCTGGATAGGTGCACATGGAAGAATGGCCTACCCACCCACCCATACACGTACAGTAGTATTGAACCATCCACTCACCCATACACGCACAGTGGTATTGACCCACCCACCCATACACGCACAGTGGTATTGACCCACCCACCCATACACGTACAGTGGTATTGACTCACACACCCACCCATACATGTACGGTGGTACTTACTTGTTTACAACTATTTTACAAAAAAAAGTATAATCTACTTTGTTATTTATTTATACATTTTAAAGAAGCTCATAGAAATGTTTTTTAATTGACAAATTGTGTAGAGACAAGTAACATAAACATAAAAACTGCTGTGCACTGGCAAACAGTTACTGGGTCACAGCTATTGCTAAGCAATGTTAGTGTTTCAGAGAAAAACCTGAGTTACTTTTTAATTTATTCTGTACATGAGTGAGAATGTATGATAGTCCTTTCTAGACTTTCCATTGGGATTGGCCATTGGAACCTTGCAATTTAACTCAGAGCATCAGCCTCAAGTCTCCAAAGTTTTAATGTTAATGTAGACAATGTTTTGTTATTATGATGTTTCGTACTTTGTATTGACTCAAATTAAATTATTACAGCAATTTTTCAAATAAATATTTGTGAAAGTCCAGATTTAAGCATTTTAATTATCTAGATTGAGCGCAATGTAAACATTAATTTGTTTATATTTTGATCATGGAGTGAACTAAACATTAACAGCGGTTCAATCAAAACTGTATAAACATTTTATTTTAAAATATCTTATATATATAACAATATTAGTTTAAAAAAACAAATTTGGATTTAGATATCTCAGTATTTAATATTTTTAAACAACAATTTAAAATGTGCTGTTATTTAGATGACTTACAAAGAGTTAAATTAGGCATAACATTTATAAGGTTTCATTGCAACACAATTAAAAAAACTTTGCTTTACCTCCCAGCCGTCAACTCTCTGCTGCCAAGCTGCAAGTTTTTCTAAACTTTCCATCCTCCTTTTCCTCTCATTTATTAGCACTGCTACTCCTCTCATGGCTTCCAGCGCTTCTGTGATTTTGGCATGGTCAGGGTGATCAGTCTGTAAATTAAAATATTTGAAATTACTATATAAGCACATGATACATTAATATGGTAATATAGGTGAACCACATTTACTATCCTCGAAACAAAAGGATTCACAAATGAAACTCGAATGTAAATGTTAAATATATCATTAGTTTGGAGAGAACAGCAGTTATTCTTGCCAGTTGTTACAGTAATAAGGTAGTGACAAAGACAATATTCTCTTATCAGATATACTATTAGTTATGAAACTGGAATTAACGGAAAATGTAAATCTAGTTGTCATGGTAATAAAGCACTAATAGACAGCATTCTCTTTTCACATTTACTATTAATTATGAAACTGGAAATAACAGAAAATGAAATTCTAGTTGTTACAGTAATAAAGTACTGACAAAGACAGCATTACTCTTTACACATACACAATTAGTTATGAAACTGGTATCAAAAGTAAATTTAGTCTAGTAAAAAAGAGTATTAATACCTTAGTATATTTAAGTAGCTCTGCTAACTGAAGGGGGTACTTGCAAATCCTTTGGACTGGGGTAAGGAGGTAACCATCCAAAGGGATCTCAATGAGCCCCCTCATCAGCCTGCAGGCTTCAAAGAACTTGCTGTAGCTGTTGTGTTGGTACAGCTCTTGTAGTGTAGCTATCGCCATGGGATGGCTGTTGCAGTACTCAGAATACATACGGAACCCAGCTTCCTGCAATTACAAAATATACTGTCTTTATTAACTTCAAGTAATACAATCAATATAGTATGTCTATTGAAGTACAAATTGTTTAAGGGTTTAGTAGAAGTGGTCCTCTTTATAAAAGCTATAGTTCACTAAAACTACACATGAGAATGATTGACACACTTAACAAACATGAGTAGGTGGGTAGGTGGGCCATTAATACTGCATGTGTATGTACTTGCAGGTGGGCCAATAACACCGTAAGTGATTCAAAATGTAATGCAACAGGGGGTGAAAAGAACATCAGATTGGTTCAAAAACTATCTTACTGGTAGAACTCAATCAGTTGAGATTAAAACAACTGAACATGGTGCAGAAACAAAAAGTATCAGTAAACAACTGCCAGTTAAAGGAGTAAAAGGAGTAGTTCCCAAAGGATTGGTACTTGGACGTTAGTTAGGATCATCTTTGACGTTAGTTGAGTCTATAATAGCTTTAACCAACACTGTGAGGTCACACTAAGACTCACGCCTATTATTTTTCTAGGCCTAGGATTTCAATAAATAGTGAAATGAAAGAAAATCAGTATCTGACTAATCGGTAAACTGCAGACAGAGATATAAACAACATAAATAAAGGAAGTAAATATTCTGAGGCCACTTGTTAGTCTTTTTCATTGATAGTATAAAGTGATTATTATCAGCTATGAAATCGATCATTGTACCAGTAAAACACACATGACATTGACAGTGCTGTTTATGAAACATCAATCCACAGTGTAAATATACAGGTTTTTTTTGCATAAAAGCGCAAAATAACTGCAATATAAGTACATCACTATAACAATAAATTATAACACAAGACCTTTTCCGCATACGAGCTGACATTTCCGTGAATTACAAATCAGGTTATATTGTCAACTTTTTAAAAATATACCACTTACGTGTCTTAAAAAAGTATCCCCAACACAGCTTCTGTGAGGAGCTTCTGAATCTACATGCCTTTCTAAATCTTCCAAAAACTCTTCTTGAAAGACTAGGAGTTCTTCTAAATTCCCAAAGATTGTTGCAATCTGTTCATTACTAAACATATCAGACCTCTTTTTACACTCAGTCAGGTAACCCTGAAACAGTTCAATCATTATATTTAAAAAGCGTTTGCATATAAAATAAATTGGCTAATTTACAGTTAATAAATCTTACAAGAAAATAAAATGCTTGATAGAATATATATTATATGCTTATTGAAGCTTATGTATTGAAAAAAAATAAAATTTTTAATGTTAACAGCCTTGTTTTCTACTTTGAAATAGCCATCCATGTTTACTAACTGTTCATAATCTGTTAAACAAAAACCAATAGGCATACTGGTCCATTATGTTCTTTCTATACTGGACTATATAGAAAAAATAAAACTTTTTAAGAAAAATAGAATTGGTCTCACATGATTCTTCATTAGCTATAACAAAATAATATAATCAACGGCAACTTATACTATCAGAGAATCTTATATAACTAGGCCCACTTAAATTTGCACATGAAATCTGATAGATTAAACATATTATGTATCGATTCATTTTTGTATAATTTAAATAAATTATCTGTATAGTTAACTTAAACGTGTTTTTACAGATTAATAGTTTAGCCTAGATCTTACAGGTTGACTGCTATGTCAAATTTTGTTCTAAGGCCTGACTGTCATGAGTATCATATTTGATTCTCACCAGGTTGTTCGTACGGGCTATGGGTATCATATGAAATACTCAGGGGTTTGGCTGCATTGTCAACTTTACGGTTTTGTTTTGAGCTGGTTATTAAAGATATACAAGATTAAGTTGCTGAATTATAAAAACTGATAGTTTAGGTTACATGTATTATCCTTATAAAACTATTTATTTCTCTCATTAGCAGCAGAATTGAAAAAGAATATTTGTATATATATATATATATATATATATATATATATATATATATATATATATATATATATATATATATTATCTGGCTGTAATGATCTAAAGCCTAAAAGATTTGAATTTGTCAGTTTTTTACAGAGTAATAGGCGTTTCTTGTGTACTGTAAACAAATAGTTACATGTTAGCAGTTATGTTCAGTATTGAATTGGTACTGGGTAGTAAAACACTTAAAAAAACATGTAACAAGTAAAATTATGGAAACTAATAATGTCTCAAATATGATGATAAGGTTTCATTGTAAACTATAATAAATGTAAACCTATTTATGAGGAAATTCACTTCTTACAGCAGGAGTCCATAAGTATAAAAATGATAGTTATCTATTTTCATCCGATTCTAGGGCTCTGTCCCACTGGCATTAAAGTAATTTTAGTCTAAGGCCAGATGCACACTGACTCGAACAGAACAGAACGCGACGAGACCGACTTTTTTTCACGTCTCGTCTTGTTCGTTGGTGGCCGCACACTCAATAGAACAAGTCACAACAGAACGCTAGCCATCAAGGAAGTTGAGTCTATCATTCTCGCTTGATTTTCAAGAGTAGTTTAGTTTAATCATAAAAATGCAGTTCGTAAAGTTCAAATAGTTAATCCAATAATTTCTTCTTCTTTCCAGAAAATAGACAATGCAAACGTAATGATAGATTTGAATATGTAAACTAATCCTGAATAAAACCATATTTAATAGTGATTAGTCGGTGTTCTGTAATTATATAGAACAAGGGCCTTGTCGATTTTCGGCTGAAAATTTGTTTCATTGTAGATTCATAGCTAAGAAACAAGAATATGATCTTTTTTCAGTGGAAAATGGAAAAATTACGAAACTGAGAAAAACTGACAAATATTTTTTCCCTAAATATAGCCACATGGGTACTCAAATTGAGTGGAATTTTCCCTTATCACGATTATCACAAGGTTTTTACAATCCCTAAAAAATGTGATCATATTCTTGTTTCTTAGCTATGAAAAAAATGTCAGCCAAAAAATCAGCCCCTGTTCCATGTAATTACTGATTAGTCTCTTTTATAAAAATGTTATTTCAAAACTTATTGATGGATTCTAGTTTTTATTTAATTAATTCTGAACGAAGTCATATGTAATAGCAATTAGTGACTTTAATAAAAATATTATTTCCCAATTTTTTTAATCATTGACACTATCACATTAAATCATTGGAGAGTCAAAAAGTATAATTAAATACTAAATGAATTATATTGATGCAATTAATTCTGTGTTATGGTGTTATTTTAGATTAGTTAGTATAAGAGAAGATAAAAGAGAAGTTTATTTACGTCGACAGTAATTCATTAACAATCTCACATCATCATTGACTTGAGTCATCTTATAAAATGTAAAAAAAACACACAAAAATATGGGAATAGGAGTGGTGCATGTGCAGTAAGTTTTGTTCAATAGTGTCTGGTCACAAGACAAAAATTTGGGTATCTTCGCCAAGACGCCTTCAGACGTCTTTTGATGTCTGCTGACGTTTTTTCGTCTTGTCCGGGCAGTGTGCGCCACTCCCATTTAAACCCATTCAAACAGCTTCGCCACAGACATTTGAAAGCGCCTTGTCTTGTTTTGTCTCATCTCGTTCAAGTGTGTCGTCAGAGTGCGGTAGGCCTAATGGGGTTATTTTATTAATTTAAATAAATAAATAATTTTTTATTGCAGAAGCACATGAGGACATCAAATTCATTACAATAGTCAATTTCTTAGGCTATAAATTAGGTTTTAGTTCTAAATAATATACAACATATATACACATTGTTACAGTATAGTAAAAGTAAAATAAATATAATAGTAATAAAAATAGAGAAATTTAGTCAACTCAATTTTATATAAGTTAGCAATTCCAAGGTACAATACTTAATCAGTAACAAACAAAATGACAATTAATAGCAACAAGTCACTAAGTACAAAAACATAATAGAGTTAAAATTATAACATTTAAAATATTTAAATTTACAACGCTTATTCAGACTAAACAAACATTTATCATGAACAAATAAAAAAAATAATAAGTGGTAATAATACACAGAGATATAAATCATCAGCTATCATTTAAAACATTTTTTTTTTAACTTTGTACAAAATCTATTTCATAAAATTCACTTATGCTATACAAACAATTATTAATTAACAAATGTTTTAGAAACTCTTTAAATTAAAAAGGGGAAACTCTCTAACATACAAAGGAAGAACATTGTAAAGTTTAACAGATACACAGTAAAATTATTTTTGTGTTTTACTGAAATTGCACCTAAATAGCCCTAAACAATCCATATTTCTGGTGGAATATTTATGATTTGAACCTAACATTTCATATGAGTCAGAATTTTCTTTAATATAAAAAGACTTTGGAAAACAAATATAGATGGAACAGTCACTATACCTAACTCTACGAAGATTGATTTACAGTGAGCACGCGAAGGAAGTCCACACATTAACCTAATACATTGTTTTTGCAAACAACCTTTCACAAGAAGACGTATGACCCCATAACAATGTACCATAGCTTAAATGACTGTGTATTTGAGCAAAGAAAACTGTTTTAAGACTCTTAGACTCACAGTAATCCTTAACCTACGTAACAAATAAATTCCCTTACTTACTTTAGATTCTATTATTTGAATATGGTCATCCCAGTTCAAAACCTTCATCAATTAAAAACCCCAAAAAACTAACCAGATTCTACTTCTAGCCAGGTTATTTTTTTTATTGTAAGTAAAAAGTTAGATATTGGACTTTGTTATTAAATCGGCAAAGCAAGTTAGCCGAACACCAGACTTTTACAATGTCAGATACAGAGTTTATGGTTAAATCTAACACATTTGTTGAGTTAGAATTACAACATATACTCAGATCATCAGTAAACAAATAACTATGAACCAGAGGAGACAAAATGTTGATAGGCAAATCATTTATAAAATTATGAAAATTATTGGACATAAAATTGACCCTCGAGGACTCCCTGTCCAACTGGCAAAAGACCAGATTCATCACCTTAAAAGATAACTTTTTGAAACCTTCCACTAAGGTAAGATGTCAAAAGTGACAAAGCATCTTCATTAAAACCATAAAATTTCAATTTATTTAAAAGAAGAGAATATGAAACAGTATCGAAAGCTTTAGATAAGTCAAGTAGCTTTACATCTACATTTTCTCTACTATCAAGTTTAGAAATACACTCTTTTACTTTTCACTGTATCTAGTCCAGACCTATATCCAAATTGGGAGCTGCTAAAAAGATTTCTTTGTCCAAAATAGTCTACAATTTGATTATTGGAACAGTTTCAAATACCTTAGACACAACGGGAATTGGCCTATAGTTTTCAATTGAAGACTTGTAACCCTTTTTTTTTTTGTACCGGTATCACTTTGACAAACTTGAATTCTTTGGGAAAAACAGAGTCCATAATGCAAGAGTTTATAATATGAGTTAACAGCTCTTTCAGACAATTCAAACCATACTTTAATACTAATGAGTTAAGTTATAAATGTCTAAACGCTTGCTGCTGCTCATTTTAGAAACTATTTTTTTCAATGTCAGTTACTTTTACAGAACAAAATTTAAATGAAGTAACAGGTTTTTGTAGCTTATTCCGATAAAAATTAAAATCATTAATGTGGTGTGTTTTAGAAACTTTTTCCAGTATCTCTCCAACTTTATCGATGAAAAATGTGTTAAAATTGATTTTTACTACAGCCTCTAATAACAGGCCTGTAACCTGACTCCTTTTTGACAATATCCCACATCACTTTAGATTTGTTTTTTGAGTTGTCAATAGCATTATCATTATTCTTAATTCTAGTTTCCTTAACTAAACACAATAAAACTTTTTTACACTCCTTATACAGTTTCTTAAAATTATTATAACCAAAACTTAAATAGTAATCATAATAATATTCACACTAATTTATTATGGACTACCCATAATAAAGTCTCCTTACTTTTAACTCTAGTTGGTTTGGATTTGGTTGGTTTCTCTGCTACCTGTTTGAAAGGAAAAGCTCCATCACTTAAAACTATTAACTAAGACATAAGATATTTAACTTTTCCATCAAGATTATCAAGAGATTTGTACATAAGATTTCCAATTAATCTGTAATAGCTCTTGAACAAAAGTAGAAAAATGTTCCTCGTTCATTATTCTAACTTTGTGCCCATTTGAATTTGAACGCAACAGTTTATGCTCATTAACCAGAGACCTTAACAGAACTGCCCAATGATCAGAAACTATAGTTTTTACAACTAAGCTCTCAATATAATTTTGCTTATTAATAAAAATATTATCAAGGCAACTACCATCAATATTACCCATTTTAGGCCTAGTTATATCAGATGTGACAGAAGTTAAATTAAATAAACTAAACCATTTTTTATCATAGTACAATCTAAATTGTTTGATTGAAAGTCTACATTAAAATCACCACACACCACCATATTTGCTTTGTATTTACTCAGTTTTTCTAAAAGCATATTTAAATTGTCAATGAACACAGTTAAGTCTTTACATTCAAAATTAGGCCTATATATAGCAACTACGATAGTATTTATGTCAAATAATAAAGATGCTGTAACTTCAAAAACCATTTCTGTCGACATACTATTTATTTTGGAGATGGGCCTTTGAGAAATTGTTTCCTTAACAATATGGCACATGCTCCATGTTTTCTTGTAGGTCTACAATAAACATTACTATTGTTTATTGTAGGTTACAATAGGCTATTACTCAAATTGTAACCCTTGAATTTAAAAAGATTAATCTCATCAAGAGAAATCCAATGCTCTATTAAACAGACAACATCTACATCTAAGTTGTTGACATAATCTTCAACAACATGAATCTTATTTGGAAGACCTTACACATTCCATAATAAGGTAACAATTTCATCAGATCTACTAAAGTTAGATGCAGACTTGAAAACATAATTAATATTTGAAACAGTTCACCTTTCCTTCACAAAAACTAAACTAGGCTTATCTCCATTGGAACTAAGAGAAGGCTTGCATTTAGTCCTATAAACTTATCAACTGACTTCGTGGACCGATGGCTGTCGGTCCACTCATTTAGTTTTTTGGAATTACACTGTTAGTCCCAGACAAACATAGCCTATTTTTGACTATTTTACTAATTCTCTTAGCTATGGTTTGTTTCCTTAAGGTATTAAAATGCTGCTCATGCTTTGTGTGACAATCTATACTGCAATTACTAGTGTTAATAAAGCAAGCATTCTTAAACTTACATACAATGTCCTTAAAAGTTGAGTTTGCCAGTTCTATCTCTTTGTTGACAATCAAAGAATCCATTAAATCATGACGGTGAGGCATATTTATAAAAATTACATTGGTGATTTCCAATTTTTCTATCGCAGACTCTAAGAAAGAAGCAGCTTACATGGATTCATTTGAGTATATGTCGTTGGCTCCTCCTATTATGACCACTGTGTCTTTCGAGATTAACTTTTCTTCTCCAGAATATACTCTGTCTTCTAATTGAACAACGCTCTTCATTTAATTAATCATCAGGTGTTAAATGCACAAATTAAATGAAAACTTTTGAAATAGGATAAGTATTAACATTGGGTGTTTATACTAATAAATGGTTAGCAACACAAAGTAGAATGAGGCTGAAGGCTGAAGTATCATGATCACAGCAAATGAGGTGCACTACCAACCAACATTACCAAGGCCGAGGTTACATAAGCAAATTAGTGTTTAAGTAAGGCATGCAAAGCATGTAGGGGTGTTACCTAGTACTTTGTGAATAGCAATAAGTACATTTATTTTTATATTTATTTGAATATTTTTTTATTGTAATTTAAATAAGAAGAAAACAGAAAATGAAAATAAATCTAAAAATAAAGAAAATCACAACTAAAGAGGCCAAAAATTAATTAATACAAAACTTGCAATGTTTTAAACTTAATTAATTTGGTCAAAGTAATAAGAGTTTCCAAAGTATTGTCTGCCCTGATGAGAAGGATAGGCTTGTTAATCTTCATGTGGAGTGATTTCTTGCAATTGCATTTTCGGTATTAAGGTTACTTTTAAATTTTAATTTCATAAAAGCAACTGCTCAAAACCCATATTTACACATGTAAGAAATGGCAGACGGTATCAATGCTTGATGTGCTTTCTTGGTACTACAGTATACTTCTTATTATACACACTGGATACTCATATTCAAGATTGAACCAACAATCAATTAAAGATTTAGACTAGAGCCTAGATTTAAAAATAAATTTGTAGAAATTGAACTGTTCAGCTTCCTTGCTTGTGAGAGTGTCAGGAGTCTCTGTACTGATAGGATCACTCTATACTGATTTTATTTCCCCTTTCAAGCATTATTCTCAAAGATATAGCTCAAAATTATAAAAAATACTCAGGAACACACTTTTTAAAATCGAGGCAAAAATTGTTATCACTGAATGTGCTGATAAAAGTATGATTTTCTCCGAGGAAAAATGAAAACAACTTTTTTCTGAGTTCATACACTCTCAGCAAAGTGTTACCCTGAGATAATCAGCAAGCAATGTTTTTTTAACACTTAAAAATTTTTTTTAAAAAACTTTAAATTGAAGCGCTGCTGTAAAACTAAAGATACAAATGTTCAGCATCCATGTCATTACACATTCTGGAAAACATATAGCTTTTGCTTTTAATAAAATGTAGCACTAGTTTTAATATAACACTAGTTTTAAAGTATCAAAATCTTTTCTAAATTTTTCTGCTGCCAAAGCCTCCCTGTGCATAATTAGTGAGTCTAAAGAGCGTTAGGTGATTTGGACTGAATGGGCGATTTTAGTCCTAATTAGCCTACCATTGACTGTGCTACATCTGTTCATATACCAAATATTTCCCCAGTCGATGTTATTCTCTATCATAAATATGCACACAACCTCAATTAAGTCTTTCTCAGTTGTCTCACCTTCAATCTCTTGAAATAAAAAATAAAACCTTGAAATAACGTTTTTTTAACAAATCTAACATATCAGGTTAAATGATCATCTTTGAAACCATTTGCTGCCATTCTTCTATAGCTGGATCATAAAATCTGTTGCCTTTTAGACCATTTAAGAGGTTTGGTAATATCAACATCTATACTGCAAATTCTCCTGTTGATAGTGTTATTGGATATCAGTATGTGGAATAGCTTATTTCAGCATCCTTCCCGAGCATAATTTTTGTCAAATTGACAGCATTATAAAATGTGTATTACTGTTGACTTGAGCATGTTTTGCTGTTATTAATTTTCCTATGAAAAGTCCCTTAGTTTACCATCAATACTCAGGTGAAGAGTTTAAATAACTTTTTACGTTTACTTGGAAGCATAAATTCAACAGATTTAGTTTTTATACCAAGAAAACATTGAGGATGGTCTTCACCATTTACATGAGGTTAAGTGTAAGAAAGTTACATTTTTGTCTTAATTTCACCCCATTAAAAAAGTTTTTCTATTCTACATCCACAAAAAAAAAACCCATAATCTACATATTGTAGTACTTTCTATAGTTTTATAAGTACCCAATAGAGATCCTACCTTCTTCATACATAATGATGCATTTTCTTCTTTATTGGATGATGATGTTGGCGTTAAAAACCACTTCATACTGAACATAATGACAGTCACTTACTTCACGATGAAACTCTCAGTTTGGTTAAGCGAATCCCACAGACACTGACTCATCTCACAATGTAAGCACGGTTTTATATGGAAATACAAGTTGTTTAAAATATACATAAAAGTACAAGACACTTCTGCAACATTCCACAAAAGCATAACCATGATGGGTTTGCTAAAAGTGGTGGGATATTAAATAGCTTGTAGAATATTACAATTTCTTATACTTTAACATTCAACATAAAAATGAAATCAAGAGGATAATATTTATTTTGAGTAAATCATTGTTGATAGTATTTAAAAACAGATTTAAAAAAAGTGGTTTAATAAAATCAATTTTATAATACGATATTATTAAACAAATTTGGCAAGATAATCACCACACCCTGAAGACCTTTGGTGTACACTTGGGAACCTCAGACTAAAACTGTTTGATTTTATCTCTGACTAATAACATAGAAGTCTTTGATGAAAAATTACCTCTTTAACATCCCGAAGCACCTTTACGAAGTCTCGTTCAGTATTGACTAGTTCTCGTACAACCCTTGATCTCACTTGATCATTAGAAAGAAGTGATATACTGGTTCTCCTTCGCAGCTGTTTACTGCCTCCGGAAGCTATTGCAGCTAAACAATCCTCCACAGTATCCTCTTGACTGACTCTTAACTGAAGCAAACATCAGTCAAATAACAAGTCAAACAAAGTAAAGTCAAACAGGACATGAATGGAATTACCAGATTATATTTATATTGTGCTAATATTCCTTTTGGTGTATATTTTTATTACTTAGTTAATTAATGATAATCATGGATGGAAAAAAGTAATTAAAGTGACATTAGACGCTCTTTGAATAGCAAAAATAATTATAATTCACGTAATGGAACTGACATTGAGAATTTGTTGCTCATGTCAACTTTGAAATAATTAACATTTTACTTTTTCATTGACTGTAAAAGACACATGCTTATTGTTTTGTTCTCAGAACTCAAGAGGGAACATTTTTTATACAACATATTTATATTTTGGTACGATGGCATTTGCTACAGATAATTACCGATTGAGACGAACAAAACATTTTGAGCAAATTTCAACTAATAGATCAATAATCCCAAATGAAATATGTACAATATTATTATTAAGTTATAATAAATATTTTTGTTTCCTGTATTAAGTACATACATGTTGCATTATTAAAAAATGTAGTATTCTATGACAGTTAAAATGGCTTGGTACCGGGAAAAATGTAGTGGGCAATGGAAGGATTAGAAGTAGAGATAGGCATCAGCACACTTGAAAAGATGAGATCACACATAAAAACAATCATTTAAAACAGACAAAGGAAGTTAAATATTAAAAAAATTAAATTTGTATAGTAAATATAATAACAAAATTACATTTTTTAACTTTATCAAGCATTTGAAGATGATGTTAATGACATTAAAAATCAGTACTGTATTTTATATTTTTGCAATGACCATGACCATATAATATAAGCAATATTTGAATAAGACATCAATTACGGTACCTGTTTTTTAATTTTTTGTATTATTTTTTTAATTTCTTTTATCTGTCCATAAAAAAATACAATAACACATTGAAGATAATTAAATACGTGTTTAAATATTTTTATGAATGTTTCTTGTTTATGTGTGATTAAGGTGATATAATCAAAAATCAAAATAAAAATACCTTTATTCATAAAAGTACATACAGAGTACATTGAATAGTGTCATTTACAAGAAACTAAATATAAGGACCTACATTAGAATACATTGTTTTAGTTGCAATCTTCAAACTCATCAATTGCATACAGTGTCAAATCAATTAAAAACTGTTTTAGCACTTGAGAAAATTTGTTGTGAGATTCAAAAGTTCTTATATTATGAGGAATATTGTTAAAAAATTTGAGACCGTTAAAATATATATTCTTTTTAAAAAACTGTAATCTATGTTGAAAAAATATAGTTTCATTTTTTTTCTTGTGTTACAGTTATGTGTCAGATTTGAATGTCTTAAATTGAGTTGTTGATTCTTTTTAACATACATTATTGTTTCATAAATATATTGACCATATACTGTTAATATGTTTAGTTCTTAAAAAAATTTGTTTACAGATGCATCTGACTTTAAGTTAAGCATAATCCTAATTGCTTTTTTTTGAGTTTTTAAAATCCTATCTAAATTTTCTAAATTTTCTTTCTTTGTTGCACCATAAACACAAATTCCATAGGTTATATGAGAGTGTATATGAGAAAAATATATCTGTTTTAAAACTGAAATGCTACATATTACTGACATTTTTCTTAATGCATATAATCCAGAGTTTATTTTACCTAGAATATAATTAATATGGCCATTCCAACTCAATGAACTATCAATGAGTAATCCTAAGAATTTCATTTCCTCTTTTTTTTCTATTTCTATATCATTTATGGTAATTTGAGGATTAAAGTCACTTCTAGTCTGCCTGGTTTTAAAGTGTACATATTTAGTTTTCTCTGGATTAAGAATCAAATTACGGTCATTAAGATGTTGCTGAATATTTGCCAATTCGACAAGTGACTTTATATCAACATCTTCTTGTGAATTACCAGATATTTTTAGGGTTAAATCATCTGCATATAGACATACAGATGTTAAGAGGGAAAACCTTAATTTGTTGTTCAGACCGTTTAGATAACATATAAATAGTAAGGGACCAAGAATTGATCCTTGTGGTACCCCATACTTCACCGGTTTTAATGTGGACCTACTTCTTGTAATGGTTTTAGAATTTTTGAACATTAAATACACATATTTATCATATATGGACTACAGACATATGAAGAGTGTTTGCTCATATGAGTACTGTGAAGCTGCTTTTCCTGTTCAGTGATACTAGTTCATGATCAGTATTCACAGGCAGTGCCAGAGGTCTCTCAATCTCTCTATCTTTCTTCATCCCAGTGTCTGTCTCCCTCTAGCACATGCTGTAATGACTAATAGCTGAGTTAATAGTAACCAAAACATCTTCAGAGCACTTATTTGAAACTAATCACAGACACGAAAATATATTGCCTTGGACAGTATGTTAGATCTATAGTCAATGTAACTGTCAAAATATATCAGAAAGTTAAACAAATTTATATTCAATAGCACACTTACTCTCACAAATGCTGAAGGGAACCAGCCGGCTTGGTCACCTCGTGCCCCCCACCACCAGTCACGGTCCAAAGTGTCTAGTACCTCTATGACTTCCCCCGCCCGGAAGGCCAGCTCCTCGGGTTCCATGGCAACATGGTCCCAGACTGCTTCGGCAAGAATTACCACATCTTCATCCATGGCCTGTAACAATCATAACATTATACTTTATTTCATTGGTCCAAGACAGCTTTGGCAAATATCATCATATCTTCATTCAAAGCCTGTAACAATCATAACATTATACTTCATTTACGTGGTCCAAGACTGCTTGGGCAAATATCATCACATCTTCATTCATAGCCTGTAACAATCATAACATTATACTTCATTACATGGTCCCAGACTGCTTCAGCAAGAATTACCACATCTTCAACCATAGCCTGTAACAAATCATAACATTATACTTCATTTACGTGGTCCAAGACTGCTTTGGCAAATATAATCACATCTTCATCCATGGCCTGTAACAATCAGGACAATCCCTTAGACCAGCGGTTCTCAACCTTTTGGCACTGGCCCTTTGAACACTGAAGATAGCTCACGCCTCCCCTCCAGTCAATAATTGGTTGGTTCAAGTTAGAACAGTGAAATTATGAAACTGACGATGCTAACTCTACGTTAGCAAAAGCTGGGATGCAAAATAAAAATGCAGATATATTTAAATACGAAAGTTTATTTGTTGGTTTAGAAAGTTTTTGTTTTTTAACAAAATATTTATTTTTTTATTTATTTATTTTTTTTTTTGTTTCCTCACGCCTCCCCTGAAATTCTCTCACGCCCCCCCAGGGGGGCGCGCCCCCCAGGTTGAGAACCACTGCCTTAGACAAATAATATTTACTAAATAGATATATTCAGTATATGAAGGAAACATATATACCACATTATATTTCAACAATTACACATTATGTTACATTATTGTAACAAGACAATGATGTAGTGGTAAACAAATTTGAGTCAAAACTTCAAATGAATAACCTGCAGAAAAATAGATCATATATATATATATATATATATATATATATATATGATTCGTATGAGTCGTATAAGAGAAAACAACCTTCAAGTATTGTTACTATCACAACACAGTAGAGAGCATGCTAAAAGAGTGGCCCTACATTGGATCCAGCAACCCTTCTGAATTGCACAAGTAGATAACCACAAACTATTACTTTGTTCTATAAAGAATGCAGCAAAGAAACAAAACTTATCATGAGCAGCTGAATTGAAATGTGTCAACGGAGTTGTAATAGAGAGGCCACAGGAGTTCAGCAAAGCTTAGTGCCCATGTTCTCTGGCCCCAATATAGGCTGTCCACACTATGTGTGTAAAGCATTAAGCACAAACATAAATTATAATTTGGGGGGGGTTAATCAAATTTATATAACATAGGAAGTACATATATATAAGATGTAAATGAACTATGTAGTTGGTTAAGAGTTTGTAAAGATTAAACTTTATCTACTTAGAAAGAGCATTAGTAAAACTAGCAACTAGCAAAAAAGGGCAACACAAAGAATTAATATAAACTAATGATTAAACATAATACTTAATAATCTATGATATTATAGATTATTAGAACAAGTCAATAGAACACGCCACATGTTAAGGCGTGAAAGATTATCTAAAATAAATAAAGTATTAAAAGATCAAACCTTGTCACTGAGGTCATTCAGTGAAATATATTTCATCATGGCCCTCCAATGATTCAGATTCTGAGAAGCTTCACTAGGAGAAATATAAGATGAATTTCTTCTTCTTGTGTTGGATTTGCAGTAAGGTTCACTTTCAAACATTTTACATGACTTTGATGATGTAGAATTCAGTTCAAATGAAACGTTCCTTTTTTGTTGAAGTGATTTTTGGTTAATTTCTGAAGTACATTTATTGAATTTCTCTACTGAATCTTTTAACAAGGTACATGTGTTATCGAAATCATCTTTCTCAATTTGAAACACACTTTGTTCATCCTGAACACAAGACAAAGGCTTTTCAATAGTTTGAATACTAGCTTTAATTTTCTCTACTTGGATACAAACAAACTTCAAATCCAATCTTAAAGTATCCATGTTTCTTGATATATCGTTTTTAAAGTTTTTAAACATTGTCAATAAGTCTTCATCTTCTTCTACACTTACAAATGATGACAAACTTTCACTTTGTGACCGCCTCGCCATTTTTAAGTTTATTTAAGCACTGAATTATATTATAAAAGAAAACTAAATTAAGTGTATAATAGCAATAAGAAATAAACTCTAATACTTCTCTCAATCAGTAAAGAGAGAAGACTGTGTTGTAATGATATTTCACTTGTCTTACTCAATAGCTATCTTATCACCCGCTCACACCTAAAAATATATATCCACTACAACCTCTGGAATTTATCAATCTTATCAATTCAATGATAGTGAAATTACACACCTCAGGTCTCTTAAGTCGACACTAATCTCCAATACAACACCTCATTATAAAGAAAAAACGAATTACCTGCTCAAATGACTTTTTCCTATCAGTTAGAGATGCCACTGATGACTCAGAGTCTGAAAGTAGTTCATCATCATCTGATGTCACTCCTCGTTCGTCTTCACTTAAAACATTACTGCGTCCACTAGCTAAGACAAATTTATACATTGAAACCATTTCCTATATTTGATACCATCTCTTATAATACTAATCAAAATTATGTTATACCTTATAAAAAAAAACACACACATTTTAAATTAGGAAAAACCTTCAATATTAACATTTTAAAACTAAATAAAGTAAAAACTAAGTGGTTACCAATAAACTCTTATGAGAAAGAATCTTGTAATCAAGCCAATAGTATGTTTTCTCTTAATATGAAATTGGTGCAGAAGAAAAAAATTTAAAAGAGGCACTATGTAAAGATGCTTGCATTGTGAAGTGTTCTAATGAGCAAAAACTCTAATGCAAAAACCATCACTGTTTAAATTATCATTGAAAGGAAAAATGATTTCTGTTAGGGCAATTTTTAAGCACAATAAATATGTATTTGACATCTCTGAGTATAATAATAAATAATTTATTTTCCAAAAAGACATGATCATGCAAAATAAATAATACAAATTTTTCCAATCATAAAGCAGATTTATAGTACATGATGTGCTATATATATATTTACATAAGCAAATGTTATGAAATAGAATGAAAAATATCTTTATTTATGTTGTGAAGTTAGGACCATTTAGTCCTCTCTTCCACTTAACCACAATGTACTGTTACCCATGTACACATTGTAACAGATTAATATTGCTCAGAATAACCATTAAATGCTACCATTGATTTTTACAAGGAAGGACACAGATAGATGTATCATCCAATGTTAAATTTTGTGTCTCAAATTATCAGTTGTGTTTGGTAAATAAAGAAGTGCTAATGTAGTCCCATTTAAATCAAGAGACACGGTAGAGTCTCGCACCAAGTAAGTTCAAAAAAATTATGGACAAAAGTATCAAAAATAGCTGTTCTTAAAAAAGCGATTTCGCATCTCATTTACAGGAAAACCAGCAATTATGACGTCATCCAAAACTTATTTCTTCAATATCATGAAATGTATTAAATATTTAGAAAATTCAAGACCACTTTCATTACACAATACGTATATAAGGAATCGAATGACAGGTTGATGACTAAAATCGATTCATTTGTTAATGAGATATCATTATATATTATTTCAAGATACGAGGTTTTATTTCCCTAGTCTCCGTCTTCTCCTTCAGTTTTTGTTCAGCATTCAGGTGAGATCGGCTCTAGTTGGAAATCTCAGCCGTAGGTCACAGCTGTCAAACGTTCAATAATAATAATATTATAAGACCACAAACAAAAACACTGTGCAGTAGCCGATTTACTGTGCAACTATCACACGCAATGAAGGTTAATGTGTGACAGCTGCTGCTATCGAAAATATACAACAGCTGATGCTACACTGTACATTATCCTGTGATTTGTTTCATTAAACCATTCCTAAAAATAAACTGTGTTATTTTACTATTTTTATATTATATTTTATATTATTAAACGTACAATATGTTTTAAAGTATTTACTTTAGTATAGTGTATATATACTTTTTGTAGGATGAAGTTAAGGTAAAGTTCAATAGGATGGTCAGGAGGTAATGGTGGTGGGTCAAAGCTGGAAGAAGGATTGAAGCACGCTAAGCAGGTTTCAGGCGAATTGGTAGGACTATGGGCTCTCCCATCAAACATAATCCCCAGCCTCTAGCATGTCTCTGTTGCCTATAAAAAATATATGCAAACAATTAAAAATAATTATTGTTGTTGTCAGAAAATGACATTTACTGACCAATCAGATCACAGGACTAGCTGACCAATCAGATCAAAGAACTGACTGACCAATCAGATCACAGGATTTACTGAACATCAGATAACAGAACTGAAAGACCAATCAGAGTACAGGACTGACTGACCAATCAGAAAACGGTGTTTACTGATAAAACAGATCACAGAACTAGCTGACCTATCAGACCATGTGACTGATTGATCAATCACAACACAGGACTAACAGACAAATCAGATTACAGGACTGACTGACCAATCAGAAAACTGCATTTACTGACCAATCAAATCAAAGGCCTGAAAGCAAATCAGATAACAGCATTTACTGACCAATCAGATCACGTGACTGACTGACCTATCACATCACAGGACAGACAGACCAATCAGATTACAGAACTGACTAACCAATCAGAAAATGGCATTTAATGACCAATCAGATCAAAGGATTCACTGACCAATTTGATCACAGAAATGACAGACCAATCAGACTACAGGACTTACTGACCAATCAGATAACAGAATGTACTGACCAATCAGATCAAAGGATTTACTTACCAATCAGATCACAGAACTGACAGACCAATCAGATAACCGCATTTACTGACCAATCAGATCACAGAATTTACTGACCAATCAGATCACAGAACTAGCTGACTAATCAGATCATGTGACTGACAGACCTATCTGATCACAGGACAGACAGACCAATCAGATCAAATAACAGACTGACCAATTACATCACAGGATGTATTGACCTAACAGATCACATGACAAGCTGACCAATCTAATAACAGGATTTACTGACCAATAAGAGCAATGCATTTATTGACCAATCGAATTACAGGACTCACTGACCAATCAGATTACAGAACTGACCTACCAATCAGAAGATGGCATTTAATGACCAATTAGATCAAAGAACTGACTACCAATCAGATCATCAGATTTACTGACCAATCAGATCACAAAACTGACAGACCAATCAGAAAACTGCATTTACTGACCAATCAGATCACAGAACTAGCTGACCAATCAGATCACGTGACTGACTGACCTATCAGATCACAGGACTGACTGACCAATCAGATTACAGAACTGACCAATCAATCAGAAAATGGCATTTACTGACCAATCAGATCAAAGGATTTACTTACCAATCAGATCACAGAAATGACAGGACAATCAGAAAACGGCATTTACTGACCAATCAGATCACAGAAATTACTGACCAATCCGATCACAGGACAGACAGAGCAATCAGATTACAGGACTGACTGGCCAATCAGATTACAGGAAAGACTGACCAATCAGAAAACGACATTGTTATAATGACTAATCAGAATCACAGAATATCAAGATACAGGGAAGGCTGTAAGCATTGTTTTATTCACATTTGATTTTAAGGGTTCTGCTCTATTTAACTTGATGATTTCAATGGTAATCTGAACAGTTATTTTATTTATTTATTTAATTAATCTTCAGAAAACAAATGAAATAAACACGTTTAAAATAGGCTAAGTAATATCATTTAGTGTTTATTGTAATAAATATGTATAATCACAAGCAATGTGAGTGATACTGTAAATAGATTTAATATTGTTATTTTACGTTGTACACTTAACTTACTATTATTTGTAGTCAATATTTACTGAATGAGGTGTAATGAGCGCAGCAAGTGATGGGGTTGCCACCTGAAGCGTACAGGAGATTCCCTAGTAATATATAAAGTTACAACTCATTTGCAAGAGCAGAAGAGAGTCTGTAAATTAAAGTACAACGTTGCCAAGAGTATTAGTGGCACAACAGGAGTTTTTGTTTCCTTGGCCAATAAAATACTAGCAGAAGGAAAATAGGCAGTGGCTAGAGGACAGTTACACTTCTCAACACCAACCGGTAAAAAAAAAAAAAAAAAAAAAAAAAAAAAACAAGCCATTAGAAAATAATTGCAGTTGTCGATTTTTTTTATTTGTTTAATTAGAAGGAAGATACACGATTTCTATGTTGACCAAAAATTATGCCTAGCTTAAAAAGATTAAATGAAGTACTCCAGGATGAAGGTATTTTGCTTTATGGAAGAAAGTATGTGAGGATGTTTTCAAGGCGAATGGGGTTCAGATGGAAAAAGCTAATCAGCTTGGAAAGTTCGGAATGAAAGCCAGAATTCGCTGCATGTAGAGGACAATATATAATGGATATTAAGCGCCATAGACAAGAAAACAGACATATATATTGACGAAACATACTTGCATGCCTCATATTCATCATCTTTATTTTGGCAATGACAATGAAATTGGCCAAGTAAAACAGATTGGAAAGGGATATCATTTAATTATTTATTGCACATGCTGGAGGAGAAGAAGTGTTTGTGAAAAAAGCATTATTGACATACAAGTCGCATAAAAAAACGGAAGATTACCACGATGATATAAACTACGAAAACGTTTCTAAGTGGATACTTAACCAGTTACTTCCAAACTATTCATAAAATTACAACAGATGTCGGGCATGATATACTTAGATTACCTCCATACTATCCAGATCTTAATACCATTGAACTTGTCTGGGCCCATACTAAAGGAAAAGTGGTTGAGTGTTAAGCAACTCTCTAGAAACCATGCTAGCACTAATTAAACAATTATTTGACGAGTACTTATGTGAATATTGGAAAAAGTGTTGTGAACATGTAATAAAAATAGAGGACATGTATAAGAGGAACAATGGTTTGATGGATGATGCTGTGGGCAGTTTGATAATAACAGACAATGGAAGTAACTCGTCTGATTCAAAAACAGCTGCTCTGATATGAAATCAAACGATGCACAGTTAATTTCAGTTTATGTAAGCACATTTTATCAGTACAATTTATTACACATTTTTTTCAACAGCTGACATAATGATATAAACGCACAATGCTATTGTTATAGAAAAAAAGGATTTTCACAGTTTTGAAATTTGAATTAAAATTTGTAATAAACTCCTTCCTTACTGAATGCTTACATAATTTGATGAAGGTTTCCTCTAAATTCTATGCATTCCGCGTTAACATTATTGTTGAATTTTGCTACTATTATTTTTATTCGTATTTGTTACGGTTATTTTTAAGTAACTGTTATGGATAATACTGATTTATAAAAATCACCGACTTTATCAACACCAGTATGTGGTTTATGAAGGGAGCAATAAAGAAGGGTAAGATGTGCACTCTGATTTAGCTGAAATGTTCTTTGTTTGTGGTAGGGGTGTGCGAGTAGCTTGAATTTCAAACTCGAATCGAAATTCAATCAAACTCGAAAAAAATCGAATCGAGTTTTGCCATATCTTTGAGGTAAAACGCTATAATCAAAACAAAAGTCCCATTTGTATGATAGATTATAAAGATAAGCATTTTATGTAGGCAACTCTATTTAAAATATGATCATAATATCGTATTCGTATCCGGAGATGTTCTCACGATGTATCCAGATTCGTGATTCACGCACACCAGTCACAAACTCTCGATCGTACGGCCATGGTGATTACGGCGAAAAGTATTCCTGTTATTTATAAAAAAGTCACATCCAAATAAGCTGTTCCAAATAGTCGTCACTAGTTATTCATACAAAACGTGATAACTGATCACAAAGAATCAGTTATTGAATCTTTTCAAAACTTCATTACATAACTTTTTCAAACATTTGAAATTAACAGTTGCATTCATTTCAGGTCAATCCTTTAAAAGTTCATGACTAAAACTATTCTAAGACTGACAATTTCAGACAGATTTAATTATATCGTGTTCAATCTGTAACAGAATCTACGCATGGAACGTAAACTATTGAAATTGAAAAGCTATAATAATTTGAGATAGAATGCCAGGAACGGTTTCGTTCCGGCACCGTTACTAGTAAAATAATGAAATAACGATTAATGTAGCTACTACCAGGACATCGCTGACTCAATTAGTCCCAATATAAAATGTACTGCTAGTTGTGGATTCGACTTTTTATCCATTTTGTTTTGAGTTTTTGATGACATTTACGCTAGAGATGAGAATTACAGTTACTTTTTCGATAACCTACTCTGTAATTCTATTGTGTTCTGGTGACGTGTTATAATAATCTGTTATTTTTGTAACCTGTTATTCTCAACGTGTTGATGTTCCAGACAGTTATTCTCTTATGGCCTGACGTTACTAAACGGCTCGAAGCCTCGTTACAACTGGTCTAGATAACGTTTCTAGTTACCAAAGGTTATGAAGTTGAAGTAATGCTGTATGTTACGTTACGATAATGAGTTATGGTTGTTACCACTCAAAGTCCGTTCTGTTATCGATAATTTAACTGTAATATGCAAGAGTCTTAAGTTTCTTTCGTAGTTAGTGATGGGATTACCTGTTCTTTAAAGTGAACAGTGATAACCGTTCCTGCTCACTTGTAAGACCTGTGATTTCAAACAGTGATTTTGTTCTCTTCACTCCAACTGTGATTTGAACGTCAAATCACTTACACCTACGACCTACTACACCAATCGGGACGCTTCAAGGTTATGTATTTGAGGTGATCCAAACTTTATTAATTATTAAGCGAACTAAATAAATAGTGTTAGAGTGTGTTTACTTCATTTCAGTGTTTTCATTTTTGAAAATTACTCGACTCAAAAAAACTTGAACTCGAAATTATGTCTAAAAACTCGACTTGACTCCTAAAATTGCTACTTGCATGCCCCTAGTTTGTAGTTAAGCCTATTATACAACACATAACCTATTATAAACACATAGGTAAGTATTTTCCATCAATATAATTGTTTTTCAAAAATTTAACTAGCAAGCTAATATGAATGTCCTAGTAACAATAAATTCTCATAATATGATTTTTAAATTTAAAGTCTAAGCTAAAGAGGATATTTTGTGCTCTTTCAAGTTTAAATTTTATAATCATTACTACGTTAAACATTAATAATTGGAATCGTGTGATTATTGACAAAAGCCATTCTGTAAAACAATATCAAACTGAGAAGCACTGAGTGAAAAAAAGGATTTTAATTTATTTCAAGTAATATTAACCATTTTCCTACTGGCATAATCAACTCTTAACTGTCCTTGACACTAAACATTTACATATCGGCTGTCAACACTCCCATCCTAGAAGTTGCAACAACTATTCCGCCCACCAGACACTCTCACTACCGCTTTATCGATTAGACCCTCGCACCAACAGCTGATTTGGGATTTAAACTATTTCACTCTTTTGATTTTGAGAGATTCAACTCAGTTGTTTTATTTCTCTATATATGCAACAACTGACAGATCACCAACCTACCCTAAACACAATCAATATCTGAAAGCCAACCATCAACTACATTTTGGACAGAGGAAGGTTAGGGTAATAGATTTTTCTTAGTTAAAACGTTCAGTGCGGATGACCCGCCAGGTCACGCAATGACTTGTGCCGGTGGCGCCTGACCCGCCCACAGACCATGGTGCTGCTTTGTTGTATAGAGGAGTTGATGACCAATATGTGGGTCATATAAAATCAACTTCAAACATCTTGGATATAAAACCACAATAGTAAGTGAAAACATTATTTTTACATTTCAGCTTGTAGGGATATTAGCTAGTATTAGACAGCCGCAGTCGATGTGTTAACAAAAATACTAGTACCAAGAAAAAGAATAGTATTACGTTAGGAATTTAAGTTAACTACCTGATGGTTTCCTCTTCATCAGTGGTGAAAGTTCATTAATACCTAGAGGTTGACTCATAGATCGCCTGAGTTGTTGCGGACGACCACAATATCTTTTGTAACTGAAAGCAAAATAGATAATTGCAGTTATATAAATAACAATTTAATTATCATTTGACATTTAAAATGAGTCACTTGTTAGGCCCTCTGAGACACAGAGGTTATACTTATAAACCTTAGATATGTGGACTCAAGACAAATACATAATTGGCACATATGAAAATGAAATCAGTATAAATTTACATTGAACGTTCACAAATATGTGTACAGGGTGAAAAAAATATAGAAACGCTTTCAGAACAATGTTATTTTTTCCATAGATAATTTGATAATTGAATTTTTTAAATAATTGTGTTCCATAAAGTGTAATTTACTTAAAACCGTTCAATAGCGGAGAAACATTATTGTTCAAATTAGTTACTTTGACATTCAAATGAATGCTACTCTGGAAAAGATAAACCTTTCGAAGTCCGGGTTGTGTCAATTAATTTCTCTTGATTTCAATTAATTTCTCTGAATAGACCTTTCATTTGATACTTAACTCGACCTAGGCTTAGGTGGAAGGTTTTGGTTTAACTCCTCGTGGGCTGTCCCCCCGAAAAGATGAAATGTTGCTAGTGGCATAAAAAAGTATGTTCTTTGTAACCATGATTATATACAAGATTTCACTTTTACAAGTGAAGTCATACAAAAGTTGTGAAGTGGTTTCCATATTGTTTTTCCACCCTGTATATGCTTTAAAAAACAGACACGTGGTTAACACTTTGAGTGCTGGTCCTAAATAGGGAAGCCATTTTTGGTAAATTTTAAAAATTCAATAATTTAAAACCATTTAACATAGAAAATTTTTACTTATATGTCTGGATTCTATATTTCTTCTTCTTTTTATCAGTATGTAATTAAAAATCACATTTTTTTCATCTCATATCAGTATTTTTAGTAGTGTTTTAGCAAAGAAAAAAAATCCCACCCAGGGCAATTGAACATAAAAAATAATTTTGAACATAATTTTACAAAACTAACTAAAATAAGTAAAAATAAGTACTAATAAAATACATTTTTATTTATATGGACTATTTACACTTTGAAATAGAGTCCACTCACTAAGTGATAGTTCTGAAACATAAAGACAATAGCAGTGCAGTCTATCGGCTACTACAACTCAATTGTCCTGGCTAACAACAGTAGTGTACGCAGTCTAGCGGTGAAACGGCTCACTAACATCACTAGAGACCATTTAGAGTACCAGACTCCGTATTTACACTCAATAGGCCATTTAACAAAATTAAAACATAGATCCCGTAAAACTACGAGATCCACATTCTTCGGAAGCTACACTACTCTGTAAATATATGGAATCTGCAGTCAAAGTGTTAAAATAAATGTGCAAAGTGAGACATACACTGTGATATTACATTAATGTCAATCAAAAATACTTGATGGATAGAGCATAGTAAACTCATTACTTTTTAATACATTTTCAGCAGTAATAAAATACTTTATCACTTAAAACTCAAAAATTTTTTAACTGTACATTTCAATGAGAACTAAAGTGCAAATTAGGACTTGTAAAAGCATGAAAAACATAACTATAGCATGAAGCTAACTTTTTGTATATGTTACTAGTATTAAACTATCAGAATTGTATAACAGTAAAAGTTAGTAAATAAATCCTTTGAAGTAAAAACACAACCTCTTGTGTGATGTATCAATTGTTCCTCTTCTAGGACTTATTGTTGGCCTCATTTTCATTGGCGAGGGAGTAGAAAACATTCGCCGGTAGCTATTCCTCATATCCCAATTGAAAAGCCGCTGGCCTCCAAGGTCTGAATGAGTCCGTCTAACAGGGTTATGTCCACCCCTCTTTGGCAGAGCTCTGGCCTGTAGATCAGCCTGGACAAGGAATAGAATGTTTTTCATCTTAAAATTCCATGTGGATATTAACAAGGAAACATGTATGCATCAGAGAAAAAGACTTTACTTTGGATATTCGAAAATAATAATAAATTACCAGTCGGTTGAATAGCCTAAATGGTGACTTGCAGTATTTATTTGTCATCATTGAGACACCAAATATGGGATATATGGGTGAATATGAGGGGGGAATGTGTGTGGAAAGTGTAGATGAACCAGTGTAGTCATTATTATTATTATTAACTATGGTTGACTGTTCCTTAAAAAGAGCCATTTATCAAGAGCCCAGTAGCCAGGGCGTCTAAGGAACTTACAGCTTTACATGGAATACGAAACATGTAGTATTGATCTGATTTTTAGCTAACTGACAATCCTGATACTAATTTCTCTTCCTACACAACATATGGACCCTGACTAACACCCAACATGGACACCTCAGACTTTTTTAGTAGTGTCCCTGCTGATGGTAACCATTGAGCGGACACTTTGTCAAGATTAAGAGCACAGAGCATAAAACCTATATAATCTCCATAACACTTTGCCCCCAAGTAAATACAGGTACAGCACTGCGCCATTAGTGACAAGTTGATAAAAGATAACTCATAAAAGAATCTTTCTATTCTATTCTCAAAAATGTACTATACATTATTATAAGCACATACTCTTATACATATAGTGACAGACATGTAAATATTGTAATTTTTTTGATAACTAATTCATAAACTTCCTCTATTAACTTATTTTGTTCCCTAGTAGAGTATATTTCTATTCACAGATTGTGGTTAAACACCCACTCTCTTCATATTATTTATTGAAAAATAATGTCATTTTTTTAATGGACAAGTGGTCCTAGGTCATCGTAACAAGAGACCTCTCTTATTTGTAATTTATTTAAAAATATTCACTACTCTTAAAAACAAAATAAAATAAAAGTACTAAAAACTACATCCTTGATAACTTGGATCTGAAAGGATGGGAAAACAAAATTAGTTATTGAATATATTGATTTTTCTAAATCGTTTTGTGAAACAGGGTTCAAATAAAACAAAAAGTATTTTAATTAATGTATTTTTATTGCTAGCACTGAACTGATAAAATGCACCAATTGCAATTTGCATAAACAATTGAAAAATTGAAGATTTAAAGCTTACTGACTACTTTTAGTTAAACATTAGTAAATTAGGAAAAGTGAAAACATAAGACTAGTTTTCTTTAATGACATTTTGCTTCCACCATTTGGAATACAGCAATAGCTAACTGTTTTGAATGTTTTCTAATATTCTACAAAAAAATTATTAGTTGTTGTATATTTGTGATGGAGGTACTTCAATAAGAAGCAAGGCAAGAAAGTAAAAAGTATCATAGTGAAGAAAATAAACAGTGGCCAATACTTTTAGAATATATAAAATGATATATTATAGTTTACCTTTAATTTATCGATTAGAACTTGATTAATTACATCAGAAGTAGGTCGGGAAGGTTTTCCCTCACAACTTGACGCTGTGCCTCTTCTTCTCACCTTCAAATATAACAACAAATTTACATATTTTTAAGTAACAGTAAATTTAAAAAAAATTACACAATCAAATAGAATCCAACTTCCCAATATAGTATTTAACTATAAAATCACTGATTTTACTTCACAATTGCATTAAAAGTTAAAATTAATATATTTATATGAACTTTTTTCAGGTACAGTTAGCAGAAATGGGTCTGAGGCAAAACAAGAAAAACATCAAACAAAGGAATATTGAGGTACAGGGAGAAATGTTGAAAAAGGAGCAAAGGGAAGGTATGAAATATCCCTAGGAATAAAGGGAGATCCAGGAGGCCTTTCTGGAAAGATTTTTATTACTATTATAGGACTGATGTTTTTTTACATTTAACCTTTTGAAATATTCACAATTACAACAAAAACAGTTTCAAAAATGAAACATTCTTAGTAATTAAGACTGTAAAAAGACAATTTTAGATTATTATCATGTTTGAAAACATACTGGCGTTGTAATATAATTAAATATTACATGCATTACAGTAACATTTTTCCTGCCACAACTATGTAATAGAGAAAAAATACATATGAACTGCATGTTTATACAGGATTTAAGATAACAAAAACAGAACACGATATACTCCAGGGTTCAAGTTGTTGAACATGCTTAAAACTACACATAATGATTATGTATTTAACAATAGCATTTGAAAGTTCCGTTTATAAATGATATTTATAACAAATTATCGATCATGGTATTGGAAAATATTTATTTACTGTATACCTACTGTACACGAAGAAAACTGAATCATTAAACGATTGGTATACCAGCCTGTTCACTTGATGGCAGGAAGTTTTTCGGTACATGTGAATGTGAACGTTACACAATCGTTACACAAACCTACACAAACATTACACAACACATATAAGTACTAAATGTACAAATTGATTTTGGATGGTTGGGTTCTGTTAAGGATCCCTCTGGTCTGAGGAAGTTAAACGTGCACCGAAATCAATCACCATAACATTTGTACTTATATAATGTAATACATTTGTGTTGTGTGACGTTCGCTTGTACCAACAACTAAGATACTAAGAAACTATTATCGGGAATTTTTAGTTTTTTTAATATGTACAGTCCTACACTTTTCAAATTCAAAGAAACATAGCTGAGTTGAAAAAAAAAACTGTTTTGTGGTGAAAATAGCATTTGAAAAATCCCTTAAAATTATTATAAAAACTGTTTCGAAATTGAATCATTCTTCTTAATTTAGTCTGTAAAAAGACAATGCTAATGTTTTTTTACAGAAAACAGAAAACATGATTTTCTTAATCATGTTAATTAAACACAACAACAAAATAAAACAAAGTATAATAGAGTAGTATATTTGGAGCCATCTGAAAATAAGGTTAGTTAATACAGCTGATATTAACTGTAAAAAAATGAGTGTTTTCCGCAAAATATAATCTGTCCTAATTATTATTTTAATATCAGTCTATTACTCATTATAGCTGTGTAATATAATTGATATACTTACAACTGGTGGGCTGTCCATTTCATCCAGAGGTTCTTCATCAGCAAGGTGATCAGTGTCATGCGACTCAGAACTATCTCCCCCTCTACCAACCATCTACACACAAACAATCAACATTCAAACACATTTTCCTCAATTTCATGCAATTTGCACAGCCATTATATCAGGTGTAGTAAATTATATATTCAGTGTCCAACCTTAATATGACTATCGCCTGATATATTCTTCCTTAAAACAACTAAACGTTTATTTATACACTTATTGTTTACATGAAAAACATTTATTTTTATTCAGTAAGACTTTCATGCATAATAAGCTCATAAAATGGAGAGTTCATTATTTACAATATTTGTGGTTTTAGTAATAGAAGTCGTTTTATCTTTCTGAAACACCATGATGAGTTTAGTCAAACTTCCTCATCATAATCATCAATCATAAAGATTGTCAATCCATTTTTGTAGATTTACTACCATCACTAGATAAATTACCATTACTTGAAAAAAAAGTAATAATAAACACTAAAACCATTTTTGCACTCAGAGTAAACCGTTATAAAACAACCATAAACACAACTTAATAGTAGCTTTCACTACTGTTATTAGTGCCTAAAACCAGCTGAATTAAACTAAATTTCATCGCTAAGAAAGAATGTTCTTCTAAAAATAAATGATAACCCATAAATGTTTTAAAATTGATTCTAATTCCAAATACTTTTTGATGGGGCAGCTAGCAGCAGCATCGTATGGAATATAGTCTGTCGTCGATATTACATCATCGCATCAATAACATTTGAAATCACCAAAATTAAAATAATGTTCTTCCATGCATTAAAACTCACAGAGATGTATGGAAGAGGATTAATTAGTTCTGGAGTAAAGAAAATATATTTTACATTATTGGAAAATGTTAAGACTTAGAAATCTATGAGAATTTAATGACAAAATTGATTTCAGTCTTAGAAGATCATCTGACAGTAAATCCTACCAGATCTAAATCTATTTTGTCATTAAATCCTTAAAGATTGCTAAGTGTTATCTTTTCACAGTAATAAAAAATATTTAAAGCAATCAAGAATAAAAATGTTAAGGATAATATATAGTAGCTGAACAACTCTATCCTTTTAACGCAAAGTACTGTCATAGTATAAAACACCCAGTAGCAACACTCCAATTAAAAATGCGTGACAAGCACGACCACGACACTAGCAATTTTAGCGACGGAAGCAGGAAAATGCATATTTCTGCTTTGTATTTACATCCACAGCTAATATTACTAAACATAAAATAATCTGTCATGGCCTTTTCTATTGATATATTTCACTTATTTGCAAGACACAATGCAAAACAACGGTATTGAGGTGTTTTGTTTGCTCCTGCCATTAGGAGCGCTAGCGTCGCACTAGTCCTATAGCATGCAATGGGAATGTCACTACTGGGTGTTTTATACAGTGGTACTATCAAACTGTAAAATATCTGTGCTGCACACAATAAATACGAGGTACGTCCAGAAAGTAAGTTCCGTTTCCATTTATATCCACTGCAGCGCTGCGATCGCAGTTCCGCGCATGCGCGGCAGACGCTCTGTATCAAGGAGAAGAAACGTGCGCCATTTTGAGATCGCTGTCAGTCTTGTACGCTTTGTTGTGCTTGTTTAAAATGTCGGTGTTGATCGAAAATCCCGCCGCTTGTGAAATCAGATCTGTGATTCGTTTTCTGAATGCTAAGAAAGTGAAACCGATTGACATTTATCGGCAAATTTGCAAGGTTTACGGACAAAATGCGATGAGTGGTTCAATGGTGAGAAGATGGGTCCGACAGTTTAATGAAGGACGTAATGAAGTGCATGATGAAGAACGAAGTGGGCGTCCATCTTTGATTACAGAAGAACTGGTTCACACGATTGATGAGAAGATCAAGGAAAACCGTAAGTTTACAATGAGTGCTCTCGCTATGGAATTCCCCCAAATCTCACGATAATTAATTAATGAAATTATTACCGAAAAACTGAAATTTCAAAAACTTTGCTCATGTTGGGTACCGAAAATTCTTACTGAGCAACACAAAACACAACGGATGGGTAGTGCACTTCAGTTTTTGAACCGTTATGATGAAGGCGGTGAAGATTTTCTGTCACAGATAGTCACAGGAGATGAAACTTGGGTTTCTTATGACACCCCAGAAACTAAGCGGCAATCAATGGAATGGAGGCACACTTCATCTCCAGCAAAGGTTAAGCCGAAACAAATCTTGACACCTCGAAAAATCATGTGCACAGTGTTTTGGGACAGGAAAGGCATCTTACTGATTGATTTCTTACCGCGAGGTCAAACAATCAATGCAGAAGTTTACTGCGAGACACTGAGGAAATTGCGCCGCGCAATACAGAATAAGCGCAGAGGATTTCTGTCCAAAGGTGTTGTTTTTCTTCACGACAATGCACGACCACACACTGCAAATGTGACGAAAAACCTCATACAGGGATTTGGCTGGGACGTGTTTGACCATCCTCCGTACAGCCCTGACCTCGCTCCTAGCGACTTTCATCTGTTCTTACATCTGAAGTCTTTCCTTGGTGGTCAACACTTCAACGATGACGAAGAGCTGAAAGAAAATGTTTCCAAATGGTTGAAGACACAGGCGGCAACCTTCTATGAAGAAGGCATAGAAAAACTTGTGCCACGCTATGACAAATGCCTGCAAAATTTCGGCAGTTATGTAGAAAAGTAGTTTAAGAGTTGTAGATTTTAGTGCAATAAATTTTTTTTCTGTATCTGTAGACAAATTATTTTTATTACCAAACGGAACTTACTTTCTAGGCGTACCTCGTATGTTGGCAATGCAGTCTTGATTATAAACAAATGTTAGATCTTATTTATAAGTAGTTGTAACTCAGCTGACTAATATGAATAAAAAATTAACCTAACCAAATAATGAATTAATTAATTTATCCCCTATAAATATACAATAATAAAACAGAAAAACAGCTTGGCATTACCTGACCACTATTGTAATGTGGTCAGTGGACAACATAATACAAACAGATTTCTTATCAGAGTCCAACAAAAATTCATGTTGATATCAGCCAAGCTGCTCTCCTTGGCAACTAACTACACTTGACACTGATAAACATAATACTTAACCCTTTAGGGACTGAATGATTATATTTCGTCATTTACTTTTTTCCCTTGAGGACAAAATGACAAAATATGGTCATTACTAAATTTCACGTTGAGGACCGAATGGTGATATCCCGTCATTCGAAGTTTGTTACATATTACATCCAATTTACAATTTACGATAACTTGTACGTCTTTGGGATGATATGCACACGTTCGAGAATGTTTTTTTTAACTTCTGGAGCCAGCTGTTGGAATATGACGTCAATGAAAATAACTGACAATAATAAACTAATTTAATTTTAACAAACAAATCTGACAGTATTAACAAAATATTTCATGTCATAATTTTTTTATTTTCAATCCGATTGTTATAATTTTTTTCTTTGTATGTAGGTGATTAAGTTTAGACTTCAATAACATAGTTTCCCACTGGTAAACTATTTTTGTTTAAGAGCTGTAAGCACACACCATAAATAAAAAAATTTTAAAACAAAATACACTTTTTGTTGACAAATTATAAATATTTAAAAATTATGAGATGACGTTATGGACATTATTCTGATAAAGTACTCAATTGCAAACATTCTGGTCAAAGAAGTACCCTTGTATCTTTATTAGAATACATTTTATAAATAAATTGATAAAGAAAGTATCTCCAAATTTTCAGCCTAAATATTTTATATGTCGCACTTGAAAAGTGAGTTTATTTATTTATTTTTTGAAAGGGTTAAGACAATACAAACCATTTACTTATGAATAGATTTATAATATGACTTCAATATGAATTATAACATTTTACTCTAAATTGTATTCTTATTCAAATTACAGAAAACTAAAAAAAAAACTATAACTATAAAATAAATTGAAAAAAATATACATAGCTATTTACAGAAAACATATCAATATACCCTAAACACATAATTATTACCAGCAAAGAAAATTAATAAATTCTGAAGACTATCAATATGCAAACTACTCTTGATATCTTATTCCCTTACTTGAAAAATTTGACCTACAGCTATTTTTTATAGTAAGAAAAGAATGTGAAAGATCTTTTTAGTAGTAAAATAAATTGCAATTCTCATGTGATAGTAACAGCGCCTTTAACTTGCAACAAACAATTCTCAACAAAAGTTACTAGACATTTTAACGTCGAAGGGCAATATATTAAAAAAGTTGGACCATTATAAATAATGACGGTTTCAAAATAGATTTGTTGACATTGGAAGTTCTGAACATTCTTCTAATGTAATTTAATTCTGTTGTTCCTACATTACCACTTCTAATGTAAAAAAGTCTAAGTACTTTAAAAATTAATAAATGTTTTTTCATTACATTTTTCGGTAATATTTTTAACCGAAGAAAATTTGGGAATGAACTGTCTCGTCTCTTATTAAGTGAAATTATTCTTATAAAATGATTTTGTACCACTCTTAACCTCTCTACTAAATATTTAAATGTACCCCCCCCAACAAACTATTCCATACTGAAGTCTTGAATCTATTAAAGCAACATACAATATTTTTAATAAACTTTAATTGCAAACATTTTGCAAAAAATAAAATTTTCTCGTAGCTGATTTAGTCTGTTTTGCAAAGTTGTAATATGTCTTTCCCATGTTAATTTTGCATCCAACCTTGCCAGTTTGGTGCAGTTTAAGAAACATAATTGGGAAAATTTGAACACGAACTTTTGAAAAATAGTCAATAGAGAATCCATATAGTTTCCAGGACAGGTGCATGAACCTTGAAAGGATATAGGTCAGGACCATCAAGGTCATAGTTTATGATCAAAGCAGTTAGAAATGGCTTACTGCAATACTAACTCTTGGATAGGTAGCTTCAGAGTATAAATAGGTGATTGGTTTGGAAACCCACCAGAAACTGAAAAGAATAACTGACGATATGTTCTACTCTTTGCTATTAAGTGGAACATTCAGTTATTTCAGTTTAACCAAATGATTGTGCTTGTACTAAATTATATATGCAATACAATATCTTTAACTTTCTTAACAAATAATAATTAAAATTGACAAAAACTAGTTTTAACAAAGAATAAACAACCTCAATTTGTATTCCACTGTCACCACTATTGCATTTAGCATTCCGTGCTGATTTTTTGCTCTTTTTCCTCTCCTTACTAGATCTCCAAACAAGAGGCCCAAACCTGAAATTGAAATAATGTACAAATCCTCTTGCATGAATTGAAAAAATAAAATTGTGAAGCTTGTTAATGGATCCATCTCTCATACTAGACTAAGAACATAAAAAGTACATTAGGGTACTACTGCATTTTATAAAAAAAATTACTATGATAATTTAACAAGACAAATTAGTTTCAATGGCTCACCCATTCAATAAGATGTTTTGGTTACATATAAAAATATAAAAGAGGACCCTTCCTTAGCCAATTATAATATTGAACATCACCTCCGATAAAACACTCATTGGCCCACCCACTCATACACGTACAGTGGGATTGACCCACCCACTGACTCACTCATACACAAGGTGGTATTGACGGACCCACCCACTTATCACATACAATGGTATTGACCCACCCACTCACTTATACATGTAAGGTGGGTATTGACCCGTTCACCCACCCATACACGTATTTGGTATTGAGTGGATAAGTTAAACAGGCCTAATAATTATTGTTTTAGGCCTGCCGATTTTAAAGAGCATACATATTATATACAATTTTAACCATCCAGAATTATTACATCATTTTCAACTTTAGTAAACAAATGTAAATTTACTTTTAAGAACAACAATTTATTAGAAATAAAACATTTACTTATAAATACTAAGAATCAGATAGAACAGATGACAAGTGTAACAGAAATAAATCAACCATTTGCATCCTAAAATATTCATGGGAATTTCTGATAAAATGACAGATTATCGAATGGAATAATCTTTTATAAAGACATTGGAAGTAAAAATGTAATGTCAACATCAATCAATGTGCCAATATACAGGGTGTTCACTTCAAAACTTCCCACATTTGTTACTTCAAAACCTAAAAACTTAGAAGAATTTTGTTTAAGGGAATATTTATTACTCATTGGTGGAATCAACCGAAAAATATTTTCAAAAAAGGAGTGTTATCCCTAACCTCCCCACTGCCCCAACTGAAAATTTTCAAATTGCAACCCATACCTTGTAATACCTCTAATGAAAGCACATAAAAAATGTAGCCTTTTGATACAAAAATTTAAACTCGCACAAACCGTTCAGGTTCTGTGTAGAAAAAACCCAATTTTTTGGCGTTTAAAAAAAACCCTTTTTGACACAACTTAAAGATAAATTTTAATGTTAAGACTTTGTCAAAGTAATAAAACCTGCCTAATTAGAAAATCTTAGTGAAGTTTTAATCAATTTAGTCATAAAAAATACAAAACCCTACATATACTTTTACCGATTTTTGTTTCTTAAATTAGCTACAAATGTTCAAATAGGACGATATGGTATGTGACCACTCTTTGGAAATCCCTATAAATCCTGAGTAATTTGGCATAACAAGTTTTGAAATCGGTGCACAGGTTGTGAAGTTGTAGTTGAAATAGTACATTTTTAATTCATCATTAAGGTTTCTTTACACTTTCTTTTAAAAACCCAAGAATTAAAATGTTGCAAACTACTAATAAAAAGAGATATGGAAATAGAGTTTTAGAATAATTTGCTCAAGTTGAAATCAAGTTTAAAAAAAATCCTAGTAATTGGATACGTTACATTGCTGCTGAAACTGACCTATCTGCTGGTTTTATCAACAAAGCCATGAAAATTAATACATTTTCTCCTTTATAAAATGCGATTTTGTCACAAACTTAATGAAGATGACTTTGATCTTCTACAGTTTGTGAAGAAATGATTAAACTTATCAATAGGACTTTTGAAAAATATTTGTTTCAGTGATGAATGTACGAGGGGTATCCAAAAAGTAAGTTTCCCTGTTCTGTAAAAAGACGCGTGCGTAACACAGCGTGCAGCTGTGGGCGGGGATATTTAGCGCGGTTCGGTTGGCAACAGGTGCGCCGGTCACTGGCGCATTGTCACGCTGCTCAGTCAGTTGCTGCCCAAACATTATGGAGACTCCACTGCGTTCTGCCGCCAGTTGCGAAGTCCGTAGTGTTATTCGTTTCTTGACCGCCAAAAACGTAACTGCCGTTGAAATTCATCGTCAGTTGTGTCAAGTGTATGGTGAACATGTTATGTCCGTTCAGATGGTCCGTCGTTGGCGTGCAATGTTTTTGGAGGGAAGAGAAAATGTTCATGACGATGAGCGTAATGGCCGACCGGCCAGTTCTCGGCAACCAGACGTCATTAATGCTGTACGAGCAGTTATTGACAATGATAAGCGAGTGACTCTCGATGAAATTATGGGTAAACTGCCGTCAAGTTTTGAAGTTAGCCGATCATCTGTGCACAATATCATGACAGAAGATCTTCAGCTTGCAAAAGTGTGTGCAAGACGGGTGCCTCGCTTATTGAGCAATGCCCATAAACAACAACGAATGGCTGCTGCCCAGTCTTTCTTGCGATTGTTTGACGATGAAGATGAAAACCTTTTCAGTAGAATAGTCACTGGTGATGAAACATGGATTCACCACTCAACTCCAGAAACCAAACGCCAGAGTATGGTGTGGCAAAAAAAAGGAGAGGCAGCTCCTCAAAAAGCCAAAGTTTTTGAGTCAGCAGGAAAGGTAATGGCTACAGTTTTTTGGGACTGCCGTGGAGTGTTATTGATTGACTATCTTCCTCGTGGCGAAACCATAAATGCAGAAAGGTATTGTGAAGTTCTCACCAGACTTCGGCGGGCAATACAGAATAAACGGCGCGGACTTTTGTCGCGCACGGTTCTGCTTATTCACGATAACGCCCGACCACACGCTGCTCGTGCAACAATGGAACTTTTGAGGAAATTTAAGTGGGATGTTTTTGGTCATCCTCCATACTCACCAGATCTTGCGCCTAGCGATTTTCATCTGTTTCCGGAGCTCAAAAGACACCTTGGCGGTCGGCGATTTGCCAACAGCGATGACCTTCAAAATGAGGTGGATACTTGGCTTAAAAATTTGGCGGGTGAATTTTGTGATGCTGGAATAAAAAAACTACTTCCTAGATACCAAGAGTGTTTAGAAAGGGATGGTAACTATGTAGAAAAATAAGGTATGATGTAAAAAGTTGAATAAATGTGTTTCAGTTATTTTTTGAGTCTTTTTAACTTTTTCATAATTAATGGAAACTTACTTTTTGGATACCCCTCGTACATTCCAACTAAATGGTTTTGTGAACAAACATAATTGCCGTTATTGGTCTGAAAACCCCCTCACTTCTTTGTAGAAGGTTTAACACAATGGCCAGCCAGTAAAGATAAATATTTGGGCAGGGATTTTGGGTGACACTATTGTAGGACTCTTGTTTATTGACGGAACATTGAATGGAGAATCATATCTAGATTTGCTTGAAAATGCAATTTAACCTGTTTTATAGAAACCATTGAAAATAAGGAAAATGAGATGGAACAGTCAAATTTAGATGAAAACATTCTTCGTTTCCAGCAAGATGGAGCCCCTCCTCATTATAATCTTCGTGTGTGTTAATGGTTAAATGACCATTATCCTGGCCGGTGGATCGGTAGAAGTGGAACAATTGAATAGCCTGCAATATCACCAGACATAAGTCCATTAGACTTCTTTTGTGGGGCCATTTGAAATTTGTTTTCAAAACACCCCCAACTGATATTGAGGACTTAAAACAAAGAATCGTAATGGAGTGTAGAAGCATAACAAGGGAAACCTTCCAAAAGGTTATGTAAGAGTTCAAAAACAGATTGTACAACTGTATGAATAATAATGGAAACCAACTTGAACATTTATTGTAACATGAAATATATTAAAAAATTAGGATACCATAAAAAGTACTATTTCAACCACAACTTCACAGCCTGTGCACCGATTTAAAAAAATATGTACACCAAATTACTTGGCATTTGAAGGGCTTTCCAAAGAGCGGTCACATACCATTTAGTCCTATTTGAAAATCTTTTGCTAACTTAAAAAAATCTGAAAAAAATATGCGTAGGGTTTTATTATTTTTTATGAATAAATTGATTTTAACTTCACCAAGATTATCTAATTAGGTCGGTTTTATTACTTTGACAAAACATTAACATTAAAATTTATCTTTCAGGTGTCAAAAAGGTTTTTTTGAAAACGCCAAAAAAATTGGGTTTTTGTACACAGCACCTGAACAGTTGGTGCAATTTCAAATTTTGTGTACCAAAAGGCTATATTTTTTACGGGCTTTCATTAGAGGCATTAGAAGGTATGGGTTGCAATTTGAAAATTTTGAGTTGGGGTCAGTGGGGGGTTAGGGGTAACACCCCTTTTTTGAAAGTATTTTTTTTTTTTGATTCCCCTAATGAGTAATAAAGATCCCCTGAAACAGAACTTCTCTAAGTTGTTCGTTTTTGAAGCAACAAATGTGGGAAGTTTTCAAATGAACATTCTATATATAAAACTAGATATAAATTTGAAAACAAAAAATACTAATAGCATCCAGGTTGCCTCAAATCTCAATAGCGTGAATGTATAGATTGCTTATAGATTTTACACACAACAGAACAAAAGTTGATTGAATATATAATTAACTAACTACTAAATTACCTGACTACAAGCCTGCATTGAATAACTACTTTGCTTACTGACATCAACTAAACATTTTCTTTGTAGTTTAATTTCTTGATACATTTAATAGTTTTTATACTAATATCTCTTAGTTAAAGACATTTTTAAATTAAAAACAAAATTTTTCCTTGCACTGTAAGTAAAACATTTAAAAAAAGACATGAAATATATAAACTTTTAGTTTTGCAAGGCACTGGTCTGTTTTCAACCAAAGCGGCAGATCAGAACTTATAATATACTTAATCGTTCTGAGTTAATCTGAACGATTAACTCAGATTCAGGATTTCTATCTAAAGCTTTGGCTTAACCATGAGGGTTTGGAAATCAAGCTAACAATTAAGAGCATCTTTGTGTTCATTAATTTGTTGATTCAAATGACAAGATAACGATAGAAGATCTATAGTAAACAACATAGATTAAGCAACCTAAGAGCAAAACAAACAACTAAAACAATGATATAACTGCTTGTCATTAGTCATTAATGACTTAAAAATAATTTCAGGAAGAACTATGGCACATACATGTGTCCTTTGTTTTGCGAAGAACCAGCACATACCTATTTAAGAAAGAATATCAAGATATAAATACGTTCCAATTGATATATTTTACAAAAACATTTTTTGAAATGTCAAAGTAAATTTGTTAACAAGCTTTTAAAAAAACAACTGTTAAATTAAATAATTATCAACATATATTTTTTATGTGCATATTTTTTAAATGATGCTGTTATTAATTTACTTTCTTAAAAAAGTGCATATACTGCAACAACTATTATTTGATGTAAAATGCATGATAAGCATAAACTGGAACTGGAAAAGTATAATTTTTCTTAGTTAAGAATAGAAGGCGTGAAAGATTAAAAAAAATTAACGAACCTAAATTTCTCTGAAGAGTCGTCCTTAGTAAGAGGGGGTGTGAGTCGCGTATCAGGTGGAGGGGATTCAGGGGGAGGTGGTGGCAGGTCCTTATCCTCCTCATCATCTTCTTTGCTGTTGCCTCCTCCTTTCTTGTAAAATCTCAAAGAGAAACTTTTCCGGAACTTTTGCAGGACACTTTCAGTTGAATGACCTGAAATTTAAATGGCGCATTATTAAATAAGATTATATTTAATAATGTGAAAATCTCTGAAGTAAATTATTTGAAACAGTCAACTTAAGGAATAATGCTTCAGTTTATGAGTGATTAAGTATTATCAGTTGAGGTATTTGTAAATATGACTTATAAATATATTACCTAGAATTAAAGAAAGCAATTTATGATAGCATTGACAAATTGCTTGATTAATATTCACTTAACCTACTGAAATCATATGAAATTATATACCCTTTTGAGGGTAATAACCTACATTATAAATTAGCTACAGCTAAAGAAAATAATTTACCTCCGTATTGATTAAAGTAAATATTAATGTGACTGTCTTAAACTTATTTTCTTTTTACATCAATGCCAAAAATCGATAAGAATAGGGTTTTCCCAAGAAAGAAAATTGTATTTTACTTTCCTTTAACATAATGCACATAATTTGGCCTCGTTTTTATCTTGATAGTTTTATGAAGATAGTTTCATAAGTAAGAAATCAATATACTGTTACTTCTAGACACTGAGGGTGTTCATCATGCCGAAGCTTAACACCAACAAAAGGTATTTTCATTTTCTGATTAGCAAGTCCGTTACTTGGATAGAAACAGGTCACATTTGTTTTCAATGGCTTGTGTTTTAGCTTACAGGTTTTTAAATATTCCTCGAGGACTGCAATGAATAAACTTCCTTAACTTTGTAGCAGAGATCAATTAAGTAACCAATTAATATTCTATATTGTACAATACATACATAAAAAGTGTCATATTTTACATTTACTAGGTTAATCCATTCATAAAATATCCATTACAAATAAGAACTTGTAAACTTATTATTTAGTAAAAATAAGATCTTTCTTATTTTACATTAATTTACTTCTCCAAATACATTTGACATTTCTCAACTATAAAACTAAAAAAATTCTTGGGTTGCTTTTGTACATATATTGATAAATTATTTATTAAAAATTTAAATACGAATTTTGATTATTGAGTGTTAAAAATCTTTGGAAAAACTTAACTAATGAACAAAACTCTTGTTTAAAAGAAATTATTAAGTATCTTTTTGAAAATAGTTATTATTTATGTTATTTTTAAAGTAGCTGGTAAATGATTTAAAAATTTAACCACCACGTGAATTATTTGTTTTTTTCTAAACTGAGATAATGATGAAAAATGTCAATTTGTTACTTGTATCATAAGAATGAATATTGCTTAATAATCCAAAATTCTGTAGTTGATCTTTTACTCTAATAATGCAATCAAGCATGTACAGTTAGAAAATTCAACTGTGAATATAAATATTTTATCAAACCCTCTGCATCAAGGTTTAACATTATTCAGATAGCCTTTTTTGAAGAATTAAAATAAAATTCAAATTCAAAATACCTAAGGCATGCAAAGGTTGTATACGTCGATTAAATTCTGTGATGGTGGTATTTAAAGCAGAGGAACTTTCATCCAAAATTGGTGCCAAAGCTTTAAAATAGTTAAGATGGGCTTGAATGATAAGGTCGGTATTCTATATCGAGATATTTAAATCTGCTTTGTTTCTTCATATACATCTGCAGTCACTGGTACTCCAGCAACCAAAAATGTTTGCTCACCTTCTAAGTACCCTTCTAGAAAGAAATGTTTATCAATGCAGACGAGCTTATAATTTACATCTATACATAACAACTACTATTCCCAGAAGTGTGTCCAATTCTCAATGTACCCTGAGAATTGGACTTTTGGTTTTACCACGGGAAGTTGAAGTGAATGAGTGACCCACTGGTGATCGATTCTGGATAACAGATATAGGAGTTGGTGTTGTCTGTGCATTCATAATGACATTTCCTGATGATGTCAAATTGGGATCTGGCATTTCCATAAACTGAGAAAGATAGCTCTCTTAGCAGTGTCAATATACTCTCCACATCTCTCGATATTAGTCTCATATTCTGTATCTGTCAGGTTTTCTTGTATAATGCCATCGAGAGTGATGAGCCTATCTTGGGCTTCTTGAAATCTAATAAGATTGTATTCATATTCTGAAATATCAGTGAAAGTTGCACTATCTATTGCTGTATTGAATTTAGTCACAGTCCTTTCCCTTTTTGTCCCAGTGTCTAAATGTATATATGTATAGGTATGTATTTGTGTATGTGTATGTATATATGTATGTAGCTGGAGGAGTGTGCATTGTTAATAGCTATATTGTGTATGAATTGCTGTTTGTTTTTTTTTTTTTTTTGTATACTTTGTATATTTATAGGTAAATGTGTTTAGAGTAGGAAAGTGTAGTTTCGATAGTTTTGTCTAAAATAGTTTTATTTAAAATAGATGTAGGCATAAATATGGTTTATAGTATAGTTACTATATTTAGAATGTGTGTCGTTTAGCTGTATTGTGAATGAATATTTTGGAAAAGAGGGTACTAGGGTCAAGTTGCAAATATTTTTTTGAATTTATAATTTTGTTCTAACACTGTTATTTCTTTTATTCAATGCAGTATGTAAATGCCTCCAAACAGGCTTTGCCTTGGAGGCCAATACTTTATTTTCTCGGATATGTGGGTTTGTATGTGTAGTATGAATGTTAATTTGCCAAGGTCAGCCAGTACTGATATATTGTATAAGTATATAATATTCTGTTATGTATGTGCTGTATTACTACATTTTATAGATTGCTCTACATTTGTATTATACGTGTTAATATTGTTATTGTTATTGAGAAATAAAGTTTATTCTATTCTATTCTATTTTTCGTTCCTTTCCAAGTGCAATAAGTTCTTTTTAGAGTTATTGCCAGTCATCAACAGTATACGTGAATCAGTCAAAAGTAAATACCTTTAGATTGCATGACCTGGTTTAAGTTGTTTCGGGTACCGTGTAGTATAGAGACAATTAACATGGGGTCTTACCTTATTCCTTCTGGAATGGGGCATAATAATTAGTTATCTTATTCTTATATATGAGACGCCGACACAACGTTATTGGTATTTTAAGGCGAATATGAATGGTTATATGAGTGTAGGATGAGTGTGTATGAGTGTAGTCTGGTTACTATCTGAGTTCAACTGTTCCTCAGAAAGGGCAATTTATTAATAGCCCAACAGCCAGGGCTTTTTTTCAATTAAAATATTCTTTCATTTTATAATGATACGTATTAGTCTGAATGTGTTAAATTTCCTGGGTTTAACACCAAAAGTTAAGTTTCGCGAATAAACTTAACAAACACTTGAAAAGAACAACTAGTGGTTTTAGAAAAAATAAGCCATTTTATTACAATATTATTTGACAGCTGTTTGGTTTTCAACAGTATGTAAACAAAGAGTGTTACTAAATATAATACATAGATAAATCACCTGTGCTTCATTATGTTTCATTTCTCCACAGAAGGTGTAACGTGGCTTAGTGTATTGAATTTAGTTCTGTGACAGATTATTTTATTATTTATTTTTCTGTAATGTTTTGGTACGTACTGATGTACATAAAATTTATCACAGTAAATACTTTCAAAATAAGTAGTATCTGCCAAGGCTACAACACAACTTAAACATATTTAACATGCAGTAATGAATGAATAAATGCCTAGTTAATATGTTGGTTTCAATGAACAGGGCTCTCTGAAATAAAAAAAGTTACAAATAACGAAATAACATAATAACTAAGGTTAAAAAAAAAAAATACTACGATACCAGCAACTCCACCGGTTGGAGTGCTATTAGTTACGTTCTTGTAAGAAACTAAGGCAGAATTTATGCTATACAAAATTAAAAATGAAATTCCAATAAAAAAAGGAGTGAACGGATATAAAAATAAATTTTTATTTTATTTTGAAAATGTATGAATAAAATCTAATTACATAATGAATTACAGTATATACTCATACCCAATCCATATAATTTTGAACCGGTTTTCCAAAATTTAAAATATGATTCCAAAAGATTCAATCAAATTAGTAAAATATATTAAATTGCTTAAAAATTATATAAATTTGAAAAGATTATAAATTTTGAACAAATTACCTAGTACTGAATTGAGTTTTATGTGTGTAGTTTTAAGAATGATGAAAAGCCATTTTCAAGAATACATGGTACTTGAAATAAATCATTACATGACATAAAACTAATTATGTCTCAGTCACAAACAAGAAAACAATTCACTACTATGCTATCAAAATAGCGCATTGGGAAGGAAGCGGTTGAATCCAAACACTAAAAAATAAGAACTTACAGTTACTAATCAACTGGAATGAAAAGTTATTCATTACTTAAAGAATATGAAGAGAAGGATTTTAAAAATGGGATTTCTAAAGCACTAACAGTATATTATCAAAAACAAATCATGATAGGTTTCAAAAATGTTACCGATGGCAGTAAATTAATAGCAGGATTCCGACTCCATGTTATATGACATTTTAAATTTGAGTGAAATGGGTTTGCTTTTAATTTTACTGGCGAAGAAGCCAAGTGAACTTACTTTCTAAAGGAGTACATACTACATGTTTGGGCATTACATAGGAAGGCAAGACAAATGATTGGTCATATGATGGTGTTAATATGCAAAGCAAGAAGGATGCTCAAAAAGACAAAGAAAATTTAGTAAAATAAATACCTGGGATATTCTTTTGAGATTGGGAAATATCTTTCTGATTATGAAGAGGTTCATTTGTGGAGTGACTTTTCTCGTTAGACCAGGTCCTGCAATCAACACATCACAACATTAAAACAGACAAAGTCTTAAAGCAAACAATCATACATACAGACAATTTACAGTACATTGTAATTAATAAATCTGATGTCAATGAAAATTATGTAAATTAGTTGTAAATGGCAACTAATTTAATATAAATTAGATATTCATGGCAACTACATTTAAAGTTAAAAATTGTCAGTGTAACATAATAAATTTGACCAACATTTGTACGGTGGCAACAATTTGTGATCTGGCCCAAAGTGTATATGAAATACTTGAAAAGAAAAGCATTTCCATAACGTGATATTTGTACTTGAACTTCTGCTATACCTAAACACACTGTGTAGTAGTGAATAAAGTCCAAACAACTAGGACATTTCAATCTAATGGATAACAATACTTTATATTAATTATGGATTAATGAAGATAGTTGAAAACAGATGAGCTGTTCTTACCTAACTCCCCAGTTTACATGAGTCTGCAGTAGAGGTGTGTCGATATTTCAGTACCCGGTATTTTGTACCTGTTACTTGCATTAAGTACTTGTAACAGTTACTTGAGTACAAAAATACCAGTTACAGATACTGATAGAGGTACTTCCTGTTTCAGTCCCAGGTCTCAGTATCTGTTTTCAACTAGAAATATTTTACCTGGTATCAATATTAAAGTACCCGTTTTCGTATCACTTTAGGTTAAGTATCTGTCCTAGTACCAGATCGGTATGGAGTAGTGTTTGTTTACGTGATGAGGACTGAATCAGCATTCAACATCTTAGACATTGTTGAATGTTGATAAGAGCATTCAGTCAGTTCAGTAGTCCAGCACCTGGTGAACTATGCACGTTCTAACAAAAACGATAGTAACACAGTAAGTTAGCCGGCGTTTGTTTTATTTGTAATTTTTCTCATATAATAAAGTTTAGGCTTAGTTTAAAAAAAAAAAAAAAAAAAAAAAAAAAAAAAAAAAAAAAAAAAAAACAAAAAAACACACAAACAACAAATACACATTAGTTACTTTATAATTTGTCAATTTTTTAACTTATTGTTAAATAAACACCATATTTGACAATAGATAAATACAATCATTATATTTAAAATATATGTTTAGTCATTTAGAAACCTAAATAAAATAATTGACGCATTAACAAAGAAGTATATTATTTATAATGATATAATTATACATTCTAATGGTATTCACTCTAAGAATTAATTATTGGATACTTACAACAAGAATATTGGAGATTAATACAAAAATACTTAATGTATTACGATACAGCAGCATGTTTTAGTTTAGTGAATCAGTAATCCAACTGGTACTAACTGCTTAACTGGTACTCAAAAAACCTAAAAGTATCAGGTACTTTGTAACAGGTGTTTGTATCAGGCACTAAAAAGTACCTGTAACAGATCTAACAGTTACTTTCAAGTACCCGTTTTGCCCATGAACTTTGCAGGCCTGTGCGTGAACTTTGTTAAACAAGTGAACAACTGTTAGCTAAGGCTACATGTGTTTATAGTAATATTGTCAGAATGATTCTGTTTACCTTTCCCAATGAGAATCAGAAGGATCAAGCAATGGAGTGCTGGAGAAGCGGGAAGTCTTAGCCAAGCCAGCGGCAGAACTATGGAGGGAGTCTTCTTGAAGCACAATCTCTCGCACAGGCTGCACAAAAGAAAAAAAACATACAAATATTATTTTCTACATTAGACTGTATGAATACAAAAATTGCATTCTTATAGCATTCTTTGATTGAATCTATTAATTATTTCAATAATAGTTATTACTTTTAATTAAAAGAAGAGGCTGATCTCCTTTTTAACCTTACTCTACCTATTCCTCATAAACTATTAATCTATGAGGAAAACCTATTCCAACATAGTAGGGAGGAGAACAAATACAGTAGAAGGTGAACATTACAGATTAAAATTCCAGCCAAAGCCTGAGTTCAAAACTGAGCCTCTAACTCAAGATCGAGTAATTATTCATTGCATTAAAAAAATGTGTGAAAATGAAGAGGCACACTTACTTCTCAAATGAGAGTTGTGGCATTATTCTACTATTTAATTAACTAAAGGTGATAATCCATTCAAGGTCAAGTTGACTTTTATGATCCATTTTATGCCTGGGTAACAACAAACTATCACTCTTATTTTTCATAATTAGTTAATTACACATACACAATTTTTTCTTAACTGAATCATTTCAAAAATGAGTTTTTATATTGGAGAGATAGGACATCAGCAAACTTACCTTAGAAGACAAGTTCACCAACACCAGAGTAGTAGTACATACACAAAAGAAACACAAAATCACACAAATTTTCTGTGCCACTGGCACCCTTAAGGAGAGTAAAGTGTATGTTACTACTACTCTGGTGTTAGTGAACTTGTCTTCTAATGTAAGTTTGCTGATGTCCTATCTCTCCGATATACTGATTCCTGGCCTGTTGCCCTTTAACCTAACCTAAAACTGAGTTTTGATATTTTAAAATAAAAGCTATATAGTCTATGTAAAGGTTTCTCATAACTGCTGATTTATTTGAATATTTCATTTTATTAGTATAAAAATAGTATTTCACAGCTGTTTTGTTCCTTAAAAATAAACAAGACAATGTACATTGTGAAAAAGTTTCTTTTTAATTGATGATTTAGTTCAATTTTTTATTTTTGAAGTCTAAAAAAAATTAGTATTTCACATATGTTGAGTACCTTAGATAATAATGCTTGTCTTTAATTGAAATTTTGTTTTGCTAATTTTGTTTTGCCAATTTTGTAATAGGCTGCAACTAAAATTTAACACACAAAATGGTATAGATAGAATAGACTAGAAATGCTTGGTTTCTAATAACTTCAAACATTGCTTAGAACCAGCAGGTAGGCCAGAAATAATATGTTTTTATGTGGCAATGTATCAATAATAACTAGCAATTCGATAAACCGTCTCTGATAATATTAATAATTAGTAAAAGTAAATAATAAACATATATTATGAAAACATTCAATAAAAAAATTATACTCTCTTAAAAAATTACAGTTCATGAAAATACATATATTTAGGGACTTGAGCTCTGTTTAATAAATGTCAGTGGAAGTAAAGAACACAACTAAATGGAGGATAGAACGATTGATGAGTGATCAACTTAAATTTAATTTAACTCCAGAGTTGAAAGAAATCAACTGCTGACATGTTTGCTTTGACTCCAAGGATTACAATTAATCATGTGTAATAATTTGTATTTTATGTATATTAGGGTGTAATGAAATGTAAGATGTATTTTACAATCATGTTTTAAATGTAATAATGAATTTGTACTTCGTAAATACTGTATATGTACTCTGTACGTAAATATGTAATAAGGACCAGGTGCACTAGATATTTATAAACCATCAGTTTTAAGATATGGCCATGCTCATGGGTGTATACATGCTACACACAATAAGCAATTTCATTTCATATTGAGATTTTTATTTACCGGGCTAATAATTAATCACACATTCTATTGAAAAATAAGCCTTAATTTACATTAATCATACACAATAATCCATAGTACATTTTGGCCATATCTTGTCAATCAGTGTCTCAAGAATAAATAAATAAATTAAAAACATAATTGTTAATTCTATAAACTGGAGTTAAAGTTAACTGGGAATAATATGTTAATTTCAATAAATCTCAAATTTATTTCACTCAATTAAATAAAATAGTTACCTCTGAATTCTGAGCATAATGTTTGATTTTATATGGCAAAGTAGTATTTAAAAATAATGCCAGTTTAAGTGGACACAAAGAAACACAGTATTTAAATAATATTCCTAAAAAAATTCAATTCTAAAACCTCTTTAAAAAATTTACTTTGTTTGGCTGAGGAAATCACTGCTAATTGGTTCTTTATGCCTGACTGCGTTGCTTATTAGGCACAGTAAGTGGTAGAACATTTGTGAGGAAAATCTAAATCTCAATGATGGACTCCTTAGAAATTAAGTGGCCAAAGCAAAGGCAGTTAAATGCAAATAAAACAATCAATAGTCTTCTTCCTTGTAATAAGGTGATATTATTAATGTGAGGCTTAAAGAATGCATGATAAAAGATATTTATAGTCATATTACCCTCTCACCTTATTATTATGAAGGTTACTTACCCTCACTATTGATTGATTGATTGTCTTGAATAATAGATGAACCTTCCACCACAGGCAACAACACCTCACCATCAAACCATACTTATAAAATAATTAAAACGAGAACATAATCAAAATCAGCAATCATCCTGAGGTTGATCCTCTGAATGGAGAGAAAATAAATACTTATCAAACATTTGAACAAGAGAACAAAAAAAGATGCCTTTGATTGGTATTTCTTTATTACAGACTGGTACTCCCTAAATAGATTGCTGATTTCTTTATCATTCGTGTCTTAATAATAATAAGTGAAGTGTTTGCAAACAAACTAAGGTTACAATTTATAAACATCTTGTACTTAAGTGAATCATCTGTGCAGTACACAAAGAAAAAGTGCTAAGATAGCGTGCTAAAGCGTGAAGCATTCATGCAAAGTGAAACATACAGAAAATGAGAAATGAAGAATGTTTTCTGAAATAAACCAAGAAGGTTTTGTTAACATTAATTTTTTTACAAGTCCTTATCAGTACTATCAAATGTAAACAAAGAGATTATAATCTGTCAAATGGTATCAGGAGTTAAAATTATATTTTAACATGCAACACAATTGTAAGAGAGAAAATAATAAAATATATCACACACTGTTTGTTGATTTGCAATCATCAAGCGTTTTTTATTATATAGTAATATTAACTTCTTAAATTTAGGTTCAAATATGTAACATTTGAATTACTTTGAATTAAATCAAGAGCTTAGTAAATATACTAGTTTGTGTAAAGACTTCACAAACAATTGAACTAGGTAGAGAATTATCTTCCGAATGTATCCATGGCTATATACAAACATGTATGTTAAATATGGTGCACTAACCAACCCAATGTAACAGAGATAAAAGTAGCACAGCCAATAGCCATAGGGTAAGCCCACAACTCATAAAACATACTGTATATCGAGCCACAGTATAATACACATAGTAGCGAAGCTTACTCTCGGAAAAATGCAACTGGCTTGACGTTAGCGCTCATAGAAGTCATGATGCAGACTTATATTAATTAAGTCTTATAATGCCACTTTTGACATAAACAACAATCACATGTGCTACAACAACTGATTGCCACGCTAGTTGTTGGCTACCTCATCGCTAGGTTCGCTTAGATTGCAAGTACTTGGTTGCAAGTAAAACTGCTGAGCTTCGCTACTGTAAGTTATTATACTGTGAGCAAACTGTGGCCAATCACCCACCCAACCAAGTGTCACATAAATCTTTTAATCCAATCAGCAAGTCCCTGAATAAAAATTAGCGAGCTCTTCTTCTTTTCAGGAACCACTCGTTCAAGCTTAAAACATACTGTAGAGAGTTAACTTATCTCAACTTTTAGTGTTCAAGTAGCTTTTGTCATTGATATTCTTCAAAACATTTGGTATCAAACATGTAAAATGACTATTTACAATATGCATATATATTCAAAACATTTCATTGTCAGCCAAGGAAGCCTTTGTGACATCATGGATGAAATATTTGGAACCTATATACATATTGTTAATAGTCCTTTGTTGTTGTTGATACCTGAAGCTTTAGAGGATGTTAATTTACATTTGGAATGTTAACTATTAAATAAAACAAAATTTGTCCATTCTTTAATCTACAAAATCAATAATGATTTAAATTTTGTACATGAGTAATAATTCAAATATAATATGCACGAAGGATGAAGTTTAATGTATATTTATATATTATTATATCTATACACTAATAGAAGTGTTTTGTTAACATTTTATTGAGGTTCAGTAATAAATTATCTATACTGCCTGTAGTTTGAGAATATATTTCCCATTAATTTTATCTTAAAAATACTTACCACATGTCCGAAAAGGATTAGCTCAAGTAACAATTCTCAATTCAACAAAAATTAAATACTTTATTGTTTTAAACAGTTACAAAATTAACATTTTTCACATTCAACAGTCATTATAATTGAATTTCAACATGATACGTTTATGATTATAAACAGGCTTATTAGTAAATGAGGTTTAAAGTATCAAATACAAATAGTGGTTGTTATTTTTAGGTCATTATGTGATAAAAAATCAAGTGATTAATAAAAACATTAAAAAAACATTAAAGTATTTTAGTTCTAAATTATAATGTCTACATAACACTGAATAACAAAGAGTAACAAAATTAAAATTTCCCTACAGATGGTTCTGATAGACTAAATATTGTTTGATTATAAAAATTCGTTTCAATTTAAAACATTTTTACTCTTAAAAAATACACAAATGATATTACGTATTCAACCCCTCTCCGTTCACTATCAGCTCATGAGGCAGTGGGAAATATAATTTTATTATACAAATATATAAAATTAGTCAAAGAGACTTGTGATATTAGGATTTACAAGCCCTAAACTTAAAGAAAATTTCATAAAGAATGATACTCCCCTTGACGGATGCACACAGGATAGGGAATCATTTTACCACATTCACCTCAACTATTAAGTTTTGGAAACTGGAAGCATTTGAACTAAACATTGAAAAAACTCTGTACTATCAAATAGACTGATTGTATAATTATTATATATGATTGTAACACTGGGCAAAATGTTTGTGCCTCCATCGATGATAAAATCTCTCTCAGAAATTTAAAAGTTGATATAATAATAATAATAATCCATAAATGTGCACTGCAAACACCTTGTTACCTTAGAAAGTTTATTTAGCTATCCAATGTGATTTTCTGTTTAATTTGGATGTAGTATTCAGTTTGTTTTTATGGTTTATATATTTTCTACATATCTACCATGACCTGGCTGCACTGAATTTGGTGGTGATTACTGTAACGTGATTAGTGTTTCATGGTAATTAGAACACTAGAGTTAGGATAGTACAAAAGGGCCTAATAGCAAAGACACAGTAGTTCATTACATAGATGAAATTTAGAGAAAAGGGCCAATGTGCAGAATAGCCTTGATAGAAGGTCCACGCCAACCCGATTCTTCTTGGATTGTAAATGGCAACACAGAGCCTATTTATCCCATTAAAATTGAGCTCTTTTATTTCTGCTATTCCAGCGATGTTAAATGTAAAAACATGGAAATGACTGAAATTTATATATTTCTTTTTTTTAAATGATGGGATGAAATAGAAATTTTGAACCATCACAAAAATAATAGACATAACATTCTAAAAATAATTTTTGTAACATTTAAAAAAAGCACTGTTAATAAATACGTTATCTATAAATATGCAATTTTCTGTTTATTCAACAAAGAATTAAAATTAAGATAAAATTCATAAATTTATGACATAATTAATTTGATTTAGTCATATTTAAATGCTTAAAAACAACTATGAAATCCTTTTGTACATTAAAATAATTTTTCACTACACTACTATGAGTTTAGCTGTTTTCGTTATGTGTTTACAACCTGCGAAACATCATATTTTCAACAGCTATCTATTGTTTACTACCGAAAGTAACATTGTTTACAACCGAAAATTTTCCACAGTGCACAATACCTGTTTTTATTCCGTAGTGTAGTGAAAAGTACCGTTCAAAACTCGAGTGAAAGTGTTTTGTATGTTCTCGACCATTTGAAGTGCTCGACAAGTCTCGCACTTCAAACATATGGTCTCGAACATGCAAAACCCCACTTTCCACTCTTGTTATGAAATATACTATTTCATAACTATTACATCACTTTGTATCACCATATGCTATATTGTAACCATCATAAACATACTTTTTCAATTTCCTATTAAAATGTATAGTTTTATATGATTCCTGAAACTCCAATCATCAGCTGGGCTAAATGGTTTATTATGTGGTTAAACATTAATAAATATGTAAATGATTAAAGCAGAGCCATTTGTTAGTTTAAAATATTCTTATTTAAATCACAAGAACAAGCAAAGCACGATTAAGATTTTGAATACATTTTAATATTTACAATAAAATCAATTTTCCCAAAACATAGCAGCTGTTCTAATCCTACACAAATTTTTAGTTAGCTTCAAATAACTAATAGCCTTAGTAATATATTGATTTAAAAAATATAAAAATATTGCTAGAATCAAAAACATAATATTGAAACAATTATTGATTGATAACAAATACATATTTACAAGAATCAATGTTAACTAACATGTGCTTGAGAGCAGATAAGCAACCGTTGGTATTCATATTAACAATAAACAATTAACTATATTATCTTAAATAGAAAGGTATTGTCATTAGATGAGGAATGAAAGTGCCATGTAATTTCTCGGACATGCATTATTATAGTGTAAAATGTACAAAACACCAGATGCCAGTACTTTATCAGCATAATGCTGTTTCTATTTACTCATTGCACTCATCATTGATGTTTCAACTGTACATGAACAAATGTAGATAGATTATACAACAACTAAACATATTTAACTACTTTGCTCTAATGTAAAAACACACAAGTATACATGATGGTAAAAACCTCACTTCAGATGTATCGTTATTTGTTATATTAGATACCAGTGAACAATATGATTAAATTATATAATTTTATTACTGTCCCCACAAATTTATCTTTAAAAAGTAGTCTAAGTGAGAAGTTTTTAATGATAAGGTCTTTGGGCGGCAATGACATGTTAATATCACTACAATCCCTCAGTTGGATTTAATGCCTTTGACAAAAAAAATCAATCAGTAGTCTTTCTATTTCATGTTTATTTAGAGCATTTGAAATTTCCTCAAAAAATATTATAACATTCAAATATTATGATAACTCTGGGAACTTATTCGATATCGACTTGAGCTTCAGTATTACTAAAAGGAAAGTACGATCACAACCCTCAACTCATTATAAATGTATCCATTACTTTTACTGGTGACATCAACTAGTGAGTAGAGGTATGGTTTACCCAGTAACTAAGATAGTAAACTCTATTTATCCATTACTTTCAATGCTGACAAAAACCAGTGAGTAATGGTTTGGTTTACACTGTAACTGAGATCATGAACTCTATTTATCCATTAGTTTCAATGCTGACGTCAACCAGTGAGTAATAGTTTGGTTTACACTGTAACTGAGACCATAGACTTTATTTATCCATTACTTTCAATGCTGACATCAACCAGTGAGTAGAGGTTTGGTTTACATTATAACTGAAATCATAAACTCTATTTATCCATTACTTTCAATGCTGACGTCAACCAGTGAGTAGAGGTTTGGTTTACACTGTAACTGAGATCATAAACTCTATTTATCCATTACTTTCAATGCTGACATCAACCAGTGAGTAGAGGTTTTGTTTACACTGTAACTGAGATCATGAACTCTATTTATCCATTACTTTCAATTCTGACATCAACCAGTGAGTAATAGTTTGGTTTACACTGTAACTGAGATCATAGACTTTATTTATCCATTACTTTCAATGCTGACATCAACCAGTGAGTAGAGGTTTGGTTTACACTATAACTGAGATCGTAAACTCTATTTATCCATTACTTTCAATGCTGACATCAACCAGTAAGTAGAGGTTTGGTTTACACTGTAACTGAGGTCATAAACTCTATTTATCCATTACTTTCAATGCTGACATCAACCAGTAAGTAGAGGTTTGGTTTACACTGTAACTGAGATCATAAACTCTATTTATCTATTACTTTCAATACTGACATCAACCAGTAAGTAGAGGTTTGGTTTACACTGTAACTGAGATCATAAACTCTATTATCCATTACTTTCAATGCTGACATCAACCAGTAAGTAGAGGTTTGGTTTACACTGTAACTGAGATCATAAACTCTATTTATCCATTACTTTCAATGCTGACATCAACCAGTAAGTAGAGGTTTGGTTTACACTGTAACTGAGATCATAAAATCTACCTAATCAAGACAGGCTGGTTCCAAGTAGCTGGATTTTATCTCTCCACCATTAATGTTGAATAATCAGTTGTACAGTTTATTAATTAAAAAGTAGGTCTCTCCTTTGATGACCTTGTCTGAAGTTGAGGTGTTATAACAATATATGACTTAATTGTTCAAATGTTTAATGGTCTTATCATTTACGATAAGCTTGCTGATGTTCTAACTCTCAAATTCAGATACAGTATGACTGCTTTATTGGTAGGATTATAAACATATGAATATGCCATGATGCATTTCAAAGACTAGATGGTATACTGTGTATCTGATTTCGGCTAATACAACTATGTTTATCTTAACTGGGCAAATATAAATAAATAAGAATATAATTTACATTACATAAAAATAATAATCAATATAATTTACACACTTAAAAATAACACTTATTAGAATATTTGATAAAATGTGATGTGAACATTTTTGTGTCTAAATAAACATGTTTAAACAAAAACCAATCTTGTTCCAACCTCACAGGCACCTTGTGTATTTTTCCGTGTTCATTCTTAAAGCAGTGTGACCGTATCTGACCTAGGGTTCTCTAATCTAACCTCACATTTAGGTACATAGTTCGACATATTAAAATATTGCCTATAAGCGATTTCTGGTTCAGTTATTTATTTTAAATCTATGAACCAAAATTGTTTGTAAGAATCAATTCAAAGTTCATTCTTGCATCAATTAAATGTATTTATTATACATAAGATATATTTTACATATGTTTTTACAATTTACAGCATTATTATTAATTCATTAGTAAAATATTTTATTTAGAGACACACAAATAAAACATTAAGTGTTTTATTTAGGATATCTTTGTACAATGTAAATGGAACCTAAATTTAAGGTCACAGTTTAGTTTATATATTTGTATACATTTTATAATTTGTGGTGAGGTGGTTTTTTTTTATCAATCTCCAGATAGGCTCATGTTCATAAAAACACATTGAGGAAATGTATCAAAGATGCATTCAAGAGATGTTTAAAGTTATCTATTTTTATTTTGGGAATTTCATTTTTTTAAATGAACCAATGTTACCTTTTAAAGAAATAGGTATGAAGTTGTGTGAATTTGATTATTGGAAATGAGGAACAGAAAATAATGTATGTACAAGACTGAATTTACCTCTAGTTCAAGAGCGTAACTTTTGTTTCTGTACCTTGTGATACATTTTAACAAAGCTATGAGCTGCAAATTACACTAATCTAAAATTTAATCTATGACAGTAAATTGTTCCATGATATTTAAGAAATTGTGCATACTGAATTACAAATAACTCTTAACCTATGACATTTTTGTGCGAAGTTCTCAGTTGAAAGACTAGACGCTTGAATGTTGTACTGGCATCGGTAGGTGTTTACAGGTACTCAAAGTGATGAATATTTACAAGGTAAGGCTATTTTGTATTGTGCTACATTTCATACTGCATGCAAATAGAAATAAAAACATAACATTATCGAGTCAGTAATTTGAACACTGGAGGATCTGAGTTGAACACAGCACAGTAGTAAGAAGAAAGACAGTAGAGCGACATATAGGATTGAGTTAGATTGAAGTGTATGCTTATCGTGAAGCGAGGCACTAAGTGTTAGATATAGTAAACCCATCCGTGATGGTCCCTCTGTACGTACAGACATGTCAACAAGCAAACCCAGACACGTTACACAGACAGGCAGAGGCAAGCTAGCAGGCACATAACCTCTACAACTCTCTAAAATCAACACAAGTATTTTACAAATTTTGTTAGAAAGAGGTTAAATATTTTTAAAACATTGCAAAACCTTCTTTTTTTAATTTGGTCACTGTTTAAATAAATTGTGTATCACCCAATGGATAAAATTGTGTGGTATTAAAAGGCAAAGATTTAGAGACTAGTTCCAATAAATCAATAAATATTAGTCAATATTAAATTTGTCAATTCTAGAACTGAATATTAAAAATTAGCAGTTTTTTAGTGTAAATAGAAATGTATATAACTTTTAAAGCAATAAAAGAAATTTTATTTTAATTTGTATACTGATTGAAGAAAACCCCAATCACTAAGATATGAACAAGTATAGTTTGTGAATGACATGTGAGTGGCGTTACACTGCTGTACCTTGACTGAGCATCACTATTAGTGCTCTAGTGCACTTTGTAGACAATTGTATGTAACACAAACTAAGGACATTAATTTCTGACCTGTACAATTTACTGGACAGTTAGGACTATTTAAAAGGAGTTAAATATTTTTTACGTATTACAAATCTTTTTAGTGTACTGTTAATTCCTCAAATTTCCCTTTATCACACATTCCTTTGTAAATCCCTTTGTTTTAAGGAAGGTAAATGTGGTTTAACAAAATAATACACAATAATATTGTACATTTTGTACTTATTTTGTAATAAATTTGTGTTGTGTGATGTTCACTTGTATTGCATTTTTTATATATTAATTTGGTCACTAACAAGAGTTTAAATACTTTGTGTACCATCCATACTAGGCTATAATTACGACCAATTAAAACTATTGTTTTATAAATTATATATGTAATAATCGGTTTAACAAAGGTTTTTAACGCCATACTTTGGTATACTCTATTATTTTTAAATACAGTACAAATAAAACGTCACAAAACAAAATTTATTACAATATAAGCACAAAATGCATAAATATATTTCAATACAAGTACAAAATGCACAGATATTATGGTGATCGATTTCGGTGAACCACGCTCACCTTCCTCAGACCAGAGGGATTCATAAAAGAATGGAAAATGATGTTCAACAACTCAATTTATTAAGTATATTTAACATATTATTTAACTCATTACATGATTTCTCATCAAACAAAACCAGAATATCATCGACATAAGGGTATAAAATATGATATCATGTTCCTTTCTTAATTTATCTAATTTGGAGTATTCATGGTGCTGTAAATAAACTTCTGACAAAATGGCTGACAGTGGACTTATATAATATGTTAAATGTACTTAATTGTCACCACTAGAAGCTTAGTTTTACCAGTAAACTTGTATCTGTGAATGAAATAAACTTTTTGGATCTAAAAACAATTTGTGATCATAACAAACTTTCATATAGAATTTTCAGGAAACCTACTCAAACCAATTGTAAAATAAATAACAGTTCTGTCCATCCCCCGTCTCACAAAACAGGTAGCTTCAGAAGTATGTTATGTAGGGCGTATTCAGTACCATTAAGTATTGCAGATAGAAATCAGGAAATAAATGTAATAAAATCAATAGCTACTGCAAATGGATATAAGGCATCAATCATTCATGAAATTGGAAGTAGAATAAAAAAGAAAATATAATTCGAGATGATAACGAACTAAACTTAAAAAAGAAAACTCCGATAAAGAATAAAAGAAGTATGTATCCCTCTATTACAATGGACTATTTACACAAAGTTGGTAATAGATTTAAGAAATTCAATTTATCAATAGGTTTTAAGACTTGTAATACCATGTCCAACATTTTACACCCAAATATTGAAAATGAAGATAAATTCAATAATTCAGGAATATATAGGATTAACTGTAATGATTGTGATATGTTTTACATAGGTCAGACTGTAAATTTTAGTAAAAGATATAAAAACCATGTCTCTGCTTTTAAAAACAAGAAACCTGAAAGATCTAATGTAGCTTAACACCTTCTGAATTGTACCCACAGTTTGAATAAAATAGATGAAAATGTAGATATTCTAAAAGTTTGTAAGAAGGGTCGTATTATGAATGCTTGGGAAGAGTTATTTATTTTTAAAGAAAAATGTAAGGATCGTGATAAATTAATGAATGAACAGGTTAATTTTGATTCCGAAATAATTTTTAATAATATATTTTCAGTGACTAAAAGAACAGAGTAACAGCCAATAGGGATTAACCAATAATATCATAGCAGCCGCCATTTTGACAATTCCAGCCAATGGGATCACGTGATCAAAGGCCTATAAATTGAGTTGTTGAACACCATTTTCCATTCTTTTGTGAATCCCTCTGGTCACCGAAATCGATCACCATAATATCTGTGCATTTTGTACTTGTATTGTAATATATTTGTGCATTTTGTACTTATATTGAATATATTTGAGCTTATATTGTAATAAATGTTGTGTTGTGTGACGTTTTATTTGTACTGTATATGTTCCAACACGTATTATATTGATTAAAAAACTATTTATTTTCAAATTTATATTTTTATAATTAACATTAAAAATGTATGGAATAAATGTTTCTTAATCTATGAAGAAAATGATTTTGAATAGTTAATGTTAAAATAGCAGTTTTATAGTTAATATGTAGGCTTATAAACTATGTTGTATATAGATGACAAGGAGATGGCCAGTATACATGAGTATCGTTTGTTTGCTTAGCAAGAAAAAAAATCAGATTCTTGTGAAAATAGGACTCAAAATGCTGTTTTATGATTTTTAAATAAGAAATTTTAGATTAAGATGCGCTAATTTTGTATGCAAGTCAGTAATATTACGATTGTTTAGCAAGTAAAAAGTCTAAGAAATTGAAAAGAACTTCCTAAGAATTAAAAAGCACTTAATATTATATAACAATAGTCCAACAAATTAATAACTGATATTGACAGTATTAAATTACTTTTTTACAGAAATTTATTTAGAAAAACTCCAAATAGATCCTTTAAAAAATATACTTTGAAGGAAGCCTTTGGATCTTTGTTACATTACAGTGAAAAAAGAAAACTATTTATAGCATTAGTAGTTTCGAATAGTGAAAATGATGTAAATTCATAATAGTCAGAACATTTAGTTACAGTTAGTTTTCTTTAAAATATCTCAAACCCCTGAGTTTTGAAAAACAACCGAATGCATATCTTAATAATGGGGTTCTACTATTTAACAAGTAAATAAAAAACCTACACCATTTTTTCTTTAATATATCATGAGAAATTTCCTCAGAACTTCATTTTGAAATTTTTGCATACTAAAAATTAAAAAACTCAATATAATCTTTAAAAAGGATACAAAACATTTCAAATTGTTGTTACAGTAGTAACTTTACATTCGAAGGCAAACTCTAAAATAAGCAAGCTAATAATAAATGAAAAAATGAGCTTTATGAATGTTCCAGTAAAAATCAATTTATTTAAGTTATCACACAAGCGCAAGCTGTCTATTGCACTAAGATCACACACTAAAGCAGTGCAAGAGTGGTTGGTACGTGACTTCCACAGTTATACCACAATGTTTATTAATTTGTAGATAAAAAGCGTGAAATAAATACAATAAGATTAAAACACTAGAACAAACTTGATTGTGTCACAATCTGGGAGTGATTACAAACACTTAAATAATGTTTAACAATTATAATTTATACTGACAATGCAAATATTTAACAATTACAAAAAAAGTTACAAACCAAACATTTTAATGATTAGTTTGGTTTGCTACATTTTAGCGTCTTAGGAGGGAATTATATTGTATAAACTGATGTAAATTTTATGCTAAAATTATCAAAATTGTCACGTATTTTTGCAGTCAAATCAAAATAATAAATTCTCAGTTGAATTATGATATTACTACAAATAGGAATTTTTAACCTTTATTAACATTCTGACAAATTGTAAATGTGATTCGGGAGTTAAGGCAGCCTTAGCTAAAAAAAGTTGATAAATGATCAACTTACTTAAAATCATTATAAATGTAATTTAAATAATTAATTTAGAGAATAATGAAAGGTTAATCCAACCAAGGCATTGAACATATTTTTGAATCCCCAACCATAATATCTAAGTCAGGTGGGCCTAAGTATTAGTTTACAAACAGGTACATTGAAGGGCAAAATTAATACTTCCTGTGAATAATACAAATAAATACAGAAAGGTGAAATATATAATTCATGTTAGTAGAAAATAAATAAAAGTTATTTGTTTTCTCTTATTATTGATAACCTCAAAGTATGTAACTGAATAAGTGTTATTTCTGTCACTTTTCTAAGTAGTCGTCTCTACCTGCCAGAATAATAGTGTTGTTTATAATATCAGATTAGTTAAATTGATCAATTTAGAATCAATTATTTATTTGTATTAATTATATTTATACATTTGATAACATTGTTATTTTAATATTACAAAATGAGCATTTCCCCAAGTTGATATTCATGATAATTTAAAAACTCTTAAAACTTCCCAAACAAGAATATTTTACATTAATTAGCGTTTCATTTTCAATTATTTAAAAAACCCATTGACGTGTGTCAGGAATAAAAACATTATTTGAGTGATACGTACCGTGGCGGGGGCGGTTCTTGCAGTTTCGGGGGTGGGTGGACGCAGTGTGGGCGCGGGGCTGTGCATTGTAGATCGCGACTTGTCTACACCACCGAGGCCCGCACGCCGTCCGCTGGGGAACAGCCCACTGTAACACATTAACATTGGCTTTCAACATTTTGGCAAGTAACTGAAATATAATTAAAGTGGCCAAATGGCATTTACATTTAGAACTACTTTACAAACATACTTTTGAACTAGTAATATTTCTGAATGCAAACATCAAAAGTATGATTCTATTGGTAATACAATGTTCTACAAGTTAGTTTCAATATAAAACAAACTTTTGTAAATATACAGGGTGTCCCTGAACTCTCTGAGAATCTTTTTAGGTACTGATTATGGGTCAAAAACAAGACATAATACCATATTAAAATATTCAAAATCACCTCCAGTACCCGTACAGCCACCATTTTGTATTTTTTACAAATTATTTTGTATTTTAAAAACTATTTAGCCTATAGAGTTCAAATTCGTATATACATTAATAAAACCATTTTCTTACTTAAATAAAAGAATTAAAGCCTTTTAAATTATTTTCAAAATGGCGGATCTGACCTTTAAATCCTTAATAACTTTTTAAAGGTAAGGAATACAAAAACATCACAATAATATCTTTTTTTAAATTAAATTAAATTTTCAATACAAAAAAAGTAAAGTTGAATGAAATCGAATGACAAACAATTGAGATTTGAGTATTTGTGTATTTAATCATTTACGCGTGAATGCGCACAGCCACGGTGTCGTGCCGCGTGAGTCAACCACAACAATACATCAGCGATCTATTCTGATTACTTTCATCCAAAATATTACATTACAGTGATTTATGATGTTATTGTAATAAAAATGTCCCTAACAGGCAACGGAAAAACATTTTCAAATGATTTTCGTTGTTATTAAATTAAAAATTAATGTCAACCTTAAGTAGTGCCCTAATAACTAAAATTGTAAATTTTAGGTTGGTAGAATTGTTGAAGGTATTGGAATTATTAATGAAGAAAAATAATTTGCTGCTGTGAGCCAGTCACTTTCTAATAGTTTTTTCTTTGCAATAAAATGAGAGGACAACATTTTGAGCATAGTTCGTAATGTGAAAATAAATTAAATTAAAATTTCAATTTATAATCTAATGATTTTTTTAATTTTGCTTGTTTTATGTCTACTAACTGCTTTGCATCACAAGTAAGTTTTAAATTTTAGTTTTTAGGGCACTACAATTTTTAATTTCATAACAACGAAAATCATCTGCAACTTTCTTCCCGTTGCCTGATAGGGGTATTTTTATTACATAGGGGAAAACGTAGGTATACATACAGTAATGAAAGTCAAGTTTTTGATAGTGATTAGAACAGACTCTTATTTATTTACAAAAAGTAGTGTATAGCGTATTTTCGGATTGCATTCGACTCACGCTTGATCTTGACGCATAGCCGACTCACATCGCACTGCAGTCTACAACTATCGTCCCCGTCACGCCCTAGTGATGTTGAATATTGATATAGGCTACACTTATATCTTACAGCCTCTTAAAAACTGAACAACTCCCTGCAAACTTCTTATTTTGTGGACTGTGGTACTGTATTCTACAAAGCAATTTCATTTTAATTTTTCAGAAAAAACTCGACAGGGTTGGTGATTCAGCACCCTTGGGCGCGCATCTGCAACCACTTATAGTACAATAAATTTTACTGTATAATCGCAATTCAGGAAAATAATTTAGTTTTTTATGCTTCTTCTAGTATGAAACGATAGTTGACACAAATCGGCAATGTCAGTATTCACTACAAGTGTTATACAGGTTTGACCCACGTCCAGGGTTGCCGGTTTAGTTTTGGGTGCGGCCTACTGAGATCCAACTTAACAAAGTGCACGGCTCTCAGGCACGGATCCAGAGCAGTGAATTGGGGGGGGCGAACCTGCCGGGGGGGTCTGGGGGGTATGGAATACCCCCCAGTAAGGTGGGGGGTCCGGGGGCCCGCCCCCGAAAAATTTTTGCTATTTTAACGTCCTAGAAGTACTGTTTTTAGCAGTTTGGGGGGTGTTTTTAGGGTTTAAATATAGAAGAATACCTAAGTTCTGTAATCGAAAATAAGTTTGGCATAAATTTATTCCAACAGCTGATTAATGACACTAGTTTAAACAATTAATTGTCAAATTGGTATTGTCATAGGTATTGCCATTGATACTTCTTAGAACCCCTGGGGTAGTTTCCTGATGTAATTTCAAAATAAATTGTACAACTTCGAAATAGCATTTAAGTATATACATTTAATATCACAACTATTAAATAATAAAATGGATTCCATTGGAATGTTGTATTGTTAAAATTTTATGGAAACAGTTCAATGAGCAACAACTTAAACATAGTTTGGACATAGTTAAACATAGTTAACTGTGTAGAGTTACATTTAACACATTCATTACACAACCATTAATATAATAACTCAACTATCAAATCAATGTCGTCTGTCAATCAGTGTCTCGGCGTCTCGCCACTACGTCGGCGCTAGACACGCAGTGTTGCCGGCGAAAATATATAGGCCTACCAATTACCAACCGACGACTCGGAAATTCTCCTTTCTACAAACTCAGACTACACATCCGAATATTATATATACTGTAATATTATTAAGACGGTAACAATTACTAATGTTATTTTCATGACGGTAAATCAAATATTTTATTAACATTTTATTCTAAGCGTGTAGGTACATTTTTTGCTTTTTTCCGTTTGGGGGGGGGCGATCGCCCCCATCGCCCCCCCCTTAAATCCGTGCCTGACGGCTCTCACACAATTGTTAGATGCCATTGAATATTAGTTTGAATTTCCTATTAACACCTTGGAGACACGAAAAAACAACTTTTAATTCGAGAGTCAAGTCTTACTCTATCAAACAGCGGATCCACGCTGACTGCAGCGTTTACCGATGAACTAACTGTAATTAATAGTCAAGCCTCCAGACAATGAGTTAAGTTCAGCAGAGTTCGTAGACAATTCATTGTGAAAAATTATAACCCTTCATAAATTATCAGAACATATGAATTGTTGAATTGACAAGTTCTATGATATAAGCACGCAATTCATACGCCTGGACAAGAGTGTACACGCACGAATATTAAACACAATTCAACTATCTGTGAAGTCTCTCATGATATGCTGTTGAAAGGTCTCACAAAACGAACAATCTATATGTTGGTTTGAATTGTTTTTAATTTATTGGAGTTTATTTTAAACAACTGATATAACGTCCATCTTCAATATTTATAGATTATTTAGTTAAGGCTAAAAATACCTTCCATTCAACAAGTATATGAGAGTAAAACCATTGATTAAAGTATTTGTGTATTCAAAAAATTGTAAGAATTCCTTACTTTTTAACGAAAAGATTATGGACGAAACAATAATTTGAAGGGGTGAACAGTTCTATACCATTCTGATTACATAGTCTTAACGTAGTTTGGAATGTTGGATATTTATCTTCGAACGTTTAAAGTACTTAATCCATCTTATTAAAAAAGTAGTATAACTAAATTTTATTTATCTGGATTTAATTCGTTTAAATATAAAATTTCTCAGCATAAAAAATTTAAATTATATAAAATATTTAGCATCAACTAACTAGATACATAATATGGAGAAGTTAAAAAGGTAAAAATGGGTTGTCTTTAAATATTTTTCTTTCTTTACTTTAGGTATTACTTTCTTTAAGAAACATGCAGACATAGGAGATAAAGGGATATATTTTATAGATTGTATTATAGTTAAATACGGAATGTAAAATTTATATTTTAGACTACTTGTATTTATTTATGAATACACACTGAAGTGAGTAATAAAAGCAATGTTTAATTAAGTAGAATAAGCATGGTGACAATTGGTCGCAAATTCGTTTGTAGAATATACTTAAATGTAACATTGGCCTTCAGATTAATAATAGGCAATATAAGCGGGAATGGAATAGACATTCTTTTAATGAAGCGAAATAGCTTTAATTGGCGCATAGAGGCTAACCAGAAAATAATTAAGACAATTCGAGCCACGTGCGAACTGCACTGTACACAACAAAGGGGTGGGCCTTACGAGTGTTTATTTACATGGAACTGAACACGTGCTTCGCATCGTAGCCGGTCGATGGCGCAACGCATGCGCTTTGGCCCAGGCCATTCAACTCCTGGAATTGCACGCTCGATTAAATAATACAATATTGTTAACAGCAAAAAGTGTTTTAACTAACTTCATCTCATACATTATCAAAGAGAAAACTTGGTTCTGGCATAACTAAAAACAATGCAATATTCATAAGCCCCCATCGGATGATATTTGTTATAGCGTATGTTTTTTATCAGCTACCATATTTAATTTAAAAATTATATAAAAGCTGTGATTAACTTTGAAAAACTCCAAAAGTCACTAGATATTAATAGGAAAAAAAATGTAAAGCGATCTCCTGTCACACAGAGTCCAATCCGTCAAGCCATTTAAGACATGTTTCACTGATTCTAATCCCTCTGTAAAACAGGGATTTCTTTTTTACTTCTTTTTAAACCCATTCTCGATAAATTATGTCAGGGCCAGGATCTGGTCACTACAACTTCGGCTAGGGCGAAACCCTGGACTGGACTGGTAGTAACCAGATCCTGGCTCTGATATCATTTATCGAGAATGGGCGTGAAAAGAAGTTAAAAACATCCGCAGCTTTTGTTGATCTCACAGCTGCTTATGACATAGTTTGGAGCAACGGTTTGTTATTAAAGTTCTACAGCCTCCTTCCTTGTCCCTTTTTCTTTTGCGACTTCTAGAGTCAATGCTTAGTACCAGGCTAATAAAAGTCTTGGTCGTGAAGAAAGCTCTTATAGACAGCTGAAGGATGGTCTGCCACAGGGGTCCGTACTTGCTCCAATTTTATTTTACGTGTATACTGCTGACATTCCAATCACCAAGTCTAGAAAGTTTATACATGCAGACGATTTTGCTTTAGCTTATCCAACACAAGGACTTCACAGCTACTGAAGAAACACTCACAAATGATCTTGGCAATCCTCAAAGAATATTTTAGAACCTGGAAGCTGAATCCTAACCCATCAAAAACTGAAGTAGCCTGCTTCCACCTAAGTAATGGTATTTGTTAAAAACATGTGATAACAGTTGTTCAACACTAAGTCAATTAAGAAAACTATTTTTGATCTTTCAAGAATCTTGTTCACTAAGGACATTTCTTGAAACAACCACGTGACCTTATAAAACGTCCAAACCTTTAGGCTGACGTCATGGTGACGCCTCTCTGAAACCAACACACGACCAAGAATATGTGGTTGTGATCTTAGCATGGCTGGCGAGTATCAACCACTTCCGGACGAAGTAAAAGTATGATGGTTGAACTATAAATATATAGGTCACGTAATGTGGAGTAGTACGGAGATAAATTACACATGCAGTATACATACTAGCGTGTGAATATCAGGGCCATTTACGACATGAAATATGTGTTTTTACTTATACGAAAGTTACATAAGTTTTAGACATTCTCAGGTTTGCCTATTTAGTACTTTTTACACTCATTTTTATTAGTCTGATAAATAAATGCACCATTATCAGATTAATAACATAAAAATAAGATGTTGGTGCCTAATAGTAAAAGTAAAAAGTGTGATGAACATTGCTTAAAGAGGAATAATTTGTACTAATTTCATATAAATGCCGAAGCGTTATACTGTTTTAAAGTAGCAATACATCATAAGGAACAAACAAAAATAAAAGTAATAATACTTTATGCTTTTACACCTCGTCAAGTAACATTTTAAAAGAAAAGCTTCTCACCATAAATTAAGGTATTTATGCCGACACTTGTAGGTCGAATTTACATTTATTTTACATAGAATCAAACATATCACAATATTGTTTCTAACGAGGCTAACATAAAATGAGCGCTACACCGTTAAGAATCGCAAATAACTGTAAGATTCTTCACGCGAAATGCAAAATTACTACTTATGATAAATTTATACTTTTTAAAAAGAATGTTTTAAAAAAATATTCGTTGAACAAAATTTAAGAACTTTAAGTGAAATACGCTAAAATATAGGTTAGAAAGAACGTTCATACTTCCACTGTGTGTAGTCTATATAAGCAGGCGGGGCTCAGTATATTTTACACCTGACTTGGACTTTGACAAGAATTCAATGTAAATTGACAATATATTAATGTTTAAAGAGCAGGTCTAGAGGGAGAGGACAAACCTGGGCAATACTCATTTAATAAGATCACTTAATAAGTATTGCCAAGTAATGTTGACAAGAAATGTCCACTCATTTAGTCAGGTCAGACACGCAAACATAAATTAGTAAGACGAAATTTAACTAGTATTTAAGATTTAATATTAATAAGGTAATATATACATACTAATCATGGCTAAAACTAAAAAAACCTGAACTATTCCAATCCAACTTCTTTACACATTGTATTAAGTGTTTCGTCATTGTGTATACAGACAGTTGCTTATAACAATGAGAACGTAAGGTTGTCAAGTTTAGTGAGGGTGTGAGGAGAGCTGGATGAATTTGACCATTTCCAGTAATCAATAATATGATTTGAATATGCTGCAAACATATGATGTCTATTAGTATATTGTAATACATGCAAATTACTAATTAAGAATATTTTTTTAAAACTGCCTCCAGTTATAATTTTATTTGTATGGAACTGATATGCATGTAGATTAAGAAATGACAATGATAAATATAGTTTATATGAAGTTATTCAATGATTGTGTATTATAGGGGAAATCCGTTTTGTAAACCTATTTACAAGAGTAAACCTTAGATTTTTCGAAGAACGTGTTTAAAGTATTACATATCGTTTTAATATGCGATAGCTGTTTTCCCCTATCTAATACGGGTACTGTAATGCAGCGAGATAGTTGAAACTCATATCTTATATGTATAAAAATGTTACAAATAAATTCAAACTTGTTATCTTATTAACAATGGTCCGCACAATTCAAAAAGCATGTAATTAAATAAAACTGTAAAAATATACTGTAAGCATAGTAAGTTTGCTTATAAATCTTGCAATCCAAACGAATTTAATAGTTACAGATTAATAAGAATTATGTAAAATAACTAAGGGAAACTTGGTTAGTATTGAAATATAATGATATTTATTTCCTCATATTTTTATATAAAAATGTCAATACAATTTTGCAACTAGGAAATTACTTGACCACGATATCCAGTTAGCGTGGTCAGGAGAAACAAAATAAGAATAATTTAATAATAAAATTTAATCTACTAAATGGGGATAAGAGGAGTAACCAAACAGTTAAGATTTTAAATAAAGTAATGTCTAACATTAAGAAATGATATTTTATATTATTAAACATATTATACACGTATTATATAATATTTAAGACCTGTTTAGTAATTAGAAAGCATTAAGTATACAGGTACAGAATAAAGCCCAGCTTCATAATCTACAGGATCTCAGTTCGATCCCATTTAGCATTATGACAAATTTTGAAAGGCATCAGCTGATAACCACCGGCTGTTCATTTTGTCTATTCTTAGGAATATACATCCTTAGTTTGTAACAATGACTACATTGGCTCATCTATACTCATCAAATTCATTCGAAATCCACATTCGCCCATATCTTGACGATCGTCTTGACAACAAGGATACAATATAGGCAAGCACAATATTTAATAAGCTAAGAGAGTAAAGCACAGAAGGTATTCTTTCTAATATCTCTAATTTTCCCATATTTTTGTGTACTTTTTAAAATTGATTTATTTTTAAAGCACCGATCGTAAAGACACGGATGACTATTGATTTAGATTGAGTTTAATGGGTGTATAAGAACAAATGTAGTCTCTGTTACGACTAATGACAACTATTCCTCATAAAGTGTCATTGATAAATGGCAAATGAATAGATGCGGTAATAAGCTGGCCCCTTACATTTTTTGACTCTGCTTGAGATTGAACTGACGCGTTTGAACTGAATATATTATGAAGCTATGCTTAAACTAACTCGCCAACGAGCATAACTACCGTAGAATTTTAGAACATACGTCTTTATAACGCCTTAAAGAATTCAAAGAACTTAAATATATTAATACCTTGATAATTTACGGATTATAAAATTCGGATACTGCTGTAGAAGAGCCATTAGAAGCACCTACCACCGTTATACAGCGGATATATTTCAAATCAAAACATGCAATAGGCATTCCAAGGAGGGAGGGCAAAGTGCAAGTTCAAGTGTTGACACAAAATGCCATTAGCACTACACCGAGGGGGGAAGGGCTCCCCAGTAATTTGCACACAACATCCACCCTCCTCACTTCCGGTACGCACCAGTCGCCTCGCTTTGTACCAAAATAAACGGTTCTCTCTTGTGTGATACCAGCAAATGGTTATATTCCTTTTGATCATGTGGTTTTAGCGCTGATCTCTAAATACTTCACGTCGAACAATTCCACTCGCTGGTATCGTTTGAAGAACTTATTCTAACTTAAACTTCAAATTATACAAACATGTGTCTTTAATTGAATATGCGCACTGTTAAACACGCATGTTTTAAATGGATAATACACAAAAATTAGACAAAAACAAACTTTTACAAAATATAATATTATTAGAAAAGAAAACGTCTTTTTTTGTGGGTTCCATATAACAGTTATTCACAATAAAATCGTTATTCAAGAATGTTCGGGTGGAAAATATTCACCTAATCATATGAACTTAACAAGGTGGAGAGGGAAAAGTACAGAACTGTAAATGTAACATGTGAAGCCTGATGGGAGAGACGGGTGACATGATAGTGGTCGCGTAGGTCGTTGTCACAGCACTGACAAGGACAACCATTTATGACTTCCCTGTCATAAGAACGATCAAGGTCACAACCACTTCAACGGACATTTTCTATTCTTAAAAGTGTATCCAAGATAAAACTACTAAATTATCCCTTAGTCAGTGAACTAACTACAAGAGACAAAGTAAAAGGTTTGTTACAAGCACAAAGTGTTAAACACTCATAAACTCTCTCTATAACATTATACCAACTCTACTCTGTTCTACGTATTAACATTGAGTTACAGTACGTAACAAATATACGAGTTACTTTAGTGAACACCAATGCAATTGTTTAGTGTAATCTTAATACATATCAAGACCCAATCTCACCAGATCCTGTGGTAACATAACCTGAAATATGTTAATAGAAGAAAACCATTTCATCGAATATTCATTAAATTGATCGTCCTTACCTCAAACTAAAACTGGAATACTCTGCAGATAAAACCCCTTCTACAATAAAGAATAAAAGGTCTTGTTAGGTACGTGGGCGTAATGCGCACTCTTATTTATTTAACAGGACAAGAGTACTATACACTTGGAATAAAACTGGAAGTGTTAGGGCTACCACTGCCTCAGGATTATATTTATTCATACTTCATACTAATAGCCCTGTTAGCAAATATTAGAAACGGCCCCTAAAGGGGAAAAAAGCTGAAGTTGCGGATTGTAGACAATGCACCCATGACATCACAAACCATCTAAAATGTATCCTGATTACTTTGACACTCGCAAGGATATTTACATTATGACAGAAGAAGTAAATGATCCGCAATAAAAGCGTATCGTTTAAATGAATATTAACTTACTTAATTAAAAATAGCCTAAATAAATAGCTATATACAAAGTATTTGTTGATGGTTTGGGTTTGTTAGAAGATATGGAAGGGTTGACGGACCACGTATTGACCTCCAGCGACGGGGTCGTTTGTTTACTGGATATTTAGAACCTTCCATGCCGAACCTCGAGTGGGAACGTTTCTTTGGCACAATAGCTGTCTTTTTAACGAAGCGTATTATGAGTTTTTGTCAAATTGCTGAATGCAAGTCATAATTCAAAAGAGTAACGGGATTTTTCGGTCAGCTGTAGGCTTGTTCTAATATTTAAAATCACTACTTCTCAGCGACTGACTTAATACGTGCTCCTCAAAATATTTGTTTAATAATTATAATCTTGACGCGGCGTTCCAATAAAGTTTAAATTTTCTCCAAGGACATGGAAATTTACTGGTGTGAATTCTCTACAGAATGGCTACTTCAAACAAACACCTCAGGATATAATCGTATGATTAAACACGTAAAGTAGTACGTAAAAAGGGTCTTGTGGAGACAGCAAGCTTTGAACAATGACCTGGCACAATTGATGGCTAACTTTGAACAATATGAGGGAAATTATAAATAAAGTTTGATTTGACTATACATTGCACTGATCGTTTGAAAGAAACACATGTAAACCACAGCCACAATAAGTTTAAATACCTTTCCAGGAGATAATGGAATGTTCTCCGCATTCATGAAAGAAAATAGTGGACGCAAGCTGAAGTTTGATAATAAGAGATGATAATAATTAATATATTCAGCCGGATTAGATGATGAAGCGGATTCTGAAATTAGCAAATTAGATAAGTTAATTTTCTCTTATTCTTAAAAAAAAAAAAAAAAAAAAAAAAAAAAAAAAAAAAAAAAAAAAAAAAAAAACCAGGTAGTACGATGCTTAATATTTCATTGTTATTCTGCACATAACATAACAATAATAAAATTGCAGGCAATATTTACATAATTATATTTAAAAAATCTGTGGCCACCGAAACATCTATGACGGAACATGAACTGACGTAAATTTGCAATAAATTTATGATCACAACGAGCACTTGCCTTTGGCAAGTAGTACATAAAAATTAGTTTAGGTTATACTTTAAAAAAAGATTATAGAAAGTATGTAAATACAGAAGCAAGAGAGGTGATTTTTTTTCTGTCATTGAAAGGAAAAACAAATTACAAACGAAAATATTATGAAAGTAAATTTTTCTGTCCATACGATGAACAAGATGTAGAAAGAGACTAAAGCTGTTTATATAATAAAAAAATAACATAATGATAGAATGTAGTCGTTGTTTATCCTAGAATTACAAACTTAAAATGTTTACTAAGAATGTTAAGTGCTGATAAAATCATCGTCACCACTCAGAGTGACTAACTGTTTAGCCATAATAACTAATACTTGCAACGATGACACAAGCCAGCGAGGTAAACAGAACACTACAATTTGAACACAATTACACTACACGTTGAGTCATTATCTACGTATCCTTACAAGTGTATCTCCTCAATACAAATAAGGTAAATATCTATTGTAATGTTTTACACATTACAAACATGTTTTTTTTTAAATTTTAGTAATGGATCCTCTAGTTCCAGCAATTTAATGAATTCTAACATAGGTAATCTTTAAATATTTCTTTATGATGCCGTATCTTTTTCTTAAAGTTCCTTGATTAGTCTTGTTAACGCCCACAATTCCTGTCACTCCACGGCCTTACCTACACCCTTACCGTGTCCTCTTGCATGTTATGGTCTTCTCACATAACTCCTTCACCCCAATCAACAACATTCTTATCAAAACTTCACGAGAAACTCCAACGGATTAACTGGACATCAGTGCATTAGAAGTACGTTCGTCAACAACAGTCTGTGAGGCACTCGGATGTGGACAACCAGCTGATTTCATGTACGTTCGTCCACAACAGTCGGCAAGACATTCAATACATAATTCAATTCATACAACATTCAAGACAACGGCAAGACATTCAATACAATACAGCTGATTTCAAGTACGTTCTTCTAGAACGGTTGTTAAGAAGTTGCGGTCACTCTTAACGAAATTGGACCCTCGAATGAAATCAGGCCGTGAACTGAGTAATTGCTATACAGCATTCCGGAAACATTTGATTAGTTTTGTCATGCAACAGTGAGCAGAATAAATGCCTTATCCGAGCATTACGAGGTCATGCGTGCTTTGGCTCAAAACATCAGCCAGCATGTCCGGTTAACAGATGCACATACCAAGGCTTATAGGCAAAGTGAAATGCAAAAACACAATACATACTTACGATGTGATATTTCCCTAGGTTATAGGCCAATTGCGTTTAGAAAATCATAATTTATTTGTTGAATAAAAAGTGCCAACAAATATTTTACGAAAATGGATCTGTAAAAGCGAATATTAACTTTATATACCATTATTGACATTTTAATACTCGCAAGAATAAACGCACCCTCAATAAAAGCAATTTCGATACAGGTATTTTTAAATAAGGCTTTGCAAGAGTAAGTAAAAATGTTTACTAAAATGTGGTAGTAATTGTAATGCTTTTGGTAATTTCGAACTCAAGTTAGTGTCGTTGGTTATACGTCATATGTGTTTAAGTAAAAATGCTATTGATTCAATGTCGACGTTGATTATAACAACAAGCCAGAACCAGCAAACATCATAAGGTTAAGCAATGTGACAGTTGTTCATGTCACATATTTATCACTTAAAAATCAAGTCAAATAAATAAAATTACTGCATGGTTCTCAAAAGTATGCATATTTGTCCGTGCTGGTCTACTTTCTTAAGACACGAACTTAATTAATATAAAATGCACTCAATGCAATGAAAAATTAATAATTTACGTTTGATAGATCATAAACAAATTTTTGTAGTAACGTCAACTAGATTTTATTATTTTGTTTCTGGGTTTTCACATAACTTAAACTCTCTGCCCTTTAATTTTTATACGATCTATTGGCTACTGTACACAAGTTCATTGTGTCAGTAACTCTACAGGTTACTGTAAACACTGAGAACTATTTTAGTTTACAGGGTGTGGCGTATTTATTTATATGACGCAATATAAGGGTAGTCAACACTGGTTACAATTAAAATTTTACAATTTAAACTGTAACATCATAATCTGTTTGCAATTTAATTGTATTCATTCTGCTACTCATCAAACATTTAACTCAAATATATTGTATTAACTAAAACAAAAATTATTGTAATACCATAAAAGTATAAAACACACGAAGAGTTTTAATTCTGAACATCTTTTGGTATCCTCAATGACCATTGGAGCCGCTCTTTCGAAGCACCCTGTGTCCTCCAGTTACACACAGTCAATGCAGTGTTGGACTTGTGACTCATCGAGTTATGCTGTAACCAGGTACATTACCCTGATTGGCTCGGCATACCTTCAGTCCGTGCTTTATCAACGCGGCCACAGATGGCTGCTGTGTTCTGAACGACTTGATTCTGCAACAGCCTTGTGTGAGTCATCAACTGTTTTACTCTGCCGTTAGGCAAAGCTAAACTACGTCTTTAAACATTTTATTGTCGTGCCCTTATTGCTTCCGACACGCATTCTCGCACTGGGGCCGAGGAAGGTTGTTACTAAGAGACGATACTTTATAGTCAATACAGCACGAGTAATTGAAATGGTCCACTGGATAATTTCCAAATATAATTTTACAATAATGTACCCTCCAAGATAAATTGGTCTACACAGTTTACTAATTTAATATATTATTATTAAATTACAAATTACCAACCACCGTTATACTTAATCAAATGTCTCACTAGGTATACTAGAGTATACATTCATATTATTGAATACGAATATTTATGAAAATGCGTTATATTATAGGCAATTTAAACTCAGGGAAAGTGAATAGCTACCGTTTGATAGTGTAATGATGGGGTGGAGATATAAAAACACATACATTTTTACAATCTTAGACTTTTAAATTCTCTGTGGTCTTCTAAGTAACTGTCTCACAACTCTCACAAACTTAAATAAGTTCTGTTTTGTGATGGTTTGTGAGCGTTATAATTTACACTGTTTCAATGACTTTTCGTCTTAAAAAACAAGTTAAAACTCGTTATTATTTAATTGAAGACAGCTTTTATACTGATTGGCAAACATATTGGTACATACACATTTTGTTCATTCTATTAGAAGTAGAAAACGACGTAAACCTTCAAAGTGCCCTAGAGTCCTCATTTTGCACATTCTCTACTGGACAACAAACTGTTGGTGGTGAAGTAACCCAGATGAGTCATGAAGATGGAAGTAGTGGACCGGTTGGGACGGTAGTTAGTGATAGCAAGTGGCCGAGGCTTGAGGTCAACCAACGTTCCGAGCGATCTAGTACGTGTGAAAAATACTAATCTCTACATCAATATTATACCGCAAGCGTATTTTTCGACATAACAATACAAAATATTATTACTCGAATTTAGAGGAAAACAACTTTAAACGATTTATACATACTTCTCGCTGCAGAAATCCAATAGCATGCCCAAAGTGTGCTATCATTGCAACAGGCGTCACTACGTAGATTTGTTATGACAACTATTCCAGGCTTCTAAAGACACTGAAAGTCGAGAGCAAATAACTCTTGACTGTGCGACTGAACTCACACTAAGCTACTTTAGCTCCATTTCTCGAGTAACTCTTGACTGTGCGACTGAACTCACACTCAGCTACTTTAGTTCCATTTCTCTAGTAACTCTTAACTGTGTAACTGAACTCATCGCACTAAGCTACTTTAGCTCCATTTCTCTAGTAACTCTTGACTGTGTAACTGAACTCACACTAAGCTACTTTAGCTCCATTTCTCGAGTGTTGCATGTTTGGACCTCAAGGCTGGCAGTTAACGTGTTGAGTCGAGGTGCGACAGCTCTCAATCTCAGTGTCCATCCAGTTATGGTTTATTCGAATATTAAATTCGGTAATTTTAGCCCAGGACAGATGATCGATCATAAATCGATCAATCAATCTGTCCATATGTTTAAACTCGATGATGTGTTTTTTTTTATATATAAATCGACAATATGTACAGAGATAAAAAATGTGCACTCCAGTTCTGTTACGACAATCAAACACAATACTTCGCATCAGTGCACGCCGAAGTATTTACCGCTGAAACTGAAAACAATAATATTTTTCTTTTTGTAAAATGCAAGTGAATGTTTAAATTGCCACAAACAATTAATTATAAAAATAGAAATATGTTTAGATGTAGTGATGAGCACGCAGTTGTAGTTAGATAAAAACTTGTCCAATATTGTATATTCGACGTAGGTTTCATGGTAAATTTTAAATATTGAGTATTTGTATGTATTCATTGCACAGAAATCTAGTTGTAAAAGAAATATTATTTTTTCCATCTTTGGAAACTTAATCATGCTGATGGTACTGCTGAAGATTGTTCTAACTCGAGCACTACTTTAAGGGCCAGTTTGGGCACTTGTCGCAACTTGAGCGTCCATTTATGGGATTCCGGTAATAGTCTAATTGTCGCAACTCGAGCACACCACTAAATGGCCGGAATCACTGGCTAGTGGGAGTAGACCTATTGGTGAATAATTTGACTATTTTTAACGATTATAAATGTTCTTTAAAACATATTTAAAATAGATTCACTTCGAATTTGTATATCACGATGAATCGTAATACAAAGGAACATATAACGAATATGTTGTTTGACGATCGGCTGCTGGTAAAACAGTATTGATTAAAAACTATGAAAATATATGATCGACATAGAATATAGATTAATTTTGTTACGTGTAACATTTATTTTCTCGTAATAAGAAAAAATAGCAGTGACCACTTTTTGCGTCAAGGGAATCAAGTGTCATACCCTAGAAATATTGGAAAACAGTGTAAACATCGATTTAGATATTTAGCACTGTTGATGTGGCATATCAGCTGATGGACCATCTGGTCGAGGGGGGAGGGGTGAGGGCGTAAAATAATTAAGGTCACCAGTATTGGTTTCAATTGGTATTTATGGACGTGGACGATCAGCAACCGTACAATAACATTGGCGTAACAGAGCGCCAATTAAGGAATAGCTATAAAACCCAATTCGCATTTATATTGGGTCCACAATAAATTGCATTCCCCAATATAGTTAACAACTAACACATGCTAGCCATACTGAATAGCTATGCAAAGTACAGTTTTAAATATATTTTATTAATAAGATTTCGATAGTTATGCTTTTAATGTTGTCCTGAAATAATACCAATGTAATTTACAGTCTTTAACAATATCGCCGACAAGCTTTGTTTAAAATACTTTAACGTCTAACAGCAGTCTTACGCCATCCATGAGTCACAATCAAACTAAGTAATGATAATAACCAAAGCCGACAATACTACAACAATACCTTGATAATACAGTAACCAAAGCCGACAATACTGTAGCAATACCTTGATAATACAGTAACCAAAGCCGAAAATTCTGTAGCAATACCTTGATAATACAGTAAACCAAAGCCGACAATACTGTAGCAATACTTTGATAATACAGTAACCAAAGCCGACAATACTGTAGCAATAGTTTGATAATACAGTAACCAAAGCTCACAGTACTGTAGCAATACCTTGATAATACAGTAACCAAAGCCGAAAGTACTGTAGCAATACCTTCATTATACAGCAGCCAAAGCCGCCAGTACCGTAGCAATACCTTGATAATATAGTAACCAAAGCCAACAATACTGTAGCAATCCCTTGATAATACAGTAACTAAAGCCGGCAATACTGTAGCAATACCTTGATAATACAGTAACCAAAGCCGACGATACTGTAGCAATACCTTTATAATACAGTAACCAAAGCCGACAGTACTGTAGCAATACCTTGATAATACAGCAACCAAAGCCGACAGTACTGTAGCAATACCGTGATAATACAGTAACAAAAGCCGACAATACTGTAGCAATACCTTGATAATACAGTAACCAAAGACGAGAATACTGTAGCAATACCTTGATAATAAAGCAACCAAAGCCGACAGTACTGTAGCAATACCTTGATAATACAGCAACCAAAGCCGAAAGTACTGTAGCAATACCTTGAAAATACAGTAACCAAAGCCGACAATACTGTAGCAATACCTTGAAAATACAGTAACCAAAGCCGGCAATACTGTAGCAATACCTTGATAATACAGTAAGCAAAGCCGGCAATACTGTAGCAATACCTTGATAATACAGTAACCAAAGCCGACAATACTGTAAAAATACCTTGATAATACAGTAAACCAAATCCGACAATACTGTAGCAATAGCTTGATAATACACTAACCGAAGCCGACAATACTGCAGCAATACCTTGATAATACAGTACCAAATCCGACAATACTGTAGCAATACCTTGATAATACAGCAACCAAAGTTGACAGTACTGTAGCAATAGCTTGATAATACAGTACCAAAGCCGACAATACTGCAGCAATACCTTGATAATACAGTACCAAATACGACAATACTGTAGCAATACCTTGATAATACAGCAACCAAAGTTGACAGTACTGTAGCAATAGCTTGATAATACAGTAACCAAAGCCGACAATACTGTAGCAATACCTTGATAATACAGTAACTAAAGCCGGCAATACTGTAGCAATACCTTGATAATACAGTAACCAAAGTTGACAGTACTGTAGCAATAGCTTGATAATACAGTAACTAAAGCCGGCAATACTGTAGCAATACCTTGATAATACAGTAACTAAAGCCGGCAATACTGTAGCAATACCTTGATAATACAGTAACTAAAGCCGGCAATACTGTAGCAATACCTTGATAATACAGCAACCAAAGTTGACATTACTGTAGCAATAGCTTGATAATACAGTAACCAAAGCCGACAATACTGTAGCAATACCTTGATAATACAGTAACTAAAGCCGGCAATACTGTAGCAATACCTTGATAATACAGTAACCAAAGACGACGATACTGTAGCAATACCTTTATAATACAGTAACCAAAGCCGACAGTACTGTAGCAATACCTTGATAATACAGCAACCAAAGCCGACAGTACTGTAGCAATACCATGATAATACAGTAACCAAAGCCGACAATACTGTAGCAATACCTTGATAATACAGTAACCAAAGACGACAATACTGTAGCAATACCTTGATAATAAAGCAACCAAAGCCGACAGTACTGTGGCAATACCTTGATAATACAGCAACCAAAGCCGAAAGTACTGTAGCAATACCTTGATAATACAGCAACCAAAGTTGACAGTACTGGAGCAATAGCTTGATAATACAGTAACCAAAGCCGACAATACTGTAGCAATAACTTGATAATACAGTAACTAAAGCCGGCAATACTGTAGCAATACCTTCATAATACAGCAAACAAAGCCGACAGTACTGTAGCAATACCTTGAAAATACAGTAACCAAAGCCGACAATACTGTAGCAATACCTTGAAAATACAGTAACCAAAGCCGGCAATACTGTAGCAATACCTTGATAATACAGTAAGCAAAGCCGGCAATACTGTAGCAATACCTTGACAATACAGTAACCAAAGCCGACAATACTGTAGCAATACCTTGATAATACAGTAAACCAAATCCGATAATACAGTAACCAAAGCAGACAATACTGCAGCAATACCTTGATAATACAGTAACCAAATCCGACAATACTGTAGCAATACCTTGATAATACAGCAACCAAAGTTGACAGTACTGTAGCAATACCTTGATAATACAGCAACCAAAACCGACAGTACTGTACCAATACCTTCATAATACAGCAAACAAAGCCGACAGTACTGTAGCAATATCTTGATAATACAGTAACCAAAGCCGACAATACTGTAGCAATACCTTGGTAATACAGTAACCAAAGCCTACAATACTGTAGCAATACCTTGATAATACAGTAACCAAAGTCGGCAATACTGTAGCAGTACCTTGATAATACAGTAACTAAAGCCGACAATACTGTAGCAATACCTTGATAATAATTAATTGAAGTGGTAATTATCAATAAATCTATGACACTAAAACCTGTTATAAAAAAAGTTTGGGATCTGTAAGGTACAGCTGAACCTAAAATAATCTTATGCAACTTCGAAACTAAGATTTCAACTTATTTGTTTAACGAAAATCTCTCAATATAAGTCTTTAAACACATTAAGTGATGTATATGAATCAATCCCTCCTATCTCTCCTACATGATGATCTATGCGACCCTCTCACTTCCTCAACACAATCTGTCAGCTTCTCTCAATTACGTCTGACAACCTACAGTTACGCACTGTGCAAATGCAACTTGTAGAGATGGCGATCGCACAAATACCGAGTCTACATATCATTAATTAGTATCACGAATGGCTCAGTTTTATATGTTCACCTTCAATAGATCAGCACGTCAATACTTAATTAACTCCGAAAGTGAATTTCCAAAGTAATTTAATGTTTAATTCCATTTATAAGATCAACAGGTTTCTCTCAAAAAATAAGACACATGTTCGGATAGTGCGCCAATTTCACACAACGCCACCTTCAAGTGCGGTACTTCATGTAAGGATTAGCTGTCAAGCACCTGAGCCTGTTAAAGGGTATGCATATAATAATGTAAATACACGTTTAGTTTATACTGGTTATTCAACGATCAGTAATATTCTTTATTCACTAAATGTACAAAACGTGCGATATTCTGAAACTAAATTTCCACTCGGAAATGTAACAATTAATATAAGTTGCGTTCCAGATTTAAAAATCTCGAACTTCCGACGTACAACAATTATTAATGAAATGCCAGGATGAGAGAGAGCATATGTCGAGGCAGAGAGTGCGTGGCAGCTGGAGCGGAGGCAGGTGGTCCAGACAGGTGACTGGGGAGTCTGGACAGCTGGAACTGATAATTCCAGCGACCTTGAACCTACCCACGGACCGACTCCATCCTTCCTCATAAAGAATACAAGCACATAAGGCAGAACCTGATTCACAAACTTTATATCAAAACCGATTAGGTCAAGGGATAAATAATAAAAATATTATACCTAATCAAGATACACCAGCCATTATATCTCCCATTAGATACAAATACAGCGTCACTGAGAAGAGCAATCAATATGCTACCAAGTTATTTAAAGAGGCTGTCGACCATATTTCTTATAATACCCCCTAAAAAAAAATTATTTGCTAATCCATATGTTTTCGTTATTTATTGGGCAAAAGTTGTGTACGAGATGTCATTTTAAACGTTATTGGCCACCAAATACGTAGAATGTTGACTATACACCTACTGAACACATACCTACAATATTGGGAGTCTTCCTACTCACTTCATACGTACAATGTTGACTATACACCTACTGAACATATACCTACAATATTGAGTCTTCTTACTCACCACATACGTACAATGTTGTCGATACACCTACTGAACACATACCTACAATATTGGGAGTCTTCCTACTCACCACATACTTACAATGTTGTCGATACAACTTCTGAACACATACCTACCATATTAGGAGTCTTCCTACTCACCACATACGTACAATGTTGACAATGCACCTACTGAACACATACCTACAATATTGGGAGTCTTCCTACTCACTACATACGTACAATGTTGTTGATACACCTACTGAACACATACCTACAATATTAGGAGTCTTCCTACTCACCACATACGTACAGTGTTGACTATACACATACTGAACACATACCTACAATATTAGGAGTCTTCCTACTCACCACATATGTACAATGTTGACCATACACCTACTGAACACATACTTACAATATTGGGAGTCCTCCAATTCTCCAACAAGGGATAATTAATTTATTTCAATGTTCATATAAAATGGCGGAAACTAAAGCAATGTAGGCCTATATACCATAGACCACAAGTATAATGTTGGTGTATACGCAGATATGAAGGGAGACGGGACAGCTGTGAACTGTGTCGTCATGTTTTTGTTTCGGTACTTTAAAGGGCCCAGCTGCTAGTTCTGCCATATGTTACCAGCCCTTCCTCACGTGGCCTAGCTCAACACCTCTATACTAATATAATAGGTATACGAGAAGAATTATACAACGATGTAAAAACCTATAAGGGAGCAAAAATTCAGTACAACAATTAATTAATTGATGGCAACAAGTTTGACAAATTTCCTTTAGCAAATTATAAGTACGGTAGACGACTTCATATAGTTATATGAAATTTCACGACAAATCGTCTTATAAGATTACTTATGTCGGTACAGTTTTATTTTTTTTTTTAAATGGTACATTGCATTTTTTCCAAATCATGTGTTCTTAGCTTTAAAACACTAAAATGCAACAATCTATTTTATCTACAGACTTAATTACAAAATATAAATGTGTTTAAAATTATAGTTCTTATAAAAAAAAAAAAAAAAAAAAAAAAAAAAAAACAAAAAAAAAACAAAAAAACAAATAGTATTCTGAATAAATGGTTTACTAGGGAGTTTCACATCTAGCAATTAAGTGCGGAGCTTAATGTTACAAGATGTGCAGTTGCACAGATATGATGGCGTTGAAACCAGGTCTTCAGCAACTTTGTCTATATGTAACCTGCCAGTTGGTTTCCGAGTATGTATGAGAGAAGGCCTAGTACTTTGAGAAACGAAGTTAGATTCTAGTTATGACACCGGCCGCTAGTTCTTACATTAGATATTTTACTCTAGGCTTTTCTCACTAAAAAGTATTTTGTGCAAAAAATAAAAAGGTTTAATTTTATTTCAACAAATTGTTAGTGTTCCGATATTCAAGATTTTTAGAACATTTTTATTAATTTGAAAAACAACATATGTTCTAAATATATTGATTAAGTAAACTGGCAATACAACGCCAACTGATTTTCATTGGTAATTTAAAACGCACTAAGGCCGTAAAACGTTACTACTATTGGAAATTGCAAAGATTGTTGGGTGTTACTCCTTTACTGAGATTTAATTTAAAAATAATGAAATGTGTTGTATTTTTATATTTTACTAAGCATGACTAAAAAAGACTATTAAAAATGTCAATATAATATCTGACTACAAACATACTATGTAGCCTACTTTATTGCATTATATTTATAATAAAGAGGGATATAACAATTAAATAGTTTTAGTAACATACTTTATGTTAAAGTCATGTTACTTCAAAATGAACATATTATGTATAAACTGAAATCTCTTTGGTCAACATTTAAATGAATACCTCACGTTCAAATACAAAGGTTATAGTATTTGTGATAGACATTTTTTTTATACAGTTAGGTATTTTTGTTTGGAAATTACAGTAAAAAACATAACACGTGTCAAATAAAACAAAGGTTCGATTAAACACTTTAAAGAGTCAATTCAATTAAAACTGACAAACTATTTATAAAGAATGTAAAGCTAAGAAAGATGGTTATACCACGAAGAACATGGAACAATCAAACTATGTCAATCATGTAATAAGAATTTGTACCGGGCGACGAAGCCTCTTTTTGTACATCTCATTGGCCTGAACCGTTTGACAAACAAGTATGAACATCGGTAGACACATCCTATGTTAAACGGAAATTGCCAAATTTGTAGACACTTTTAAAATTTTTTTTAGAAAACCTACGGTGACCTGAGAGCAGAAAAACAGTAGTACAGTAGTCTTGGCTCAGCCTGTTTCTTTACACGGCTGACATTTTGAATTGGAGCCTAATTTATAATATTTATTTAAATGTAGTTCTAAATTTGTATCAGATACCGACATGCAACGTTTCGTTGTCAACAGATTTGCATGTGATCGTGGAGCAAACACACAGAACACAATTTTATTTGGTTGGTTAATATTCGTACGAAAAGGTGTGAATGAAAAAATAAATTATATTTATGCTAAGCTGGAATAATAACAGACGTACACATACCAAGTGAATGAAGTAACCACACCAGAATCTTGACAGAAATCATCTGACAAATAAAATATGTAACTACTAATTATTAGGGGAAAATGCAGGTGAAACTGATAGAGATCAGTCTCCCATTCGTCCAAAAAGTATTTTATAATAGCTAAATACACGTTTTTAATGGGATAAATATCCCGACAAAACACATTAAAAAAACTTAATAAAAGGGATTATGCCCGACAAAACACACGAACTGTTAAAAAATGTTGATGCAAAAGAAACGTACTTTTTAACTAATGATATAACCTTACAAAAAGTAAATAACGTTAAAACACAATAAAGAAATACATTGAATTTGAGAAGAAACGTGAAGATTTCTATAACAAATGATATATTGAGCGGACAATATGAATAAACATGAATTCAGAGGTAACAGGCCGTATCTGGTATTTTGTCCCTAAATATAACGTGGTAACTACGAAGGAGTGGGGGATGGAGCAATAAGACAAATACGTAAAACCACCTGTATAAAATAGCTATATAAAGTTTTATAAAAAACTGTACTCTTGTGAAAAGTGAACAAAGAGCGTTACCGGCTGACATAGAAATATTGGGACAGGCTTTCAGCTCGTTTCGGATTCCCTGGCGTAAGAAATACGAAAAACGTTACCACATTCTGAGCAATATACAGACAACACTTTTATTTTATTTACATAGCTAAGATGTTACAAATTTTATTCGAAGGTTAAAGTTTCAATAGTGATTAAAGATACAAAGACAGCACTATTTACCTTTGCTACTGAAACAACAGGTGATCCATCCGATCGATGGTTACTAGGTGACAGTGTCCATGCACAATGTTTATCACAGTTCGCACACCGACAACCTAATAGTGGCTAAACTAATCGGAAAATAACAAAGACAAATTTGACACCCAAGGTAAAAACGAGAGAAGGAACACAATATTACTACAAATTCGGATTTTATGACTTTTTTCGTGTAGTTTCCCACGAACAGACGGCCTTGCAATTTGCGATCGTGACTGAAGTAATACACCGGTCACGTCGCCAGTTCGCCTGTGGAAGGAGGGTGCGAACTCGACTATTCATGTACAGAACTTGCGAAATACAAAAGTGACAATAATACAAACAAATATCACCGTCAACATACATTAGTTATTTATACACAGGTTAGACCTATGTCATGTTTAGAGGTGTGCGTTATACTATTTATATGTTTAGCTAAGTTTATCTGAAGAGATTTACAAGTTTGTAAGGGAGATGGTTATAAATCCAATGTACCTCCAAAAATATTTTAATTCTTTACTTAGCTCTAGAAGTCAGTCATGAATGATTTCAAATGTTCAGAATTCATTTTTAAACAACATTAAATATGAGTCTTGGACATATTGAAAATCATTAAGACTTATACTAAATGTTCTATGACTTTACCACAATTGTAAAACATTCTACCAACTAAAAATTTATAATCAGAATAGGTTTGAGGTATCAAAATATTTATCAAATATATTCATTATACAGTAATAATTATTTATTATGAATATTCATATAGGTTTAAAACAATAATTATTTTAACTTATAGGCCTAAGCATTTTTTCTTTTTACATGCTTTAGTTGAACATAAAAACACAGTAAATTAGTGTATTGGATGTTATCAATAAAGTTCCGATAGCTCTAATCGCTCATCACATTATACTAAGTACACAGTGTGCTTCGATAATATTTTTTAGTAAATCTTAATTCTTATACTGGTCAAGTTAAAGGATCGATGTTTATAAGCAAAGTTCCCGAGAAGTTTTACTCCTCATAATTATGATATGATTAAAACTATATTTTATGCATATGTTTTGGAGTTCTGAAACTAAATTTACAATTAACTAGTTCTATATTAATAAAAAGGAAGGGTAAATTTCCTTTTCATAATGAAGAGGAAAGATGCAGCTGATTTGCTTGTCTGATCATGAATTTGTACTTAACACACCAACAATAAATACACACCAAGATTATATATACATACTTTATACGTATTTGCATAGCTTTAAGTGCAAAGAGTGAACACTGATGACAGTCAGTTGCCATCAAGTGTACGGAAGGCGAACTCTGCCGACCGTATCGGAACTTGATAGGTTTCATCCATTCTCACTGTCAATGTCACTTACTCGGAACACTTCTCTAGTTATCACAACATTAGGTACACCAATCGGCGAGAACAACTAATTTTACCGGTCAAAATTATTCTTAACTTTGTTTTAAATGATTCAATTAAACTAATAATTTATATATCAGTCCATTTAACAATCTTTAAATGAATAATATAGTAATTACTTGAAATCTTATCTGAATATAATTCAACCATTTATTAAATTAATTAGTCTGTTAAATAGAACAAAACAGCACGTGCTTTTGATATCTGGATCCAAAAGTGAATTTTTATGCTGGTTTACAGTGACCATTAGTGATCTGTCTTCTAGTTCTTGGATCACTGGACTAGAAGACGGAATGTTTCAACAAAGTTTTTGGAATACGGTTGAACCTGCGTACTGCTTTGCGACTGTAACACCGCCTCAGACAAGTAAGAGTGGTATGAAGCCACAGCTCGAAATTCATTTAATTAAAATGCCAACACGACAGAACACTTGCGATTTGCGTTACGTCCTCACTTTACAGCTGACGATAACACTGGGAAAAGCACATATTTCACGGGTAAACGGAATAGACGATGGGGCTGATTTGAATGTTGGAGGAACCATCTAATGTCTCAATACTTCCGACGGTGATTGATGATATTATATCACTTTCGGAACATTGATCGCCACTGATGAAGAGAAGTGGTCCATGAATTGGTGATGCTTTTCTCGTAATTAAACATTCTCACAGAGTATCACTAGCTAGGAAGTGATCGATGGTTTGGGGCGATATGTATAATCAACGGATTATTTAGTCTCCCTCTCTAGAAAGTGGTCAAGGATTTGGCGGTGCTTTGTCTCGTACACAACCACTACAATCTACTGACTGACTAGAAAGTAGTCATGATTTGGCAATGCTTTATCTCAATAAACCGCTTCAACATACTAACTGACAAGGAGGTAGTCGTGATTTAGCAATGCTTTATCTCAATAAACCGCTTCAACCTACTAACTGACAAGGAGGTAGTCGTGATTTGGTAATGCTTCAACTCGTTATCAACCACTCCTACAAATTCTTAATGATTACAAAATAATTAACGATTTAGCAGTGCTTTATCTTAATAAACCACACACACAATGGCTCACTCTGTAGTTGATTCGGTAGGTCCTCTTGACTCAGAGCCTTAATAGCTGTATTTGTACTATGGATCATGGCATCATACTAAGATAAATTAAACTAAAAAAATGTTTGGAGTTTTACGTACTAAAATTTTAAAAAATCACCAATTTAGTATAAATAATCATATACACGTAGGAGTGATTTGTTAGTGACCCAGATAAACATGAACTATTATTCATATTACACTCTCTAGTGATATTATGTCACTGAGGTAATATATAATAGGCCATTGCATGCTGCCAAATTTACCATTGATTTATTTGCAACGCAGAAACAAGATCCCACAGTAACCCCCTAATACAACGTATACGCTATAATCTTGTATTTGTATTTTAATTGCCATGTGGCACACAAGTACGTGCATCTTAACAACAACTGGCACCAATGATCATTTGTACGTGCATAATGCACACTATCAAGTAATGTGCATTACAGTTCTCTAGATACATGTGACATTTATCTAGGCTGTTTAAACTAGCCACATTCTGTCAACGACGAAGACGATATTACTGTACGTCAACATCAATATCACCGCCAGAATATGCACGCTAATTGAGAAACGGAATCAGCAACACCAACATATCGTTTTCACATTATGGTTGTAATGAAGACACAAGTAGATATGGGGGAAAACAACATCGATTACCATACTCCTGTAAATATATTTCTTTTAGCATGTAGTCTGTCTATATTTAATGGCTTCTTAGTTATACATATAAATTTGTGATTTGCCTTTCTAAATCAGATTTAGTAATGATAGCATATTATAAAGTGTATCTACCTGCTTAGGATAATTTAGACACAACATTTTTTTTATGAATCATATTGAGAAGTTGTCCTTTTCTAATTGCAAACACGTAAAAGGCTACGCCTCACAATTTTAATCCTATATAAATACAATTAAAAATATTATACTGATTAACTTTGTTAAACTTCATGGGATCACAAAGTACAAGATCGAGAGACCCATTCTAGTCTGAGGATGGTAAATGTAGCTTACCTGAATCGATCACCTTAATGTTTGTTATTTCCTCGTATTAAATTGTATTACACTTTTTTTGTGAGACGGTTTACTAGAACGATTTGTCAATACGTGCCTACGTTCAATGTATGTGAACTAAAGTGCGAAATGTCTAATACAGGACAGGAAAGAGTTGAACGTTCAGGAGAAGTAGGTCTTGACGTAGTGTGGAAGGCAGAGTTGGACCGTCGCCCAACTTGAGGTAGGACGGGGAACTCGATACCGCCGTCTGCTTAAATTCACACCAGGTTCCAGTCTTTTACGAAGTTTGGAAATAAGCTGGAAAACGATATGTTACTACTGAAAGAAACTGGAGTGTTTTTGATAGTTAAATGTACTATCGTAACAATGGATTAGTATTTTTTTTAATTAAATGATTATTAACGTTATTGGATTTAAAAAAATAAGATATACTTTCGCAAAAAAAGATTCTGAAACAAGTTTTTATGATTAAATACACATGATTGTTGTTGGTGGGTAAATTTAAATTCTCGGCTAAATTATCGTTTGATTGTTTGTTTTGTCGAAAGCATTAACATCTGCATAATATATTTTTATATTAATTACATGCTATATTTGCAATACATATGGCAATTTGAGACAAAAAGACATTCTTAAGATATGACTCTTAGTGTGAAGAATCAGTAAAGATAGGATCACGGTCAATCTCAACTCATGCCGTCACTTGTCACTTCTCTACTCACCCAAGGCAAGTGAAGCAGCTTGACGTAAGTGAGGTAATGTAATGAAAAGATGGGAGTGTTGCCTACTAAAACTACTGACAGGAAACTCTACAAGTATGCTTATTTTTTCTAGGGACTAGCAATTTAGCATAGAAAATAATATGATGTTGAATATTGTTTAACGTTTATCTAATTTACAATTCCGAGTGCAAACATTAACCATAAGTTTAACCACACTTTCGTCCCTTTTTCAGCATAATGCTGCACGTTTTCAGTGCAGTTACCATAACAAAGTAGGTCTACCACAGCCACCTCAAAGGCTGTGCACTCTAACTAACTATATGATCAAAAACGACGATATTCATAATGGTTAATATTATGAATATTTTATTTTATACCATTCGCCATCGGAATCAATAAAAAGATAGATGAGTTCATAAACAAAACAACAGAACAAGTCTCAAATTTGATCTACACCAAACGATTAATTTATACGCATTCTTCCTACCGGAATCAGAAGACATCAATATTTAAAATTATAAAGCTCGTTTAGCACTATTTAATTGCTTTTCGTGATTCAATTTTCCAAACAGAATTACGTGAGTAACCTATCTACATATAAGATACCTGTGTGAGGTGGGGAATACGACAGAGGTCAGGCTTGTGGTCAGTCTCTGGTCTCAACCAATGGTCTCTCTGTGATTAAATCTTCAAACCGAATTACGTGAGTAACCTATCTACATATAAGATACCTGTATGAGGCGAGGAATACGACAGAGGTCAGGCCTATGGCCAGTCTCTGGTCTCAACCAATGGTCTCTCTGTGATTAAATCTTCAAACCGAATTACGTGAGTAACCTATCTACATATAAGATACCTGTGTGAGGTGGGGAATACGACAGCGGTCAGGCCTGTGGTCAGTCTCTGGTCTCAACCAATGGTCTCTCTGTGATTAAATCTTCAAACCGAATTACGTGAGTAACCTATCTACATATAAGATACCTGTGTGAGGTGGGGAATACGACAGCGGTCAGGCCTGTGGTCAGTCTCTGGTCTCAACCAATGGCCTCTCTGTGATTAAATCTTCAAACCGAATTACGTGAGTAACCTATCTACATATAAGATACCTGTGAGGTGGGGAATACGACAGCGGTCAGGCCTGTGGTCAGTCTCTGGTCTCAACCAATGGTCTGTCTGTGATTAAATCTTCAAACCGAATTAAGTGAGTAACCTATCTACATATTATAAGATACCTGTATGAGGTGAGGAATACGACAGAGGTCAGGCCTGTGGTCAGTCTCTGGTCTCAACCAATGGTCTCTCTGTGATTAAATCTTCAAACCGAATTACGTGAGTAACCTATCTACATATAAGATACCTGTATGAGGTGTGGAATACGACAGCGGTCAGGCCTGTGGTCAGTCTCTGGTCTCAACCAATGGTCTGTCTGTGATTAAATATTCAAACCGAATTACGTGAGTAACCTATCTACATATATGATACTTGTGTGAGGTGGGCAATACGACTGTGGTTAGTGACTCAGATGTCAGGCTTGTGGTCAGTCTCTGGTCTCAACCAATGGTCTACCTGTGATTAAATCTTCAAACCGAATTACGTGAGTAACCTATCTACATATATGATACTTGTGTGAGGTGGGAAATACGACTGTGGTTAGTGACTCAGAGGTCAGGCCTGTGGTCAGTCTCTGGTCTCCTTGACTCCATCGCGTGAATCCGATCATCGTAGATGCAGTGCCGGAAGGCCATGAGACCTGGATACGATAGACCAACCGTAACACGGCATAATTGTACTGCCTACTGTATCCGGCGGAAACCACCCTCCTTCCCCGGATCGGTCCAGCGGTAAAGGGCCAAAAAAACTCCCCTCAGCATGATGATGAAGTAGAATTATACTCTTTAATAACTCTTATTTTAGAACTTAAAATGTTGTAGCTTACGTAGCTTAAATAATGTATATCTGAACTCTTATTGTTCTATATAAAAAATAGCACATTCATCAATACTTTTGTATAGTGCAATGTCATTAGCGAATTTTCAAAATAAGGTGAGTAGGCTTTATATATATATATATATATATTAGGTCAGTAAAACTATCTAATGCAAGTAAAGTTCATTTTCGAAATTAGGCTTTTAATTATTAGCATATTGGGAACTACAACTTCAGAATCAAAGCCTGGTAAGTACACTTGAACTTTTAATAATAATTGGGCCCTGTGGCCGAGTAGAGTAGGCAAAGACGGCTAAGAGACCCGATGTATCCCCTGGGAAAAACTCCTATCCTTGTGTATGGAGCTATTCGCAGATAATTCTTATTAATTGGATTGCGAGGCATTTGTGTTCAGAGCTCATCACCGACAGATGTGTTATAATCACAAGTTTATTCGTGAATTCGTCCAAAGCCAACGGTTTGTACGAATAAACACTATGACTTATATTAGTATCGACTTATCCTCTCACTGAATGAGCAACTGCTAAATGGTCTTCGACACCTTGTTATTACTGGACGGGTCCGAATACATGGCGAGCATTGATCGGGAGCCAGGCTAGTGCAGTTTCCATGATAACTGGTAAGTCCCTCCTCTGCTATCACAAGGGTATTAGTGCCCTGACGACTCACTTACAATGAGGTTGCACAGTTCATTGCATTTCTTAAACTCACGACATCTGTCATGTTTACATTAAATTACGTAACGATATAAAACTGTTTGAATGTCACTGTGTAACAGTCTGCCATTATGCAACAGAGGACAGGACGTAAGTAAAGAGGTGGTGTAGAAGGCATGACCTTGTATGGGTGCCCTGTGGGCGAGCCTGCACTGCTGATCTTACACAACCGTGTGGGTTGTAGGCTAGGGGCAGCACATACCGTAGTGGTATCCCGTTCCACAGGGGACGGACCTTCTCGTTGTGTTCTCTAGACATACATTGTTCGGATCCTTATCAGAACATTACATGGTTCATACAGACACCTCAGAGCAAAAAGCTTCCAAGATATTTAAGCTGTCCTAGGTAGTAGATTACGGTTAATAACTCAAACTTAATCTTAATATATAAAATCCAAAAAATCATCTCTGTTCCAAATCGAATTTGTACCTCTAAAGAGTAAAAAATAGTATATCGAACCTGTAAAATTAATTCAATAACGCTAGACCTAAAACTATACAACTGTAAGGTGACACAATACTCGCATATTTAATATAAACACTCACCAATGTACGTGTTCGGTCTACTAAAGCAATGTACGTGTTAGGTCTACTAAACACATTAGGTGTTACGACCCACTACAACACCAATGTAAATTACTCACATTATTACACTCACCAATGTACGTGTTAGGTCTACTAAAAACATATTGGAGCATTAGGTGTTTCGACCCACTACAACACCAATGTAAATTACTCACATTATTACACTCACCAATGTACGTGTTAGGTCTACTAAACACATATTGGAGCATTAGGTGTTACGACCCACTACAACACCAATGTAAATTACTCACATTATTACACTCACCAATGTACGTGTTAGGTCTACTAAACACATATTGGAGCATTAGGTGTTACGACCCACTACAACACCAATGTAAATTACTCACATTATTACACTCACTAATGTACGTGTTAGGTCTACTAAACACATATTGGAGCATTAGGAGTCACGACCCACTACAACACCTATGTAAATTACTCACATTATTACACTCACCAAAGTACGTGTTAGGTCTACTAAACACATTAGGTGTTACGACCCACTACAACACCAATGTAAATTACTCACATTATTACACTCACCAATGTACGTGTTAGGTCTACTAAACACATATTGGAGCATTAGGAGTTACGACCCACTACAACACCTATGTAAATTACTCACATTATTACACTCACCAAAGTACGTGTTAGGTCTACTAAACACATTAGGTGTTACGACCCACTACAACACCAATGTAAATTACTCACATTATTACACTCACCAATGTACGTGTTAGGTCTACTTAACACATATTGGAGCATTAGGTGTTACGACCCACTACAACACCTATGTAAATTACTCACATTATTACACTCAGCAATGTACGTGTTAGGTCTACTAAACACATTAGGTGTTACGACCCACTACAACACCAATGTAAATTACTCACATTATTACACTCACCAATGTACGTGTTAGGTCTACTAAAAACATATTGGAGCATTAGGTGTTTCGACCCCCTACAACACCAATGTAAATTACTCACATTATTACACTCACCAATGTACGTGTTAGGTCTACTAAACACATATTGGAGCATTAGGTGTTACGACCCACTACAACACCTATGTAAATTACTCACATTATTACACTCGCCAATGTACGTTTTAGGTCTACTAAACACATATTGGAGCATTAGGTGTTACGACCCACTACAACACCAATGTAAATTACTCACATTATTACACTCACTAATGTACGTGTTAGGTCTACTAAACACATATTGGAGCATTAGGAGTTACGACCCACTACAACACCTATGTAAATTACTCACATTATTACACTCACCAAAGTACGTGTTAGGTCTACTAAACACATTAGGTGTTACGACCCACTACAACACCAATGTAAATTACTCACATTATTACACTCACTAATGTACGTGTTAGGTCTACTAAACACATATTGGAGCATTAGGTGTTACGACCCACTACAACACCTATGTAAATTACTCACATTATTACACTCACCAATGTACGTGTTAGGTCTACTAAACACATTAGGTGTTACGACCCACTACAACACCTATGTAAATTACTCACATTATTACACTCACCAATGTACGTGTTAGGTCTACTAAACACATTAGGTGTTACGACCCACTACAACACCAATGTGAATTACTCACATTATTACACTCAGCAATGTACGTGTTAGGTCTACTAAACACATTAGGTGTTACGACCCACTACAACACCAATGTAAATTACTCACATTATTACACTCAGCAATGTACGTGTTAGGTCTACTAAACACATTAGGTGTTACGACCCACTACAACACCTATGTAAATTACTCACATTATTACACTCACCAATGTACGTGTTAGGTCTACTAAACACATTAGGTGTTACGACCCACTACAACACCTATGTAAATTACTCACATTATTACACTCAGCAATGTACGTGTTAGGTCTACTAAACACATTAGGTGTTACGACCCACTACAACACCTATGTAAATAACTCACATTATTACACTCACCAATGTACGTGTTAGGTCTACTAAACACATTAGGTGTTACGACCCACTACAACACCAATGTAAATTACTAACATTATTACACTCACCAATGTACGTGTTAGGTCTACTAAACACATTAGTTGTTACGACCCACTACAACACCTATGTAAATTACTCACATTATTACACTCACCAATGTACGTGTTAGGTCTACTAAACACATTAGGTGTTACGACCCACTACAACACCTATGTAAATTACTCACATTATTACACTCACCAATGTACGTGTTAGGTCTACTAAACACATTAGGTGTTACGACCCACTACAACACCTATGTAAATTACTCACATTATTACACTCACCAATGTACGTGTTAGGTCTACTAAACACATTAGGTGTTACGACCCACTACAACACCAATGTAAATTACTCACATTATTACACTCACTAATGTACGTGTTAGGTCTACTAAACACATATTGGAGCATTAGGTGTTACGACCCACTACAACACCTATGTAAATTACTCACATTATTACACTCAGCAATGTACGTGTTAGGTCTACTAAACACATTAGGTGTTACGACCCACTACAACACCAATGTAAATTACTCACATTATTACACTCACCAATGTACGTGTTAGGTCTACTAAACACATTAGGTGTTACGACCCACTACAACACCTATGTAAATTACTCACATTATTACACTCACCAATGTACGTGTTAGGTCTACTAAACACATTAGGTGTTACGACCCACTACAACACCTATGTAAATTACTCACATTATTGTATGGGGAGAAGATATGTAAGTATAACTTACTACGAAAAACCAGTATACAAATTTTCTAAAACCAAATACTATCACACTGTGTATATAAAAAAAATGTAATATTAGTTTATCTTAGTGTAATACAGTAGTAGAAAATTTAATCAATGAATAGTAGACACGTAGAAAGTCCTATTCACAAGCTGGAGGTAAAAAGAAAGTTCGATCAACAGATTGACTTCCCGCTGGGTCTTTCTTTCCTTCCTCTTTCACAAGTTGTCACATCAATGAATCAAAGTGACGACTTGGCAGCTTCAGATGTAGTTTAATAATTGTTCCAGTAACAACAACGAAACTAAAAACGTTTCCAAGAACAGTTTAACTGGATTTGTAAATGAACTTACTGGTTACATGAACACACACTAAGGTATACTAGCTTTACTGGTGCGATTCACTAAATATAAAAAATGAAGGCGAATTTGTTTTACATGCACCAAGGAAATATCGAATTCCAAAAGATTTTCAAAAGTTTGGAAAAGTTCCATTAAAAATCGTCAAGTTTCATATAGTCAAACACATAAACAAGCTTGCCCTTATCTTATTTCGTAAGCAAGCGCCCGGTGTTATTACTAATTACCCAACCTTCCGTTAACGACCGCGTCAAGGTGCTATTTACAATATTTATACATCACCAAACGTTTCACCCATGCTGTGAAACGTGGTATCTCAGACTGGTCTGGTGTTAGATAACGCTTTAGCTATTAGTAGCGATCGTTCTTACTTGCAATTCTTGATTTACATTATAGATTTATTTTGCAACTGAATATTCTACTGGTAAGCATTATACTTAATATATAACATCCTTACCACAATTTGTTATATGATTACACTTAAAAATTTGTATAAACTAAAACGACTAACAGTGTTTCAGTATCAGGGTTGAAGTGACTCAACCCGCAACAATCCCAACGTATTGTGAGTAGTTTTCAAGTAGGTATTACGTATTGAAACGTAAGGAGTGTCAAGTAGGTAGTTCTTGTAGAATCCTCGTCATGAGAAATGTCTAATAATAAACAGTAACAGGAAACATCGTAAACAGTCAATATTATCAGCCAAACTGTTTACGATCAATCTACTTCTGTGAGTGCAAAACTGTTATTAGCTGTTGAAAACTAAAAGTCACGATACCGTACCTCACGTAATTGCTAAATGAATTACAGTTATTAATTTTAAAATAACTTTGTTGAACAAGTAACGACATTTTCAGAATGGGAAAAAAAGAATTACAACATATAAGTCTATATTGTATTAAAAGCCACTTCTATTTTTACGAGTGGCTTTTACTCGTATATTAAATGTAACATTATTTTGACTGTTCAAGTATATTGGAAAATACACCTTGTAATGAATATCACATACTGAGTTTACTATCACACAAAATTGAAACTATCAATAAGACGTATTGATATGCTATCTTCTAACCATACAATAAATACATATCTGTTCGGTCCATGTTATCGTAGAAATTAATCGATAAAAAATCAATAAGTTAAACGTCAAAAATCAGTTGAATTAAAATGTAAAAATATTAGTAATATTTTATATGATAAAAATACCTCACAAGTATTTGAATATGAGGCATATAAAACTAGTATAACCGTACATTCTTTGACGTATAATTAATATTTGCCAAAACACTACGATAGATGCCAGTTTCAGTACACTCACGCAGTGCAATGTTGGGCAGGTCCTTGACATGTTATGTAGGTCGTGGGGTCAGTTGAATTGATAAATAATAAAAAGTAGCCAGACCACATGGAATAGTCCAATCAATAGGTACGAACTGTGGCTGCAGGCGCATGTGCTGAACACTTCAACCAGCATCAGCAACAAGACAGGCAACTGGAGCTCAACAATCGCACAGCTAACAATGAATATATAATATATTCAATACACAGATTGCTTAAATAGTTTTTTAGTATCAAATATTATTAAAACTGTGACTATATTGCTTTGGTGAAAAAGATTTTTTGTAGTGACCCAAAAAATTAGCCTTTGTTGTATAATTTTATATATATATATATATATATATATATATATATATATATATATATATATATATATATGCCTACTATAGAGAAAATATTTTCCATCAACACACAATATAGCTCCTTAAATGAGAACAACAGTACAGATGGACTGGCGGCAACAGGCTGACGGGTCAGCGACATGTGATCTGTGCTGAGCTGTTGTCTCGAGAACTTTACCGGCGTCTCCATGCTTTGTTCTGTCTTCTTAGGGTGAATACCTACCTACTCACTACTGACCACTACTCTCGAGACGTGAGCCGGCGTGTAACAAATACGAGGGTTGAAATGAGATTAAGTAATTGTATTAAGAATATTACACGCCAACACCATGCAGTAGCTGGAAGGAACGGTTGAAGTACAATGGATCCTAACTTTCAACAAAATGGACATATGATATAATTATTTTTTCTGGGTATTAATTAACGTGTTCTTCCCTCATACCTACCGAAATGCATGGAAATAATTTAAATTATTCATAAAGTAATCCATTATCTGCGAAATATATATTTTAAATGATTATTAAACAGAGAATTAATACTACTAACTAATTAACTAACGTTAATTATAAACGTGTGAGACAATTTTAAGCAAAGCTGCACACCAAAATTAGGTATACTGCTTTATTTCCCACATCTGAACTGTTTTGTATAGTCAATTTCTTAAATTGTCAAAAGTGCCCTTGAAGTATTATGCTTACACTTATTATGTAGTTCTATTTATAATAAGCTCTAATATATTCTGCCCCTCCCCTTCAAAGGGGTGACAAATAGGTAGTTTTCTTGTAGAATCCTTTAACTACTGTGTGTCGTGAGAAATGTCTAATAATAAACAGTAAAGGCCAGTTACACAGTAAAGAGTTGAAGACGAAATGACGCAACTAAGTGCTAAGTTTACATTCAACATTCTTTAATAAAATACACAGTTCGACAGTGTGTTTGCTAGCTGCAACTACAGGACATTCAACGATTTGTGCGGTATGGGTTGTTTCTGTAGACTTACTTTACATGTCAGCTAAATCATTATCTTTGCAAAACGCATTCCCTGCCAATATGTCCAGCCTTTTGCAATAGGCCTACACACATTTCATACATTGGAATAAGTTTGTGTTAGTTCATAGTGTCCTCGGATGTATTTTGAACTAAATATAATTTTTCCGTCAACTATCCTATACTTCTAATATATGTATCGGCCTGGTAGTACAGTTGTTTAAATAAATATTCCTCTCTAGCCTTATAGTATTTCAAAAGAGGGTAAGCATATATAAAAATTAGAAAAAAATACAAATAAGATAAAACTGACATAATAGACAAAGATAGCGATTCCATGTTAACGTTCTGATAGTATTGTTACATGGTAGGTCCATATAAAGAATCCTTTAATGTCGACATAATATAAGCAGATAGTATGGATCATATCAAAGCCTCACAGCACTGTACGAGGCGAGCAGATTAGACATGAATGTTACTTTACAAGGAAAGATTTACCGCAACAGGCTCATGCCCATTTTAGAGCTGCAATAGCAGTTTGCAACTAAAACAAACATTATCTATTATAAAAGAAACAACAAATTTATTAACATTAATAGACATATAGCGCTGCTTTCCAATGTCATATTTAAGTAAAAAATAAACAATTAAAAATAGTTTACTTATTATGCGGTTATCAGTGACTTATAAGTACTAATAAAGAGTATAACACAATAAATAGAAAAAATAAAAAGAAAAAAGAACAAAACTACAGTGCTACTTTTAGAATCACAAAAAAGCAAATATCATACCAAATCAATGGCAAGGATGGGAGGCGATTTAGGAAAGGAGAAATTTCACCATGTTCTTATTACTGCATATCGGGGTAAAAACCATAGACCTAAATAAACATGCTGAAATAAATATACAAACATACATAAAAACCTAAAACATGGAATTTAATGTTGAGCAGAACGAATTAACATTAAGTTTTAGTGTGAAACATCATGATTAGTCAAGGTGGAAAATAATTAAACGGCATGACGTGCCTCGACAACTATTTGACAGTAGAGTCGCGAGTTGAGGGTACGTTCCTTACTTGCACGTTTCCATAGAAATAAACTTAAATAAAATTTACATTAGGAAGCGCAATTTACATTATGAATGTCTAGAATTGCAGATATAGGGATAATACGATGTTTTAGATAACTCACGAATTTGTGACTCCACTATGCCCAGAACAATTTGCTCAATGCTAATTTAAAGTTTGGCTACAAAGTCAGCACTAAACAATTTGGATGTACTGCGGGCACCCACATGGCTTCAAGCCGTCCGCCAAACACGAGAGAAATAAAAACCTGACTTCGGGAGAGAAAAAAACTTGTGATGCCATAAGTCTGGAGTTGGAACAGTTTGGTATTATGTTTACTTACAGACGGTGACAAACAATAACCTACAGTGTAAGCAACTGATACTATAACGTGTACAGTGAATATTACTGATATTTTCATTTACTCACTTTTTTAAACAAAGATTCAACCACTAGAATTTATAATGAAATACAAACTATACTGAAATTCATATTTTTAATTTAAGGAGTCTACGACCTACGTTTAAAATGTGCAAAATCTAGAGTTGAAAAAGAGAAGAAATGCCTATTTATTTGTCACGTAAACTACTTACGGTATGCGTTATTTTTTAAGGACTCTTTCTAATGTAACGACACTGTTCATATTTATTGTTAACGGTTAAATTTCAGAATCAATATATTACACTGTTAAAAGTCAAAACAAGTTAGTTCCTTAATTGTCAAAAAACTATTTCCCAAGATATTATTAAACTATATAGATATTCACTAATTCACTGGTAGCAGTTTGCCTCTTAATCCTAACTCTAGTTTTTACTAAGTCATGTCATTACATCATTTTTATGAGATACTGTTCCTTCAAAATCTATCTGAAAAGATGTCAAATGGTAAACCGAATAGCAAAACTGGAAAATAATAAGACATTAAAATAAATATGATATTAATAATTCGTTTTTATATATTACATGTATTGTGCCGAATATGTCTGATCGTAACAAAGTACTTTCAATTACAAAGAATTAGCCTGCATAAATGTGATAAATTTAAATTAATTACGAGCCGAATTATTAAAAACTTTTCATCGCTGTATCATAGCAGTGAAAATGTAAATAGTATGCACTAGGAACGTAAACACCGACTGAGCTGATGGCTAGTGTCTTTATCTGTAACCCACTTTGTTGTTGTTGACAATTTCGAAAGAAAACAAATTAAATATTAAAAGTCACATGATCAGGCCCACGTCTCAAAGTCTGGCACAATTAATTAACAGCAATCCACATGAGAAAGGCCAAACAGTCGATTCTGAGGGGGGGGGGGACACTAGGACAAATAGATAACAGCGGTTTGGTGAAAAGTAACCGCGTTTTAATTGATTTCACTTCAGGTAACGTATTAAATAAAATTAATCCTTGCTTGAAACTATTTGTTGATGGTTCAGTATTTAAAAGGATTTGTGAAATTATGTAGACAATTGCAATGCTAGTGTGAATACAAAGATCGTTTAATGCGTTTCGAACTTTGAAATCTGGCGATCAATGAATTAAAAAAGCAAACACGAATATTGTGAACAATTTCACTCAGCACGGGTGACGTAGACACGAAGCAGTATTAATATTGATTATGTTATATTAAAGCAATCAAGTAATAATAAAATAGTACCGAAACCATAGTTGTACATAGATCTATTGCACAAACCAACTTGGTAATTGAAGCATAACGTATATTTAAAGATTATCATAACGTATATTTAAAGATTATCATAACGTATATTTAAAGATTATCATAACGTATATTTAAAGATTATCATAACGTATATTTAAAGATTATCATAACGTATATTTAAAGATTATCATAACGTATATTTAAAGATTATCATAACGTATATTTAAAGATTATCATAACGTATATTTAAAGATTATCATAACGTATATTTAAAGATTATCATAACGTATATTTAAAGATTATCATAACGTATATTTAAAGATTATCATAACGTATATTTAAAGATTATCATAACGTATATTTAAAGATTATCATAACGTATATTTAAAGATTATCATAACGTATATTTAAAGATTATCATAACGTATATTTAAAGATTATCATAACGTATATTTAAAGATTATCATAACGTATATTTAAAGATTATCATAACGTATATTTAAAGATTGTCATAACGTATATTTAAAGATTATCATAACGTATATTTAAGGACTATCCTAAATACGGAAGAGCTGCCTAAGTCATGTATGTTAAATTACGTGACTTTACTATGTTGAAGGGGGTTTATTTTTTTACGTGATACAATTAAATGCTATTTAAATGGTACAATTAAAGAGTTAAAAACGTAGCCCACGATCTTCGTACTCACACTAATAATTACCAATATCCGCAGAATCTCCTTGTAAATTAAAACAGATGCAAGATTTGTATATGAAATTCACATCTTGAAATATAACAATAAACAGGTATAATGCTTAACAAAGAATAGAATTCTTCAAAGCAGTATGTTGCAAATGAGGCCTCCTTTCCCAACAAGTCATCTAATTAAATATGAATGTAAGCGTTTCATAATTCATGTTCCTTTTTTGTAACTTTTCAAACGCAGGACATTTTAAATATGTGCCTAAATGATTAGTCAGTTATAACAAATTAACACTTATTACGTCTTATAAATTATTACAAATATCAATTTCAGTTTAATTTTACTAATCATATTTTTAATCTATACATGTAATGAATCCGAGTTTTTTTCAAATGGGATGCCTTCAAGCTGAATTATTTTAGTCCATTGGTTAAATAAGGTGATTTACGAAAACATGCAGAAACGTTGGCGGTTCATTCTACATGTAAAAATAAAGATAACATCTTATAGAAACATATGTACAGAAACACTTCATTAGCTAATTAATTACAGGTAGGGAAATCTTATGACCAGAATTAGGTACGCTGGGTTAAATGAGGGATACCTGGAATTCTGGAAAGATTAATTAAGTGACGACTTCAATAGTTTCTCATGGTCTTTGACCTGAAAAATTGCATAAATTAGGTCTTAGAATTGTAAATTAAGCAGTTATTGAAAAAAAAGGAAAAAACAGCCACTAATTGTTTAAATGATCACAAGTGAAAAGGTCAGCAAGCAAAGCACTCAAGGGTGTCACCTAGTTTGATAAATATCAACATTTCCTACTGTAAAATGTCAAATAACAGTTAAATTTAACAGGGCGAAAGCGATCTTGTGGAATAGTGGAACACCATACTTCTGTACAACTTGGCGTCCGTCCAATAACAACGGGATCATCGCTTTCTACAGAAAGTGAATACATGATCGGCGAACAACTGCCAACGCCACTTTCGTGCGTCCATATCAGAGCCGGTGACCTTGACACCTGCATCACGACCTTCCAGAAGGTCGGCCTCAAGGATGTCATTGGAAGTTTCCTCTAAAGGAAACTGAAAGATCAATATTACCAGGTGATAGTTAATACTTTACTCGAGATTGACTTGATTTTCGTTGTGGGTTACTAGAGTGATCAGCGTAAGGCGTAAGTCATTGTCCACAGGCTGACTAAAGGAGAAATATGTTACAATTATACATCAAGGAAGCCATTGAAAACTTATACTGCACAGTCTCGCTTTTAGTATCTTTAATTTACTTCCACTAAACAAAACAAACCCCGTAAAACACTCCTGTTGACAGTTGAATATTGACGACATTTCCCTTACAACTATCTTCATCCAATTTATATTCATTTCTAAATGTTGTGAATTCAATTGTTAAGTAGCTTTACTACATTAGAAATAAGTAGACTAATTCGACCTCAACTGAGAGTTAAACAAAGAGGCTTTAGCGGAACATTTACCACGTCCCTTCCATAACGGCTGGTTGTCTTATAGTAAAAAGCATGACAAGACAGTTACAAATAAGGCAAATCTTTCATTCCAAGCACGCACAGAGGGACAATGAAATATGATTAGGTCTTCTGTTCACACCTTCTCGCCACAGATCGCAGGAAATACTCCATTCTTCCAGACATGCCGAGGGCACGTAGACAATTTACATGTAAAAGATGGCGACTGTGGATTCTGCTCTGAACAAAACTTACAGCTTCCCAAATTCAGTCGATCAACATTTTTTAAGCCTAAAGATCTACATAGAAAACCCTATAATTTCATTCGTCTAATATTGAGATTCTTAAAATGCAAAGATTGAAGTTGTTGTTTGAAAGTTATTTGTTGGCGTTACTTTGTTGATAATTGTTAAATATGTTGGAGATTTTCACCACTCCCACTGTTTAAAAGATAAACACAACGTTTCGTCAGTTATATAAACCCTGTCATCCTCAGGTGTTACTTACCCCATTAACCTACTTTTTAATTAAAACAGAATATGTTCTGGTCGCAGTAAATGAATCCATATCAGTATCAAAACACCTTCCACAACTTATCCTTTTAAACAAATATTTGACTCTATCTGAAAGTCATGTCTTTTAATAAAATATTAAATATAAAACCTATTCCAACTACAAAGTTTGAAAACAATATAAATCAACAAGCTACATAAAATATAATAAGGTAAAACATTAATAAATTAAAATATTCAACAGACTAAAACGAGGTCTTTTGATTCTGATATACTTGTTTGACTTACTCCGGTTTTTCTAGTTTAAATTTAAATGTACATGTATATTGAGCTAGGAGAAGAACAAAAGGACAGCAGGAGTTTTATAAATACATCGAAAGTATTGGTTTTTAAATAGTAAACCTAGGGTATAGCCACGGTCTCCAGATGATCCCTATCACAATCTGAACAGGTTTCATCAACCGGGGTTACTCTTTAAGTTAGAATTTGAACTTGTTGAAGAAATAACATTTTTTTAAGTAAAATACCGTAATTCTACTATTCGACAGTTCGTCTTTTGTTATATGTTCGCAAAAATGACACTGTTTTTAAATAACAGAAACTGTTGAATATTAAATTCACTTTCCGTATTTATCCGTTTGGTACACCAGAATAAGAAGAAAGTAACAGTATCATTAAGGCCTCGCAATAACTAGAGGCACTACATATGACATTTTTATTCACGGATGACTTTTTTTTATTTATTGAACGCTCTTACATAAGGCCGAAGCACTTAAATAGGGAGTACAAATAGAAATTTTACTGTCGCAGGTGTCAAAACAACATCGGTGAATGCATTGGATAAAACAACCGAAAAGATTGTACTGAGAGAAGCATTTTCAGTTCATACTTTTGGTGCTTCTGTTGAGCCTTCGGTGCTTCTCCACAATGGCAACCAAGTAAGAGGCGGTGCGACATTGTATTTTAGTAAAGAAATATATTGTTATTTGACATGAGTGTGCTCCAAATGGTGTAACTCGTTACACGCAAGTTAACTGTACAATCACACAAACTGCAAGACGACTGTATGTAGGACGTGCTATCATCACACACTGATTACCTATATAGATACACAGAACACACTAAAAACCTGTAATAATTGTGATATACTCTCAGAGTTATGGTGATTTTATTGACAAAACCTTGATTTTATGTGGAAAGCAAAACATTTAACCCACCATACCATTTATACTACATTTTATTAATCCTATGTATTTATGAAAAATAAAATTAGTCGTAAGCCATCAACACATTTTTGATGTGCTTTTAAAATCATTGACTGTGTGATACAACTCAAAATAAAGTAAAAAAAACTCGGCCCTGCGGGCCTCACCAGGGGGCAAGCCCCCTGGACCCCCGGATCTTTTTGCTTAGAGCCTACGGCTAAAATTCAAGAAACATGGAACATGCTTTAGCTCTTGGCTGCTACTTGGTAATAGATCACGGATGCTACCCGGTAATAGATCACGGCTGCTACTTGGTAATAGATCACGGCTGCTACCCGGTGGCTCCTTTTTAATAATTTCTGCAAATGTATTTCTCCGAAAACAACGAATTTTAGATTTCATGTAAGGAATTACAAAACAAGAGTTGTCATGGAAACTAAAGATGTACTTTGATGAACGCTTGCAAATAAAATCATTATTGAAGTCAACACTGATATGTCATTGTGTTTTCATGGTTACGCGTCACCTTCCCGCGTCACCCTCCCGCGTAACGTAACGTTTTCAGACAGTTAGGTCAAGACTAAAGCATGTTCCATGCTAAAAATAGCGTACAACTTAATCGGCAGCTTTTTGACCTTCGTACTCAGGCGAAGAATGTTTGTGTGTCTGTGCGTCTCCCACTCCATAACGGAAAGGCATTCTTATGACATGCATTATTCTGACCTTCGTTAATTTCCAAAAGAGTGTTAGTTAAGGATGAAATAATTCATTACTGTATATAATTTATTCGTTTAAAGTCCAATCGGGTTGTCAGAAAACTGGTAACACTCTTAACAGAAAATAATAATGGTTAGAACAATAATAACGTTAGAAGAGTGTCAGGTAAATGAAATAGGACATGAAATCTAGTTTCATGACGAAGACAAAGCTTCAGATTTAAGTTCTATTAGTAAAGACAAACAAAAATCCCACTATAGTAACATTTATTATATTTTATGTTGTGTATAACACTATACTGTATACTGTTGTGTACTGTATATCATATTTATACATGATTACTGTTTTATGTGATTAAAGAACAGACAATTTCCGAAACGAAATAAAATTGAAAAAGAAAAAACTATCTCATCATTAACATTTTCTGGTTTTATACTGTAGTAAGAAAAATTTAATGTTCGTTCAAAGTTGAAACATGAATATTGGCGTACTAGTTAATTACAGTACAATTAGTATTTATAAACAATTCATGATTAAAGAATGATAATTAATACATCCAGCCTTTTGTAATATTGTAAAAATTGGTAACTCATATAACGCGGATGGATAAGGTTGAACTTTATTCTACAATTAATTAAGATATATGTAGAACGTTTACATTAAAGACAATCAGTTAGAAACTAAACATAGATTCATTGGGCGAAAGAGAACGCAATCTCATAATTATTAAAATTATTGTGTTTTCTTTGGAAAAAAGACCAATGTTGAAAAAAAAAAAAAAAAAATATATATATATATATATATATATATATATATATATATATATATAGGCTATATATATTGACATGCCTAAGGTTCAGATAGTATACTTATATTCAGTATAGGTAGTGTACCAGGAGTTATTGGGTATAACTAACCCCGTTCCCTACCACAGCACGTTGCCAGGACAAATCTGCGTGATTGTTAATGAAACTTTGCTATGCATTATTTCTAGTAATAAAATTAATTGCTGCCGGAAGTAAGAAAAATTAACACGTACTACGATACAAACAAAATTTAACAGAAAACAACGAAGGAATTAACGATCTCGAGAAATAGCGAATAATCAGAAAAAATTACGACATAAGAAGAGCATGCAAGAAAAAAGTAGAAGGACGATTACTTTACTAACTCGCCCTAAGGTTGGAAGTGTATGATATTTATATAAATATGCTGGAGAAAAAACTACATTAATACGTATATTGTTTGTCATTTCATCGACAACAGATGTAGTTAGCACAGATATACATGAACACTGCACAGAAAGTGTGAACGTGAGGGCTCTGAGCACCGGCAGTCCTTGTTCTCATGTCACGTTAATTATATAGTTGGGTGAGAAGAAGGCCTCAAAACACCACCTTTTTAGTATAAAAATGAATTGCCAATAACCCCTAAAAAATATTGCGTCCTAGCAAAAAATCACAACGTGACCACTATGAACAGATCTGCGGCAAGTGTCACCCACTAACGAGCCTCGATACCGTCGCCAGTCGACCGATAGCAATCAGGCGCCGCCGGCTGGCCCACATTCCCTTCCTGCTTGCTCCATGGCTGGAACTCGACATCAGGCTTCTTCATGGCGGATCGAAATGAAGAAGCTAATATTTGTAAGAAAAATTACTTTTAAAATCAATATTTGATAAAGCCATACTCGTATTACAAATACATTAAGTAATGTATTTACGATTTCTCAAGTTACAACTTTAATTCAATACGAATATTTCATAACAACTATTGTAAACTAAATTAGTATTTTGTCAGGTTGACAAAAATAATCACAAAGAAACTCACTAATGGATTGTGCGAATACATAAACAAAACAATACACGCTCACATGTTTCTGTAAAACAATACACGCTCACATGTTTCTGTAAAACAATACACGCTCACATGTTTCTGTAAAACAATACACGCTCACATGTTTCTGTAAAACAATACACGCTCACATGTTTCTGTAAAACAATACACGCTCACATGTTTCTGTAAAACAATACACGCTCACATGTTTCTGTAAAACAATACACGCTCACATGTTTCTGTAAAACAATACACGCTCACATGTTTCTGTAAAACAATCTATTGTAGTGGCTTCGAAAGACAGTTATTAATTTTAACCAAGATACACGTAATGATAGAGCTCCCTTTTCATGTAATATAGCTGTCTGTATGTAAGCCAGTAATATATTATTGAACTTCTTCACGTGGGAAGGGTTACAGCCGAAGGGTGGAGTGACAGTGACAGTACGTGAATTTATCCTGTCACATACCAAAGTACAACAACCGAGTGTCGATGACTCCACCATGATGATACCTGAGTAAGAAAGCAAATATCAAAGTCACCACCCACCACTGTATCTGAGTTTGAAAGCGGAAATCGAAGTCACCATTGTGAGTTTGAAAGCAGACGTCAAAGTCACCACTGCATCTAAGTTAGAAAGCAAAATATTGACGTCACCGCTGCATCTGAGTTTGAAAGAGGATATCGAAGTCACCACTGTATCTGAATTTGAAAGCGGACATCCAAGTCACTTCTGTATCTGAGTTTTAAAGCGGACATAGAAGTAACGCTGTATCTGAATTTGAAAGCGGACATCCAAGTCACCACTGTGTCTGAGTTTGAAAGCGAACATGTAAGTCACCACTGAATCGGAGTTTGAAAGCGAACCTCAGTACTACATGGGTACTCGGCAAACCTTAAGCGTATTGCAAACTATTTACAGTTATCTCTATTACTTCTTTCTATAAAATATTGTTTTTTTACTGGTTGACGCATTAGTAGTGCTGAAAAAAATATTAGTAGAACAATTAGTAATGAATAGTTATAATTGATTATGACGTTTGTATTGTAATAATTGTTATAAATGATTAAAAACAAAATGCCACACAAACTGCGTTCTTAACTGTAGACTAATACAAGTCGAGACAGGTAAACTGTAGTACCTATATAAAGAAAGAAAGAAAGAAAGAAAGAAAGTTTATTACCATAAATCACAATACATATTAATGTGCTTTACATAAAAAAACAGTTTGAATAATCAAATACACACATAACCAAATACAGTATTTAGCTAATGAAAACAAAAACACAATTTAGATATTTTAAAAACACTATTTTAACTTAATTGAAAGTAACATTAAACAAATTAATCTATTTAATTTACTAATGTGATATATGGCTAGGTACCTCTGAGCATGAAGCTGTTTTGAGGTTACCTTCTCAAAATATAACAAATTCAAGTACATCAGTTGCAGAAAATAAAAATGAGAACTTTTTAAAAGCAAAAATTTGTATTAAAATCAAGACGTATTTTTAATTACTATTTTACATATTAGTGCTTTCTTATCTCTAAGGACCAACCTTAGGCCCAATTTACCAACAAATCAGAAGACACAATAGAAACACAAATAAAATTAAAATTTTTTACAAGAAGGAGAGTCAAGAAAAAACAGATTGATTTAAAACAAAAAAGTTTCAAGTTCATCATAATTGAAAGTAAATAACCATTCTTTTAAACGTTTAGAAAAATTTGCTATGGAATTAGCAGTACTAATTTGGTAAGGAAGTTTATTGAAAAAAACCAAAGAACTGTAACTATAGAATCTTTTAAAAGCTTCACACGACGGTTTCAACAAAACTACCCGATTCAAATTTCTTAGTCTTATTGAATGAACTGCAGCATTTGCTATTTTTTGACCTCCCCTCACAAAAAAAATACGCAACACTCTATACACATATAAATGCCTAATGGGAAGTACACATAAATATTTAAAAAAAGGAAAGGACTCTTCCCTTCTTTGCACACGAAATATTTGTCGTATAATGCATTTTTGTGACACAAGAATTGGTTTTAAAAAGGATTTATACGCTCCCCCCCAACAACTTAACCCATATTCTAACTTACTATTTTCCAAAGCAAAATATACTGATCTTAAAACTTCTGTCGGACAAATGAATTTCAAAAGATAAAATTTTCTCAAGGACATATAAACATATTTTTTTACTGACTGAATGTGCTCTCTCCAAGAACAATTACTGTCTAATATTAACCCTAAATATTTGATTTTTTCTACTTGTTCTATTAACATACAATTCTCACAAGACACCTCAAATGAATCATTCAGACAACTTTTACATTTGAAATATACATTACCATTTATACCATCATTCGTTCTTAATGAAAAATAAACCAACTTAGTTTTAGTACTTAAAACAAGTTTGTTAACAGTAAACCAAATTTTCAAATAATTTAAATCTGGTTGGACATTTCTCTGAAGTGAAATAGGGCCACTAGCAGAGTAACTAAGTGCAGTATCATCAGCAAAACAATTAATGTTGCCTTTGAAATTTCCTAAACACAATTTATTAATATATACAATAAATAAAATTGGTCCAAGGACCGAACCTTGTGGTACTCCACAGGCTTTTGGTAAAAGAGTGCTTGTACAATTTTTTATCCTAACACATTGATTTCTTCCAGTTAAATAACTCTCAAACCACTTATAAGCAAACAACCACTTATATACAGACAATAATGTTTGGATAATCTTATTTTGCAGTCAATATCACGTGCACGTGCAGGGTCAATGTAAACAGGCTAAATTGGTTTTAGCTAGCGTTTATCGTAAACAAAGGCAGGTAAACCCACGATGTTTAAGCAAAATAATGATCTCTACGTCTGTTTAATGACGAAGGGATGGGGTTAAAAATGGAAAGTAAGATCGTAAATAATAGATAAGCACAAGCGCTCTCTTGAGTTCGTGCCATGTGTGGCGCATCTCGGAGAGGTATAAATATTTGGAGGCGCCAGCACGCGTGCAGACAGATGTCGGTTCGACAACACAAATTTTAGCAACAATACTTCATCGAGACAACTGAAGCGAACGAACTTATTACATACGATTTTTAAAATCACAACAAACTGTCACAGAAAATATAAATGTATTTTCAGGTCTAAGTTTGGCGTTTGACATGTTGAACACTCTTAACCCTTGATCTGGGGTCCTATGTTCAAACGTAGGCCTACAATTGGAATATACTTCATACCTTTCAGTTCAGTTCCAGCGTTCAATCTAACAGTAGTAAAAGAATATCTTTAAACTTTGTGATAAATTGAGATGATTTGAAAGTGATCGTTAAAAGGCTGGCGCCAGAGACAGTAATCATGTGGTATCTGGACTTTCAAGTATTCGGTGTTAACCTGCCACTAGCTGACCTACTTCTTCCAACATTAACAGGGACTAATAAAATACTGTACCACGACTTGCTACCTCACAGTTGATGGTAAATTAGATTGTACGCCAAGCCAAACGTGTTACTGTCACGTACCGTATACAGTAGTTACGTGCTTATTGCAGTGGAAGTACCGCAATGTTTTATGCCAATTGATGAGTCAATATAAGTTGTCTACTGTCTTGGCATGCATACAGAGTTGGATGTGACATGAGTTCTCAAATATCTTGCCAACCTAGCACTCCTCAGAGAGACACCATCAATGGTAAACTTTATGTTGCAGTGGAAGTACCACAATGTTTTATGCCAGTTGATGAGTCAATAAAAGTTGTCTACTGTCTTGGCATGCATACAGAGTTGGATGTGACATGAGTTCTCAAATATCTTGCCAACCTAGCACTCCTCAGAGAGACACCGTCAATGGTAAACTTTATGTTGCAGTGGAAGTACCACAATGTTTTATGCCAATTGATGAGTCAATAAAAGTTGTCTACTGTCTTGGCATGCATACAGAGTTGGATGTGACATGAGTTCTCAAATATCTTGCCAACCTAGCACTCCTCAGAGAGACACCGTCAATGGTAAACTTTATGTTGCAGTGGTCAGAACAAATGTTTATATATTGCCGTGGGAGAACCGCGATGTTTTATACCAGTTGCTAGGTCACATCACATGTGTTCTCTGTGGCGGCATACATAGGCCTACATATTTGTATGTGCCATGAGTTGTCACCCGTCTTGCCAACCTAGCAATTCTCACATATGTTGTGTCTAGCGTAAATGGGCTGTTACTAAAAGTTTTAATTTATTGTGTTATTTGTATATAATTTACTACGTTGCGTTACATTGGACCTGAAGGAAGGTATTTGGAATATTATTTTTTATCAGCAGGCATTAGAATTTTTTTCGCATAAGAATTAGAGTGATTTCTTTAACATACATGGCTATTATTTATTATATCTGGCTATTCTTAGTCACCACCATCATAGTAAGGTCACCACTGTAGACCCTTATGCGCTATGTCATACCTGCTTGACATTTCAACAATTTTAGAATATACTTCACTATTAACAAATTCGATTTAATACAACCTGTAAGTCGATCAGTAGCCTCTCTGCTAAAAAAATATTCTTAAGTTTAATATTTAATGTTACCTCAATGTCGGTTACTCATTGCTTCAGTGTTAATATTTTTTTCCAAATTCGATGTAATGTAACCTCAATTTCTGTTTCTCAATGCTTTAATGTTAAATAACTATTTTCAACTCAATATAACGTAGCCTCAATACTGATGCTAGAGCTAGATCCAACAATGTGTTACGTTACACCAAGCATTGCACCAGGATGAGTTCAAAACAAATAGTTTTTTAATTAGCATACGTGTTGGTACATATAAGTACAAGTAAACGTCACACAAAAATAATGTATTACAATATAAGCGCAAAATGCACAAATATATTTCAATACAAGTACAAAATGCACGAATATTAAAGTGATCGATTTCGGTGAACCACGCTCAACTTCCTCAGAACAGAGGGATGGAAAGAATGGAAAATGGTGTTCAACAACTCAATTTATAGGTATTTATGATCACGTGGTCCATTTTCTGGAATCGTCAAAATGACGGCTGCTGTGATATTATTGGTTAATCCCTATTGGCTGTTACTCTGTTCTTTTAGTCTCTGAGAATACATTATTAAAAACTATTTCGGAATCAAAATTAACCTGTTCAAAACTATCAAAAGAAAAAAAATATCAAAAAAATCAAATAAAAAAAATCAAAATTAACGTGATAAATAATTAATTTATCACGATCCTTACATTTTTCTTTAAAATAAATAACTTTTACCAAGCATTCATAATACAAACTTAAGAATATCTACATTTTCATCAATTTTATTCAAACTGTGGGTACAATTCAGAAGATGTTTAGCTACATTAGATCTTTCAGGTTTCTTATTTTTAAAAGCAGAGACATGGTTTTTAAAATTTAGTCTGACCTATTTAAAACATATTACAATCATTACAGTTAATCCTATATATTACTGAATTATTGATTTATCTTCAATTTCAATATTCGGGTATAAAATGTTGGACATAGTATTACAAGTCTTAAAAGCTACTGACTCTTAGTGTACAATGCCCATTGTAATGGAGGGATACATACTTCTTTTGTTCTTTATCGGATTTTCCTTTTTTTAATTGTTGTTCGTTTATCATCTCGAATGTTATTTTCTATTTTACTCTACTACCAAACTTCTGAAGCTAGCTGTTTTGTGAGACGGGGAGGACAGAACTGTTATTTATTAAACAATAGGAGTTCAAAACAGCCAAGGTATTGTGAAACCTGTGTTTACTGAACCCAGGGCATGGGTTAACACGTCTGAAGTGTTGTAATCCTGTCCCAGGCTCTTGCAAAACATATTGGCCCTAACGGGGGCATGAAAACACCAACAGGGAAAATATTGATAAGTAACTTTTAACAATGCATAATTATGCGTGATATTGTGATTAGTTTGTGCATAGGCTTGTTGGCTACTTAATATGCCAAAAGAAGCTGAATGTGCAGTTGCTGGAATTTAGAGAGATTATTTTTTGTTCAAATTTGAATTAGGCTACACAGTAAAAAAAATAATATTTGATGTATTGTTTTTATTATTATTATCGAATCGTAAGAAATTGATTGTACCTCAAACAAAATAGTATTTTATCAGTTTTTAGTATAATGACATCTGCAAGGAATTAAAACAAAATTATATTTTATTTTTTAGCAAAAATTTATCTAAATCCTACAGAATAACTGCGGAGAATGAAAAGTGTTAAAATTGTACATTAAATCTCATGTACACATATTTTTAATTAACATTCCTATGGCATAGTGAAGCGATTAAAATGGGTATATTCGATTTTTATTTATAATTTAATTCCTTTTCAAATTTCAATTTATCATTTTTTAAATAGGTATGAATGGATGTAAACCATAATGGAAGTTAATATACTTGACTACAACGTCACAAATGTAAAAGTAACTAGTCATATGTTTTATTTAACGAGTTCCACCAAAGTAACCTGCAAGTTGATCGAAAACTGAACATCTTTTTTAATGGTATAACACTTCATCACATTGTCACCCACATTACCTGGAAGTAACACTAGATCGATAGCTGACGTTTAAAACCCATCTTCAAAAAACAGCTGCTAAAAATAAAACCAGGGTAAATGTACATCATACATTTGCTGGAACAAGTTGGAGAGCCAACGCACATGTCCTGAATACAACTACTTTGTCACTGGTTTATTCAGATACTGAATACAGCGTTTCCGTATGCTCAATAGCGTACATACTACAGCGATTGATGTCCAACTTAATAGGGTCATGAGCGCTATTCGTGGTACCTTCATGGCCAGGATATCGAAAACTAAGCATCTTTCTAAATAGGGTAAAATTCCATCACAGTGATTATCCACAGTAACTGGAAGTAATCCAAAAAAGAAAAGGTCTCACAAGTTATCCTCACAGGTCTCCTTTGTGACAGGAGATCACTTTATATTTTTATTAATATAGCATAACTTTAGAACCTTCTTCCTTAAATATATTACAGCTTTGATAAAAAAATAAATAAAGGGTTGACAAAAACTTTACGATAAACATGGATATTTAAAGGTGCAAAAAAATGGGACGACTTAATTAGTTATTTTTTTTTTATCTGTTCGGTCAAAGACCCGTGGTGTTGGCAGGGAAGAAGGATTGAAAGGTCGTAGTGCTGCGCGAGTCTCCTCACTATTCTTGGAGAATGTCGCGTGCCTCCGCCACTTAGGTGCAAGGGAAATACATCTTCTTTCTTCTAAAAATACAATACTTGGTACATAATTTATAACAGTAAGTCATCCATCTGCGCACGAAACCTGTCGCATGTTACAAGTTGCTGAGTGAGTAAAGTCACACAATGCCTGCATCGACCTACTTACCAGTCTGGCCGTATAGTTATGTATTTTTTTCATGGTTTATTATGTGCTAAAGAAAATAGTTCTCTTGTTCGATTCTAATATCGTGTTGAAATGTTACGTTTGCAGCGAAATTTGTCATGGAAATTACAAACTACTAACGAGTGTTTTACACAACATGCCAGTGTAATTCCCAGTATTGCGACACATTATTCACACAACACCGAGAGTCATCAAAATACACACGACTCTGGATGGTGGAAGTCGAGCTGGGTGACCACTGATACTGATGGTGTGACGCAATAATACTTCTTATAAAACGACTATTGGTGATTCTCAACTATGTTACGATGACATGGTTGATCGGTGATGTGTAGAAGCAACAGAGAAATAGAGATTGCGTTCTTACGGCCACAGCCTACCTCTCTTAAACTGATTCTAGTAGTAATTTAATCGGTAATATTTTCATGCCACAATGAGTCGAGGCACAACATGGTTAGTCCAATCACTTGAGGTTTCCAGGAAGTTATGAGACTGACCCTCCGGCGATATTAGACAGTTAATTAGATCAGCCGTGAGAAGTCAACTAGCAGTTCACCTCTAAAGCGCCGTGTATGGCGTGGTGTGCTGGCCGCAGTAAATACTGTACGTTTCACGTTTATTGGACATTGGGAATGTATTTTTATCGTGGAAATACACTGTAACGACAAGGCTAGATCCTTCAAGGTGAAACAGCTTAAATCATCAGTGAATTTAAGCGAGCACAGAATATAAATATTTCTATTCTGTGCTCGCTGGTGAATTTGCATGACTGTTTAAACTGTCACTATTATTACAATTGGCTGCGCAACAATATATAAACAAACTTACTGTGGTAATTTTGGATTTTGCTAGGTTAAATTTACTATACGGCAACGTAAACTATAACATTTAGTTTGATTATTATTTTCAAATTTTATGTTTGAAAAATAACATTTTCTTTAGTAATGTTGAGTGTGGTGCTTACATGGTTCATTTTATTGATATGGTGTGCTCTCTAATTAGAAATAAATTACCAATCCATGATGATCATTGCTTCATGCAAGCTTTTTCAGTCAACAAAATTTATAGCACAATTGAAGTGGCAATAAAATAAAAAACAAACCTATAAAAAAAAGGATTGTTCTATTATCAGATAGCCATGGCCGCGATCTACGCTACTCGTTGCAGGAAAAGCTTGGCTACAAAAGTGTATTACTAGTGTTGTCTACTTTAGAGATGGTGACGAGTGGCTTAGAATATGAGGCCTCAAAACTAAGTAGCAACGACCATCTTGTAGTATTAGGAGGTACAAACAATATGAGTAATACATCCCAATTTGATATAGAACATTGTGAACGCGAAATAGCAAGAAAAACAAAACACACTAATATAATACTTTGTACCATCCCTCTTAGATATGACAGGCTGGATTTAAACAATAAAACTAGACAAATTAACATGAATCTTGTAATAGAATCTTTGAAATGTGATCATTTAAAATTAGTATCATTAGCCAATATGCATGTAAATAATTACACATATAAAGGTATAAAGGTAATTACATATAAAGGTATTCATTTAAATAAATAGGGGGAAGAAAAGATGTGTCAGTTGATTGTAAATAGAATAAGAGAAAACATTTTAAACTAACTATTATCTACAAAGAAATAGTATCTGCTGATATAGAGAATCACAATTTAGTTCAGTCAAATAATATTAACAATAGAAATATAGAATCAAATGGCTTAAACAGATTTCATCTCAATATTTAATACATCAGGGATAACATTGATTTAATTCATATTTTTTTACAAAAAGAACAACCGGATATAGTTATATTGAGTGAGCATGGATTAAAGAAAGCCGAATTGTATAGCATTAATTTCTATAATTATGAAATAATTTGTGATTTTACTAGGATTGGCCATAAAGGTAGTGGAGGGTTAGTTATTCTGTCAAAAAGTCACATGGTGTTAAAGGTATTAAACATAAATAAGTTCTGTAAAGAGATGGTACTTGAAACTGCAGGAGTTGAAATTGCCAATAAAGAGGATAAAAGCATAATTTGGATTGGTGTATATAGACCACCATGTTATTCAAACAAATATTTTTTTTTGTTGAAAACATGTATAATCTGTTATCAAAATATCTTGCAAATAAAAATAAGTATTGTTTAACTATAGGAGATTTGAACATAGATTGGTTGAAAGATAATAGTGCTAAAAGACGTATGAATGAATTTAATTTAAATCAACACACTGACTCACCTACAAGAGTTACAAGCTCCTCCTCCACCATTACTGATCATGTCATCTCTAATGCTGATAAAAGGTTGTTGCAGGTTGAAATGATAGGCATAGGAATGTCAGATCATTTTGGACAAATAATCACTTTCAACGCTCCAAACCCCCCTCTCAACACGCACAATATCACCCGAAACAATTTCACGGTACGTGATACCTGCATAGATAACCTAAATACATTAAATTATTTTTTATCTAAAGAAACATGGAGTTTTTTACAACAGAACTTAAACTCAGAAAAACAATTTAATAATTTTATTGATATCTTTAAAAAAAAGTGTCATTAACTTGTTCATTAAAAAAAGAGTACAAGAAAGAAAACATTGACCAAAGGTTGGGTGACAAAGAGTATCCGAGTTTCGCCACAGAAGCTAAAAGAGTTAGACATACAGAAAAAACAAAATAAATCGACCGAATTTGTAAAGTATTATACAACAAATAAGAAATAGTATAGAAAGATCATCAAAGCTGCCAAGGCTCGATACATATACACACGACTGAGTACGAGTAACAACCTTTCTACAGATGCGTGGAGAATAATAGACGTAGATAGGAAAAGCAAACGGGTTCAGTTCCCCTATGATATGCCAAACCCTGAATGTTTCAATGAGTTCTTTGCTAATCTAGGTAAAGAGAAACAAGTATTGATAACAGAACCCTTGCTACAGTCAATGAATAACGTAAACTGCCCAAACACACTCAGCTTAAGTCCTACAGATCAAGTCAAAATTTATAATATTATAATGAATTTAAATACAATTCAGCCGGAAACGATGGGATAACTCACAGAGTTCTTCGCCACTGTGCAAGACACATTGGTAAACCTCTTTTCAGAAGTGATTAATTTATCACTGTCAGAGGGTTTCTGTGCACAGGTTTTAAAACAGACTGTAATAAGTCCAATATTTAAAGATGGAAATAGTAATTCTTCGGAAAATTGGAGACCGATTGCGAATGTTTCAACATTTTCAAAAATATATGAACATGTTTTTGCACGTCGATTATTAAATTTTTTATCTCATCATAAACTAATATATAAAGAATAGTTCGGTTTTGTGCAAGGAAAAAACACAACAGATGCCATGGTTAATATTATAACGAAAGCTAAAATCTGTAGGCGTTTTCTTGGATTTGCAGAAAGCGTTCAACTGTTTGGATCATTCAATAATCTTGTATAGCCTTTATGACCTCGGAGTACGGATTAAATTGTTTTCAATATCAAAAAAGCAATGAGTACAAATAAAAAATGAAAGTTCAAATAATATAGAGTTAAATTTTGAATAACCCAAGGCATTGTCTTGGGACCGATAATTTTTGTCTTAAATACAAACAGTATATCAGTGTCACTAAAAAACTTTATAACAAAAAAAATTTATAACAATGTATGCGGATAATATGGCGGTTCTTTTCAAAAACAACATCGTAGATGAATTAGAAATATATACAGTTCCAGACGTTTCGCCCATGCTAACGAATGGCATGCTACGATGTGGCATCCTCAGTCTCAGCCTAACCACTGAGGATGCCACATCGTAGCATGGGCGAAACGTCTAGAACTGTATATACCTATTGTAAATAGTCCTTTGACGCGGTTGACACCGGAAGAACTAGTTGTTAATAATGACTCCAGCCGCTTAAGCTTACGAAATAGGATTAAAAATATATAGTTGTTACACTCAAACTCCGAATTCGGACAATGTCCGAAATTTTTACTCACTTCGCGATGTGGACAACGTGAATTACCCACGTCGCGGAGTGAGCATTTTATTCGGACATCGGCCGAAGCGAAATACCCAGAACGCGTTGTGGGTAAACGAAAATACTCAATTGCCGAAATAAACACGTTCAACCGAGATTGAGCAAAACCATAATACCCATAACTCGACTTGGGTAATCTATTTTACCCACGTCGGGTTGTGGCTCCATACATACTTCACAGTGATAATGGACGGGAATTTTGTAACCGGGTAAGTAGTAAAAACAAATTACTGTAGTAAAAAGATTCAACCCTAAAATTCAGTATTTTTGTAATGGTAATGGTACGGTTTTCAGGTTATCAAGAACCTAGCCAGTAAAAGGAGTGCCATAAAACTAGTACATGGAAAACCAAGACATTCGCAGAGTCAAGGGTCTGTCGCACGGGCCAATCAAGACGTTCGAGATAGTCTTGTGGCTTGGATGGCTGATAACAACATCTCAGGATGGGCAAATGGTCTCAGGATCATTCAGAATACTAAGAACAATAGTTACCACAGTGGGATCAAGAGAACCCTTTATGAGGCAATGTTTGGTTCACCACAGAAAAATGGATTATTAGATTCACCTTTGACAGCCGACGTCGTAAAAAAAATAACTACTGAGGAAGAACTAGAAGGAGAGTTCTCTAAGCTTGAAAGAAGTTTTAATGAAGAAGACAACGAAGAAATAAATGCTGTGGATGAAGATGCTTCGGAGATTTTGAAAAGGACTGTAGAAAACAATAAACACGTAGAAAAAGAAACTATGTCCAGCGATAACTTAACCCTCTGTGATATTGATTGTGACAAAGCAAACAGCTGTTTTGAATGTGGTCAGCACATACATTATGAAGTTTCAAATAACGAAGACTTAGACTTACCTTTGTGCACTCTTTGCTGAAGACAATCTTCCATAGACACAACACGAGAAAACTGTGTAACTGCATTGAAAAGTCAGGCAGCCAAAATGTTAAAGCTTACTGAAAGAAAATTAACTCCAGTTTCAGTCGGCGATAACGTTTTGGTAAACATTCCTGATGTCGACCGGGGCCGACTAGCTCCAAGAAATGTAATGGCTGTTGTAATAAATAAGTACGATGATTCCTATACCCTTGGTACAAAGCATGGAGTTCTTGACAAACAGTTTTCTAGAAACCAGTTCCAGGTAGCTTCTAATAAATTTATTAATAACATCGATGTACCTGATGAACAGCTCAATGTCCGTAAAGAAGCAATGATGTCATCCGGGTCCAAACAAGGTTTCATCAGATGTGGATGCAAGAAGAACTGTTCGGGCAGATCTTGCAAATGTGTAAAATCAAATTTAAAATGCAATTCTAAATGTCACGTTAGCACTTCTTGTGCTGACAAGTAAAGTGAATATTTTCTGAAAAGAACTTTAATAACATTGAAAGTAGTACATGTGTGAAAAAGACTCATATAAAAGACGTATTAGTATGAAAATATTTAATAACTTTTTTTCTATTTTCAATAATAAGATACTTTAAAATAAATGGAATTTCAAGGAAAATTTGATTTATTTTACTTGTTATAATGGAATTAGTGTAGGGTATGGTTGTGTTTGGAGGCTTTTCAGCGTTTGCGCAAATTACAAATACCCACAACCCGACGTGGGTAAAATAGATTACCCACGTCGGGTTATGGGTATTATGGTTTTGCTCAATCTCCGATGAACGTGTTTATTTCGGCACTTGAGTACTTTCGCTCACCCACAACGCGTTCTGGGTATTTCGCTTCGGCCAATGTCTGAATAAAATGCTCAATCCGCGACGTGGGTAAGTCACGTTGTCCACATCGCGAAGTGAGTAAAAATTTCGGACATTGTTCGAATTCGGAATTTGAGTGTAACATAGTTATCTACATTTTACTAACCTATTCCAATATTTAAATAATAATAATTTACATGTAAATGCAAATAAAACCAGTTATATATATTTTACAAACCACAGGAATTTTGCTGATAATCCATTAATCATGATGAATGACTGAGCTTCCATTTCAAACTGAAACAAAACATCTTGGCCTAACGTTCGATCAAAATTTCAGGTGAACTCCTTACATTGACAGCATATGTTAAAAATTATCGTCGCAATTATTTTTATTGAGTAGATTTTCTAAACTAAAGAACATTTTTATTATGAGACTTATGTACAGCTCACTAATAGAATCTAGATTGAGATACGGTATAATACTACGGGGTTCTGCATCCCGTGTACTGCTTTATTGAGTTTTTCGTTTACAGAAGAGAGCAATCCGTATAATGGCTGGTGTGAATAGAAGAACTTCATGTAAAGAAATTTTCAAATCATTTCAATTTTTATCTTTATAATCTCTGTATGTATATATATGAAATCTTAATATTCTACTAATTTAAATTGGCAAATTTTCAAACCGGCTCAAAGACGCATAAATATAATACAAAATATTGTGATCAACACATGTAACCTTCCCATACATTAGAACTAAAAGCTTCTCTTCCCCAAAATATGGGGCCAAAATGATTTAATAAACCGCAAATTAATATAAAATCACAACAAAACTGTAAGATATTTAAAGCTTCCCTGCAACAATTTTTTTTATCGGATGGAGCTTTTTACTTTGCAGAGGAATTCTTAATAATTGAATAATAAGGCTTAAGAATAAAGGCGACATTTATTATTTTAGCCATGTATATAAATATTTGCTATTTTAATTAGAATAACTTAAATTTACATTTACAGTAACTTTAATTTTATATATAAAATTTTATATATATATATATATATATATATATATATATATATATATATATATATACAAAATTGACCTTTGTAATACAATTGTAAAGATTGTCTACTATAAATAAATGTTTTAATTTTGATTTTTTTAAATTGCGTTTAAGTGCCAAACATCTTAATTAGAAAGTTATAATGTACAGTAATCATCAAAAAGAAACCAAGCATAGTGAATCGTGTTGCAAGAAGATAATTTCCACCAACTGATTGTGGAACGTGTTATAGTTGTACGACTAGACCATGTAGTAACCTTAACCTTGACAGTAGGTTATACAGGCTTATGATTATTGTTTTTTCTTAATCATTATGTTTTCCATATATAACATTTGTAATTATATAATGCTGCAGGTAACTTGTTCATTGCAATTAGGTCTAAAATTTTCACATTTTCCTTGTCCCATTTTAGCAATCTGATACGTTTAGTTTGTGTGTTTTACTTGTAGATTATATCTCAAGGTTTCTAAAATAAATTTACATGTTTTAATGTAATTCAGTTTTTAACCTTAACATTTGGCTACGAATTCGGATTTGTTATTATTAATATTCCATAAAGTTTTTCTACTAAATGAGCTGGTTACAAATTTTTAAGATTCTGTAAAACACATAAGAGATAGGGTCTACATATGATTCCAATTAAGTTCGTCATAGTTAAAAGGTCTACCTCTGCTTAGTTTAGTTTAGGAATCTTTGCAGAATCAAATCTTATAATACATTGCTTTCTTAGTCCATTTAAAACAAATACTTTTCTATTAATGACTTTTGGCGCATGCTTCGGTCGAATCCGCGACACAGGAGCACATTTTACCTGGCATGAGGAGTTGTCATAAATAATTTTTGCTAGGGGTTGCGACTCAGGAGCGCCTCCTCGGTAACCTGTAAATCGCGCCCTGTGAAAATCGCGCCCCATGCGTCGTCATGTCAACCCTCGTCAACGTCAATTAGCACAATATTAACCCTTCGCACTTCATCCATTCATAGGTTAGGTTAGGTTAGGTTAAAAGACTAAAGAGAAAGCTACCAGGGATAAACCGGGAGGTGGGCCATTCCCGGTCATTCCCCTTAAGAAACGGCTGTCAAGTGACTCTCGCGGCCCGTGACTCAGAGGTTCAGGTAGACAGGGCGCGATTTACCCAGATTTTTGATGGGGCGCGATTTACTCAGGGCGCGATTTTCGGCCGTAGAACGTTTGGCACACATTTTTGGCCGATTTGGAATGGCACGTTTGGCACAGTCATTAGAGGGGATTAAGAAGGGTCAACCTGTAAGTTTCAGAAAGGCGCGATTGGCACACACCGCCCGGCCAGGTAGTAGCAGCCAGGTGGCCAGAATGCGGGAAAATGGGAACTTTTTTGACCCCGCAAATTCCCTGCTGTGGTGCTTATTGAAGTAAGCAACTAACCTAACCTGCGGTAGATCACAGCTGCTACCCAGGTAGATCACGGATGCTACCCGAGTAGATCACGGCTGCTACCCAAGTAGATCACGGATGCTACCCAATTGGAACACGGATGCTACCCAAATAGATCATGATCTAACCTAACCTAACCTAACCTGCGGTAGATCACAGCTGCTACCCAGGTAGATCACGGATGCTACCCGAGTAGATCACGGCTGCTACCCAAGTAAATCACGGATGCTACCCAATTGGAACACGGATGCTACCCAAATAGATCATGATCTAACCTAACCTAACCTAACCTAGTGAGGTTTAAATTTAAAAATTTGTTATATCACGGGCAAATGACTGCCACGCAGAGTTGACGGGAATAATACAATTCCCGTTTTCCCTCGTTCGATGGCGTCTACCTGGTCGAGCGACTGTGCCAATCCTGCCTTTTCCAAGCAGGCGAGTTGACCCTACTTATTCCGCTCTAATGATTGTGCCAAAACTGCCATGGGCAGAAGGTCCAAAAATGTGTGCCAAACGTCCGATCCCCCGATTTTCATGCATTCGCCTCCTCGCCCCTTTCCGGGTCGCACCTACAACTACCTGTCCTCGGCACTCTACCTGCTTCCTACCTGCTATAGAGCTCAGATCGCGGGGCCTCCTAAATACCTACAATCACAACGGCTACTATCATACTGACTGTTTTATGTGCATTGCATATTTTGTAGGAGTAAGTGTAACATTGGTTATGTAGTTGATATGTCCTAGTACGGTGTTATCCTAAAAGACCAGTAAAAACTATTAATCATGTTTAATTTTATTTGAATTAATAAATGGTTAAACTGTTGCAGACTTGTTTAAAACAAGCTTGCAATCCTTTAGATAAGACATCCACGCTTGTTTATGCACACCAACTATCTTGGTCTTCGGATGTGGATCCCGTCACGTTTACCACATCAACTCCCGAAGACTAAGATAATATTGTATTTATAGTCATCTTTTTCGAAAAATTATAAACTTGATACTATTTAGTTTTATCTAAAAGGAACAATTAGACACCCTTCAATGACTTGTTCCTTTAACCCATGATTATTTATTATGAAATATTCACCAGTTTATGCAAATTCGTAAAAGCCAAGCATTAATTTTTTTAAATTATATTAATTTTATTACTCGACAAGTTGTTTCAAAGGAAAGGTAGTTACAAGAAAGGTCAATAACTACAAATAGGTTTGTAAATAACGAATAAGTATTTCTTAGTTTTAACACTTAATAATATGTATAACATTCTAAAATAATAAATATACATTTAAAATTAAACAAAAACAATATAAAATTTATATATGTGCGTGCGTGTGCGCGTGCGCGCGTGCGTGTGCGCGTGCGTGCGTGCGTGCGTGCGTGTGTGTGTGTGTGTGTGTGTGTGTGTGTGTGTGTGTGTGTGTGTGTGTGTGTGTGTGTGTGTGTGTGTGTGTGTGTGTGTGTGTGTGTGTGTGTGTGTGTGTGTGTGTGTGTGTGTGTGTGTTTGTGTGTGTGTGTACTTAAAATCACACTTAATAACAAAATATGGAAATTCAAACGGAACATGATATTTTACTTACTTAATATTTACAACAATCTAAAACATAACAAACAATACTGAAACAAAAAATACTATTTACACTCAATCTGTCGGCTGTAAATTTCTAAAACAAACAAACTATGGAAATTCAAACGTGACATGCTATTTCACTTACTTAATATTTTAATACTTAATAAAAACGCCTTTTGATAATTTGCGCTACCTAAAGACTTCAAAGATTTGAAATATTTGGTTGTCATCTACTTGTTGGTCGGTATGAAAATAATGTATTGGATGCATTTCAATAATGACTAAATACTATTTAAATTAATTTTATGAGAACAGTATATGTTAAAGGTATTATTTATTGTGACAAAACTGAAATTAAATAATTCAAACAGATGTTCTGTCAACTTATTACTTAGTTTGAATGCATCTTTTATACATTATTGACAGTTCAACCTGCTTAGCCTTGATTTAATAGAAAGTAATATGAAAAATAGTTGCTAAGGAATACGTCAAACTACAATCAATCCACGATTTTACGTCTTATACAATACACCTTTTCTATGACTTAGAAGCGTGTCAATGAATCGGACTATAACAGCTTATTTTAATATTTACAATTTCAATGCCAGAAGGCTTTTTTATTTCTAAAGAAATTTGAAGTGTGCAATTTGTGAACGAAACCGGGAATCAAACCCGGATCTTATGTAAATAACATGTATGCTTATTTTAATAAACTTGTGTATCACCTACACTTAGATTACTATCAAGTTTAACACAATCTCATCATCCTATCAAGAAGCCCTAGTTTTTGAACCCTTGTCAAACCCTGTCATACTGGACCCGCGAGGGTACGACAGTGGAGCGCCTCACGAACAGGCGCTCCACTGTCGCAGTTGTGCTATTTCCTGGCTGACAGTTTGATATGTTTTTGACAGGCGCTCCACTGTCGCTCGCCCGCTTCGTGATATGTTTAATCTTTGATTTTACGTCACGAAGGTGAAACACAGTAGACTATCTTTTAATTCACAACAACGTTGACAAATGTCCGCAATATATTCACTAATCTTCTCCAATTTACAATTAATACGCCTCGTTTGTTTGACTCTCTAGATTAACGTATCACAACAATGATGGCGACCAAAGTAGGTCGGTTTAGTCCCTAGACAGATTATGTTAATATTTTCTTAATTTTACTTAGTTGTTCTATTTTATTAATGGGTACTGCAATTTGTATTCTAAACCATGGCTTAAAACGTGAAGAGAGGAATCAATTCATTAACGTTGTCGTGTATGTTTTGAGTGGAATATTAATTTTAAAAATGGTATCAATATTAATGAACTCTTTTAAATACTCTTTTAAACAGCTAAGAAAATCGCCTGATACATTTAACGGGTCCTTTGTCATATGTATTACTCCATTAGCACACCTTTCAGAAGCTCATAAGGGTTGCTGCAATGGTTTCCTGATTTTATGGTTTCTATTGAGCCATTCATTCAATATTTTTATTCCAAAAATATCATTCAGTAATATACAATAGTGGCATTGACAACCAACTAACCAATTATTTTACTTGCTTTTAGTATTAGAGGCTGGCCGTCATGATACGACCGAAATTGAACGCGACAAATTAATATAAGTACGCCAACGCAGTCGTTCTTACGAGAGGGCTTCTTAGCCCTAACTTCGCCTGGTAAAATAGGACGATTAGTAACTTTTAACTTTTTTACGAGCTGAAGCCAGTTATCCTTTAGAAAGTGACTTAACCCAATGATAACCATAACTGATACTTTTAAAAATGTATTTTGATTCTGGATTGATCTTGACTATAATAAGAACCCGGTGTTTCACCAACTACGTTTTGGAAAAATCATTACACCTGTGGTTGACTGAAACAACGGGCTGGTATTAGTGTGTGTGGCACTATTACCTGGAAACTTGTCTCTATCTCTTTCTAAAACTATATTATCCGTTGTTAGAAAATCGTCATGAAGTCTTCTGTAGGTATTTCAAAGAGTTTACAAGTAAACTGAGAGTTAAAAACAAACTGCGTAAGTAAAGGATTTCTGAGAACTCGTCCTTTTGTGTACTCGGAGGCGGAACAAGGATTGATTGCCCGTGGCGCCTCCAATAAAAACACTTCACGCGTTAACTGCCGATTTTACAGAACGAATCGTCTCCTAGAACAACTGCAGTTCAAAACAGTGAGGTCTAAAAATGGTGAGAGCAATACGTCTTTAGAACCAAAAGACAAAGACTGCACAGTTATTTTCTTAAAATATTATAAATGTCTGAATCTGTCTGAGTTTTATATTTATTTTGTAATCTAAATAACTACTATATAGGCTCGTCGGTAGTATATATCCACGGGAAATGCCAGTTCATATTTTACTCTTACATTTAGATGCCCAGTTTATAATTATTGAGTGTGACTTGACTTTTAATTCAAAATTACTTTTGATGAAAATCCGTTTACATTTGTTATATATAATTAATTACTCATATTTAAATATGTAAATATTTGTCCTGACGACAGTGACATACAGTCGACCATTGAAAGTGTCTCTCTGAGGAGTTCTATGTTGGCAAGACGAATGAGAACTCATGTCACATTCAATTATGTATGTATACCGCTACAGTGGACACATGTATTGACTCAGCAACTGGCATAAAACATCGTGGTACTCTCACGACTATATGCTATAATGTGTCTAGAACATTGCGACATAGTTGACTATCGAAAGTGTCTCTCTGAGGAGTTCTAGGTTGGCAAGACGAATGAGAACTCATGTCACATTCAATTATGTATGTATCTCGCCACAGTGGGCTTGTATTGACTCAGCAACTATATAAAACCTAAGATCAGTTTCTTCGTTCATCAATAAGTAAATATGGGTCCCGAGCAAGTTAAGTTATTATTGGTCCAAGAACATGTCATTAGTTTGCGATAGATCTGTCGGTCTGGAATTCACAGTCTAGCAAGTCATATTGACAAGCACATCGCCTGTCAAAGGTATAGCGATAGTATATATTGCATGTTTTTTTGTCAGCTAGTTTTTTTTTAATTTTAAAATTAGATAAAAGCTGTGTTTAACTTGGAAAAACTCCAAAAGTCACTATATATTAATAGATATAAAAATGTAAAGTAATCTGTCACAGCTAAATCCAATCCGTCAAGCCATTTAAGACCTGCCTCACTGATTGTATTTATACTAGCTAATCCCTCCGTAAAACAACGCAAGGGGCACTCTCTAACAATGTGATCCATAGTTACATGTGATCCATAGCAATCACATGACTGATCTACTGTCAATCCCCATTTTTATTTCCAGTGGTTACATCTGCCCACTCCAGTTCGTAACCGACTTAACAATGTGCATCCCACCTACAGGTATTGACGGATCGTTAATAAGGAACTTATTTCGTCCATCAAAACTGTTCCACGTTATGGCCCTGCTAGTATTGGGCGAGAATTGTTGATCTGCTCAACTGGAAAGCAGTACGTAGAGGTGGGTTTCGAGAATTTAAACGACCGTTCTGACGTGGGAGATCCTGGGTAATGGGGAGGTGCGGAGCGTTCACGATTTTATTGAATTCTTCAAGTAGTACCTTCTGACGTCTTATTTCTGGAGGAGCCATTTGCACAGCACTGGGAACCAAGATGAGTGCAAGCTTCCATGAGAGTGCACTAATATCTCGCATGGGCCTTTAAGTTGACATCAATAGCTTTTGTATGTGCTTATTTATTATTACGAGATCACTGAATTCAGCAGCTGAATAAACCAGTGACAACGCAGTAGTACGGTACGCATGACGTGTGCGTTGGCTCCCCAAGTTGTTCCAGCAATATGATTTAGTACATTTTCCTTGGTTTTAATTTTTGCTGCAGTTTTTTGAAGGTGGATTTTAAACGTCAGCGATCGATCCCAGGTACTATGGATGATCATTGTGGTGAAGTTTTGCACCATTTAGAAGGAAGTTTAATTTGCATTTACTAGCCGATTACTTAGGTGGAAGCAGGCTACCTACTTCAGTTTTTGACGGGTAAGGATTCAGCCTCCAGATTCAAAGATATTCTTCGAGGGTTGCAAGATCATTTATGAGTGTTTCTTCAGTAGATGTAAAGTCCTTGTGTTGATAAGCTAACTCAATATCGTCTGCATATATAAATTTTATAGACAATGATTGGGGATGTCAGCGGTATACACGTTAAATAAAATTGGAGCAAGTACGGACCCCTGTGGCAGACCATCCTTCAGCTGTCTAAAAGAGCTTTATTCACGACCGAGATAAACTTTATTAACCTGTCACTAAGTATAGACAGGTTAGAGAAGTCACAAAAGAAAGGGACAGGGTAGAAGACTGTAGAACTTTCAATAACAAACCTTTGCTCCATACTGTGTCATAAGCCGCTGTGAGATCAACAAAAGCTACAGATGTTTTAAACTTCTTTTCAAACCCATTCTCAATAAATGATGTCAGATCCAGGATCTGGTCACTACAACTTCGGCTAGGGCGAAAACCAGCCTGCTCAACTGGAACATTAGAATTGAGAATTGGTTATATTCTGTTGTATAACAATCTTTCCAGCAAATTATTACAAACACTAAGAAGAGATATTGGGCTATAACTTTCCACTCGTTCAGGGTCTTTACCAGGCTTCAGAACAGCTACTACATTTGAACGGTTAAATGCTTCTGGCAAATTGCCTGTAGCTAGTATCTTATTGTAGAAATGTTGAAGCCATTGTTTTACCTTGCTACCAGCATGCATAAGAAATTCCGGAAATATACAGTCAAGACCGGCTGCTTTCCTTGCTGGTATCGCGGAAATCGATCTATATATCTTCTTCCGTGAAATTTCTGGAGACTTCCAGGGGTGCCAATTGCCTCCTTTTAATTTCATTTAGCTTGTAAAGCACATGCTTGTCTGAATGATGGCGGGCTGACTTCGATAAGCTGACTATATATACATTTAGCTAGTGTATCTTAGAAGCCTTCAGGTGGAGGACTTCTCTACTGCTGTGCGTAAGGTTTATATATTTGACATATTGACGAGCACGTCGCCTCTAAAGGGCCATTTAAAGTATACGGTAGACAGAATTTATCATTCACTTTGTGGTAGAGCTGTCTGATGTGTACTGTCTAGCCAGACATATTGACGAGCACATCGCCTGTCAAGGGCCAATCTAAAGTACTCGGTAGCTAGAACATATAATTCACTTTGAGGTAGAGCTGCCAGTCAGATGTGTACTGTCTGGCCAGACATATTGACGAGCACGTCGTCTGTCAAGGGCCAATCTAAAGTACAGAACATATAATTCACTTTATGTTAGAGCTGTCAGTCTGAAGTACACAGTCTAGCAAGACGTATTCAATTGAGCATTTAAGTCCCTTATTGTATATGGTAATGAGTAATGATATTGAATGTTCCCATTAGTATACCCAGACAATATCATTAATGTCAGAACTAAAAATTCTCGGGGCTTTTAGATTTATAATTTAAAGCACCTTGATATACATATTCTTCAACGGTATCCAAACATTTTAGATAAAAAATCGTATGTCATAGGCCTGTAAAAATATTGCAATAAAATATAGACCAAAGATCTACAAATAATAGAACAGCATTTATCGCTGCCGAAAAATGTCACAAGAACGTCTCCTTCTAGGAACAGCAGATATTAACTCCAGAGATTAGCTTCCGTGTGAACGCGTTTGTCCCACGCGTGCACTTGCAGTCTCACATCCCTTGTAATTAGCGAAGGCTTTGTTAATCAGACCCGTCCACGTAACACAGAAATTGTAACGTTGAGCAATGAGATAAGAGGCCGACAATGGTAGAAAGCGGCGGATGATCCTACGGCGGAAGCTGAAGAACGGAATCGTGCTTAGCTACCTTGGTAAGTTAGCACACCGACACCTTTGGTTGAACGACTGTTGTCAAGACGAAACTTACGTGGACAGAGTGGCGATACTGATATGTGAAAGAGGAAATAAGAAAGCAAAGATAAGAGCGTCATATATCGAATCCCAATCAAACAACATTTTAAAGTCTTTGTTTAAAAGTCAATTTAATATACAGTTCAAAATATGAGCACGATTAACACTTTTGAATAAAAATTACATGTAAATAATGCAAACACTTTGTAATTAAAGGCTAAAGTTGATGTTAATATACATTACATTCATGTGTAAATCTTGCATTGAGTTTAACTGCAGTTTTAAGAATAATAATGTCCAGGAACAGATATACTGTTTGACAAATTACATTAACACATTGAATCAAACCACTTTCATTAATACTAATATTTTTACATTAAATGATTGGTAAATAATTGAAAAAAATATGTATAAATAAACGTCGAGTTAGAATAAATCTATTTTTGCAGGAAATATTTGGCAGTATTTAAATTTTAATTTGTTTACTCGTAGGCCAATGTATAAATTCCTTTCAAGATTACTCATTACAATGTACTTTTATACAACTACTGTTAGGGAGTTGTTTTTGGTCAAGCTGAGCGCTGTAGCTGCAAGGCTGTACTGGAAGTCATGCCTGAATGAAGGTACCTGCCTACTCGGCTGACCTCCAAAAGCACAATAGTCTGCCCTTGCCCACAGTCACGCAATCAACACATCACCTATTGACACTGTTAATGCTATCCAGATCTCCTTCAGTTACCATACATGTACACAAACCAAAGTGTTTGGTCTTCGTGAGCGAGAGTACATCCTGCAGTGTACTAACCTAACGATATATTCCACAATTCTTATTTAACAAGATTATTAATCTACGCCTCAAAACCTCATGGTTCATATAAATATACTTGTATGGTTAAAACCATACACTCTTTGCATCTTGCAACTCCAATGGATACACTGCAAGACTGAGACTTTGACAATTTAAGTCGTAGACGATCGTACGAATATTAAAGCCTTCAAACTTAACGCATTTTACAAAAACTCGACTCTCAAAGACTAAAAACCTTCACTTTACACAAGTTCAACTTTAAAAAGTTCACAGTCTTCAATTTATAATTTACATTAAGATTATCATCAACCCTTAATTTAAGCGCGCGCGCCCTTAATTTCAACCCACAACTTATTCGCATACGATTTTTATCATATATATAAAGAGAACCACACTTAGCAATTTTTTCTTGATGTTTTTAATGTTTAAAATCGATTTCGGTCTCGAAAGACCATCATCAGTTTAACATAGAATACAAATAGGGTTATAAATATATCTTTAGAATAATTAATTTAACAGCTGACACTATAAAAATTTAAATAAAAATGTAGATGGATAAGTTGTAGATCTTGTTAAATTTTATAATTTTGCATCTTCATGATAGAATCAAACATACTATTTGAGTGAAATTTTATTTGATCGTTGAGTAATAATGATGGGTTTTCTTTTGTGTTTTTGTATATGTAAAAGTTTTCAATGGCATCTAGTTTTTTACTTTTAGGTGCAAAATGGATAATGTCTAAATTTTCTTCAATTGATGAAATATTATGGTTTTCTTGTATTAAATGTTCAGCAAATGTTGATAAATTTTGATGTTTGTTTTTTGGTATATGTTCCTTGAATCTTCTATTAAAACTTCTTCCTGTTTGGCCAATGTAATATTTAGGACAAGTTGAACATTTAATTTTATAAATTCCAGAATTATTGTATTTGTTTTCATTATTTTTAGTAGAGTAGTTATGCTGTAGTATATGTTTGATACTGTTCTTCGTTCTATTTTTATTTATTTATTTATTCGTTAGATTTTTATCAACCTACAACGCACAATCTACGTACATTAAAACAAACTCACATCCCACAATTTACATACGTAAGGATTTTATCAACCCACAATTCAACGCGTATGACTTTTAACTACTCAGTACTCACACCTCTGCACACTCATAATAAATACTTTTATTACATCGTTAAGATCGACGTCTTAGTAATGAATAATATATTCCACATAGCGCGGTACAGTGTTCATGGACGAGATAAGTTCATTGTTATCGATCCGTCAATAGGTGGAATGAACCTCTCTTATAGGGAATGGACGCTGTTGAATCGCTTCCGAACTGGCCCAAACAGATAGCCTACATCTGTACAACGTTCATACGATTGCAAGGAATCGCAAACAATCGATCACATAGTTACAGAGTGTTCCTTGCGATCTTTTACAGAGTGGTTAGCTAGCATAAATAGAATCAGTGAGGCAGGCCTTAAATACCTTGATGGATTGGATTTAGATTAGCGACAGGAAATCACTCTATTTTTATCAATAAGCAACATGGCATTTGGAACTTATTCAGCAGAATATATATATATATATATATATATATATATATATATACAGTATATATATATATATATATATATTACTGCTTTTTTATTTTTTTAAAGATAAAATATAAAATGGTTGATGACAACAAACAATACGATACATACTCGTACATGTATCGTACTACTACAATGAAGACTAAGTTATAAGCCTACCACCGTATTTGAATATAGAATCAAGCTCCGTTCACAATATGTATAACCATCATATTGATAAAGGTGCTGCAAAAATTGTAATGCTGTGTTGCTCTTCAGACTTGACGAGGCAAGGCGCGATATATCTACGCTATTTGCGGCCTCAGTGATAAGAGCGATTCATTTCCGACGTTCCGCCTCACACGTGCCGTTAACACCCTTCCACTAAGTTTAGTTTCATTTATCTTAGCAATTGTTCACTTGTTTCCTAATTATAGTAATACATGGCTATGGTTATAGTAACATGTAAAAGTAGTAGGCCTATTTTACTTTATATTTTAAAACTTCATTTTGAGTAATATGTGGGAAATGTAGCAATTCATTTCTCACATTTCCTCGGCCACGATCGATGAGTAATTTTTCCAAACATAATTGGTGCATGAGTAATTTGTAATCATTAGAACTAACACTTTTCAACCGAGATCAACCTGAAATAATTTAGTTATCTCACGGTAGAACTAGCATAGTATGCTTCTCTAACATAATGTGCAGGACTTAAGTTGCCATGAAAACTTAACCTGATAAAGGCAATAAAGACGTCATGCAATTGATTCCAAGATTCGTTGGGCAATGTAATATAGTTTTTTAACTATGATAATACGTGTTAGTACTTATACAGTACAAGTGAACGTCACACAACACAAATATTTTACAATATGAGTACAGTACAAGTTAAGTGCAAAATGCACAAACATAGCATAAAACAAGCGCAAAAGCACACATAAATTACAGTATAAGTACAAAATGCACAAATACTATGGTGATCGATTTCGGCAAACCACGTCTACCTTTTCTCAGACCAGAGGGATGCACAAAAGAAGGCCAGCCATTCTTTTGGGACCCCTCTGGTCCCAATCGTAATATTATATTTCTGTTGTGGGACGTTCACTTGCTGTAAATGCATTATTATTTTATGGATGTTTAGTTTTGACTGTGTATGGATGGGTGGGTCATTAGCATTGAACGTGTTAAGTGTGTGTATATCAATACAACTGAACGTATGTGCATGTAAGATTGCAGCTGGCAGAGAGTTTAATGGTTACATGACAGAGATCGCGCGAAGTACGGTATACCAAAGTATATTCGTTTTTTCTGGAGTCATGTCAATACAATGAGAAACTCCTCTACACCAGCTCAAGTTGTCCATGGCGACTCTACTGCTATAGAACCATTAGAGATTTGTGAACTATTCAAGGAACATTTTACCTCAGTATTTACTAAACCCAGAGAAATAAATATTCAACCCTAACAGTTATGATTTCCTTGACAATCGTATGACCTTTATCTAGATACTCCGTAAGAAGTAATGGAAAAATTAAGGAAACTGGATGTTTCGAAAGGATGGGGCTCAGATTACGTTTCACCTGGTGTATTAAATTACAGTAAAGGAATTTTGACAGATCCCATTTGCAAGCTATTTGATACTTCATTATCCACTGGTGTCTTCCCCGAGGTGATGAAATCAGCCTTTGTTGTCCCGATACATAATTCAGGGCCTGTCAATGCTGCATCCAAATACAGACCTGTCTCTATCCTCTCTGCCCTCTCTAAGGTGTTTGAAGATATTTTCCTGGATCGCGTAAGACACAAAATCATTGGTCTGATTTGTGATGAGTACCTTGGTTTCACCAATCGGCGGTCCACTGTGATTAACTTAATATATTTCCAAAACTATACGCCTTTGCCACAAATAAATAACTGGATGCCATATACTTAGATTTCTTCAAGGCATTCGACTCAGTGGACCACAATCTGCTTCTCAAGAAGTTGATTTCACAGGATTTTGGCAACACTTTTGATTCGTTGGCTTGCAAGTTATCTTTCTAATCGTCCTTCATATGTAAGATTCGCATCATCTCTCTCTCCTCTGAATTCATCTCTACTTCAGGAGTTCCACTTGGGCCTTTCCTTTTCTCCCTATTCATAAATGACGTTCCTGAAGCCATCCCTAACCAGGACACACTTTTATTTGCAGATGATGTTAAATTGTTCTCAATCATCTCTAAGGAGGAGGACTGTTCATTAATTCAGGAAAGCTTAGATGCGTTGAAAGTTTGATGTATGGCAAACAGGATGAAGCCCAATGCGAAAAAATGTTAGGTCATAACATTACATCACTGCCTATCGCCAATAATATACAACTACACTCTTGGAGACGTTATTGCAAGAGTGACTAAAGTGAGGGGCCTTGGCGTTATACTGATACCCTCATTGAATCCTGAACCACATATAAATAAAATCTGCAGATGAGCAAATATAACCCTTGGCTTCGTTCGTCATTATTCGAAGCACATTACAAACACAACTGCTATGAAGACACTATACTGTGCTCTGGTTCGTCAGATCTTAGAGTATGGTTCTCTAACCTGGTTCCTGCATCAGAAGTATTTGTGCGAAGAACTTGAACGGATCCAACGTCGCTTTGTCAGGATGGTGGGTGTCAAGATTGGTTTCTTATATCATCAAGTTCCAGTTGTGGGTTTGGCTCAAGAATTGGACTTCAATCTTTGGAAATGCGCAGGCTAATGGCTGACCTGGTCTTTCTTCGCAGACTCCTGAATGACGAGGTGGACTGCCCTGACATCCTAAATTTAATTGCCTTGAAGGTTCCTTATTCTACTCGTTCAGCTGACATTTGTGCAAGGCAGTATTACCGGACGAATTATGCAGCTAACAGTACCGTATCACGGCACGTCTCCAGAGAGTAGGCAATAGTGTCAACGACTGTGGATTTCTTCAGAGAGGGCGAGACAACGTTCAGGCGTATATTCCTACGAAGTGCCCCTGTACTTTAGGTGGTGCCTCTAAATTACCACATAATCTACCCCATGATTATTTGATATTAGTGTCTAGTTAATATTTTTATTATAATGTTATTTGTTGTAAGTCATTCACATATAAAAATTGGCGATGTCCGTTGGAAATAAATAAATAAATGTGTGTGTGTGTATGTGGGTATTACCACTGAACGTGTTTGGATGGGTGTGTGGATCAATACAACTGTACGTACGGGTTGGTGGGTAATTACCACCGGTACATGTTGCCCAGTCTATCTGTGCTCGCAGACTCGACTGTACTAATAGTTTGAACGTTAGTACGAAATGACATAGAACTATTTAATGTTGCAACCAGACTAATAAATATTTTACACATACTGAAACAAATTATGTTATTGTTTAATATTTAATATTTTGTTATTAATATTACGTTATGTTTATTTAATAGTATGTTATGATCGTACAGATAATACAAAAGATAACATTTCCCATGTATTTTTAAATTTCAAAACTGCATGTTATTTGTTTATTTAATTGGGATTATTTAAATAGATAAGATATATATTACATTAACACTATTTAAATGTTACTATAAATAACTATAAGTTAACAGTCAATAATGATTATTATAAATGTCTTCTAGAACTACATTAATAAAAAGTGATTCAAAAACAGTGATAATTATTTGCAATCAATTAAAAAGACACCTTATATTGACAAATAGAAATAATACAACATTATTAGTTACCGGTGCATTTCAATTATGTAATTGCCATAGAACATGTTGGGTGGGTGGGTAATTACCAATGAACGTGTACTGGTGGGTGGGTAGGTCATTATCACTGACCTAAGAGTTGGTGGGTGGAGCTTGAATGGGAGTTACTTGTATATTGGATTTTTTTTCAAACAAGCACAAAAGTTACTTCTAAATAAATACCAAGCAAACAAAGTGAGATCTTAGTATACACAATTAACCCTCTAATGGTTCACTATAACACTCGTTATGGTTACGCCTGTTTTGCTATTGTTACAGTGATTATTTCAAAAAATCCTAAGACTATAATTTAAAATAAAAAGAATATAAAGTAGCATATTTTCTAGTTAGTATAAAATAGATAATTAGGAATTAAATAATTCTACTGATTTACTAAGAATAATAAGAATGTAAATAAAAAGTTTCATAAACAACAAATTTAAAAAAGTAAAAAAATTGCACCCTTTCTACAAATTACAAATTTAAAGTTCCAAAATAGCCAAGTTATAGATAATTTTCTATTCTTTTAGAATATATAAATTCATAGCATCATATGTGCATTTATGTATATTACATACTGTATATATAAAACTCAAAAATTGCACCAGTAAAAATGTGCCTTTGCAATGTAGTATGATCAACTAAATTTTGTAAAACAAATATAGAAGTATACAACGAAAACAAAATAACTCGTCTAAAGTGATAGATTAGGAACTGTAGAGTGGAGCGATATATTATATGCGATATTTACAATACAAATAAGCCAGCTGCTGTTTGTATGTACTGAAAAATAACCTACCAGACCTACAAATCAACGTCGGGAAACTGACGGGTAACCATTTGACTGGTTGCAGTGTTTCTAAATATGTTATTTGCAATGTGTAACAGCTGATTTTTGTTTTGATGTTGATTATTATAAAATAGTAAGCAGAATGTTTCGAATTAATTATGTATCATTTTTTTAATAGCCTACTTATAGATAGAAAAAGGGTTAATAGGAGAAAATATAGAAAGAGTTATGTTGAGCTGTTTTAAAAAAGGCCGCAGTTTCAACTTAACTAACTGAAGTCAAAACGCATGGTTTTCATTAGAGAAGTTGAATCATAACTTTATTTATTTGATAACTGTTATTATACTTCCTAACACTTGTTGAAAAAGTAAGAAAAAGCCATTAGAGTAATATTTCCTTACTCAAAGACACCATTTAAATTATTTCACTTGTAATTTTTCATTCAATAATGAAAATTAATTGAAGTTAAATGGTTTTTTGATAATGAACTTTGGCCATTCTTCCAATTTTCCGACACTAAATCAGCAATGTAAACAAAGTAACCTACAGCACCTGATTTGCACATATGAACATGAATTTAAAGTAAATCTGCTTTATGTAAACTTAGGTGCCTTTGCAAGCATAGACCCTATTGGATAATATTATTGTTTTGTTAAATAAACTGTACTCAATTTAGGCCTTTTGTATATCATTTTATAGTTTAGCAAAGAATCAAAACAAATTTACAAAGTTTTAAGCAGAATCTAAATCCAAAGTAATGATCTGCAGCCTATAACAGTGTCAGCCGTGACAAGGATGGGGTCACTATAGTTGTTTTCATATTGTATATTATAAACAATCAACACAGATAATGGTTCTTCGAATCTTAGTTCATAGTATGCTAAAGGCAATTTAAAAGGTCATTTACAAATAGTTTTTTAATTAGCATAATACGTGTTGGTACATATACAGTACAAGTAAACGTCACACAACACAAATTTATTACAATATAAGTACAAAATGTACAAATATATTACAATACAAGCACAAAATGCACAAATATTATGGTGATCGATTTCGGTGAACCACGCTCACCTTCCTCAGACCAGAGGGATTCACAAAAGAATGGAAAACGGTGTTCAACAACTCAATTTATAGGTCACGTGATCATAGGCCTATAAATTGAGTTGTTGAACACCGTTTTCCATTCTTTTGTGAATCCCTCTGGTCTGAGGAAGGTGAGCGTGGTTCACCGAAATCGATCACCATAATATTTGTACATTTTGTGCTTGTATTGTAATATATTTGTACATTTTGTACTTATATTGTAATAAATTTGTGTTGTGTGACGTTTACTTGTACTGTAAGGTCATTTAGTATATTTAAAGGCTTTTGTAAAATTGACTCTTTTTTTTAAGTAAATTCTGTTTGAGTAACTAATCCAATTATATATAACAACAATATAAGGCGTAGAAAACCTTATGGAATACAAAAGTTGTATTGCATAGGCTATTTAAAAGTAAATGAAAAATCAACTCACAGTTCTGCAGCAGACAGCTGGTGAGTATTGAGATCAAGGCTTTGAGTAGAGGAAGCTGTAGGAAGATGGTCAATTTCATCAGAACTTATGTGCCAACTATGTCGCCATATCTTAATATTGTCATTATTTTCAACCAGTTTATCCTCAAGAGAAAAACTCATGTCTCTTTCACTATTCACCACACAACTATAAAATGCAGTTAAGGCGTAATTGTTTTCACTTAAAAAAATTAAAACTAGCAGATGACTTACTACTTATAAGTTACAACTTTTCAACAAGGGGGTTTTCTGTCAGAAGTGTCTTATTTACCACATATACCCTAATCAGATAAATCAGAAAACTGTTTAAAGATAAATTACATTTAATACATAAAAGTTGACTGATACAAATATTTAAATTACACAAAGGTGTTAAAGGATACACTAATAGGACTAGGCTAGGCTCTAGCAAATTTAGTTTTGAATAATAATTACATTATGATATACTAATTGTGTATTTACCGATGATTTTCAATTTAATATCTAAACTATATAAGGCTAACTGCACAAGTATTAAAAATCGTATAAGCTTAACAGAAAATCACTTGGGATACAAATACAAACATAACCTTAACTCTTGCTCTTTACCTGTAATGTGCTAATTATTAGATATATAAAAACACATTGGCACTCCTCAAATCAACATTTCATTGGGAACAGTAACATCACAGCAATTGCAATCTAACAAATAATCCACACAATGAACGGAACTGCACGACCTAAACAACTCTCCATTACGTAGTTTGCAGTGAGCGACAACTGTAACTGGCAATGAGAATTCGTTACCTAGCAACCGGTCTGACGGCTTAGTTTCACAGATCACCACCTGGAGCAGTTCGATAGTCTACATGCAGTGTCACCAACGTATTGACAATATTAATTTCAAAGTTCGTAGGGTATACTGTGTGTATGTATAATATGGAAGGTTTGATACAAATGCATAACAATATACTCTTTAATATGAGCTGAGTATATTATTCACAATTATTGGAGAAAGTAAATGATTTAGGAAGTTCTTTTCACTTTTAACTTTCGTAAAATTACCTAAAATAATATTTAGGTAAAAATTAAAAATTTGCCGTATAAATTATGGATTATCATTATTGTAATAATAATCCATAAGGTGCTGGACGGGTTGTATTATTAATTTTTTATTTACTAATCTGCTTGATAGTTACATCATGATATGGTTACAGTAACGGATTAATTAATAGTACTGTTATACTAACCATCATACATAATTTTTTTAAATTATCGTTTTAATGTGGATCTAATAAATAACAATAATAAGTAATTAGTCAGTAGAGATGATGTTGGTTGGATTACAGCTTCATAAGCTGAAGGTTCTTAATGCGATCCCAATCAGAGTCATAATCAATTTTGAAAGGGATCACCTGAAAACCACAGGCTGTTAATTTGTCATTGGGCTAGTAATTAATGACACCTTCTAAGGAATAGTCGGCCTTAGTTTGTAACCATGACTAAATTCGCCCATCTAAACCCATCATACGAATTCGAAATTCAAATTATCTAGTCAATCAACGGCTTAAGAATAATTAAATAAATATTATAGCTAAATAGCAAGCTTATTAGCAGTTTGTACTGTCAGCCTCTCTACTATAGTGAACAGTTGTTCATTAGCCAAAATCCTTGTAGTTACCTATTTAATATTTCTGTATGAGTGTGAACTTTATCTCTAGATTAAACACATTTCGAACGAGATTGTATAATAATAATGGTAGTGTTTTTTATGAACTCAGCTGATGTAACGACGTGGAAGATAACATATTTTGTTGGTATAAATAAAATTAAAAATATTAAGAATAAAAAAAATAAAAATATTAAATTTTTTGTTAGTTCCTAAGGATCATCGATGATATGGTGGCATTTTGATATGTAATGAGTGTAATGTGTTTAGAAGAGCAAATGTAATAGTCTTTGTTCGAAACTAGGCGTAGAAGTCCGTAGAAAGGACTACGCTGTTCATAATGACAATAAACAGCGGCTGGTTTTCAGCTGATACCTTTATAAATACACTATGTCAACACAAGAAAAATTTTACGATAGTAATTACATTTTATTTTATGTAGCCTATTATTACCTATCTGCACTGAAAACTTTCAATTCATGAACTTAATTTTATGTGCAGCATATTTCATGCTAAACCTGAGGATTATTCAAAATACATTTTAAGATATTTGAATTGTGCACTTAAATTAATAACTTGCACAAATAAATTAACTATGGAGGAGGGCTTCTGTTATTATTCGGAATCACCATATTAATGAGCAGTGTTCAAAGGCTATTGACAGGAAGCAGCAGTATCTGTGACAGGTGAAGAAATCTAGAAACACCTGACTAGACCAAGCCTATAGGATACCTTGGCTGGAGGTTGACAAGGTGTGAGTGTGCTCTGTGAGGGATGAAGGGAGCTAGAAACAAATTGAAGGGGCCAAATCAAATCATCTTTATTTAAAATAAACAACACAAACAGTTGCATAATAGCGTCAATCATCTATAAAACAATAAAAATAACCATAAGTATAATAGTAATCATAGATTTTAAAACAATATTATTACTACTTCTAACAAAAGAAGTTACCTGCAATTAAGGAACCAATGACATTGACAAAAATTCCGGAACACTATAAAAAGCGCCCCGCAGCATTACTTCTCTCAGATTTTTTTCGAATCTGACCACACCTCTTTCAGATTTTAATGGTCCGGTAGCGAGTTGAAGAGCCTGACTCCACTGCATGAAACTTGTCTATCATAGAAGCTTGTTTTATGAGGCGGTAAACTGATGTGTTTTGAGCGAAGATTGTAAGTGTGTGTGATTTGGCTTTTGGATTGGAAAAGCTTTATATTTTTACGGACAAACAAGATTGATTTTAAGATGTAAAGAGATGGAAATGTTAGAATATTGTGCTCCTGAAAAAGTGGCTTACATGAAATGCGGAAGGGTTTGTTAAAGATGGTTCTAATCGCTCTTTTTTGGAGTCTGAATATAAATTTAGTTCTGAAGTTTTCATAGCCCCATACCTCCACAGCGTAGTTTAAGAACGGAAAAATAACCCCATAGTAAGCAGCCAACCCTACACTAGCGTCTGGGTATGATTATATGTTTCTGAGAATAAAGACCCCAAAGCTTAGACGCCTGCTAACCTGGTTTATGTGTTCTTTGAAGTGAAGATGTTGGTCTATTTACACTCCAAGAAATTTCGTTGAGGAGGTAGTATTAATTTCTGAGTATCCTATGAAGAATGTACGCGTAAGTGGATTAGCATTTTCGCTTTTATTTATTCGCAAATCAATTATTTGCGTTTTATTACTATTAATAACCATTTTATTTGAACTGAACCACTGAAGGAGTACATTTACCTTTTCATATGCCTTAACGATAATGTCTGTCCGGTCGGCAGCTGAAATGGACAAAGAAGTGTCGTCAGCAAATAGGCAAATCTCTGTTAGTTGATCACCCACTCCTAAGGGAAGATCATTTATGAATAGAAGAAACAATACAGGCCCCAAAACCGAACCCTGAGGAACCCCCGCAGGAACCAGTTCCGTAGAAGAGGTGGCCCACTGTTCACAGTTCCCTGAGTCAGTAAAAGGAATTTTTACCTGCTGAGTTCTACCACTGAGATAGGAGCAGATCCACGAATGGGCTTTACCCCTAATACCCATAGAACTGATTTTTTCTTGCAGTATTTTATGGTCTACCATGTCGAATGCCTTTCGTAAATCGAAGAACATGCCGACTGATGGTTTACCACCGTCAAGAGCCTGAGCTGTCGCAGATACGAAAGCATTTACAGCATCAACAGTCGATTTGTTTTTGGTAAACCCATATTGATGGGACGAAAGGAGACTATTGCGCTCGAGGAACGACAGTAGCCTGGAGAGGAAAACCCTTTCAAAGACCTTCGAGAAAGTAGAGAGGAGAGCAATCGGTCGATAACTCTTTTGATCCGTTCTATCCCCTTTCTTATGGACTGGTCGTACTATAGCATGTTTTAGCGCTTTAGGAAAGCTGCCAGTATCAAACGAGAGGTTGATAATGTAGCAGATGGGTGATGACACTAGGTCAGACACAAGCCGTAGTAGGTGTGAAGATACACCGTTTGCACCTGCCGAATGCTTGGGTTTCAGTGCATGGATCTCACTCTCCACTTCTGTCTTAGATGTTTCAAATAAATACATTGACTTTGGACTACTGCTCCCAATGGGAGTTACTTTTGAAGAATTCAACACACAGTTAGCACTGCTGAAGGAGGTAGATAAGCCTATGCTTGAAAAGAATGAATTGAATGAGTTGGCAATCAATTGAGGGTCATATATGTTACCACTGCAGGATTAAGCGATTGTACTGCAGAGTCACGTTGCTTTGAAGGTCTGTTGTTATTAATTAGACTCCGAATGGTTTTCATTTTATTTGAAGAACTATTGATCCTGTTAAGAGCATGTGATGATTTTGCTTTTCTAATTGCTTTTTTGTACTGCTTCTTAAGCAATTTGTATTTTAACCTAAGAGGATGATTGGAGTCAAGATCTTTCGCGATGTAATAGTGCATATTCACCGCTTCTCTCAAGTCTAATACTTCTTTACTTTAAAGGATTTTACTTTGAGGTGTTTTAGCTGATTTCATATTGATTTTAACAACCGGAAACGAAATCTTAAGGTAATATTGAACAATGTTGATGAAACTATTATAAGCTTCGTCAGCAGTGTGGCATTTGAATACCGGAGACCAATCCTCCCTCAGCAGGTGCAACCTGAAGCATTGGGTCGATTCGGGGGACATTTTTGTAGATATTTTGAATTTGGCCCCAGATGGCAATTCAGACTTATCTAGTCGGATTGAGGCCTCCTGTCCATAGAGATCTGAGAGGGCAGTAATCACCACTCTACTGCTAATGAGAAAATCATCTATATTAGTGAAAATGTTATCAATAGCAGTTTTTGAGTTTTTAAACTCCCTAGTAAAGGTTGATATGGTATATCTCAGACCGAATGACTTCATAATGTGAATAAAATTTACAGTCGAAAGCTTCTCACTCAAAACGTCAATGTTGAAGTCTCCAACAACCATTGTGAACGTAGCACGCCGCATTAAAGACTGAAGACAATGGCTGATAATCTCAAGGAACTGGTCACAGTGGTACCCAGGAATTCTGTAGATGGCAAGTAGGAGAAGTGATCTGTTATCAAGGAGTTGAACTTTAGAAGCTGCAACTTGACAAAACATTTCTGAGCTTAAGTGTGAGACATCAATAGCCTCGCACTGTTGTTTTTTACAATGATACAAACACCCCCCCCCCCCTTTGCCATGATTCTCTACAAAATGATGCTACGTTTTTGTAGGCTGGTAAAATAAAACTGTCAAGCTCGGATTCGTCAAGATTATGTTCCGTTAGGCAAAGGATATCGGGACTTCCAGGACACCGATATCCTTTGCCTGTCTCCAGACAAGGCGAGAGCTACAGAATACCTTGTCTGGAGGTTGTCAGTGAGCGAGTGTACTCTGTGAGGGATGATGGAAGCTAGAAACACATTGAATGGACCAGGGCTACAGAATACCTTGTCAGGAGGTTGACAGTGAGCGAGTGTACTCTGTGAGGGATGAAAGCAGCTAGAAACACATTGAATAGACCAGGGCTACAAAATGCCTCGGCTGGAGTCTTTTTTTTTTTTTTTTTTTTTTTTTTGTAGTCTGCTGACTGTTGTAACGTTGAGGATTTTGCATGGACTTACTATATTTATGCAGTTCCAACTACCATAAATGATGTTGTTAATTGCTGTTTTTTACTAACGTACTTGTGATAGTTTAAAGCTTTTTATTAACTGGATACATTGAAAATATTTCCACAAGACACGTTATAAAGTACTTTATGTAAACCTAAGTTGCGTTGTCTGCTTAAAACAATTCAGATGTAATAAATTAATAATTAATACATTTGCTATTAAATAATTATTTTGCTGGTACGAATAATATGAAATTTTATTTCTTTGTCTTCTGTTTCTTCTTTTTTAATTTTGTTTTCTTTTCTACTACTTATTGCTTTTCTTGATGTAAAATTCTTCCATTGAATATAAGACAGCATCAGCTAAGTATTTTATTAATTTAATCTTGAATGCATTAAAGTTGTTTTCTTTTTTAATAATTTCAGGTAAACATCTAAAAAGCTTGGTCTCATACTTGTTGTTTATTTGTAGAAATTTAGATTAAGATGTGTCAGAATGATTTAAATCTTATATTATAATTATCCATCTGAAAACTAACACTAATGTCTGTTGGGTTTTTCTTGATGAATAAAATTGTATCGTTAATGTATTGTCCAACTACTAGTAGAATTTTCATATTTTTTAAGAAAATGTTAACTTTTAATAAAATTTTAAATTAAAAAACAAAAAGCATTTTAAAACACATTATTTTAAAAATGTATAAGTCCACATAATTATAACATATCAATATTTACATTACAAAGAATATGGCTGTATTTTATCAATTTAAAAAATGAGACCATAACGCCTGCTAAAAAACAGATGCAGTACAAACGATAAATTGGTGAAAATTTGCCATTCTTAAATTGACGGGGCTACAAAACAACTTTTTAATAAAGGTTAGGGCCTATTTTTTTTTTTTTTTTTTTTTTTTTTTTTTTTTTTTTTGAAACAAATAATAGGCTTTATGTTTTAACATTATTACTATTATATTACACTTTACCAGTAAAATAATTTCAAAAATGATATTTCAATAATCTGTTTCACCTTTTTCCACATTCGTTAGTCTTATTAGATTGTCACCATAGAAACCTTTTAAATAGGTTGTAATTTTAATTTAGTCAAAAGTTTCAAAAATTACAACTCTAATAATATATTTATAACTAATTAAACGTTCGGATCGAGCATATTTTTTTCATTAAGAAAACTAAAATTATAATCAAACATTTTTTTATTTTAAAGATTTTAACAATAGGGGAAGAAAATATAATACAAAATATATAGGGGAGGAAGGGTTGGGGTAAAATCACAAAGACAAATTACCTGTAAACAGGACAGGTGAGATGGATGGAGCTCCGTTCTGTTAAGTTGGCGTTGCAACTTTGCTGAAGATACAAATTAAATTTGAATTGAACATGACTGTGACTTCAGGACAATTTATTAGATATACTTTATTATTTATTCAAGAAGGAAATAGTTGAATCTGATAAGAATAATTTAAGACAGTTTAATATTTGTTATCTTCTGTAACTAATTATTTACAACGTGCTTTACAGAATCAAACATATGATATACTCGTATTTTTTTTTTGTATTTTTTCTAGTTAAATATAAAACAATACAAGCTACAAGACAAACTGTGATATGAGTGTATAATAATGCCTAAATGAATTGATATTAAAGTTATAACTATACCATAAAGCTATTAATTTTAATATGTGCGATTGACAAATGATTAAATAATATTTAAACATTACTAAAAGGTCTTTAAGATACGATATACAGTATTAATTAACCCACTTAAGTGAGCAATTAAGTAATTAATTAAGGAAAATACAAATAAATTAATGCATATTGTACTGATGTCTCACGATGCTCAAATCCGATAGAACAGTTTTAAGATCCATCTACGGCATGAGTCAGACATAGGCAAGGATTTATTTCACGAAAGATTTATTAATGTTATTTTAAAAATTCTTATGAAATAACAACGTGTAATAATCGTCAACAGGGCGCAAACGTTAATCCTCCACAGTAGGAATTATTTTTGTACGGTCTAATTCTTATTTAAATGTTCATGTTTTCTGCATACATTTTTATATGTCCAGTTATTTTAGTTTCCATTTCTATATACATGTATTTTTTAAATGATTTATATGTTCTTTAATGTCCTGTACACTTGTGTAAGGTATAAAGAAATAAAACGTGCCCTCTTTGTCTTATTACTATTAAAGATTTGCAAAACAGGCGTTGTACCGAGCAACTATAATAGAAACACTGATCCCGTCAACTTCCACCCCCTGGGCACAACACTACTATGCCACAAACCAGTGCCCCTATCTAGTGGCAAGAGAAATAGTACCAGCTACAGCTGGACTCGAACGATCCTTAGCACTGAAAAGAAATGGCTGAAGGAGTAGCCGACTCCAGACCCAAGAAAATTACTTCACAAGTGGGAAGTTTGGAAGCAAATATTTTTGGTACATTCCCCCCTATATATATGACGACCATACAGTTTCAAGGCCATATACTGATGAGGCAAGGTACAGCCATATTTTTCTAATAATGAAAAGATTACACAGTAAATCAGGTAAATAAGCAAGCAATTCTATTGGTCAAGAATATTTGAATGGAATATGATTTTTAGCAAATCTAAGTAAAACATAAAAGGAAAACCAAGCTTCTACTGCTCTTCGACTTTGATCTCTATGATTGGCTTGGAATTTAAAAGTTGTCTCAATAAAGCAACAATTATTTGTTTTAACAAAATATTAGTATCGATATCAATTAGTTAATCTTAATAAACAGCTCTACTTCGATTTTAAGTGGATGTTTCAAGTCGATTATTTCGAACAAGTTAACTTTTTATCATGTCGACACAACTGCCGATTTTAATGTGGTCGGTTGTGTCAAGCCCGTGCTTTTTTTATTTTACGTTCTTGAGATCGTTGATGCGCCTCGGAGTTTTTAATACAGATTACTATTAACATAAAATCAAATCAACTTTTATTGCTGTAGAGATTTAACATGTATTGCAAAATTCTATTTTGCTTTAAAAGGTATTTTATGCCTAGTTAAAAGATTTAATTTCACCTACAGTACAAACAAATTTCTCAAACATACAACATTTCTGCGCATTCATACAACCAATTTTTCCACCTCCAGTTCCGATGTCAGCATAATAACTGTGTGGTCTCCAAGTTATTCGCCAAAAACTCACCCACAATATCAAAAGAATGGTAGGCTAGAAAGCAATTTGGCAGTTTGTTGTAAAGATGGACACCTGCCTCTGAGGGGAAATGCTCGTAAGTAACTGTTCTGTGCCTCCCAGTCCTATAGTTGTCCCTGCCTCTGGTGCTATATTCGTGAATGTCTCGTCCCCGAATCAAAGCACATTTATAAATAAAAAAGTTGTTGTTTCTAGAATGTAGAGGCAAGATAAAGGCAAGATTCTTAATTTTGTGAAGATTGGCCTGCATGATTCTCTGAAATAAACTTTTTTGATTATCCGAATCGATCTTTTTTGTAATCTGAACACTCTTAAGACCTGATTACTTGCACAGGCTCCCCACAGCACTATGCCACAGACTAGGTGGGGATAAATTACACCATAATACGCCGTCTTCAGTACCTGAATAGGGCAGTATTTGGCTAAAGTCCTCAGAACATAGATACCAGATGGTAATTTGGCACATACCGCATCCATGTGAAACCTCGACCTAGGCATATAGGCACCTACACAATAATTAATGTTCCCAAAGATATTGTGACCACTTTGCTTCAAAACATGGTTTACATTGTTTGAGTACCTTCGTAACTGCCTTTATTTTCTTTAATTTATTCATTGTGACTGTTTTGACAACGTACAATGGATGTAACCATGGAGTTATTGCTCTGAAACCGGTCGTCCAATAAAATATTTTGTAGCTGAAGACGACAAAGGTACGTTAACCTTATTATTTATTATTTTCTTTAAATATTCCCAGATGACGATTTTGAGAAAAAAAGTTAAATTTTTTTGCAAAAACAGATATCAAAATAAGGACTTAATCTACTGCTCAGATTAGACATTTCATTATGAGTTGGGCGAGTGTTAAGTTTCTTGTTTATGTTACCAGATAGTTGTGATTGAATTACTTGTGTGATCAAGTTTGAGCATGTGTAACTTGGCAAAAGTTGTCGTGACATACATGCAAGGGTACGGTAACGACGTCTCAGGGTAGTGTTACTGTGGCCTCATGGTACATAGGGGTTAATACCTACTTGTACATATAAAAAATTGGGTGTGCGTCGGACCACACGGTGGAAGTTATACTTCTTTGGCCATTCTCATACACCCACTCACGCACACAAACAGACAGGATATATAAATGAAATATAAGACATTTTTCAATATTTATCTTCAATATATTATACGTGACTTCATTATTATATTATACACCTATATTATCATTATCAGTAATTTCTTCGATTAAATTTCTTCGATTAACAATCGATTAATCGATAGTTCTTAAAAATTTGTTCTTACTTTTCAGCGTGACGCGGTTTCTCGACCAACATCCCATCCCAAAGTGTCTAACGGGCGCAAAGAAGTATAACTTCAATAAACCAAGATCTGTCTAGTATTCTTAATCCATAATACTAGATAATAAGCCACAATGTTAAGGAAGAAAAACATTGGTTTGTTTTTTATAAATATATAGGGAAAGAAGAAACACATATTTTGAAAATTTGCTGTATTCCTAAATAAATTATATTTACATTTCTATCATGAAAAATGTATCTATAGAGCATTGATTCAAGATTTGCAAAATTTGTCTACAAAAGCGTGTGCTCTTCAACAGTTTGTTTATGTGTTAAACAATTTTAAAAAGTTTAATACATTTATAAATTGATTTGTATTTTTTTAATTATATTTGTTAATCTTTACGATTATTTTAAGTTAATTTTCTTTGTTAATATACCATTACAATAGGGACAGTAGGCATTGTTAAACGTTAGGAGACAATCAACCTTATATTGTCTAAAATGAAGTAAAATTTACACATTAAAATCGTATTATTTTTCTGCCAATATTCACAGAAACTATCATAATCTATTGATCATCGTTTATTATTTAATCTCAAAGGGATAAAGTACAGTAAGTAAAAAGCATGGCTCATAATTATTGTGTCCGTAATCAGGCCCACATGGCCCTATCTCCAGCTCTGTCGTCAGAAACTTCACTGGTTGTTATAAGTTGAAAAAACAAATTTCAACTCCATAAGCAGATAAGATGAGGTGCGTCTGTAATTGTGGCCACAAATATTTAACAATGTCCATTCCACTTCTTTAATTGCCTCGATCGTCCGAAATAGTCCAAGATAATCGTCTTAAAACAGAGTTAGGACTAATACCTACAATCAATACAACAGTATGTGTATAGGTGGGTGGGTGGGTCATTACCACAGTGCGTGTATGGATGGGTGGTTAGGTCAATACCACAGTGCGTGTATGGGTGGGTGGGTGGGTCAATACCACAGTGTGTATATGGGTGGGCGGGTGGGCCAATACTACAGTGCGTATATGGGTGGGCGGGTGGGTCAATACCACAGTATGTCTATGGATGGGCGGGTGGGTCAATACCACAGTGCGTGTATGGGTGGGCGGGTGGGTCAATACAACAGTGTGTGTATAGGTGGGCGGGTGGGTCAATACCACAGTGCGTGTATGGGTGCTTTTTGCGTTATGTTTAAATACTATAAGGTACATTTTGTGTTATTATTTGTGTTATGAGACAATACCTACAAGAAAGGGATGTGTATAAACGTTTAACCCTTCATTCACAGCTTAAACTATTGAACAGACGTTTAATGTACATTTACAATAAATTTACTTTCAGTTTTTTGAAACCTACATATACAAATATGGGGTTATCCTAGGGGTGGTTTTGCTTTCAGGCATACATGAAATGGTAATGTACAGATATTTTATGGAAGTTTTAACATCAGTTTGATCGCAAAAGTAGATTTTATAAAATTTTCCTAAAACTAAATGCTACTAAAATTAATTTATTGTTGATATATTAGCACAAGCAGGTTAAGTTAAAAGCCTGTGATAAGTGAACGCTATACGATGGTAGAGGTGTTGGCGAGCTCAAGTAGAAGTGAACTACTAGTAGTTGTGGTCAGGTTGAGTACAACCACAAGGCCTTGTTACTTAATCAATTTTGGAACCTATCCCAAGTCTTTCTGCTGCATTTCTTTGATATTTCAAGCTTTATGAATGCTAATATTCTAGAGTGTTGTTGGCCGCTCACGTTAAGCAAAGGAATAAATTCCTTGATTTGTGTAAAGACACTCTTACTGAGTCATGTTCTAGAACCAATGCAAGTACATGAAGAAAAGTACACGATAACTTATCGGGCAATCGAATTATTACTGATAGTTTGAATGGGAGTAGAAAGTTTATATAAACTCAAGGTCTACCATCAACTTTATTCAAATAGAACGTGTAAGGACTATTTCGACTTGCTATTTCGCAAGGACCTAGCGTGCTGGACCGTTTAGCTGGGAGTTGTATAATGTACGACGCCGTTACTTCATCGTTCGCCTCACAACTGTCACACGATAAAGCGTCAACAACTTTACCATCTGCCTGCCCGGTAATCGAGCCACGGACAACAAGACCGGAAGTAGGTGGCGTACCACTTGTCCAACCCCCCTTTCAAATAGTATTTTATATATTGTTGTTCATGTCTGATCGTTCAGTTCCTGAGTGTGTGGTTGTGTGAGTTAGTTCCCTACAGTATTGTCTCAATGTGTTTACGGGAAGGGGGAGACTACTGTCCATTCAACATTATGGTTACCCGAGTATATGTATACTGCACAGTAACCACTGGAAGTAAAAAATTGAAATAAGATAAAATTTTTTCTTGCTTTATTTATTTCTGCATTAACATATGTAACTTTTTTTGAACTTTGAAAATTTTAAATTTAATTAATTAATTACTTTCAATCGTCGTTAGAATAAGAAAAGAAAACTACCGATATTTTACACCTTCAGATAGTTTGGTAATGTTTAAAAAAGTCACTAAATAAAAATTATTCGTTATCTAATTGATAATCAATGCACAAGGTTTCAAAATTTATTGTTAGTTAACAAAATATTATTATCAATGTATTGAAGTAAGCTTTTCTGGACTCTGAGTAGTGTTACAAACATCAGATAAGTCTTGTTATCAATGTATTGAAGTAAGCTTTCCTCGACTCTGAGTAGTGTTACAAACATCAGATAAGTCTTGTTATCAATGTATTGAAGGAAGCTTTTCTCGACTCTGAGTAGTGTTACAAACATCAGATAAGTCTTGTTATCAATGTATTGAAGTAAGCTTTCTGGACTCTGAGTAGTGTTACAAACATCAGATAAGTCTTGTTATCAATGTATTGAAGTAAGCTTTCCTCGACTCTGAGTAGTGTTACAAACATCAGATAAGTCTTGTTATCAATGTATTGAAGTAAGCTTTCCTCGACTCTGAGTAGTGTTACAAACATCAGATAAGTCTTGTTATCAATGTATTGAAGTAAGCTTTCCTCGACTCTGAGTAGTGTTACAAACATCAGATAAGTCTTGTTATCAATGTATTGAAGGAAGCTTTTCTCGACTCTGAGTAGTGTTACAAACATCAGATGTCTTGTTATCAATGTATTGAAGTAAGCTTTTCTCGACTCTGAGTAGTGTTACAAACATCAGATAAGTCTTGTTATCAATGTATTGAAGTAAGCTTTTCTCGACTCTGAGTAGTGTTACAAACATCAGATGTCTTGTTATCAATCTATTGAAGTAAGCTTTTCTCGACTCTGAGTAGTGTTATAAACATCAGATGTCTTGTTATCAATGTATTGAAGTAAGCTTTTCTCGACTCTGAGTAGTGTTACAAACATCAGATGTCTTGTTATCAATGTATTGAAGTAAGCTTTTCTCGACTCTGAGTAGTGTTACAAACATCAGATGTCTTGTTATCAATGTATTGAAGTAAGCTTTTCTCGACTCTGAGTAGTGTTACAAACATCAGATGTCTTGTTATCAATGTATTGAAGTAAGCTTTTCTCGACTCTGAGTAATGTTACAAACATCAGATAAGTCTGTTATCAATGTATTGAAGTAAGCTTTTCTCGACTCTGAGTAGTGTTACAAACATCAGATGTCTTGTTATCAATGTATTGAAGTAAGCTTTTCTCGACTCTGAGTAGTGTTACAAACATCAGATAAGTCTTGTTATCAATGTATTGAAGTAAGCTTTTCTCGTCTCTGAGTAGTGTTACAAACATAAGATGTCTTGTTATCAATGTATTGAAGTAAGCTTTTCTCGACTCTGAGTAGTGTTACAAACATCAGATGTCTTGTTATCAATGTATTGAAGTAAGCTTTTCTCGACTCTGAGTAGTGTTACAAACATCAGATAAGTCTTGTTATCAATGTATTGAAGTAAGCTTTTCTCGACTCTGACTAGTGTTACTAACATCATATAAGTCTTGTTATCAATGTATTGAAGTAAGCTTTTCTCGACTCTGAGTAGTGTTACAAACATCAGATGTCTTGTTATCAATGTATTGAAGTAAGCTTTTCTCGACTCTGAGTAGTGTTATAAACATCAGATGTCTTGTTATCAATGTATTGAAGTAAGCTTTTCTCGACTCTGAGTAGTGTTACAAACATCAGATAAGTCTTGTTATCAATGTATTGAAGTAAGCTTTTCTCGACTCTGAGTAGTGTTACAAACATCAGATGTCTTGTCATCCTGTTGATATAAATAGCTCGAATATGCAACCTTTTGTACTGTATAGTGTAGAACACAACATATCCGAGGATAGTGATAGATTTATAGATAAAAGCAAGACGTTATCTTAGAACAGTAATGTATGTATACAAATATATCACCGTAAATAGATATCCACGTGTTGTTGTATGTCATTTATTGCGTGACCTACAAATCAAAAAGAGTGAAATTAAATATCATCTTATCTACAATTTGGACACTAAAATTAATTAACTGGATACCAATAAAGTACATATTCTTTGTAAAATTAACTGTTCATAAATATATGAGTTTTACTTAACTAGAAAAGGAATTCCGAGGGTAAAGTTTACATTAAAGCTGACCATAAAAAATAGCTTGAATTTATTTACAGTATATTGCTTCGTAATAAACAAAATGGTATTAAAGAATTTGATTAAGTCTTTTGTAACAGCATTTTTGTAAGTTGAAACAAATATTTTTACATCGAAAGTATGCTTCAGTGCTCGCAGCTTTCCCGATACTTCGCGAATAGCGTTTTATAAAACAATACGCCACTGATTGAACACACAATCCAATCAAGCTTTTCATAAATGTTAACTTTAAAGAAAACTGAATTTGGAAGAAAAATACATTTACATACTTTGAAAGGGTTAATTTTTTTATATTAAGACATTAAATTACAATCACGTATTTTACAAAAATCAACGTTTCTTTCATCGGTAGACCTACTATTTGTTTACTATAATTACTGGTTTGTAAACACATTTTTATAAGTTCATAAGCAAAAAAAATCCGTCAGGATTCTTGTAATGTATAACCCTACAGTAATAATAAAAGATAATCTCTAAACGATTGTACAATATTAACATTCCAAGGTCTAAAATAAAAGTTAGGTACAAGCCAATTCAGGATAGATGGTAAATGATTGATGTTATCTATTTAATAAAGTATAGGAAGATCTGGTTTGTTAAATTCTGACTGTTTTCTAGGATGTATACAAATGTCGTCCAATTGTTTCCATTGGCACATTTATATGCATACAATTGAAGTATGTAGTGGAACACTGTTGGCTTTCCCAAAATTATGTCTGGGGTTATATATCTAAAATATCAACCAGCCTATAAAATCGATCCTTAAATGACCATATTCAGTGAAGGTTGTTTTTTAGATCAATAGTAATGTCATTTAGGCTACACCCAGTGTTAGAAAAATTTGACGTTATAACAAAATTAAAGTTAGCAAGAAAACTACATCCTTTACGATTTTTTGCTCATATTATTTATATGTCATGTTATCAATGTTTTAAAGATTTTGTGAAAATATTGTTAATTCTGCGTCTAATATTTGAATAATATAGTAGTGTCTCTAATACACAGAGGTTCCGTTATTTGGAACATATTAACAATGATTCCCAAAACTGATCACTGACGGTCGACGTGAATTGACTTTATAAAGCAAGATTATAACAGGAATCGGATGTCGTATAAATCCCTTACCCGGGCTGGTGCTTTGTTAAATCAGCCACTAAAAGTGGGAGTCCACTAAAGAAGATATAAAGGTCGGAGACTCTACAGGATATAAATTCTCCACGGACCGTGTTCACTAGCTCACTGGCTTATACAGATTAATGTCTTCTTTGTGTACGTTTATAATGTAAAATACAATATTTATAATACTGTATGTAACATTATAGAGAATTAGCTGGAAGCACGTAAATATCAGCTAATTGTTTAAGGTTCATTGACAAATTAATTTTACCATCACATCCTGGAGTCTTGAAGTTGGTCATGTATTGTAATTTTATTTTAAGGTTAAATATTGGAAACTGGAAAGCTTTTATTACCGTTTGGTTGTTCATGATTGTTGATTTATTAAATTGTCCAAAGCTTCCATGGCGATTTTTTCACCCAAAAACGATGAAAATGTCCAAAAAAATTAGCTTTAATACATCAAAATGTTTTATTAATGTAATTGAGTTACAAATAAAAAGATTTGTCTTATGAAAAATTAATTTGTGCATATAAATTACTAAGTTCGGGCTTGTGACGAAATATTCACTTATTTGACTAAGAATTTATTATTGTTTAGCTCCATAAAACCACACTAATAATTAATAGTTAAATGATTGTTTATTGAGTGACGTCAGAGACATTAATGTCCATAAAATTAAAGGTCTGAAATAAGTAAATGTTGACCAGGTTGTGAGAAACAAGATTAAGTAGTGCAGTTTCTATAACAATATTTAACAGTTAAAAAGTACAACAAATGAGTTTTGTGATTAAAAAGATGGAAAATGAATAAGGTTTTATTTGAACTAAACCACTTGTTAGTCCAACTAATCAGAAATATCTCATGTGAAGACCTCTTAAATTAGTGGACTTTGAGTTACATTAAAAAATGCATTCCATTTTACTTATGTTAATTGATCCGTAAAAATAACGAATTAAGTTAAAGTCAGTCCCGTTATCTGGCTACCAAGAACAAGCCATCGATGTTCAGTTAGGTGTTGGAAAACTCCACATTTATGACATCTTCCCTCTTAGTTCAAGTAATTTGAGAATTATTTCGGGTTTATAAATAAATCAATGATCATACAAATTAATCTAAAACCTTCCACTGGTCTTCTAAACAACCGGCCGCACGCAATACACCACCTCGAAAGGGATGAGTGGTAAATACGGACTACGTCCTTATGGTCACCCATTAACTGAGCGAAGATTACCTTAATTGAGCGAAAGCCCTTGAAGGGCCCCCAAAAACGTGCCTTAACTGAGCGAAGTCCAGTCCAGGTATATGCGAGTTGTCGGGACAAGGAATGTTCTTGTTTATGTAGCATCATATCCCACCCGCATACCAGAGGCGGTCAACCACCTGGCTCCGGCACGCGCTACCCCGTTACCTAACCTAACCTTACCTAACCTAACCCTAACCTAACCTAACCTAACCTAACCTAACCAAACATTTTTTGGGGAATTTTATTTTGTATATTTGTGTAAGATTCTATTATGTTTAAAAGTGGAATATGCTATGTGAATGTTCATAGTCAAAGAGGGCCGCCGGTTCGCTCAGTTAAGGCACGTCTCTGGGGGCTCCCTGGAGTGCTTCGCTCAGTTCAGGCACCCAGGCCACTTGACTCAGGTCACTTCGCTCAGTTAAGGCCCGACCGTCCTTATATCTAGGAAACTTACTTAATTTCGTTGTTTTCTTAAACGTATTCTTGGTATGGTATGCTAACTTCACGCTAAGGCATTAGCTATCAAATATCATAGAAGGAAAATTATAGAACAGCTGCACGAAACAAACATAATAAATTAACCGAAGTTAGCAAATATAGCTGGTTGTGTGAGATATGCGTGATTACGTAAAGCGGGTTCGTTCTGAGTATCCACAGTTATAAGTACCAAGCTCTTCCAGACGACAAGATTCCCTCTGACGTCACTTTGATATCTGACACGTAGAATTCCCTCTTTAACTCAAAGCGAGAACTCTCCAATTCTTGTTCACTTCTTTCGCCAACCTTTTCATGCATGTAGGTAGTTCCTTTCTCTCTAACACAATTTACATGAACATCCACTCATAAAACCCCTCAAAGTAGTAATTGGGGGGTGGATAATTCATATACTCGTTTGAAGATAATACACAGCAATTAAAAGTTGAAAAGGACTTCTTATTTTTCGAAAGGGGTGAAATATCAAAAATAATACTGTAAATTTTATTTAATGATCATGCCGAGGTTATTCGTTTATTTAATGATCATGTCGAGGTTATTAGTTTATTTAATGATCATGTCGAGGTTATTAGTTTATTTAATGATCATGTCGAGGTTATTAGTTTATTTAATGATCATGCCGAGGTTATTAGTTTATTTAATGATCATGTCGAGGTTATTAGTTTATTTAATGATCATGTCGAGGTTATTAGTTTATTTAATGATCATGTCGAGGTTATTAGTTTATTTAATGATCATGTCGAGGTTATTAGTTTATTTAATGATCATGCCGAGGTTATTAGTTTATTTAATGATCATGCCGAGGTTATTAGTTTATTTAATGATCATGTCGAGGTTATTAGTTTATTTAATGATCATGTCGAGGTTATTAGTTTATTTAATGATCATGCCGAGGTTATTAGTTTATTTAATGATCATGTCGAGGTTATTAGTTTATTTAATGATCATGTCGAGGTTATTAGTTTATTTAATGATCATGCCGAGGTTATTAGTTTATTTAATGATCATGTCGAGGTTATTAGTTTATTTAATGATCATGTCGAGGTTATTAGTTTATTTAATGATCATGTCGAGGTTATTAGTTTATTTAATGATCATGCCGAGGTTATTAGTTTATTTAATGATCATGTCGAGGTTATTAGTTTATTTAATGATCATGTCGAGGTTATTAGTTTATTTAATGATCATGTCGAGGTTATTAGTTTATTTAATGATCATGTCGAGGTTATTAGTTTATTTAATGATCATGTCGAGGTTATTAGTTTATTTAATGATCATGTCGAGGTTATTAGTTTATTTAATGATCATGCCGAGGTTATTAGTTTAACTATGAATCTACATTCTTATTTATTGTACTATGATAAAGCACTCCCCAATGTTGAGCAATAAATCTTCAAGTTTCAAGTGTATCGTGTTAGATTTTATTAAAATGTTTCTAAAACATTTTGAAATATATTTTTACATGCTTATTTTTAATACACAAAATGTGTATCGACAAGTTTATATAATTTTAAAGTAAATAATTATAAAATAAACAATTATAGCAAGGAAAATTATATCTTACCGGTGGTAAATCTGTTTGACGATATATTTTTATCAATACCTTGAGCATTTTAATGAAATTAAAGTCGTAGTTAATTATTTTTAGCGAATTCTGGATTGCACTATTTATTATAAATCGCAACTGTATGGTAAGCGCTGTTGTATAATACATCCCAGACATTTGTTTACGAACAACATTAAATGGCAACGTTTTTGTGATCATATTAAGACTCAAACTTTTTTACGACCAATCTACATTACGATAGTGAACTCGAATGATCAGCTGTGTGGTAAAATATACCCACAATTACCAATGTACTCTTTTAACAATGACCGTAATGTGGTATATTTTTACGTACAACACTATTCCTTGTGTGTACGATGGTACCGTGTCAATATGTTGGAGCAATCAGTGTTATACAGTAACCTTTTTCACAATCAACCGTAGGTTATTTATGGTCAATTCAAGGTGGTTGGATGTTTAAAAAACTTTATCATCTGGTAACGCAATTGCACAATTAACGTTATGTTGTTTAAGTTGGTGTAATCGGTTTTCGGTGAGTTAATTATTTCCCAATTATACAATCAAAATTAATTATTGTACCTTCCCTAGAGACAGGAAAAATATTAAAACACTTTTTTAAATCACCACATTAGAACTTATGACTTTTTACCTTTTAAGTGATAAATATGTTTATATTAAAAAAAAAAAATGAAAAGCATCTCAATCCATTCAGTTATATGTAAAAAACGTGGTTATATAAAATTAAATTTGTACTTTGGACGATTTTATATTTTAGTTGATTTAATACCAGCTAAATTCACCACTTTATAAGACCACAAGTTCTAATGTAGTGGTTAATAGTATATTTCATAACAATAGTGGAAAGTGGGGTTTTGCATGTTCGAGACCATATGTTTGAAGTGCGAGACTTGTCGAGCACTTCAAATGGTCGAGAACATACAAAACACTTTCACTCGAGTTTTGAACGATACTTTTCACTAAACTACGGAATAAAAACAGGTGTTGTTGACTGTGGAAAATTTTCGGTTGTAAACAATGTTACTTTCGGTAGTAAACAATATAGACAGCTGTTGAAAATATGATGTTTCGCAGGTTGTAAACACATAACGAAAACAGCTAAACTCATAGTAGTGTAGTGAAAAAATATTTATCCAGTTTCAGCGGATGGTTAATTTAATAATTTTGATTATAAAATTATCACATAATTAAGTCACCGAAAACCGATTGCCCCACCTTAACGTCATGTGACATTGCAATATCAGTCACTGCCTAATCATTAAGTACCTTAGAGCTGGCCAGGTGGGTAATAGTCACGATAAAAGTATGGGTGGGTGGGCCAATACTACCATTTGTGTAAGGATGAACGGATGGGCTAATACCACCATTTGTGTAAGGATGAGCGGGTAGCTCATAACCACCGTATGTGTAATGACGACAGGTTGGATTATAACCACGGTACATGCATGGGTGGGTGGGCCAATACCACCGTTTGTGTAAGGATGAACGGATGGGCCATACCACCATTTGTGTAAGGGTGAGCGGGTAGTTCATAACCACCGTATGTGTAAATATGATCGGGAGGATTATAACCACAGTACGTTTAAGCGTAGGTGGTTGAGTCACACATTATAGACATTACTAAACTTAGTTTGGAATAAACAACATGAACAATGTAATATGATGAGATAAAGGCACATTTATCGCAGCTCTCGTTGGGTTTGGTGTGTTATTCCTTTAACAAATTGTCTTTATGTTAAAGTTGCTAGTTTTTCTGCAAAGTTGCTCTAATCATTTACTTCTGAGTAATTCCTAGTAGGGTAAGAAAGCTTCAGTAGCATCTTCCATATACTAGATTACCATATTGCAACATTAATTGAATACACGCATAGTAAAAAAAAATTATAACTTAGGCCCAAGTAATTTACTAAGCGATGATAAAATGTAAATGAATTCCCGAAGTCTGCAATTTAAATATGTTATATGTGGAATCTAATTTAAGGAATTATAAAAACATAGCCTTAATACAAACTCAACACACGATTGGTGGGTAGGCTGAGTTGGTGGAGACGATTGGTCTAAAATACCTGAAGAATACTGTTTGCTCAACGGACCCATTAGTTTGCCCATACCCACTCACCCACCCAACACAATTGGTGGGTAGGCTAAGTTCGGGGAGACGATTGTTCTAAAATACCTGGAGTATACTGTTTGCTCAACGGACCCATTTGTTTGCCCATACCCACTCACCCAACCAACACAATCACACAACTGGTGGGTAGGCTAAGTTCGTGGAGACAATTGGTCTAAAATACCTGGAGAATATTGTTTGCTCAACGGACCCATTTGTTTGCCCATACCCACTCACCCAACCAACACAATTGGTGGGTAGGCTAAGTTCGGGGAGACGATTGTTCTAAAATACCTGGAGTATACTGTTTGCTCAACGGACCCATTTGTTTGCCCATACCCACTCACTCAACCAACACAATCACACAACTGGTGGTTAGGCTAAGTTCGGGGAGACGATTGGTCTAAAATACCTGGAGAATATTGTTTGCTCAACGGACCCATTTGTTTGCCCATACCCACTCACCCAACCAACACAATCACACAACTGGTGGGTAGGCTAAGTTCGTGGAGACAATTGGTCTAAAATACCTGGAGAATATTGTTTGCTCAACGGACCCATTTGTTTGCCCATAACCACTCACCCACCCAACCAGACACGAACTATGATAATATAGTACTATGGGCATATAGAACTATGGTAATATAGTACTATGGGTATATAGAACTATGGTAATATAGTGCTATGGGTATATAGGACTATGGTAATATAGTACTATGGGCATATAGAACTATGGGCATATAGAACTATGGTAATATAGTACTATGGGTATATAGAACTATGGTAATATAGTACTATGGGCAAATAGAACTATGGTAATATAGTACTATGGGCATATAGAACTATAGTAATATAGTACTATGGGCATATAGAACTATAGTAATATAGTACTATGGGCATATAGAACTATGGTAATATAGTACTATAGGCATATAGAACTATGGTAATATTGTACTATGGGCATATAGAACTATGGTAATATAGTACTATAGGTATATAGAACCTTGGTAATATAGTACTATGGGCATATAGAACTATAGTAATATAGTACTATAGGTATATAGAACCTTGGTAATATAGTACTATGGGCATATAGAACTATAGTAATATAGTACTATGGGCATATAGAACTATGGTAATATAGTACTATAGGTATATAGAACTATAGTAATATAGTACTATAGGTATATAGAACTATAGTAATATAGTACTATGGGCATATAGAACTATAGTAATATAGTACTATAGGCATATAGAACTATAGTAATATAGTACTATAGGTATATAGAACCTTGGTAATATAGTACTATGGGCATATAGAACTATAGTAATATAGTACTATAGGCATATAGAACTATGGTAATATAGTACTATAGGTATATAGAACTATAGTAATATAGTACTATAGGTATATAGAACTATAGTAATATAGTACTATGGGCATATAGAACTATAGTAATATAGTACTATAGGCATATAGAACTATAGTAATATAGTACTATAGGTATATAGAACCTTGGTAATATAGTACTATGGGCATATAGAACTATAGTAATATAGTACTATGGGCATATAGAACTATGGTAATATAGTGTACTATGGGTATATAGAACCATGGTAATATAGTACTATGGGCATATAGAACTATGGTAATATAGTACTATGGGCATATAGAACTATGGTAATATAGTACTATGGGCATATAGAACTATGGTAATATAGTACTATGGGCATATAGAACTATGGTAATATAGTACTATGGGCATATAGAACTATGGTAATATAGTACCATGGGTATATAGAACCATGGTAATATAGTACTATGGGTATATAGAACCGTGGTAATATAGTACTATGGGTATGTAGAACTATGGAAATATAGTACTATGGGCATATAGAACTATGGTAATATAAGACTATGGGCATATAGAACCATGGTAATATAATACTATGGGTATATATAACCATGGTAATATAGTACTATGCATATATAGAACCATGGTAATATAGTAATATGGGCATATAGAACTATAGTAATATAGTACTATGGGCATATAGAACTATGGTAATATAGTACTATGGGTATATAGAACTACGGTAATATAGTGTTATGGGTATATAGAACTATGGTAATATAGTACTATGGGCATATAGAACTATGGTAATATAGTACTATGGGCATATAGAACTATGGTAATATATTACTATGGGTATATATAACCATGGTAATATAGTACTATGCATATATAGAACCATGGTAATATAGTAATATGGACATATAGAACTATGGTAATATAGTACTATGGGCATATAGAACTATGGTAATATAATACTATGGGTATATAGAACCATGGTAATATAATACTATGGGTATATATAACCATGGTAATATAGTACTATGCATATATAGAACCATGGTAATATAGTACTATGGGCATATAGAACCATGGTAATATAATACTATGGGTATATATAACCATGGTAATATAGTACTATGCATATATAGAACCATGGTAATATAGTAATATGGACATATAGAACTATGGTAATATATTACTATGGGCATATAGAACCATGGTAATATAGTACTATGGGTATATAGAACTATGGTAATATAGTGTTATGGGTATATAGAACTATGGTAATATAGTACTATGGGCATATAGAACTATGGTAATATAGTACTATGGGCATATAGAACTATGGTAATATAGTACTATGGGTATATATAACTATGGTGATATAGTACTATGGGTACATAGAACCTTGGTAATATAGTGTACTATGGGTATATAGAACCATGGTAATATATTACTATGGATATATAGTACCATGGTAATATATTACTATGGGTATATAGAACCATGGTAATATAGTACTATGGGTATATAGAACTATGGTAATATAGTACTATGGGTATATAGAACCATGGTAATATATTACTATGGGTATATAGAACCATGGTAATATATTACTATGGGTATATAGTACCATGGTAATATATTACTATGGGTATATAGAACTATGGTAATATAGTACTATGGGTATATAAAACCATGGTGATATAGTACTATGGGTATATAGAACCTTGGTAATATAGTGTACTATGGGTATATAGAACCATGGTAATATATTACTATGGGTATATAGTACCATGGTAATATATTACTATGGGTATATAGAACCATGGTAATATAGTACTATGGGTATATAGAACCATGGTAATAATTTACTATGGGGATATAGAACCATGGTAATATATTACTATGGGTATATAGAACCATGGTAATATATTACTATGGGTATATAGAACCTTGGTAATATAGTACTATGGGTATTTAGAACCATGGTAATATATTACTATGGGTATATAGAACCATGGTAATATAGTACTATGGGTATATAGAACCTTGGTAGTATAGTACTATGGGTATATATAACCATGGTAATATAGTACTATGGGTATATAGAACCATGGTAATATAGTACTATGGGTATATAGAACCATGGTAATAATTTACTATGGGGATATAGAACCATGGTAATATATTACTATGGGTATATAGAACCTTGGTAATATAGTACTATGGGTATTTAGAACCATGGTAATATATTACTATGGGTATATAGAACCATGGTAATATAGTACTATGGGTATATAGAACCATGTTAATATAGTACTATGGGTATATAAAACCATGGTAATATAGTACTATGGGTATATAGAACCATGGTAATATAGTACTATGGGTATATAGAACCATGGTAATATAGTACTATGGGTATATAGAACTATGGTAATGGTAATATAGTACTATGGGTATATAGACCTATGGTAATATAGTACTATGGTTATATAGAACTATGGTAAGTTACATTATAGTTAATGAAAGTAAAGCTAAACTAATATAAATGTTTTTTACATTCATTTTGCGAGTGGTTGATTAAGAAGTGAATGAATATCCAGTAATTTGCTATTGGAATAAAAAAAAAAATTATTCTATTTCCTTGACAGAGTTTTGATAAAGCAATTTGTATTTTGGGAACTAAGTGCATGTATCAGTAGTTTTTAGTCATTTATTAATATTTTTGCTTACTTTTTACTAATTTAAATATTTTTTACTGATTGTACTAATACGTTATTATCTTATAAATTATTTGGTACTGAGCGATTAACTTATCATTGATTTTGTACTATTAATTAATTATGGATATTTCATGCCACGTTTTCGACTTAAGAATAGAGAAAGATGTTGTTTAGCAGTGACAAATGACCTGTAGGAGGACAGATGGGAGATGGATGAAGAATTGTGTGAGGGCCATGGCTTATTTATGTTTTACAGGTTCACGGAAAAAAGATTAAACAATGATGTTTATAATCAAGAAGTTCATTTATAGTTCACAACAATCGCCTCAATTATTGCATGACTGGAAACTTGTACATTGAAGTAATGTGAATATATCTTAAAGGTGATAGAACTATGTTTGTTTGTTAAGCAATAATTTATTAATTTATTTTATAAGAACTAAACAAATCAACATAAAAATAATTCTAAATCCTTTGTTTGATATTTGTTTGTGTTTTAAGATTAGCGAGGTTTGTAAACGTTTTGTAGGCATTCACACCATCAGTGGAAAAGTCCGCTATAGTACCCACAACACAGCAAGGATTAATGGTTTACTAACGGCCGCAGAACACTGGGAATGGTCTCGTATTGTGGAATGCATTTGTTAAGTCTAAACGTTTCCCTGGAAATAACTATGGCATACAGAAATAATTTTATATTTTTGTAGTAAGATAGAGGGAATGGTTTCTTCTTATTATGAACAATTTATAATTTGCATTGTCTTTATAACGGTGAACACGTGAACTATGAACTGGCGTTTAACAAGTGTTATTTTGGGAGTTTTAGTTCAGTATATTTTTATTATACTTTTAGAAGTTCGACAGTGGTACGGATGAATGGAAAAGGATATATAACATGGAATTTAGCAATCAAATAAGGATCCTAAATCATAGGTAGTAATTGTTAAGGAATATACATAGATTGAATGAGGTGATAAAGATAATAAAAAGGTGGCGAAGAAAGTTATCAATATAAGACCAGCTGGAAGAAGATCCCTAGTATGGTTTAAGAAAATATGGATGGATTGAATTTGTGAGAAACACTTGAGCAGTCTTTTGGGTCTACACGCGTAAAGGACGGTTATAAGAAGAAGAGTTGCATGAAAACAATTGTCTTTTATTGATTTAAAAAGAAATTAAAAAATTAATTGGCTTTGAAAATTCACTACTAACCACGTAGTTCAAAATATGTTTCGCGATGAAACGTAGTCTACTATATTGCCAACTGTGAAATTTATAAACCCGAAAAATGTTTTATGGCAACCTACTGTATGTAATTTAGCATTCATTTATAACACTGATTTTTATAAATATGTATAAGATAGTACTAAAAATAATATTTAACATAACATTTGTTTGGCTATCGGCGTTAATATGCAATAAGCCAATACACAATTTCATTCTTGGAAAAAATGTTGGCTGTAAGAAGGAAATAATTAAAATCCATAGAGAGTAACAAAAAAGTTATTTTAGCTTGTCTTTTTTTCTGATCTTTCTGATTAAAATTTCATTCTTCGGGCCTTTTAGTATTGTTATTTCCATTAAAATGAGTGCTTTAAATTAATTTCATATCTGTTAGTAACTATAAAAATCGTTGTGTGACAGTAATAATTATTGTAAAATCTATTATTGTCTTTATTTTTTAAATACCACCTATATCGTGTGTATTAATGGCTATTTTGCTTCTTGTACCGCCCATTTAGAATTATAATGAATGATTATTATTCATTCATCAATCGTGTATTTACGAACATCTCATCTCTTCACTTTTCCCCACACCATTAAAATCCATTATAGTTTCCAATGTGTGCGGTGAAATGTCCTGGTATTATAGCTTTATCGGATATAGCTACATCTTCCAGTTGTATTAAAAATTCACCTCTTTTAAGTCCAGCTTTAGGTTCATACATAATCCACAGCTAATCGTTCCATGAATTTGCAACTGCAGTCGATTCATAATCCTGTTACTGAGATTTTGCACCTTTAGTTTGTTCTTTACTAAAATATATGATTCTATAATCCAACGCCGTTCCTGTGCCACACCTGACCAAAACATGGAGACGAGCTCATCCATACTCTATTTCCAGTGCCGCATAGTTATAATGGAGGTATAATTTTACTAGGTGAAGTTAGAGATCGAGCTGCGAGGACTGCGAGGCTGCGTGCGAGGACGGAATCGCTCAGACGGTTGCCCTCCCAAGGAACTACCACGCTCCTATCGATAACGTCGGAACCCTCCGGTGAAGGCTACTGGAAAGTAATTAACTTTTGGTTGCTGGTAATGAATGATTTTATTATTTTTAATCTATACATCTTTGTCTTGTGAGTTTTTTTATCTACTTAGTGGTATAATAAATAACACTACATCAATGAATATAAAAAATAACTAACATCGATGATATTTGTTCAATAAAATTCTTTCGAGCAATAATAATTAATATTTTACGTTCTAAGACGTACAATTCTATTACAATACACTGGAAATTACATTGTTTTGGGTCACAATTGTGCATTACATTGAAGCACATTATACTGTTCCATGCGTTTATGTAAGCTTTTGTACTGTGCATTATTTTTATCTCTGTCTCAGTAGCATTAAAATATATCGAGTTTGTAATTAGACAGATCGTATTTCTCTTATTAGCTAATATTCTATTAATATAAGTACAAAACTATAGTTAAAAAAAAAAAAAAAAAAACTTCATTAAACAACATAAAGAAGGTTGAATTTTGGAAACATACGGAGGGAAAATATCGCTAATCCCTTTTTATATGAGAGAGTGTTATATGTTCGAAAAAGGGTGTTTAAACGAGCCCTCCGGGCCTTGTTGCCTCTTCCATTAGGGAATGCCATTTACCATAGCTGGTCAAATATTTCACCGTAGTTCAGTGTTGTTGTGGTTTATAAAAAAAAAAAAAAATAATAATAATAATAATAATAATAAAACACTTATAATCATACAATAAATATTATTTCACGTTAAACTTTTGTACATTCAATTTCATTAAAATCTATGAATCAAAATAAGCCGTGGAGTATAACTAGCAATTTAAAATGTTTATGTAAAATTAATAAAATATATTTGTCAATGCTATAGTTATTAGTCAAATTAATTAGAACCTGATAAATATATTTGGTCAGTCTGCATAACTCGGACTATGTATTGTCAGCACAAACATTTTCTTTCTTCCAACTTTCTCTTCACTGACAGAGTAACGTAAACAAGAAAATGAGAAGTGGAAAATGTTTCAAAATAATCAAAAGACAAACCAATTAAATGAATTAGCCAGTTCACAGAGGGTTGTTAGATATAATGAAGTTTGTTTCACTTAATTTGCCTTTGACAACCTTTTAACAATTTGGTCTAAATTCTAACACATTTAATAACAACGAATTTATAACCCATCCATTTTCATTTTAACAATTTTATGAATATTCAAAATATACATATTTACGTATTTTTATTTTTATACTATCTCATCATAAATAAGAATAAACCAAGACGTGGATATTCCACTGTTGAAAACGTTGAAGATTTACATGACCTATTCATTCAGTGGAGACATGACATTGCTGGTGTGGTGGCTCACGGACTGCGAGGCCAGTGTCTAAGGTTCGAGTGCCAACTGAGGTAATGGTCGGTTTTTCACTCATTGAATAAAGTTCACTAAAAGGCCTCTAGAACCGTTAGACCCATGTAAACTGGTTACTGAAGTTAAAAAAAAGACAAAACAACAATTACAAGAACTATACATAAACTGATTACTGTAAAAGTTTTTCCAAAATAATCTTATGATACTGAATTAGCAAGCTGGCAAACAATTAGCAAGCTGGCAAACAATTAGCAGCTGGCAAACAATTAGCAGCTGGCAAACAATTCTGGCGAGATCGAACCCAAAATAATCTTATGATACTGAATTAGCAGCTGGCAAACAATTCTGGCGAGATCGAACCCAAAATAATCTTATGATACTGAATTAGCAGCTGGCAAACAATTCTGGCGAGATCGAACCCAAAATAATCTTATGATACTGAATTAGCAGCTGGCAAACAATTCTGGCGAGATCGAACCCAAAATATTCTTTATTAGACCTTACCTCAGCCATTTTACGTGTTCCACTGAATATATTTGGAATTCCAGTTTATTGTTCACATTTCTCCTATTTTAAATCATCCGACCTTTCTCTCAGTATGGCGTTTTCTGTTTGTTAGGGTATGATGGTATGAAGTAAGTTTATTTATAATTTATGTAATTGATAAAATCGTGTTTTATAAATTATTTTAAAAAGTGATGATTTGAAATAAATATCCGACATTGTTACTTCCCTTGAAATCTAATTCTCTTGTTGTACTCATGAACAAAGTGAAGATGAATAAAAACTAAGCGAAATTATTAGGCTTGCCAAAATTAGTAATACAGACTATTTCACTACAGTTTACATTGGTATAAATGTTACAGTATATAATGTACCGGGTTATATGCTTATGTTATTTATATATGCTAATTATTTACTTAATGCCTATAGCTAAAATTTAGCTAAAGGCATTTTGATTTTATGCTAAATCAAATATAGTGATTTATATAAATCACTATAGCTATAGGTATATAGTGATTTATATTTTGATCACTAACATTGTAAACAGTGGAATAATAATACATTTATTACTACCACAACTAAAAATGTATGTACTAAATACTTTGGCACACAAATACAAAGCAAAGCGATGTTTGTTTATTTTAGCCTATTTATAATTTTTGGAGAACAAAAAAACAAAACATTCAGTTACTATACGAGTTTATTGTGATTTTAACAAATTCCCTGAAAGGAGGATCATTTTATTTATTCAATCAATAAATTAAAGTTGCAACAACATATATACAGTACAAATAGTCGCTTCTCTAGCTCATAGCTAATCGAGGAAAAACTTAGTAGGCCTAATACTGGCAAAATTATAATTTTTATAATGTGACAAATATTTTAACTCACCAGTCTAACAAAGAATAAATGTTTTCTTCTATACGGTTGTATATTGTTCACTTCCGGAGTGTACTTGTTCGATTAATTCCGGAGGTTAACTCTTTGACTTTGAGAGAATATAAACCGAAGACCAATGGTAAAGAACGGCCATCCAGCAATTCGAAACGCGATGACTGTGGTTCAGTGGGCGCTGATTACTTCCGGAGAGTGGACTGAGGTTAACTCTGTGACTATAAGAGAGCATAAACCGAAGACCAGTGGTAAAGAACAGCCATCCAGCAATTCGAAACCAGATGACTGTGGTTCAATGGGCGCTGATTACTTCCGGAGGGTGGAGAGAGGTTGACCCTTTGACTGTGAGAGAACATTAACAGGAAAGCAATTATAACGAACAGCCTTCCAGCAATTCGAAACGTGATAACTGTGGTTCGATGAGCGCTGATTACTTCCGGAGGGTGGAGAGAGGTTGACCCTTTGACTGTGAGAGAACATTAACAGGAAAGCAATTATAACGAACAGCCTTCCAGCAATTCGAAACGTGATAACTGTGGTTCGATGAGCGCTGATTACTTCCGGAGGGTGGAGAGAGGTTGACCCTTTGACTGTGAGAGAACATTAACAGGAAAGCAATTATAACGAACAGCCTTCCAGCAATTCGAAACGTGATAACTGTGGTTCGATGAGCGCTGATTACTTCCGGAGGGTGGAGTGAGGTTAACCCTTTGATTGTGAGAGAACATTAACAGGAAAGCAATTATAACGAACAGCCTTCCAGCAATTCGAAACGTGATAACTGTGGTTCGATGAGCGCTGATTACTTCCGGAGGGTGTATTGAGATTAATCCTTTGATTGTGAGAGAACATTAACAGGAAAGCAATTATAACGAACAGCCTTCCAGCAATTCGAAACGCGATAACTGTGGTTCGATGAGCGCTGATTACTTCCGGAGGGTGTATTGAGATTAATCCTTTGATTGTGAGAGAACATTAACAGGAAAGCAATTATAACGAACAGCCTTCCAGCAATTCGAAACGTGATAACTGTGGTTCGATGAGCGCTGATTACTTCCGGAGGGTGGAGAGAGGTTGACCCTTTGACTGTGAGAGAACATTAACAGGAAAGCAATTATAACGAACAGCCTTCCAGCAATTCGAAACGTGATAACTGTGGTTCGATGAGCGCTGATTACTTCCGGAGGGTGGAGTGAGGTTAACCCTTTGATTGTGAGAGAACATTAACAGGAAAGCAATTATAACGAACAGCCTTCCAGCAATTCGAAATAACTGTTGTGAAATGATAACTGTGGTTCGATGAGCGCTGATTACTTCCGGAGGGTGTATTGAGATTAATCCTTTGATTGTGAGAGAACATTAACAGGAAAGCAATTATAACGAACAGCCTTCCAGCAATTCGAAACGCGATAACTGTGGTTCGATGAGCGCTGATTACTTCCGGAGGTTGGAGTGAGTTTAACCCTTTGATTATGAGAGAACATTAACAGGAAAGCAATTTTAACAAACAGCATTCCAGCAATTCGAATCGCGTTGTCTGTGGTTTAATGAACGCTGATTTTTTACGGAGGGAGGAGTGAGGTTAACCATTTGACTATGAGAGAACATTATCAGGAAAGCAATTATAACAAACAGCATTCCAGCAATTCGAAACGCGACGTCTGTGGTTCAATGGGCGCTGATTATTTACGGAGGGTGTATTGATATTAACCTTTGATTGTGAGAGAATATTAACAGGACAGCAAATATAACGAACAGCCTTCCAGCAATTCAAAATGCGATAACTGTGATTCAATGGGCGCTGATTACTTCTGGAGGGTGTAGTGTGGTTAACCCTTTGATTGTGAGAGAACATTAACAGGACAGCAATTATAACAAACAGCCTTCCAGCAATTCGAAACGCGATAACTGTGGTTCGATGAGTGCTGATTACTTCCGGAGGGTGTATTGAGATTAATCCTTTGATCGTGAGAGAACATTAACAGGAAAGCAATTATAACAAACAGCCTTCCAGCAATTCGAAACGCGATAACTGTGGTTCGATGAGCGCTGATTACTTCCGGAGGGTGGAGAGAGGTTGACCCTTTGACTGCGAGAGAACATTAACAGGACAGCAAATATAACGAACAGCCTTCCAGCAATTCAAAACGCGATAACTGTGATTCAATGGGCACTAATTACTTCCGGAGGGTGTAGTGTGGTTAACCCTTTGATTGTGAGAGAACATTAACAGGAAAGCAATTATTACAAACAGCCTTCCAGCAATTCGAAACGTGATAACTGTGGTTCAATGGGCGCTGATTTATTTAGCTAATTGTAATGTGACTGTGGATCAGTAGTAATTTGAGAATTAAATTTAACAAAATCAAATGTGTAACTCAATTAGTAAAGAGAAATGTTGAAGGAAAACTACCAAGATATCTATGAACACAATTTAAGCCATAACAGTGCAGGAAAAATAAGTTTCCTAATAATGAATATGCATTCATAATGGAACAAATAAATGTTGAATTAATTGTGAAATCGAAGGGTTCTGAAACTTTCAATAAATTCCATCAATCCACCATATTGACACTCACCATATTGAAGTATGTAAGGTTTCTAACGAGCCAACATTGAGCGAAACAGAAAGGAAATAATGAATTATATTTTATTTTTATTAATTAGTATTTGTTTTAAGCTGCTTTTATTTATCGTAAATATATTGAATAATTTTGTAAATATAGGTCCTATAGCTGATAATAATTTGTACATCTAAGGATTTGATTCGTATTTCAGTTTTTATTTAACTTGTTAGTATGTATGGATTTGTTATACATTTTATTACTAACAAATATAGTAACTACTACAAATACCTTATAAACGTAAACGTCGTAGGTGGTGACATGTAAGTTTAGTTTATAACGTATGCTAGAGTCAATTTTGTTTTTTATCATTTTTTAATTTTGTTTGTAAATGATCATATATATTTTTTTTAAATGTACATATTTTAGTTTTACTGGTTGTGTAATTGGATATTGTGACCAGTTACATTTCTAATTTACAAAAATTAGTAGTATTGTATATATTTTGAGGAAAAAAATTCAATTCATTTTCAGTAATAGTTGCACTTTGAAACTGACGATTTGTCTTGATTTGTATTTAACCTTCGTCAGTTAAACATTACATTCTGATTACGTCTTCGTTAATTTCTGCTGTTTAAAAAAATACAGAGCTACAAAAAAATTTATAAAATAATAAGTTGGTTAGAAAATAAGTTTTTAAATACCTGCTCGATTAGATGGGTATATTTACTAAAATGTAAGGAGCAACCACGTTTAAAGGTTTAAAGAATCTTGGCGGAAAAAGGGATTATCAAAGGAAATAACGTCTGCGGCTGACAAGACGTCCCTTGCAAAACAACGTCATATTAAAGACTCAGAGGAGGTTGTTTTTAAAAAGATTCTTGACGTATTTGTTTACTTGATAGAACGAAACAAACATTTACTATAAAGATACTGGTTTATATTAAAGTTAACACTACAATAAATAATCTAAGTTAAATAAAACTGATATTCCCATTACATTAGATTGGTTTAGTATTTATTGTAAAATGCTTGCATTAAAAAAAAGGTAATAACAGAACCTCTAACCCATCAATTCGATAATATTACTAATTTTGTATGAATGCTAACTTTCGAAAAGGTTCTCAATGACGTAAAAAAATAAAATGTATTCAAAACTTGGAGTATTTCTGGTTTATTAAAACAACAATTTGAACATTTCCTTCGGTTCTATATAAAATTGTAAATTCTTAAAAACATAACTGTTTGTTTTATATCACTAATAAGGGTTTCATAATCAAGTTTATTACGAGATTCGACACGTTATATTATAGAGATCGAGAGACACGCTTGGCATTGCTTCAGTCTGCTGGGGCTGTCCACCATGTTGGTTTTGATCCCTTAAGAACAACGTCATTTGCGAAACCATATTTTTTCGTTATTTATTGACCGAAAATTGTGTAATAGGTGTCATTTTAAACGTTGTCATATTGTGCATTGGGTTTGCTTTTGATATTTTGAATGCATACGCCTAGTTTTGAAAGTGTGAAATAAACTTTAAACTAAATATTTTAAACATTTTTCTATAATACTAATTACGAATTTGCAAAGCATTTTGTGATGTTTAAATAGTTATTAATTGCTATCAATACGGAAATATTATAATCAATAAATTAACTAAAGCATACTCGAGGTCGATATGTATATATTTTTAATAATTATGAACTACCATAATTAAATAAGAGTTCATAAAATGTAATTTGATTGGAAATATCCGTTTAAAAATAAAAGTTGAATATGGATACGCATTATCGTATGTCCGGTTCGAAAATAATATTGTTCTGATGTGCTTAAAACCAACATGGCCGACAGTCTCTGCAGACTCTTAAGTACTTTTTCTTCCTGCTTTATTTTACCGTTATACTGTATCACATTAAGAAAAATTCTTTATCATGAAATGAGTAAGTCAACATAAATAATTGCAATTCTTCCTAATTTATCAACAAAACCTATCTTAAAGAAAGACTAATGAGGATTCTGCAGAAACTGTTGTGTAAAAAATGTGAGGTGGCGGTAATGGGAGACTAATTACAATAAGAACGCTCCACAGGAACTCTAGCGCTAACGAACTGAAACTGTAACGTTTAGTTATAAGTAGCTGCGACAGATTGTCACATGTGAATGTGATACGCGGTAATGGGACACTACATCAATTATGAACGCTCCACAGAAACTCTAGCGCTAACGAACCGAAACTATAACGTTTAGTTATAAGTAGCTGCGACAGATTGTCACATGTGAATGTGATACGTGGTAATGGGACACTACATCAATTATGAACGCTCCACAGAAACTCTAGCGCTAACGAACCGAAACTATAACGTTTAGTTATAAGTAGCTGCGACAGATTGTCACATGTAAATGTGATACGCGGTAATGGGACACTACATCAATTATGAACGCTCCACAGAAACTCTAGCGCTAACGAACCGAAACTATAACGTTTAGTTATAAGTAGCTGCGACAGATTGTCACATGTGAATGTGATACGCGGTAATGGGACACTACATCAATTATGAACGCTCCACAGAAACTCTAGCGCTAACGAACCGAAACTATAACGTTTAGTTATAAGTAGCTGCGACAGATTGTCACATGTAAATGTGATACGCGGTAATGGGACACTACATCAATTATGAACGCTCCACAGAAACTCTAGCGCTAACGAACCGAAACTATAACGTTTAGTTATAAGTAGCTGCGACAGATTGTCACATGTAAATGTGATACGCGGTAATGGGACACTACATCAATTATGAACGCTCCACAGAAACTCTAGCGCTAACGAACCGAAACTATAACGTTTAGTTATAAGTAGCTGCGACAGATTGTCACATGTGAATGTGATACGCGGTAATGGGACACTACATCAATTATGAACGCTCCACAGAAACTCTAGCGCTAACGAACCGAAACTATAACGTTTAGTTATAAGTAGCTGCGACAGATTGTCACATGTGAATGTGATACGCAGTAATGGGACACTACATCAATTATGAACGCTCCACAGGAACTCTAGCGCTAACGAACCGAAACTATAACGTTTAGTTATAAGTAGCTGCGACAGATTGTCACATGTGAATGTGATACGCAGTAATGGGACACTACATCAATTATGAACGCTCCACAGGAACTCTAGCGCTAACGAACCGAAACTATAACGTTTAGTTATAAGTAGCTGCGACAGATTGTCACATGTGAATGTGATACGCAGTAATGGGACACTACATCAATTATGAACGCTCCACAGGAACTCTAGCGCTAACGAACTGAAACTGTAACGTTTAGTTAGTTATAAGTAACTGCGACAGATTGTCACATGTGAATGTGATACGCATTAATAGGACACTACATCGATTATGAACGCTCCACAGGAACTCTAGCGCTAACGAACTAAAACTCTAACGTTTTGTTATAAGTAGCCGCGAATGTGATACGCAGTAATGGGACACTAAATACATTGTGAATGACTCTCGATCTATCGATGGTCCTACCACCCATCGTTTGAATGATAACGACAACTGGTGGTCATACCACATATAATTCTGATGAAAATGACTATTGGTTGTCCTCCTAGATATGATGTGGATGAAAACGAGTGCCATTGGGCACATCACCCATCATCTGGATAGCAATTAATTGGTACTGGTAGACCTACCACGTATTATTCTGATAAAAACGAGTACTAGACGGCTTTTCGCCCATCACCCGGTTAACGGCGATGCCTGCTGGTGGCCCTACCACCTATTACTGGATAAAAACCACTGTTCTTGGTCCTCTGATATATCATTCAAATAAAATGACTACTAGTGGTTCAAATATCCAGCATTCGGATGAAAACGAAGACTTCAATTCATATCACGCTTCATCCGAATAAAAACATTTAATATAACTAACATTTTTTACTGTGAGGGTGTGCACCTTAATTTAGGTTTTTGTTTTTTAGTTTTATGACCATTCACTTGCAATGTTATAAGTATTTATACACACATGCAAAGGACTGATGATCAACCCTCTACAAGTAATGTAGTGCTACAATCCAGCCACTACAGTAATAGAAATAATATAGGTTAAGTTACCTTTTTTTTTTCCGTCAACAGTTCTTCTTTCATAAATGTGCTATGTACATTTCAAAGCGTAGAGCTTCATCATCAGGCTTTCCAAAAACGTCACATTTACATACTAAACATTAAAAACATTTAAAATATAAACTAAAACACTCAAACATATTAACACAGTACATTTGCCGGCCGGCGATAGACACCAACTGATCGCCGGCCGGCAAATGTACTGTGTTAATATGTTTGAGTGTTTTAGTTTATATTTTAAATGTTTTTAATGTTTAGTATGTAAATGTGACGTTTTTGGAAAGCCTGATGATGAAGCTCTACGCTTTGAAATGTACATAGCACATTTATGAAAGAAGAACTGTTGACGGAAAAAAAAGGTAACTTAACCTATATTATTTCTATAATATAACAGTTCTGGAGGCTAATAAAACAAAATGAATAAACTACAGTAATGTGTTCACATTATTATAGAGGATATGGTATCAGTTCACTAGTCTTACGTTGATCACTTGATGGTCATCATCAATCTACATTCCTTTGAAATATTGGCATATGACATCAAATTTGTAAATAGAGCTAAGTAAACTTTGGCCATTCAATTAGAGTTTGCAAAGAAGGGAATAGTCTGTTGGTTCCAACTTGGGGTTGGGAATGAGTCTCTGAAGTTTAGTGGCCGTCTGCATTAGTTTACCAACATCGGAAGAACTCATCTGTACATTTCATAAACATAAAAAGGAAAAATAATCAAGATATTTGATTGCTTACATCAACTTTCATCTGAAACTTAATACTTGGAATTGTTACTAATTACACTATTTAAAAAAAAAAATAAATGTATTAATATTTAAGCTTACTGTATAAGAACGTTATGAAGAAAAACATGAAAAACAACTAAGCAAAAATAACAAATGATTTAGAGTTTCTTTAGTTTAAAAAAATACAATATTACATTTAGGATACATACTTTATGGCTTATTTAAATATCTAGGATGGGATACCTTCATTTTATTTTATAAATTATAACATGAAATAAATTATTTATAAATAATATGAATCAAAGCATATATTTGGTATTAATTAACAAAGAACTCTTAATTGATAACCAATAAATAATTGTTATTTAATTCGTACAGATAAACATAAATCAGGCAATATATGACATTGTTTTTTAAAATTACTTTGATCGCCTACGTAATTATTGTTTTTACCAGATATAGATGCACAGGGTTCAGGTAGGCTGGGGCAGGCATAAATCATCTGTTGTCAAAACAATTTCACTGCAATGAATACACACACATCTGTAAGAAGCGAAAAGAGATACAGAAAAAGACTTTCTCGATTAGACGAAACGAGCTTAGAGCGGCTGCCAATACGTAGCGCTGGTTTACCGAAGTTTCCTGTCTCTCTCGTTATCATGGCAATTTGCAATCTTCTCTCTCTCTAGTAGGCTGCCGCGCAGTAAGCTTGACGCAGCGGCGGCCGCACCAAGATAGCAAATTAGAAAAAAAGTGGTGTGACTTTTTAACGTTGGCTCATTGTGCATGTGTATTGATTGGTCATTGTGACAAACCCGAGCGTCAGTCCACCCAAATTTCTGAGGTCATTGTGACAGACCCGAGCGTCAGTCCACACACATTCCCGAGGTCATTGTGACAAACCCGAGCGTCAGTCCACCCACATTCCCGAGGTCATTGTGACAAACCCGAGCGTCAGTCCACCCACATTCCCGAGGTCATTGTGACAAACCCGAGCGTCAGTCCACCCACATTGCCGAGGTCATTGTGTCAAACCCGAGCGTAAGTCCACCCACATTCCCGAGGTCATTGTGTCAAACCCGAGCGTCAGTCCACCCACATTCCCGAGGTCATTGTGACAAACCCGAGCGTCAGTCCACCCACATTCCCGAGGTCATTGTGACAAACCCGAGCGTCAGTCCACCCACATTTACGAGGTCATTGTGATAAACCCGAGCGTCAGTCCACCCACATTCCCGAGGTCATTGTGTCAAACCCGAGCGTCAGTCCACCCAAATTTCTTAGGTCATTGTGACAAACCCGAGCGTCAGTCCACCCACATTCCCGAGGTCATTGTGACAAACCCGAGCGTCAGTCCACCCACATTCCCGAGGTTATTGTGACAAACCCGAGCGTCAGTCTACCCACATTCCCGAGGTCATTGTGTCAAACCCGAGCGTCAGTCCACCCACATTCCCGAGGTCATTGTGATAAACCCGAGCGTCAGTCCACCCACATTCCCGAGGTCATTGTGATAAACCCGAGCGTCAGTCCACCCATATTCCCGAGGTCATTGTGATAAACCCGAGCGTCAGTCCACCCACATTCCTGAGGCCATTATCAAACCTTCCCTTTCAATTCTTATAAATTAACTATATCAAATACAAATGTTATAAATAAAACGATTATTCAGAAATAATTGATTTATGATTTACTTTCCTTATCAAATGAAAACCAATATCATAAAACTTGAATCACAATTGTAAGAAGTGTTCCGTTAAACATGTTTGGCATTGGAGAGTAGCAAGCAGGCTGTATTCATTTGAGAAATTTACAAGAATGTAAGGGATGATTGGTAAAGACCGTAGGAATACGGGGGTGGGCTGACGCTCGGGTTTGTCCCAACAGAGGATTAGGACTGCCCAGCCTGTGGATATTATTCTGAAAAACACTATACTGTTTTATAGAACAGTCCCGTTATTTTTAGTTTGTGGAGGCTCACTGGCCCAAACAGTTAAACATAGTGCTGATATCAACCCACATGGTACTCACAGATACTTCAGACAGGTTAATATTTGCTCTATGGAAATTTGTCTTTTGAACTGGGTTCTTTCAAATTATAGGATTAATTAAAAACCAAAAGCAGTTTTCAAATAAATTGGCATTCAAATGAAAATGACTTAAATACACATTGTGATGGGTAAGTTACAGTGTTGATGTCATGTTTTAAACATCTCATTCTAACTAGTGAGGACACGAGTTACTGGTGAGTCCTGTCTTTGTGTCGTATACGTAGATTGGGTGGGTAGTTCACATGCAGTCGTATTCTATTACCCATGAATCATACCAGGATAGATCCTATGTACTCGTATAGTGCATGCATTATGTACAGTAATAACTAGTGAGAACTTGCCTATGTAAATTTACCAACGGTGCTTCTTGGCAGTTTTTATTCTGTCCACAAATTGTAACATTTGTTGCGGCTCTAAGCGTGTTAATTCAAATATAAAATAAAATTCAATATTCAAATATAAAACTTAAAATCTATATGATGTTTATTGTGAAAGTAGAAATCTTTTTTTCAACGTCATACGGTACTTTTTTCAAATGCCCAAATATTCAATACATTTTATTGTGTAAGGTGGTGTGGTAAAAACCAGTTTGGGAACCCCTGGTCTACAGAGTAAACGTACAATACAAGCACTACATTAGGCTACATAGAATTGAGATTATCAGTAAACTATCTACCGTAAGACGTTAAAATTGTATTAACACCTATTTTTGTCTCATGAGTTGGTTCATGCAAACAAAACTATTATGTTTTTAAGCAATTATAATGATAGAGCTTCGTTAAGTAATTTTAGTTTCATAAGAAAGGAAACTGAATAATTAAATAACCTGAACAAAGTAGGTTCTCAAAGGTAATAAACTGGTTTTGAACAGTCAAGGAAAATACAATTTGTTTTTCCCCACGTTACTTTGTCACAAGTACTTTGGTATTTTCACAAGGTTTTGTTACTTGTTTAAACTGATGTTTTGTCAACCTTTCCACGCTGTATTATTTTACTTCTGTTGTTCTACTCATGAGCAGAATTTAATCAACCCCAAAGGTTCTAATTTAGCTTAAATATGTTTAATCAATTGAATTATTTAACGATTTCCTTAACATTTTATTATGTATATATTGTAACAACATCGCCAACTAAAAATATCAAATGCTGAAGCCTAATACCACAGTTCCTTCAATGTCGACGTTTCGAATGCGTACTAAACGCATTCGAAACGTCATCACCTCCCATTCGAATAAAAACGAGTGGAGTTTTTTACTTTAGATTAACATACGTCATTTACCATTTTCAGTCGTTATAGGAAAAATAAACTTTGAACGTGAGCTTTGGAGTAACACTGAGTTACAACTTTTGAAAACAAAAAAACACAAAAAACAAAAAGTAACCTATTTTTTTTCATCAGGAAGTGGAGTTTTTTACTTTAGATTAACATACGTCATTTACCATTTTCAGTCGTTATAGAAAAAATAAACTTTGAACGTGAGCTTTGGAGTAACACTGAGTTACAACTTTTGAAAACAAAAAAACACAAAAAACAAAAAAAATTCTACCCACTACTATTGACCCACCCTCCCACCCATACACGTACAGTGGTATTGACCCACCCTCCCACCCATACACGCACAGTGGTATTGACCCACCCGCCCATACACGCATAGTGGTATTGACCCTCCCACCCGCCGATACACGTACAGTGGTATTGACCCACCCGCCCATACACGTACAGTGGTATACTCATATATGGGAGGTGATGATTCACCTTCAGACAGACACTTTTATTAACTACAAATTTCAAATTGATCTGCATAGATTACCACTCAAGAAGATTAGCCTTTTATACTGTTAACAACCATAACTTGTCCTGGACCAAATTATGTCAAAACAAATAAGTGACTCGCTTTCGTAACACCTGCTTCTAGAACAGTTTTAGCACCTATTAAATAACTTAGGAGACCTCTATTTACTCACTAAAATATAATTATTCCAAAGATAATTTCTTTAAACTATGCCTACTTACACTAAATCGATTTAATAAGATTCAAATAAATATTTAAGAATGTAAGTAACTGACAAACAATGGTGTTGTAGAGGTGTACGTACACCATTTCAAAGACAGCAGCCATGCGAATATGGCGTTTTTATAAACTATTTTGTTTACAATCCACTCTAAAATTTAATTAGGTAATTTCAATATTAGATGAAACAACATAAAATATTAATTTCAGATTAGAGTTTAATAGTCAGCATAATTTCCTGGAGTTATCAGTACATAATGAGTTTTGGGGTGCACAAACCAAAATTATACTTTCATAAAATAACCATCTATTCAGTTAAACGATTGTTTTATTCTTTTGCAGATTTAATAAGTAATGGATAGCATATTACTCATTGCCAGATTTCGATAACAAATATGGAAAATATTATAATCTGACATACCATTAATATATTGGAGCACGTTTTTCTGACGGCTGTAAGGAACTCAACTGTTCTAACTGTTCTCATAATGTAGAACTATTTCATTTTTGCGATCAAAGACTAATAAATATTTTAAATATCTCTAAACAAATATTAAAGTTTCATTCATTATTTAATAATATTATGCTATGATCACACATATTTTACAAAAGGATGACATTTTCCATACTTATTTAAAATATCAAAACAATATGTTATTTGATTATTTCATTCGTATTATTACAATAAATAAAAAAACTTTTAAAATAACACTATTTAAACACTAAATAAGGGATACCTCTGCACGCTTTGTGTGCCAAACCCGTCACTCGCTGCCCTCATGACTTCTCGGCACGTAAATGTTGACTTCATTTACGTGCCGAGATAATATTAGTAATTAAACTGTATTAAGTAAAATCATATATTTTAATTCATTTACAGTAGCTCACTCACTGCACTCAATTTGCACTCTATTTATAGTATAATAATTATAATAAACAACCCATGTTTTTACTTAGCCTGTTTAAAATGTTTTCATTTTATTTAACGGTTGAAAATAACATACAGAAACGTATTCACTCTTTTATAATTTTAACTTATTTTACTGTGCTGCTCTCTATATTTAACCTAACAAATTATTTGGACTATTTAACATTTGTTTATGCAGCCAGCTGGTCAGTTAAAATTAATCTCCATAAGAATAACGTTGCACCTTTAACGCCTTGTAGGGTAAAAATCTATGGGAACTTCCAAAATCTAGCTCCGTTACGACTTAGAAATAAAAATTATCTTTTGAATAAAACAAATTTCATCAAAATATGTCGAGCAATAAGTTCAGAAAGGGAGTGAACTAAATGACCCGATTGTTTTAAAATATAGGATACTAGTAAACAGTAAAATAATTGTCATAAATGTCTTTTAGGACTAATCAACATAAAATATTACTTGCCAAGCAGGCGATAGAGAAACAGTAATAATTTAGCTGTAATGAATTAGTAATCCTAGTTATATTTACAGATAGAATTCATAGATAACTATTAGTTACCGATATATTTATATTACACCGGCACCTAATATTTTCTCGTTTGTAATCACCTGATTAGTATAACGGTTTTAGAAAAGTGTCCCCATCCTGTCCCGCTTCTATTAACCTGTCCTCAAGGTCTCGCGCACCTTTAGGCTGGGCCAACTGTACAGTAGTCTATGTCAAGGTTTAATAAACTGTGTTTTACGGCCTATCCGTTTCACTTACATTTGAGGTACATAATGTTGAAGTATAGAGAAACATAAAACCATTAAAAAATATAAATAATGTGAGAAATAGTAAAGAAATGTACAATTGTTATACCAATATATTGAGAATAATATTAAAAAATAAAGAGGATTACAAATAATTAAAATAGAAAACAATTTAGTAAAAATCTATTAATTACAAAAAAAGGATTGGATCTAATTACGCATTATTTAATTATATCTAAGTAATGTTAAATGTCTCTCAAATTTATTTGTACAAAGTAAAAATGATAGTTATTTATTTTTCATTATTTTTAAACTGAGCAAGAGCTCCATTGTAAACAGCTTTATTAAACTGACAAACCAATGTCGTTTCGGGTTTCTATTGAGCAAGTTGATATAGACCTGTACAATGTGATAATGTTAATATAACATTAAACTATTCTTGTATTAAATTAATAGCTATATTAAGATACGTTCTTAATATTTTTTTTTTTTCATTCAACGAATGTAAAGTAAAAATCTGATAACAATTACAGACGATAGCACATAAGTTAGAAAATATAAGTAAACCCCATTCAACGACATACGAGCTAGTTAAGTAGTTTGTGTGTTGAACGTAATACTCTATTTCACTTGCATGTTACGATGTATTAGTTGTTATTAATTTCTACCAATACGTAAATATTATAATAAATAAATTAACAAAAGCCTACTCGAAGTTGTTATGTTTACATTTTATTAATAATTATAAACTATCATAATTAAATAAGAGTTCATATCATTCAAATGGAACATTTAAGTTGGAGCCACATATTATAATTCCATTGTATTAAGGAAAATTAACAATGAAAAATATTAAAATAATAGTTTTATACATTTAGGATTTCCGGTTTTTTAGTGGGATCAGCGTTGAGAAGTGGTTGCTGCAGTCAACCACAATATTCATTGTAACAAAAATAAACAACAAACAAAAGAAATTAAGTACTTGCTTACAGCCATTGAATATTAGCTTAGAAATAAGAAACAATAGACAGTAAATGTAACTGGTAAATACGGGTTTGTATACGAGGTAAAGCTTTAAACTAGTAGCTTTATTTCCGGAGAGGTTCAAGTCCACAAGCTGCTTAGAAGAGTTGGAAGCATTTTAGAAACTTTTGTATTAAGTTAGAAAACTCCCACGTCTCTGCTTTTAATTCATTTTACTCTTTTTAGGAAATCTAAGTTTCCTGTTTGTTAAAGTTTCAAGTTCCACTAAGTGTTTATATTCGGGAACATATTTATTAACTGTACTACGTTGTACAAAACAGTTCCATATAATAAACATGTTTAAATTACGAGAGTTAACATTCTGAAATATATTTTGAAATAATCATATATAGTTTTTAGTAGTAAAATATATATATATCTGAAATAGTAAAATAATTGGTTAAATCATAATAAAATTTAATGTTTAGTTTCTCCGTTAATGAGTGACTACAACCATAGTTCCATAAGAACGAAAATTTTTTTCGAATGTAAATTATAAATTTGTGTTCTGTTAAACTTTCTCCACCATATAAAACTTGACACTTCAAGTAAACATCTCACTTCCTCCAAAACTCAAAGTGTTTTAAACATTTTAAACCACAAATGATTATTATATAAGTAATGAGAAATAATTTAACCTTAATGACTCGCTTAGCTAGTGTAGGAAACCAGGACCTGGAATAACTATTGACACTGGTGAAAGTACAACAAAAATTTATTACTACAGTATATCATCTTGACAATCTCTTCCAAAATATTACAATTATCTTATCCTATTTTACACTATACACCTCCTTCAATATACCCTTCTCATTCATTAATAGACAATACTAATTATACGTTTATAATTCTTCAATCAAATTACTATTAACATTGGATTCAATATACAGTCCGGTGAATCAATAATATCAAGAATATTATTTACAACAAGCGACAGTAAACTCCTATACTATGAAATCACAATCCTCTAAATAATTATATAAACGTCACATTAAGAATCAACTAAATAAGTATTATATGTGCAAAACGTCTACACTAACAAGTGAAAATTATATATTCTATAACTAGCTATAACCAAGAATAATCAATCAATTATTTCCAATAAAAATTAACAATCAAAAAATAATATATCAACCTTACTAACTATGACGACCTAATCAATTTAACGTACGATTTTATATTATTTTACAAATTTTTTAAGAGATAAGCCAACTATTCAAATGGCCCTACTGTAGTTGCTATACTTTATTCTTCTCAAGAATTATCCAATATTTATGGTTTATATATTCAACGCAATATTTATTCATTTACTATATATATACGGACAATGATCAATTACATGAATTTATGTATTCATATATTTACAATTTAAATTAACAATCCCAACACTTAACTTATACCTTACTCAATTCCCTCAAACAGTGAATTATATTTTATTATTAAATTACGATTATTATTAGCTTCTCATATGAGTAATGTACTGCCTGTCGGCTTACGCTTTGGTGTAGGTAAAACGTAATTGAACACCCTTACAAGATTTCCTTTCATCTACAAAATTTATATTTCCGTTTCCCTTAAACCCTGGAGGTGTTAAACAAATTTTAACATAACCCTGAACTCTATGTCTCCTGCAGGTATGAGGTGTCCACGGGCCGTAGTGGATTCGGCATCCGCTTGTCCCTCAGAGTCAGGTGGCCTGGCTGGTCTGGAGTTGCTTGTAGTCCCTTAAGGGGTGGGTGGAGTCGCTTGCAGTCCCTTGAGGTGGCTTCTCTGGTCCTCATGATAGGCTACAAGTCCGGTCATCCCTCAGGTTCAGGTTGGCCGCGATATCAGGAGGTTGATATCGCAAGGGGTTGGACCGTGGCTCCAAGTCCTCCTCCTAGCTCATCCCGTGTTTGCTCTCCAGGGCAGGTTGACGAAGTCTAGGTAGTTGGACCTCCAGATGCTGGTCCTCCCTATTGGTCTATTTCCCGAAGTCCTATCACTTGCCGAACTATCCTCAGAATACCCTTTCTTTTCCTACTCTTTCCCTAGTATCTCATTCCCCCTGCCACTCACTGGACACACCCACGATTTCGGAAAACCCAATTATTATCGGTGGTCCTACTGCGGATCACCCTATAAGTAGTAGGGAAACACCGACTTTGCGCCGTCCCAATGAAGAGTTTTCGTCAAAATGAAGAGTAGAGGGTGGGGGAAGTCACGTGACCGGATCCAAGATGGCGGTCCCGGATCCAAGATGGCTGCCCCCATTCCTGCCAACCTGTTGGGAATTTTCCCTCCCAAAACTTCCCTCAAATTCCCAAATTTCCCTCGAATCCCCTTTTTGTACTATAAAATACACTATTAGCCTTGTTATACTATATAAAATGCACTTTTAGCCTAGCTATATTGTATTGCATGCGTGTACCAAATTTGAGCGAAATCGGACGGTAAATAACGAAACTAGATCCGGAGTGGTGGGGGTAAAGATAAGTCCAGAGACGACATATACATAATACAAACGGTTTATATTGTATGGCATGCGTATCTGTACACGTGTACCAAATTTGAGCGAAATCGGACGGTAAATAACGAAACTAGATCCAAAGTGGTGGGGGAAAAGATAAGTTCAAAGTTGTTATTTTTGGAAAAATTTTGTTATAGGTAGGTCGGAAATGGTGTACGCAGGTAGGCCTAAAGACTTTTGGGGGTCGAAAAAAATTTCCAAGGCTCTAGGACGCACCGTTTTCGAGATATAAGCAAAAAACCACTTTTTACGGGAAATGTATTGACTGTTTCGGAGAATACCTTCGGGGGTTTCCGGAGATTGTCGGGAACCTTCGGCAATCGTCGAGGCAAGCAGACCGGTCAGCGATCAGTTGTCGACGAGCCTTCGAGCGGCAAGTACTGTCCTCTCCTGACTCTCTGATTCCTGCCTGCGCAGAACTTCTCTGTTGGTGAGTATTTAGAAAATATACGGTCGGTGTTAGAGACAGACCTTGAGTCCTTGTGATTCGGTCAGTTTTAAACACCGATCAGTCCTTTAGCCAACTTTGCAAGGCTAAAGTTTGCTAAAGGACTCGCGGGGGATTCCGTGAGAGTGGTGGGACGCACTCTCGGCCAACTTCGACTTGGCAGCGGATACCCGGGTGGGGCCAGCGTGTGACGCACTGGCTTTTCCTCATAAGGCAACTGCCGTTAGGAGTCGTCACTAGGTTCCCTTAGCTTGCTTTTACCCTCCCCAGTGCCGTGTTAGAACACCGATGTGTCTAACACTGAGCCATTTTCTGGTCTTTAGGTATTCTCCGAAACAATCAATACATTTCCCGTAAAAAGTGGTTTTTTGCTTATATCTCGAAAACGGTGCGTCCTAGAGCCTTGGAAATTTTTTTCGACCCCCGAAAGTCTTTAGGCCCACCTGCGTACACCATTTCCGACCTACCTATAACAAAATTTATCCAAAAATAACAACTTTGAACTTATCTTTTCCCCCACCACTTTGGATCTAGTTTCGTTATTTACCGTCCGATTTCGCTCAAATTTGGTACACGTGTACAGATACGCATGCAATACAATATAGCTAGGCTAAAAGTGCATTTTATATAGTATAACAAGGCTAATAGTGTATTTTATAGTACAAAAAGGGGATTTGAGGGAAATTTTGGGAGGGAAAATTCTCAACAGGTTGGCAGGACTGGGGGCCGCCATCTTGGATCTGCGGCATATATATTACGGTGATTTCAGGACAAACCTCATTCAGTCTCAGACTTTTGAACGAGACACATCTAGCAGCTCCGCTATTTACAACGTACATAACCTATAAATTCATTTGCAGAACATCATGAACCCCAACCAGATTGCATGCCCTAGATGCAGCAAGACTATGTCTAAGGTAAACATAGCTCGCCACCTCAAGAGCTGCACCAAGCCTAGAACAACCATCGAGCCCCAGCAACCTTGTTCTTCCTGCGGGACGATGATTACCCTTTCCAACCGCAGCCGGCACCTCAAGAAGTGCAACCCGGCTCACCTCAAGAGGAAAGCAGACGAGCCAACCCCCTCCACTTCCAAGGTTGCTCGCTTCGAGACCGACCCCCAACCATCAACCAGCACTTCCATCATTGATACCGTCCGCCCAACCACCGTATCGGCATACAATACGGCCAAGGGAGCAGTAGATCATCTGATTGGAGGAAAGCAGCTCCGTATCGAAGAGATCGAGAAGGCGTTCCGGGGCAGGATGAAGACCTACTCCGTCGTCAATCGGCCCGGCATTAAGGATCCAGCTGGATTCCTCCGACAAGCCAGAGAGCTAATCATGGCGAAGATTGCAGAAAACTTGCATGCAGGGAACATCAAGACGCAATTAGTTTTCATTGCCGAGTATAAGAATCCTGTAGGCGATAACGATGAGAGGAAGGAGATGAACTTCAAGACCAAGAACGCCATCATCCTTCCCACCACCAACATTGTGAACTATCTGGAGGACGCCGAGGGGAAGCTTCTAAAGGAAATGGACGAGTTCTACGCCAAGGGATCCGGGTGGACTCTGGCTAAAATTATCAGATTGGAGCTGAGAATCAACAACTACAAGCCTCTTCGTGGATCAACATACTGTGAACTGCCAAAGAAAATTGCAGCTAAACACGCCGTGCTCAATATCAATAATAACGACAACAAGTGTTTCCTGTGGTCTGTGCTAGCCGCACTTCACCCTATTCACCGAAAAGACCATCCTCATCGCGTTCAACACTATCTACCCTATGAGCACGACTTTGACCAATTCCTTCAAGGCATCACATTCCCCATCAGCCTCGACCACGTCAAGTTATTTGAGAAGAGGTCTGGGATCTCCATCAATGTCTACGCCTACGATGAAAAGTTCGTAGTGTACCCGCTGCTGGTCACGGATAGGGAGCAGCAGAAACACATCGACCTGCTTTATATAAAGGACAAGAACAACGCCCACTACTGCCTAATTCGAGATCTCGCCAGATTAGCTGGCCGGCAAATTACAAACTACCAACACAGAACATGGATATGCCGTAGGTGCCTACAGCACTATGGAAGAGAAGATCTGCTAGCCTCACACATGGAATACTGTAACGACCAAGAAGCTGTTAGGATTGAAATGCCTAAACAGGGCAGCAAAATCAAGTTCGAGGAAGGAAATAGAACGATGAGAGTACCCTTCGCTGGATACGCCGACTTCGAATGCATGCTGACCGCCATTGAGACGGAGGAGGATAAAAGGATGGACGAGGATGGAGCAGCAAAATCATATACCAAGCAGTATCAAAAGCATGAGGCTGTAAGTTTCTGCTACTATATTGTCTACGCTGATGATCACTACGGAGAACCTGTGAAATACTTTGGATCCGATGCAGCACAAGTTTTTGTTGAGAGTCTGTTCAGAGAGTCGAAGAAAATTGCTCACCTGTACTCTTCTGCAGCAGCCAAACCGATGGACCTAACCCCAGAAGATCTCACTACCATCGCCAACTCTACAATCTGCCATATTTGCGAGAAGCCTTTTACTGACCCGGAAGACTACAAAGTCAGAGACCACGACCATCTTACTGGAAAATTCAGAGGCATCGCTCACAACACCTGCAATCTCAAGTTCCGCAAACCTAATTTTATTCCAATTTTCATCCACAACTTGAGCGTCTATGACACACATCTTTTCATAAAAATGTTCGGACTCAATGACGAAACTATTAGCGTTATCCCCAATAACGAGGAGCGATACATTTCCTACACCGTAGAGATTGAGGGAGGAGTAAAACTACGGTTCCTTGATTCTTGCCGCTTTATGATGTCCAGCCTCGACTCACTGGCGAAGAACTTAACGACACCACAATTCCGCGAAACATCAAAATTCTACTCTGGGGAGAAACTACAACTACTCATCAAGAAGGGTATCTACCCCTACGACCATATGGACTCCTTGGAAAAATATCAGCTCACCAACCTACCAGAAAAGAAGGACTTTTACAACAGGCTAAACAAGACGGATATCACAGATGCAGAACACGAACACGCTCAGACAGTATGGAACACATTCAAAATCTCCAACATGGAAGAATACACTCTCCTGTACAACCAGACGGACGTTCTGCTTTTGGCGGACATTATGGAGAACTTTAGAGACGTTTGTATGAACAACTACAAGCTCGACCCAGCATGGTATTTCACCGCTCCCGGACTGGCATGGAGTGCAATGCTTAAAACTACAAGAGTTGAACTTGATCTGTTGACCGACAATGAAATGCGGCTGATGATCGCCCGAGGTATTCGAGGAGGAATATCCCAGTGTTCCAACCGTTATGCAAAGGCAAACAACCCCTATATGGAGGATTATGACATGGACAGGCCTACTACTTACCTCACATATCTCGACGCCAATAACTTATATGGATGGTCTATGAGCCAGCCTATGGCTTATGCAGACTTTCTATGGGTGCACGATCCTGAAAACATCGACATCATGAGCATACCGGATGACGCTCCCAGAGGCTACATCTTCGAAGTGGATCTAGAGTACCCTCGAGAGCTACACGACACCCATTCGGACTATCCATTGGCACCAGAGCAGCGCATTCCTCCAGGCTCCAAGAACATGAAACTCCTACTCACTCTCTTCAACAAGGAGAAATATGTTCTTCACTACCGAAACCTAAAAAAGTACATCTCCCTTGGCATGCGGGTGAAGAAAATCCATAGAGCTGTCAGCTTTATGCAAAGTACTTGGCTAAAGGCTTACATCGATTTAAACACCGACATGAGAACCAGAGCAACAAACCAATTTGAGAAAGACTTCTATAAGCTGATGAACAACTCAGTCTTCGGTAAAACAATGGAAAACATACTAAACAGAGTGGATATCCGCCTCGCCACCAAGGAAACACAAGCTGATAAGTGGATGGCGCAGCCTAATTTCAAGAGCCGTACCATATTCACAGAACAACTGGCTGCAGTCCATATGAATAAGACACGTCTGTTGTTCAATAAAGCTATATACTTAGGCATGAGCATCCTGGACGTTTCTAAGTTGTTAATGTATGAGTTTCACTACGATGTAATCAAGAAGAAATATGGTGAAAAAGCGCAACTCCAGTATACGGACACAGACTCCCTTACATATATGATTGAAACAGTTGACTGGTATAAAGACATGAAGGAGATGATTCATCTATTCGACACCAGCGATTACTCCGACCCCAACCGTTTTGACATTCCAAGAGTTAATAAAAAAGTGTTGGGGGTGATGAAGGATGAGATTAGCGGACGTATAATGTTTGAGCATGTGGGGCTACGCTCTAAAATGTACGCTAGCCGGTCTGAAAACGGAGAAGCTAAGAAGGCAAAAGGAGTAAAGAAATCTGTAGTAAAGAATGAACTAGAGTTTTCTGACTATAAGGAGTGCCTCGATAAATTCTGCCTCCTCTACAGTACTGTGGATGTTACGTTGGATGACGCTTTGGAGAGAAATAAAAAGTATAAATCCTGCCAAGTGAATAGAACAATGAATCTAATTAGGATTCGCCGCCATGAACTGTACAGCATAGAGCAAAATAAAATAGCGCTTTCAGCCTACGATAATAAGCGTTTCATTTTAGAAGGAGGCATAAAGACCCTGCCATGGGGACATTATTCCATCGATGAAGAAGCGATGATTGACCGAGCCGTCTTAGACGCGCTGATGGTGGAGTAAGGAGACGGGTATGAGCACAGATGTGCAGGAGGTAGCAAATAGAAGAAGGTCGGCTACCACTTTCCGCAGCGGGGAGGGGCTGCGGAATCCCTTAAAAACCAATAAATATTTTGGTTTACAAAAATCTTAATCAGTTATGAATTGGACACAATTCAATACAGTTATGAATGTGAGAGAAACCATCGCCAGAGAGCTACACGCTCCAGCCAGAAGAACATTTCCCACCAGACCTGTACTTTTAACAGTACCACACTGTTACAGGTTACTAACATGTTCGTAGAAACCCAATTTACGACATTGGATGGGCTCAACCCGTCCGTAGTGCAATGTAAAAACCTCGTACTGGACGAACCTTCTTCTTAATTACGGTAACTCCTACGCCAGGTAAGTAATGTTAAGTTAGATTTAAGTAAACTCTTTTACCGTCAACCTTTAAAAAATAATCTGTAAAATAAATTCTGTTATAATATGAACACTTTTGTGAGTTTACATAACTACAATTTATTAACGGATATCTCCAGCTCTGTGTGAATTTCTATAGAATACCGTACCATCGAGGTGAGGGTGGCCCAAATTCAATAAAAAAGCCCGACTGCTCTCTAAGGCAGCCGTAAAACGCATAAGTCCTGACGCGGTCCTGCAGCTTGGGGCTGGGCTAATCCCCGAAAGACCTTGAGTCGCAGTCCGGGCCCTCGTACGGTACGTGTATTTGGATGTGTGTAACACTCTATGGCTGGCTTAAACTCTGTAAGTCCAGGGTGTGAGTAAGGGATATTTTTAGTAACAAGAAAAATAAAAAAATAAAAAAAAAAATAAAAGCCCTTTGTAAGTTTGTGCGTCACATTGAAAGGCTTCTCCAAGTAAAGTAGCGGCTAGACTTATAGGGGATCCAAAAAAGTATAAAAAAAAGAAACACAAAAATAATACTGGGAGGTAGCAATTTTGTTATGGAGTGGCTATCACCGTAGCTTGCGATGGTTGGGGCAAGTTACATTAAAGTAAGTAGGATTATGCCTACTGGGGACACCCACTATAATAAAAAACGCGCCAATGCACAAAGTGCAATGACCCTATACCCCTTGGGTGGTGTGGAAACTTGGGTCAAGACTTGTCTGGACAGGCATTGACTTGATAGTCATGGTCTTGTCTGGGAATGCAAGGACAAGTGTTACGACTCGTGCAGTCTATCATGGCGGGTTGGGCTAAACCGGGTTAAATCAGCGTGGGTTAATAAAACCCGGGTTAACACAACGTTGGTTAAAAAAAAAAGCCCGGGTTTAAACTAACTCGAATAGATCAGATGACCCAGGATATACTGTACCGTCAATCAAGATGTTATTTCCTTCAAATTTAACTGACTGTGTACCCATTTTAAATTGTTCGCTTCCTTTATCGAAAGTGATCCCAAGAAAAACAGAAAAACAGAAAAAAAGAAAAACAGAAAAACAGAAAAACAGAAAAACAGAAAAACAGAAAAACAGAAAAACAGAAAAACAGAAAAACAGAAAAACAGAAAAACAGAAAAACAGAAAAACAGAAAAACAGAAAAACAGAAAAACAGAAAAACAGAAAAACAGAAAAACATAAAAACAGAAAAACAGAAAAACAGAAAAACAGAAATACAGAAAACAGAAAAACAGGAAAACAGAAAAACGACCGTTTTTCTGTTTTCCTGTTTTTCTGTTTTCTGTTTTCTGTTTTTCTGTTTTTCTGTTTTTCTGTTTTTCTGTTTTTCTGTTTTTATGTTTTTCTGTTTTTCTGTTTTTCTGTTTTTCTGTTTTTCTGTTTTTCTGTTTTTCTGTTTTTCTGTTTTTCTGTTTTTCTGTTTTTCTGTTTTTCTGTTTTTCTGTTTTTCTGTTTTTCTGTTTTTCTTTTTTTCTGTTTTTCTGTTTTTCTGTTTTTCTGTTTTTCTGTTTTTCTGTTTTTCTTCCTTTCTGTTTTTCTGTTTTTCTTGGGATCACTTTCGATAAAGGAAGCGAACAATTTAAAATGGGTACACAGTCAGTTAAATTTGAAGGAAATAACATCTTGATTGACGGTAAAGTATATCCTGGGTCATCTGATCTATTCGAGTTAGTTTAAACCCGGGCTTTAATAACCAACGTTGTGTTAACCCGGGTTTTATTAACCCACGCTGATTTAACCCGGTTTAGCCCAATCCGCCATGATAGACTGCACGAGTCGTAACACTTGTCCTTGCATTCCCAGACAAGACCATGACTATCAAGTCAATGCCTGTCCAGACAAGTCTTGACCCAAGTTTCCACACCACCCAAGGGGTATAGGGTCATTGCACTTTGTGCATTGGCGCGTTTTTTATTATAGTGGGTGTCCCCAGTAGGCATAATCCCACTTACTTTAATGTAACTTGCCCCAACCATCGCAAGCTACGGTGATAGCCACTCTATAACAAAATTGCTACCTCCCAGTATTATTTTTGTGTTTCTTTTTTTTATACTTTTTTTATACTTTTTTTTTTTGGATCCCCTATAAGTCTAGCCGCCACTTTACTTGTAGAAGCCTTTCAATGTGACGCACAAACTTACAAAGGGCTTTTATTTATTTTTTTTTATTTTTTTATTTTTCTTGTTACTAAAAATATCCCTTACTCACACCCTGGACTTACAGAGTTTAAGCCAGCCATAGAGTGTTACACACATCCAAATACACGTACCGTACGAGGGCCCGGACTGTGACTCAAGGTCTTACGGGGATTAGCCCAGCCCCAAGCTGCAGGACCGCGTCAGGACTTATGCGTTTTACGGCTGCCTTAGAGAGCAGTCGGGCTTTTTTATTGAATTTGGGCCGCCCTCACCTCGATGGTAAGGTATTCTATAGAAATTCACACAGAGCTGGAGATATCCGTTAATAAATTGTAGTTATGTAAACTCACAAAAGTGTTCATATTATAACAGAATTTATTTTACAGATTATTTTTTAAAGGTTGACGGTAAAAGAGTTTACTTAAAACTAACTTAACATTACTTACCTGGCGTAGGAGTTACCGTAATTAAGAAGAAGGTTCGTCCAGTACGAGGTTTTTACATTGCACTACGGACGGGTTGAGCCCATCCTTTGACTTCCACAGGTCTGGTGGGAAATGTTCTTCTGGCTGGAGCGTGTAGCTCTTTGGCGATGATTTCTCTCACATTCATAACTGGTTTGAATTGTGTCCAATTCATAACTGATTAAGATTGTTGTAAACCAAAATATTTATTGGTTTTTAAGGGATTCCGCAGCCCCTCCCCGCTGCGGAAAGTGGTAGCCGACCTTCTTCTATTTGCTACCTCCTGCACTCTTGTGCTCCCACCCGTCTCCTTACTCCACCATCAGCGCGTCTAAGACGGCTCGGTCAATCATCGCTTCTTCATCGATGGAATAATGTCCCCATGGCAGGGTCTTTATGCCTCCTTCTAAAATGAAACGCTTATCATCGTAGGCTGAAAGTGCTATTTTATTTTGCTCTATGCTGTACAGTTCATGGCGGCGACTCCTAATTAGATTCATTGTTCTATTCACTTGGCAGGATTTATACTTTTTATTTCTCTCCAAAGCGTCATCCAACGTAACATCCACAGTACTGTAGAGGAGGCAGAATTTATCGAGGCACTCCTTATAGTCAGAAAACTCTAGTTCATTCTTTACTACAGATTTCTTTACTCCTTTTGCCTTCTTAGCTTCTCCGTTTTCAGACCGGCTAGCGTACATTTTAGAGCGTAACCCCACATGCTCAAACATTATACGTCCGCTAATCTCATCCTTCATCACCCCCAACACTATTTTGTTAACTCTTGGAATGTCAAAATGGTTGGGGTCGGAGTAATCGCTGGTGTCGAATAAATGAATCATCTCCTTCATGTCTTTATACCAGTCAACTGTTTCAATCATATATGTAAGGGAGTCTGTGTCCGTATACTGGAGTTGCGCTTTTTCACCATATTTCTTCTTGATTACATCGTAGTGAAACTCATACATTAACAACTTAGAAACGTCCAGGATGCTCATGCCTAAGTATATAGCCTTATTGAACAACAGACGTGTCTTACTCATATGGACTGCAGCCAGTTGTTCTGTGAATATGGTACGGCTCTTGAAATTAGGCTGCGCCATCCACTTATCAGCTTGTGTTTCCTTGGTGGCGAGGCGGATATCCACTCTGTTTAGTATGTTTTCCATTGTTTTACCGAAGACTGAGTTGTTCATCAGCTTATAGAAGTCTTTCTCAAATTGGTTTGTTGCTCTGGTTCTCATGTCGGTGTTTAAATCGATGTAAGCCTTTAGCCAAGTACTTTGCATAAAGCTGACAGCTCTATGGATTTTCTTCACCCGCATGCCAAGGGAGATGTACTTTTTTAGGTTTCGGTAGTGAAGAACATATTTCTCCTTGTTGAAGAGAGTGAGTAGGAGTTTCATGTTCTTGGAGCCTGGAGGAATGCGCTGCTCTGGTGCCAATGGATAGTCCGAATGGGTGTCGTGTAGCTCTCGAGGGTACTCTAGATCCACTTCGAAGATGTAGCCTCTAGGAGCGTCATCCGGTATGCTCATGATGTCGATGTTTTCAGGATCGTGCACCCATAGAAAGTCTGCATAAGCCATAGGCTGGCTCATAGACCATCCATATAAGTTATTGGCGTCGAGAAATGTGAGGTAAGTAGTAGGCCTGTCCATGTCATAATCCTCCATATAGGGGTTGTTTGCCTTTGCATAACGGTTGGAACACTGGGATATTCCTCCTCGAATACCTCGGGCGATCATCAGCCGCATTTCATTGTCGGTCAACAGATCCAGTTCAACTCTTGTAGTTTTAAGCATTGCACTCCATGCCAGTCCGGGAGCGGTGAAATACCATGCTGGGTCGAGCTTGTAGTTGTTCATACAAACGTCTCTAAAGTTCTCCATAATGTCCGCCAAAAGCAGAACGTCCGTCTGGTTGTACAGGAGAGTGTATTCTTCCATGTTGGAGATTTTGAATGTGTTCCATACTGTCTGAGCGTGTTCGTGTTCTGCATCTGTGATATTCGTCTTGTTTAGCCTGTTGTAAAAGTCCTTCTTTTCTGGTAGGTTGGTGAGCTGATATTTTTCCAAGGAGTCCATATGGTCGTAGGGGTAGATACCCTTCTTGATGAGTAGTTGTAGTTTCTCCCCAGAGTAGAATTTTGATGTTTCGCGGAATTGTGGTGTCGTTAAGTTCTTCGCCAGTGAGTCGAGGCTGGACATCATAAAGCGGCAAGAATCAAGGAACCGTAGTTTTACTCCTCCCTCAATCTCTACGGTGTAGGAAATGTATCGCTCCTCGTTATTGGGGATAACGCTAATAGTTTCGTCATTGAGTCCGAACATTTTTATGAAAAGATGTGTGTCATAGCCGCTCAAGTTGTGGATGAAAATTGGAATAAAATTAGGTTTGCGGAACTTGAGATTGCAGGTGTTGTGAGCGATGCCTCTGAATTTTCCAGTAAGATGGTCGTGGTCTCTGACTTTGTAGTCTTCCGGGTCAGTAAAAGGCTTCTCGCAAATATGGCAGATTGTAGAGTTGGTGATGGTAGTGAGATCTTCTGGAGTTAGGTCCATCGGTTTGGCTGCTGCAGAAGAGTACAGGTGAGCAATTTTCTTCGACTCTCTGAACAAACTCTCAACAAAAACTTGTGCTGCATCGGATCCAAAGTATTTCACAGGTTCTCCGTAGTGATCATCAGCGTAGACAATATAGTAGCAGAAACTTACAGCCTCATGCTTTTGATACTGCTTGGTATATGATTTTGCTGCTCCATCCTCGTCCATCCTTTTATCCTCCTCCGTCTCAATGGCGGTCAGCATGCATTCGAAGTCGGCGTATCCAGCGAAGGGTACTCTCATCGTTCTATTTCCTTCCTCGAACTTGATTTTGCTGCCCTGTTTAGGCATTTCAATCCTAACAGCTTCTTGGTCGTTGCAGTATTCCATGTGTGAGGCTAGCAGATCTTCTCTTCCATAGTGCTGTAGGCACCTACGGCATATCCATGTTCTGTGTTGGTAGTTTGTAATTTGCCGGCCAGCTAATCTGGCGAGATCTCGAATTAGGCAGTAGTGGGCGTTGTTCTTGTCCTTTATATAAAGCAGGTCGATGTGTTTCTGCTGCTCCCTATCCGTGACCAGCAGCGGGTACACTACGAACTTTTCATCGTAGGCGTAGACATTGATGGAGATCCCAGACCTCTTCTCAAATAACTTGACGTGGTCGAGGCTGATGGGGAATGTGATGCCTTGAAGGAATTGGTCAAAGTCGTGCTCATAGGGTAGATAGTGTTGAACGCGATGAGGATGGTCTTTTCGGTGAATAGGGTGAAGTGCGGCTAGCACAGACCACAGGAAACACTTGTTGTCGTTATTATTGATATTGAGCACGGCGTGTTTAGCTGCAATTTTCTTTGGCAGTTCGCAGTATGTTGATCCACGAAGAGGCTTGTAGTTGTTGATTCTCAGCTCCAATCTGATAATTTTAGCCAGAGTCCACCCGGATCCCTTGGCGTAGAACTCGTCCATTTCCTTTAGAAGCTTCCCCTCGGCGTCCTCCAGATAGTTCACAATGTTGGTGGTGGGAAGGATGATGGCGTTCTTGGTCTTGAAGTTCATCTCCTTCCTCTCATCGTTATCACCTACTGGCTTCTTATACTCGGCAATGAAAACTAATTGCGTCTTGATGTTCCCTGCATGCAAGTTTTCTGCAATCTTCGCCATGATTAGCTCTCTGGCTTGTCGGAGGAATCCAGCTGGATCCTTAATGCCGGGCCGATTGACGACGGAGTAGGTCTTCATCCTGCCCCGGAACGCCTTCTCGATCTCTTCGATACGGAGCTGCTTTCCTCCAATCAGATGATCTACTGCTCCCTTGGCCGTATTGTATGCCGATACGATGGTTGGGCGGACGGTATCAATGATGGAAGTGCTGGTTGATGGTTGGGGGTCGGTCTCGAAGCGAGCAACCTTGGAAGTGGAGGGGGCTGGCTCGTCTGCTTTCCTCTTGAGGTGAGCCGGGTTGCACTTCTTGAGGTGCCGGCTGCGGTTGGAAAGGGTAATCATCGTCCCGCAGGAAGAACAAGGTTGCTGGGGCTCGATGGTTGTTCTAGGCTTGGTGCAGCTCTTGAGGTGGTGAGCTATGTTTACCTTAGACATAGTCTTGCTGCATCTAAGGCATGCAATCTGGTTGGGGTTCATGATGTTCTGCAAATGAATTTATAGGTTATGTACGTTGTAAATAGCGGAGCTGCTAGATGTGTCTCGTTCAAAAGTCTGAGACTGAATGAGGTTTGTCCTGAAATCACCGTAATATATATGCCGCAGATCCAAGATGGCGGTCCCCAGTCCTGCCAACCTGTTGAGAATTTTCCCTCCCAAAATTTCCCTCAAATCCCCTTTTTGTACTATAAAATACACTATTAGCCTTGTTATACTATATAAAATGCACTTTTAGCCTAGCTATATTGTATTGCATGCGTATCTGTACACGTGTACCAAATTTGAGCGAAATCGGACGGTAAATAACGAAACTAGATCCGGAGTGGTGGGGGTAAAGATAAGTCCAGAGACGACATATACATAATACAAACGGTTTATATTGTATGGCATGCGTATCTGTACACGTGTACCAAATTTGAGCGAAATCGGACGGTAAATAACGAAACTAGATCCAAAGTGGTGGGGGAAAAGATAAGTTCAAAGTTGTTATTTTTGGATAAATTTTGTTATAGGTAGGTCGGAAATGGTGTACGCAGGTGGGCCTAAAGACTTTCGGGGGTCGAAAAAAATTTCCAAGGCTCTAGGACGCACCGTTTTCGAGATATAAGCAAAAAACCACTTTTTACGGGAAATGTATTGATTGTTTCGGAGAATACCTAAAGACCAGAAAATGGCTCAGTGTTAGACACATCGGTGTTCTAACACGGCACTGGGGAGGGTAAAAGCAAGCTAAGGGAACCTAGTGACGACTCCTAACGGCAGTTGCCTTATGAGGAAAAGCCAGTGCGTCACACGCTGGCCCCACCCGGGTATCCGCTGCCAAGTCGAAGTTGGCCGAGAGTGCGTCCCACCACTCTCACGGAATCCCCCGCGAGTCCTTTAGCAAACTTTAGCCTTGCAAAGTTGGCTAAAGGACTGATCGGTGTTTAAAACTGACCGAATCACAAGGACTCAAGGTCTGTCTCTAACACCGACCGTATATTTTCTAAATACTCACCAACAGAGAAGTTCGGCGCAGGCAGGAATCAGAGAGTCAGGAGAGGACAGTACTTGCCGCTCGAAGGCTCGTCGACAACTGATCGCTGACCGGTCTGCTTACACAGGACCTCGACGATTGCCGAAGGTTCCCGACAATCTCCGGAAACCCCCGAAGGTATTCTCCGAAACAGTCAATACATTTCCCGTAAAAAGTGGTTTTTTGCTTATATCTCGAAAACGGTGCGTCCTAGAGCCTTGGAAATTTTTTTCGACCCCCGAAAGTCTTTAGGCCTACCTGCGTACACCATTTCCGACCTACCTATAACAAAATTTTTCCAAAAATAACAACTTTGAACTTATCTTTTCCCCCACCACTTTGGATCTAGTTTCGTTATTTACCGTCCGATTTCGCTCAAATTTGGTACACGTGTACAGATACGCATGCCATACAATATAAACCGTTTGTATTATGTATATGTCGTCTCTGGACTTATCTTTACCCCCACCACTCCGGATCTAGTTTCGTTATTTACCGTCCGATTTCGCTCAAATTTGGTACACGTGTACAGATACGCATGCAATACAATATAGCTAGGCTAAAAGTGCATTTTATATAGTATAACAAGGCTAATAGTGTATTTTATAGTACAAAAAGGGGATTTGAGGGAAATTTGGGAATTTGAGGGAAGTTTTGGGAGGGAAAATTCCCAACAGGTTGGTAGGAATGGGGGCAGCTATCTTGGATCCGGGACCGCCATCTTGGATCCGGTCACGTGACTTTCCCCACCCTCTACTCTTCATTTTGACGAAAACTCTTCATTGGGACGGCGCAAAGTCGGTGTTTCCCTACTACTCCTATAGGCCCGTTTTTGTGATGGGTGGGACTTCCGGAGCTTTGCTGAATCTCCGCCGCATCAGCATTCATCGACCTAATTTTGGTGAGTTTAAAATTTTATTATTCTGGTTATCATGTGTACCGTGCTGACCCTGCTTCCTTGACATTCGATCCCTTGTTTTCTGAGTTAACACTCTCAGTATGTCCCACTCAAATTTTACCAACTCCAATTCCTTTACCGTATTTCCTGTTGTATTAAAACATCTCTCTCATTTTTACGTTAATATTTATTTTAATTATATTATTATTATTAATTATGGGGGAATCTTATGCAAACATGTAGCAGTTAAGTTAACCTCAAAGGTTTACAGTTCCCATTTATTATTACCCTACTGAATTAGTTTCTTAATGAACTTATTGCGTGTTGGTAGAAATACAAAACAAGTGAAAGTCACACAGCAAAAATTTTTATAATTTAATTACGTAATGTAAAAAATATTACGGTGATACATAATATACCTCATAGAGAATAATTTAATCTTTATATACTTCATACTGTAGATGATTATTCACTGTTGGCTCTGACAGGCTGGGATAACCACACCGAGGTAGTTCAACTATGAAAGCTTGTCAACTGAATGTTGTTTAACAATAGATGTAACTATACAAAATGTTTCAATTACGATTTTAAACTTACGAAATTACTGTTTTCAATTATTTTTTGATTGAATATCAAGCCATAATTAACACTTATCACAATTAGTAAATGAAAGCGTAACTTCAGTTCTAAATATAATTAAAGTATTTTCCATTCCGATTTCCTTAAGCATTATTCAACGTAACAGATAAGTGATTAAACGGAAACCAAAGACGTTTAGCAAAGTCAACCGTAGTAATTGTGGAATGGGTTCACTGAAGGAGGGTTAATGAGGCGAAACCCTTTGGAACTTAGAAACACACTTAGAGGGATTAACAGAGATAACCAGTTGACTAGACAAACAGGAGTGGTGATAAATTTAATTATCCTTTTATATTCAAATAGGATCAATAACTAAAAGAATTTATGTGAAGCCTACAAAGTGGTGTTTTAGATGAACAACTCAATTCTAATAAAAAATGTTCTTAATTAAAACTTGAAATTCTGAGAGTATAACTTAAATTTTCATTTTTACATAATGATTATGTATCAAATTTTAATTTTGTTAAAATTAGGTCTAATTATTAAGGGGATTTTTAAATAATTGAAAACACCATGAAGTCTACAAGAAGAACTAAAACATGAATATTAGTCCATTTACACTGTGGGCAGTTTCAAAATATCAATTTGGTTCGACTGAAAGATATAATCAACAGAAACTTACTACAAGAAACACTTTACAACCTGTCGACTCGATTGTCAACCGTTGAATTACTTGTCGAGAGAAACTATAGATTAAGGTGGTGCAATCGGTTTTCGATGAGTTAATTATTTTCCACTTTTATAATGAAAATTAGTTAATGTACCTTCCCTTGAGACAGGATAAATATAAACACACTCGCTATGTATTTACTATTTTATCTTATTCCAAATAATTGAGTATCAAATGATTGCATTTTATTCATAAATATGCCTCACAGCCCCAAATAATCTTAATATATCCAAAAACGATGTAATCACTCATTTTGAAATCTCGGAAACCACTGAACAGATTTTTGTGAAAATCAAAGGGAAATTAGTTTTTGTATTATAGAGACCCTCTAAGAAAATATTTCTTTAAACTATATTCGAAGGGTTGGACAAAACCTCTAAAAATGTCCTTTATTCCATTAGAATAAAATTGACATTAATTTAATAATTCATTTCAAACCGCTGGAATAAAGAAATACAAATGTGACACAAGGGCTTGGCTAATTAGGTTTTCACTGTTAAATGTTTAAGGTCATTCCACTCTCACATGATTGCATCCTCGTAAATTAGACTTATTGCTAGTACTAATAATTAATGGATATCGTCAAAAAAGAAAGACATTTGCTAGTATTGCAATGCGTGTTTGGAAGTTGTCAGCAGACAGATCAGAGCCAAGTCTGGCTTGACAAATCCTGGTTTATTGGACCCACAGATTGGGTCTCGACAATATTTTTTTAAGATTGTTTCCTCCAGGGTCTTTATTAATACTGAATTTTTAGCAGTGAATACGAACATGAAAATGTTACATAAAAACCGGTGTCTTTTAATTTACAGTAACCAAAACCCAGAATTTTAATTTTAGATTACCCAAAACATATTTAATAGCATTGGTGTGAGTACAGTACTCAGTTCACAAGGATTTATCCTTTAAGATTTATTCCTCAGGATGAAAACAAAACGTATCTATGGTTAGGTTTATTTATTGATCGATGGAATCCGCATTGACGTGGATGACCTTTACAGTCTTTCCCACGATGTCAAATATCAATAATAATCTTAAAACACCCGTTATTTAACCATAAGCAATAAACGATTGAAGAGGGAAAACACACGAACTTTTTGAAAATTACATTATCCAGGGATGGCGTTTGAGGAGAGGGGTCGTGTGAATGACCAAAGGATAAAACGTCAATCAAACTAAAAATCAAACTCAAATTACTTAATTTACATTTAATGCATGGATAATATATACTGGGTGTTTCAGACCACTGTCCCGCTAACAAAAAACGAATTGATATGGAATAATTTTTCCAACTGTAAACCCTGTATTTTTGACTCCAAAACATTAAAGAAAATTATTTACAACCCGGTTACTTTTTCACAAACGGCTCTTTGTGGTGGTGGGGGATTGGTTTTGGAAAATGATGTAATTTGACCATACGTCGTGTTACACTTCATTTAAAAGTTCTTTACGACCTTATGATTTTGGCATCAATATGTTCAATTTATTGTTACCCCTTAGGGCAGGGTGGAAAAATGTAAACACTTTTCAAAATTATACGTTATTTTAACTCTTAGTATCATCAGAGGGATATCAGGTTTTTTCTAATGATAAGATCTTTTATAAAATAACATTAAGAGTTATTTAATTTACTATTATCCAAAATTGGAAAATCGTCAAACATACGGACATGGGAAAAGCAGTTCTACAGCTGAAAGAAGTATTCCATTTAATCGTTTGGTCAGTACAGGTAGCGGGCCTGTGTCTGAACACTATGTAAATAAATAGTCAGGCCCACAACATTTAAAAACACGAAGAAAGGCCAACACTACAGGGTGTCTGTGAACTCTCTGATAAGCTATCTTGGTTGTTGTTACAGGTTCATTTAGAATCACAAATATCATATTTAAAGTGTCCAAAACACCTTGGTTATCCTTCCAGCCGCCATTTTGTTTTAATCAATTTTAAATTTATATTTCAAAAACCAAAAAGTGTATTAAGCTGTAATTTGGTATGATCTTTTATAACATAAATATAGGACTACATTTGGAGAAACATTATTGGTTTTCCCGTATAAAAATATTTAGAATGGAGACCATTTAAAATTCCAAATTCTAAATAACTCCAAAACCAATAATTATATTAAAAATTACAAAGAATAATGCTTTTAGAAATAGAAAATGTAATTACAAATCCAACGATATAAAGATTTTTAAAATCGGATGAAAAAATAACAAAGACACAATAATTTATGTGGCTTATGTACAAAGCAATCAATGTACTAGTACAATGAGTAACACAAATGTATCAGCTGATAATAATAAAGTAATTTTTGATAGTCTTAAATCAGCTGACTACTAGAACAATAAAGCTTATGTAAACATATGATTTAAGAATATCACAAATTTATTACTATCAGCTGATACATGTGTGTTACCCACTGTACTGGCATATCACATTGTACATACTGACAAATAAATTATCGTTTCTTTGTTATTTTTTTACCCGATTTTGAAAATCGTTATATTGTTGGATTTGTAATTACATTTTCTAAATAAAGCATTATTCTTTTTAATTTTTGATATAATTATTGGTTTAGGAGTTTTTTAGGATTTAAAAATTTAAATGGCCGCCATTCTGAATATTTTGATACAAATCAAAAAATCAAATCAAATAAAGTTTATTGTCATAAAAACAAGATTGTCATGGACAAACGTCTTCCTTAACCTATTGCACAACATTTCATTAATATAACTATTTACAATTCATAAATTATAACTATGTAACTTATGCTTACTATCTATTATTGTATCTTGTAAATAGTCAGAAACTGAATAGTATTCTTTTTCTAATAAAACAAATTTCAATATCTTTCTAAAAACATGCACACAAGCTTCAGCCTTCAAGAACCTAGGTAACTTATTATACAACTTAACACAGTTGTAAGTGGAGTGTTTTTTATAAAAAGTACTATTGTGACGGGGAATATCTAAGTTATGTAAATTTCTAAGAGCATGTGATTTTAGATGGAAAAGGTGAATATTTTTCTTCGTAAACATAAGGGTTTCCAAGATATATAGTGAAGGGAAAGTAAGTAATTTGTTACGTCGGAAAAGTCCTCTACAAGATTTATTTCGGGGCAATCCAAGTATAACTCTCAGAGCCTTTTTTTGCAATGCAAAAATGCACTTCACCCTTGAGCACTCAGCGCCCCATATTGGGAGTCCATAGACTAAGTGTGGGTAGACACATCCGTAGTACGCTGAAATCAAGATGTCTCTATTTGAAAACATTAAAAGTCTCCGAAGTAAGAAAATTCCACTATGAAATTTGCTGCAAACTCTGTCTATATGTTTTTTAAATGTCAGATTTGAATCAATCACCAGGCCCAAAAATATAGTATAATCACTAGATGAAATCTCTGTATCACCAATAAGAATATTGGAGTAATTGTAAAAATGTGATTTAGAATTAGTTAATTTAAACTCAATGAGGCTAGTTTTGTCCATGTTCACAAAAAGATGATTCTCAGATATCCACTGAAGTAGAGAACTGCTTTGAATAAAAGTGTCAATCTGAAGCTGGTCTTCATTATTGTTAGATATGGAAATCGATGTATCATCTGCGTAAAGACAGAGCTTGGAATTTCTTATGCTAAGATGTAGATCATCAATATACATAAGAAATAAGATTGGCCCAAGGACGGACCCTTGAGGTACGCCTGTATGAACAGACACCTCGTTTGATACTTGTTTCTGGAGGCAACCTAGGGCATCAATGAAAGGAATTTGCACAAACTGCTTTCGTCCTAATAAATAGGACTTGATCCATTGTAATGCTTTTCCTCTTATACCAAAGGAGTCCACTTTTTCTAAAAGGATTCTATGATCAACCACATCAAAGGCCTTGGTAAGATCAAAGAAATGTATACAGGTAAATAAAAAATGTTTTTCCAAATGTATGTTTTTGTTATAAATAATCATACAAAATTACAGAATAATACACTTTTTCGTTTTGGAGATATAAATTTAAAAGTGAAAAAAAAATGGTGGCTGGAAGGATAACCAAGGTGTTTAGGACACTTTAAATATCATATTTATGATTTTAAATTAACCAGTAAAAACAAAAAAAGAGACTTCAGAGACACCCTGTATAATCATGAACCAGTTATTTGCAATGCCGACTATAGTTGTTGTTGTTGTTGAGTGTTGCTCCCCTTGGTTTGAGAGAGGCCAACCCTCCCCCTCCCGGGTACGCCACGGTTCGAAGTCAATTACATACGCATGTTTGCGTTTTGCGAAACAATCTTTGATGCAGAGATACTCTAAGATTCTTGTACAATATTAGTTGAGCTGGCAGTTCTAATTACTCGACAGGAACTCTAGCGGTAACGAGCAGAACGTCAAACATTTAGTTATAATTAGCACCGACAGATGGCAACACCTCTGTGAGCACACAGAAATCTATACTCGGGTCCTCTTCTTGATTGTTTAATCCTTCATTTTGCACAACACCTCTCTACATGACTATAGTGGAAGTAAACACGTGAACTTTGTTAAATATTTCAGTATGCCTGAAAAAAGTTATGAATTGTGGAAAATACTAAGATATATAAAAACTATGCTTATCTAAAGATAGGATATTTCTAAAGAAATTGAAATGTACCAGACAAAAAAATAAATCCATATAATTCCTTTCACATCCATTTATCCTCAATGTGGAATGTTAATAAAAAATAAACCTGTGGTTTCTGGTAGGAGTCAAAAAGAAATTTGCTCAATTGAATTTATCAGAAGTTATCTTACTTGTTTAAGCAATAAATTAATAGAAATAAACAAAGAAATGAATAATTATTGATTTTAAAAATTAATTTACTGTTATATTTTCAATAAGAAACTCTTTAAAATCATAGGGGTTTTAAGTAAATTTAAAAATGTTGTTTTTAATTGTTCTCTATTTTCATATTTTTTCCAATTAGTCTTATGTAATTATTATTTATATATTATACATTTAACTGTTATTGTAATATACTATAAAATTAAATATTAATATAATTAATAATGTATTATTATAAACTAATTGATATTATATTATTGCATTGACATCTAGTTCTTAGATGTGTACAAAGTGTAAGCCTCAAGGTCATAGGGAAATAAATTTATTACAAAATCATTCCATAACAGATAGACAAATGAGCAGTCAAAATGTGCATAAAAACATTACTGTGATTAAATAGTGCTAAAACATAACAAACAAAACTATACATCAACCGTAGTTAATATGTAGTTGCAAAATTAGGCCTACCACTAAATAGCTACAACTAAATTGCTTAAAAATAAAATACTCGTACAATCTCATTTAGAGATAACCGGCTGTGTCTATAATTATCTACAATATAAGAATATTATATTATACTTTATTTTATTTATGTTTATCTATAGTTTAAAGCATAATATATAACCACAATTATAAGTTTAAAATCCATAAATAACACCGTAATATGATAATAATGTTACATGAAGTAAAACAAGCAGCAATCAAATTGATGAATTGTAGTCAATGCTATTATAACTACAGAGCATTGCAGCAAACTGTAGTTGATTGTCAAATAACGTTTACAAACGTAAACAGAATTAGATTTTTGAAATAACTACCAGCTAATGTTCTACATTCAGGTCTATTAATACTATAACACAACGTTCTTCTGAGTATCTGAGATCAAGATCAATCATTATAAAACAAAATGCAACATTGTAAAACTTAGCTGAGATCGAGATCAATCAATATTTATTAGAATGTAACGATGTACGACAGAGTTAAGTTCAAGATCAATCCTTATATAAAAGAACGCAACCCTTTATTTAGCTAGGATCGAGAACATTGCTTATTTATTAGAATGTAACGTTGTACGGCAAAGTTAAGATCAAGATCAATCCTTATATAAAAGAACGCAACCCTTTATGTAGCTAGGATCGAGAACATTGCTTATTTATTAGAATGTAACGTTGTACGGCAGAGTTAAGTTCAAGATCAATCCTTATATAAAAGAACGCAACCTTTTATGTAGCTAGGATCGAGAACATTGCTTATTTATTAGAATGTAACGTTGTACGGCAAAGTTAAGATCAAGATCAATCCTTATATAAAAGAACGCAACCCTTTATGTAGCTAGGATCGAGAACATTGCTTATTTATTAGAATGTAACGTTGTACGGCAAAGTTAAGATCAAGATCAATCCTTATATAAAAGAACGCAACCCTTTATGTAGCTAGGATCGAGAACATTGCTTATTTATTAGAATGTAACGTTGTACGGCAAAGTTAAGATCAAGATCAATCCTTATATAAAAGAACGCAACCCTTTATGTAGCTAGGATCGAGAACATTGCTTATTTATTAGAACGTAACGTTGTATGGCAAAGTTAAGATCAAGATCAATCCTTATATAAAAGAACGCAACCCTTTATGTAGCTAGGATCGAGAACATTGCTTATTTATTAGAATGTAACGTTGTACGGCAAAGTTAAGATCAAGATCAATCCTTATATAAAAGAACGCAACCCTTTACGATGTAGCTGAGATCGAGATCATTGCTTATTTATTAGAACGTAACGTTGTATGGCAGTGCTAAGATCAAGATCAATCCTTATACAAAAGAACGTAACCCTTTACGATGTGACCGAGATCATTGCTTATTTATTAGGGCGTAATAGCTAAGATGCTTGACGTATGGCATAGCTAAGATCAAGATCAATTCTTATGTAATACAACGCGACCCTTTTCGATTTAGGTGAGATTGAGATCAATCATTATTTATTAGAACGTTACGTTGTACGGCATAGCTAAGATCAAGATTAATCCTTATGGAATAGAATGCAATTCTTTACGTTGTAGCTGAGATTGAAATCAATTATTATTTATTAGAACGTAACGTTCTACGCCGTAGCTGATTCGAGATAGAACCCTATGTCTAGAAAGCAACTATGTTCTTCACAGCTTTGATTGAGATCAATCCCTATAAATAACATTTTTCTATTTAAAATTAACCCAACTTAAACCTCTGTTTTATTGTGCCTTCATTTGTTTCTAGAAATGTTCAAATCGACCGCTTCGGTCTCTCCAATATTTTTCATTTATATACTATAAAACGCTACTATATTCATTCTGTTTAGGTAAAATTGATACGACCCTTTTAGTAAAGTGATATAAAGTATGGTGTGTAAACTTAAACAGTTTACTTACAGTTTGTAAAGTAGGGGTCAGTTAGTTCTCCCCAAGGGGGCGGCGGGTCCCGGGGGTCTTTGTGGCCGACTGCATTAGCAAACTACTTTACTACAGCAGCCTATATTCATCAGAGTAGACCAGGCAAATTCTCTTTATCTCTGTATTTGTTTCTTATCCGTCTGTATAGAAATGCATGTCAAACTTTACAGAAATAATATGTGATATAAATAAACCAGTTATCGTATTTATAGACGTACTATTTAATTATACTACTCTAAAATACGTAGTAAATGTTTGTGATTCCATCAACATTTTTTATCTGTTTGGAATTGATTTGAAACATTAATAAAGTTTCCCATTTTTACAGCTGCAATAGCTAAACTAGAGACCATTAAAAAGCATCAATCTACCTGTAGAGTAAAAGTTTACGCTACATCCTCTAGGATACGAAAACATCTACAATAACGTTACCTCCTATCACTATTAATTTATTTTGATTATTTATTCATCAGTGTATTATATATTACAAATCGAATCTCAATTGTTGAATTATCCATAAAGAAACATGTTATATTTTTAAAAAATGCTGTTCTGAGTGACGTCGACCATTGTGTGATCGTGGAGTAAGAAGAAATATCAAGCTCATCCTTACTAAACTAATATTTTTACTTACATTCTATATAATTATCTTAATTTTATTAAATATCTACAACTCAATAGCGTTTGGTTTGATTTTTTGTTAGTTAAAACTCAAAGTCAAAATGATATGTGGATATGATTGAAATCGTAGAGAACTCTCTTAATTATACCCATCAATACAAGTGATTAACATATAAATAGTGTGACATTAAAATTTTACTTTGAGCTCTTGTATTACAAAGTAGCTCGAAGTATTGTTATTTTTTAAGCATAACATTATATGCTAACATTTTGTGTGGTAGCTCTGTAAATGTACATAACACAGACCTAAGTTTATGAAAGTACAAAGAGAAGGTGCCTGAAGGTACTTAGTTATTTAAGCAGTAATAGAGGAACAAATATGTTTTACTCTGCTATTTTATGACATCTATCTTCAATGAAGGTAGTTGTTAATTGCTGTACATTTCTTTGAGTGTTGGAGAGAGTTTTGTACTTAGGTTAGAGCTAAGATGTGCAGAGCTCGTAAAATATTCTCAAAAAGTTTAAAATTAGTCATATTTTATGTTCGTACTACGCTCATAGTCAGAACTATATTTCAACTTTACTATGTGGTTCGTATTCCACGAGGTTTATTCCTTAAGTACGTGGAATCCGACCAATATTTACTAGCTATTGTCACTAAGCCGCTCTCCACAAGACCTTCACTTCCCTGGCCTTTACATGAGGTAGGTCCTACTTCACCCTTGAGGGCAAACTCTTTTAAATCAGTTTTTTTAAATTCAACAAAACTTCATTGCTAACTTTGATTGGAAATATAACAACTACTCCTAACATTTTACGGGGGGAGATTACAGCAATATTATTCAATGGTAACATATCTGTAACAGGTAAGGTGTTATTTCATCCATCAACCAAATTTAACTCGATCTTAGACTACTAAACACATAAATTTAGAGCCTGACGTAGTTCACGGAAGTTGAACTTGTTTACTTTTTAACAAATCTCTCAGTGGGTATACTAACTTTAAGTATTCTACTTAGCAGGCAATACAAATCCTATTTCAATTTACATTATTTTAAGGAACACCAAAATACATTGTGGTATAGTAAAAAATTGTACTATTGAAAAAAAAAAATGTAATTTGAAGATATTAAATCAACTTTATTTAGTGAGGATGAGTGAGGATTACTTTAGTTCTCCTGAACTTTTAAATCTTATATGTTAGATTGAACCAGTGAAGTCCGGACCAAAACGTACCTTTCTTTTACATGATAATATGCAGGGAAATTCTTAACATATTGTGCCCGGAATAAAAATAGTGCTGTATACTTATCGTTCAATTGTACTGGTTTGAGATAGATTCAATACATGTTTAAAGTTTGAAAAAAGTTACTGCTTGTTGTAACAGTTCTAATTGATTTAGGATTTAGTTTCCTTTGGAAATATAATATCATCTTTTGATCCTCTTCATTATTCTCTTCGTGGTTAAAAATGAAAGCTATCATGAAATGTATAGCACTATGAGGTGAATAATTTGCTTGATTAAGGGCGATAAAACATTCAAGAGGCCTTGGGTACTACAATTCGAGAGTACAAGACACTAAATACACACTGAATCATTGCTTTTGATTGTACGAAGGAATTGTACTTAAGACAGTGTGTGTGGCAAGTCAGTTGAGAAACTACTGAAATTAAACATAAATATTTGTAGTAAGTCAACTGAGAATCTGAACCTAAACGTTAACGACCGTAAGTCAATTAATTAAGAAACTGCTGTACTTAATCGTCAATATTTCTAGTACAGTAAGTCAACTGAGAAACTGTAATCAAACATTGGCAATCGTAATCCAATTAATTAAGAAACTGCTGTACTTAATCGTCAATATTTCTAGTACAGTAAGTCAACTGAGAAACTGTAATCAAACATTGGCAATCGTAATCCAATTAATTAAGAAACTGCTGTACTTAATCGTCAATATTTCTAGTACAGTAAGTCAACTGAGAAACTGTAATCAAACATTGGCAATCGTAATCCAATTAATTAAGAAACTGTTGTACTTAAAGCTAGGTGTTTTTGGAAAACGGCTGCAAAGCGACTCTGTACACTGTAATTAAACAAACAAGGCGTTTATCTTTTCTAATTACGGAATAGACCTTAATGATATTTAAAATTGTTAATAATATACGCTATCAAAGTCGAAATTTTTGCAATGGTGTTAAATTTATTACAACTTTCATAATATTATATACTTCTTCTTGTTTGGATATTAATATTAAGGATAAATATGAGTATATGTGGAAAAATAATCTAAGTAATTTGTGGATCCGAATAAGCAAAATTGTGGTTTATTAAGACATTCTTAAGTTTCTTCAGGTGTCAGTTTTTAAACAGTGTATTAACAATGAACATACATGTGATAGTCAGCTGATCCCTTTCAACATTTAACTGGGATTGGACAGGCCCTCTTGAATTTACAGCAGAGCATCTCCAAATACGCCATCGGCCAAATTGCTATGGTGTGGCCTCAATACGCGAGTGTACTCTGAAGGTTCAAAGAGAGTCCTCCCTCACTTCTCCCATCATGTTGTTGCTGCAAGCAGTTTACTTACACTGGTACGCAATCGGCAGGCACTGAGCTTGACCATGCACTTGTTCAGCTAAAGAACGATACTTTGGTAGATCAGCTGCGCTCAAACCTCAGATACTTTTTTCAACCGGCTTAAACATCATGATTCAACAAAATCATGATCGATTTCTTCTTTTTGTTTTGATGTTTTACGTTTGTCAACTCACTATTTGTTACAAGTTAGTATTATAGGCGGTACATATTAAATACTTTTACTATCAATGAATAAAAACTTGTTCATAAACGTATGCCTTCACTCATTTATAGATCATGACTGCAGGGTTTTCTAGCCTTTTATGAATCAATTCTTCGTAGCCTTTCACCGCATGGCTCTTTGGACTACGACTCTACTATTTACACTACTAAAAATACTTTAGATTTAATTAGGAGCAGAATTCGTTAAATCCTACGCCCTAATTTAGATAAGAATAAAACAACTATTTTAATGGAAATTTGGATCCTTTTGTAATAATTTTTGATTACAGGACCTTCAGATATTCATAATATATTTTAACAGTTAAAAAAGTAGAAATTTAGTTGAAATGGAATCGTTTCATCCTAAAAACACCTTTACTGTTATGTTGTTTTTTTACTAACCTTTTTTATTAAAATAAAAAAGTTAGTACTTATTAAATAAAACTTGAAAATAAGATAAATTAAAATGATTATTTAGAAAAGCGCATGAATCTTGTACGTCAACAAATAAACCAATTAACTGTAACAAATTGCTACTATCAAAGTAGCGGATTGTAAAGACCTTCATTTACTAGGGTAGTAAGAAGATAAACCCCAGAGAATTACTGGTGATATACTCTGTGCAATCAGGGAACTTCGGGTGACATCTTGTCGTCGTTACTTAACAGATTTCAAAGTTTACCTAGTCAACTTCTCACTACGATAACTTAAAGTCAATAGACTAGTATTTCAGTGCAATACCATGGTGCAATACTGTGGCAGTTAAGAAGATAATCTCCACGAAATTTACTAGTGGTATACTATGTGCAATCACCACACATTATCAATGAATATACTTTGTATGACTTCTTGTCGTTAAGAGATTTCAAAGTTTACCTAGTCAACTTTTCACTACGATAACTTAAAGTCAATAGACTAGTATTTCAGTGCAATACCATGGTGCAATACTGTGGCAGTTAAGAAGATAAACTCCACGACATTTACTAGTGGTATACTATGTGCAATCACCACACAATATCAATGAATATACTTTGTATGACTTCTTGTCGTTAAGAGATTTCAAAGTTTACCTAGTCAACTTTTCACTACGATAACTTAAAGTCAATGGACTAGTATTTCAGTGCAATACCATGGTGCAATACTGTGGCAGTTAAGAAGATAAACTCCACGAAATTTACTAGTGGTATACCATGTGCAATCACCACACATTATCAATGAATATACTTTGTATGACTTCTTGTAGTTAAGAGATTTCAAAGTTTACCTAGTCAATTTCTCACTATGATAACTTCATGTCAATAGACTTGTGTTTTAGTCCTGTGCTAAAATGTCGTTACTTTTTACTCCACCTTACGATGCAGTTAACACTGTGGCAGTAAATACGCTCTCTATCAATGTTATTTTAGGGGCAGTTGTTTTCCTTAAAAAAATTACATATTTTATGATACTATAAATACATAGCCTGTTATTTTTAGTTTTTACAAATATGATTACTATCATTACGTTATTAGAGTTTAAATATATGCCTAGTAGGTAGGTATTACTTAACATTTTTTATTTTGTATTACATTTCAATAACTGATATTTTCCTTTTCATTGTAATGTCATTCATGACAGTAGCTGATAAAATATTCACTAACGTGATAATATTAATTGTTTTTTCAGTAGGTTACTAAATTAACAACAGTTAATCGAGGCTTGGATCGAAATTATTAATAATAAAAAATCTGTTTGTTAGTTTTATGAAAAATCATGTTAGTCTAGGTTTGCAAAATCATTTAAATTTATAAAAACATTCGTTTTTTTAATCTTCAATTGATACTATCTTATAGTGAAAAGACATACTCATAAGGGGCATGAATTCAAAAGGTTTCCTCAATTTGAATAAAAAAAGGATGATCTGCGTTTTGACTCAGCCACCAACCCATAATTTACGGTGGTACCACTCACCACCCCATACACGTAAGGTGGTAACTCGTGACAGTAAAGGTGTGGAGGGTGAAGCTTTTAAGTGGGTTAAACATATATACCAATATTTCATATATTGTTACCATGTGTAGTAAGACCATGTTAAGATGAGACATTCTAAATGATTGACGGTGGCATCAGAAATTAGACATGACATGCAAATAAATAATGTATACAGTATAATCATGAGGTCTGACCTGTAACGGATGTCTCTGACAGACTGGAAAGACTTGGGTAGTGAGAGTGAACGTTGTTGGGTGTCGACCACTGTGCGGTCCTGGTGGGCGGGCGCACTGCCGGGTCGAGAGTGGTCGTCGTCACTAGTACGAATAGGGGACTTGCTGGCTCGACCTTCGTCTAGTGGGGTGGAGGCACCCGAACTTTTAGCGTTGCGAGGGGATTTAGTGACAGTTCGGTCTGAGGTAGTCACCCATATATCACTGGAAGACGAGGAAGCTGAGGAGTCACCATTGTTGACTATTACACTGTTGACCTCGATGGGAGATACTTTGGTGGGATCTGGTGATATCCCGGAGGTAGGAGTAATGATGGTAGTTGTGGTGGTATGAGTAGCATCCATGGAGGACCCAGCCGAAGAGGAAGTGTCACTAAGGCCTACTCGAAGACCAGTCGGTGCGGGACTCGTCCGCGTCGGTTGGGGAAGTAGAGTGTGCGCATGTTGACGGCAGTGAGGTCCAACTCCCAGAGTACGCCATTCTTCTGTTGGCGTGGTCGCGGGCACACTCAGGCTGTTGCCACGCTTAGGGAAGTGCTTGGTTGGTGAGATGTCCATTCGCTCCAGGGATGCTGGTGAGGACCTAGTTGATTGGTAGCCATTTCGAGTGGCCTCCCTCCGACCTTTGCGGTCTTTGTGGTTAACCGTATTGGGGTAGCTCTGGGAGAGTCTAAGGGTCGTAGGTGGCACTGGAGACGTTGCGAGTGGAGTTGACTTGCCCGTGGTCGTGGTGTAGAGGCCGTCCCTGTGGGCGCAATGTGGCCAGAAGTCACAAGTGGAGGGGTTGCACGGGTTGGGCCCGTAGTGAGCGTTCACCCCTGCGGGGGCGGCAGGAGCTGTTGAGCCTCGCTGAAGGACTTTCGGCCGACTTCGCTGCTGTTCCAGGTGTCGCTGGGCCAACAAGGCTCGCGCTGCTTCCCTACTCCTTGCTCCATACAGGAACTCCGTTACCACCTCAGCTTCTCGCCGGAGCTCAGCCTCCCGCTCCCGCTGCAACTCTTCCGACTGAGTAGATCCTAGATAATCAACAAAATACCATTAGTTTAATTGTTGTGAAGCAAACAAAAATAATAAAATAGGTTATTCAATCTGCAAACTTTCTTTGGATCCCAATAACGGTTTGGCATAAGTCATCCACGAGAAGGTTTGTATAAAAGAAATTATTTAAAGACTACCAGAGAAAGTTGTTGAAATATACAACAATACTATGGGGATGTCAAACAGTTTAAAACAGATCACGCCTTACAGACAATACCTCAACACAGTTATAACATATTATTTTTATTTGAAGTTCTTAATGTAATACTTTAGTTCCAATTGCTTAAGTTTGTGTAAAATATTGTGAGTAAACAATACCCAATATAGTATTAAAAATGTTTAAAACACGAAACGAGCTTGGCTCTACCATGGTTTTGTGCTTTTATCTTCATGTCTAAATCATGTTATCAAACGTTTTACAATAACTTTGGTCTGTATGTTAACAACATAAGTTATTGTTGTTAATATACAATAATAAAATATAATAAAAGAGCAAAATTATCATTTACAATTTTCTTAGCTAAACTATGTCACTAAAACATTAACATTATTTAAAAAATAGATATAACCTAAAATGAAATCAAACTAACATTAATCGACAATTCTAAACATATATCCTATCCGCACGTTTTTATAATATGAGTTAAATGTACACTCACATGATTTATCTCGCTAAACAATACTGTCACATGTATTTACTGTTGGGTCAAATTAAATATATTTTTTGAAAAAAGAAATATTTTTTAAATTAATTCTTTACTGAAAATAACAGTACAAAAGAAAACTCCTCGTTATTGTGAAAAAAAGGAATTTCTTATAGAACAAGCATCTTTTGTCACAAAGTCCTGGGACACTGTCACTCACTTCCAACAGTCACAACGCTACTTCCCTAACATTGTTAAACTGGCTTCGTGCTGTACAACGTTGCACCATTCATAGTTAACCATCGAGATAGTAACCAGTAGTTACATAAGAAGGATTTAGAATACATGAAATACTGAACAAATAACATTGCGTAGTAAAAGGGGGTAAGAATGGATTTAATGTAATGTTGAAGGGAAATTCAGATACTAAATATAGTGTATGCTTCAATTCTAGTCAAAGCAGTTTATATATAAATATCCTGGATATTAAACCTATACCTATAGTTGACTTACATAGCTACAGGGTGATACCGTTTGGTTGAAATTCCCAGCTTTGGGATGTAACCCGGTCGCTTCCATGCTATGGGATGTAACCCAGTTGTTTAAAATTCCCACCTATGATGTGTAAGTAGGTTGATTAAAATTCCCATTTATAGTGTGTAACCCAGTTGTTTAAAATTCCCACCTATGATGTGTAAGTAGGTTGATTAAAATTCCCATTTATAGTGTGTAACCCAGTTGTTTAAAATTCCCACCTATGATGTGTAAGTAGGTTGATTAAAATTCCCATTTATAGTATGTAACCCAGTTGTTTAAAATTCCCACCTATGATGTGTAAGTAGGTTGATTAAAATTCCCATTTATAGTGTGTAAGTCAGTTGTTTAAAATTCCCAGTTATGAGATGTACTCACTTAGTTAAAATTCACAGCTATGAGATAAACCAAGTTGGTTAAAATTCCTGCATATACAATGTACTTAGTTGGTTAAAGTACCCAGTCGGTTAAAATTCCTGCTTATACTATGTATTTAGTTGGTTAAAGTATCCATTCGGTTAAAATTCCTGCATATACAATGTACTTAGTTGGTTAAATTATCCAGTCGAACAATGTACTTAGTTTGTTAAAGTACCCAGTCGGTTAAGATTCCCTGCTATAGCATTTACCCGTGATACTATTCTTAGCTATGCGATGAATCCAGTTAGTTAACTATCCCACCTATGGGATGCATCTCGTTCCATTATGTAATTAGTTATTACAGTTTTTAAAGGGATTAGTTGGTAGTTTTTGACATCGTGTTAACTAATGATACTGAAGGAAAATACATGGATTTACAAAGACTGAAATTTAAATGATTAAATAAATACATTTTTTGTATATTTTTGAGAATTATTATTTATAGTTAAAACCACAATTAGCCTTTAAATTCTCAAATTTTGAAGAACTGTTTTTGATGTGACAACCTCTCCACAAGTACTAGAGAAGAATTCACTCTGTTCCAGGTAATAGCGTTGTTTAACGGGTTTACAAGTAATATAGTCCATTGTTGGTTGAACACAGTTTGAATAATAGTTATGAAGTTAAACTGTCTCGTAATTAAAATAACAGATTAATTAAATCACGATTCTTTAATATTTTCACTAAAATATTTTTCATAAAAATACTTTCATTCCACTATCGCATTTTAGTTTATTGTAACGAACACAATTTATAAATAAATACCAAAATTACAAATGACTAATCTTAACTAGCTAAATTAATACAGAAATTATAAATAGAAATATATAAATGAAAACCCATCCCCCTTTTAAAGCAATTAATAAAAATGTAAATTATATAATTATTTGTCAACTGTTATTTTGGCCGGAAAGGGAATTTAGGCCATGATTATCAAAACGTGCCTAGCATGCATGCTGTCGGCTTTTGTCAACCGTTCATCAATCACTTAGCCTTGTGAGTTACAGCTATGAACCTAGTGATCAATATATTATACTAAACATATCTCGGTTTGCAATTTTCACTGTGTATTCAAATTTGCATTGAAAATAATCAAATGTTAACCTTCATAATAGATTCTTCCTATATAAAGAGAAAAACAAAACAAGATTAACAATTATTGGTAAGCCATTAAAAGTATTTGTTTGTTGTAAAATATCTTTATAATGACGAGTTTTATTTTTTAATTGTTCATCATGGTAAATATCCAAATTTCTGGGTAATATTTTTATGATCAAGACAAAATCTACTCGGCCATTGAAAAATCGTTAAAAATTCAATGGTAGAAAAAAAATTACATTAAAAAAATTTACATTTGTATGATGAAATACTCCATCACTGAATGCAAATAAAAATAATTAATCTATTATTAATAAAAAAGCCATCAATCACAAACATAACATAGCCATTACCTAAATTACAAGTTGAAAGTTGTTGGAGGGGGTTGTTGGTGATTGTGATTTATTGGAGATGTATTAGTTAATGGGTTTAAACAAACACCATTTTGAAAGAAAATATTCTTCATAGTTTTCAGATTCTAAACGTTGATCTATGAACTTAAAAAAAACATGCCTTGAAAAGAGATAATATCTCTTAACTTAAAGCCTTATTGTTCAAAATTATCAACAAACAAAATGACCAGAAACCACATAAACTATTGTTCAGGTAAATTATACCTAATCTTAAATGCAATATGTCCTGCTCAACTACAAAGTAATATTTTGGTGTATAAAAGCCTTTTATAAAGGTGTATACAAATATGTACTTTTAGTAATACACATTATAGATTTGTATGTACGATGATGTTCTTAATAAATAAAATAGTCATTTGTGCGTCTAGTTGAAAATTACAAAATAGTTTAGTTTCTTATTTTACTGACAGATAATTTATTTGTTCGATAAAAACCACACAGATGAGCAATTGTAAACTAAAACACGGATTGTTATACACATGGGTATTAATCTTTCAATTTGTGCAATGTTGGTAGCACTGTACTTCGTTAAAAATAAATTGTTTGTACACTCTACATCAGTATGTATTTTTCTTAGTAAAAGCAATAGTAAAAATAAATCTTTATTTTCAATTGTTTGCATGGAAATCGTAAGAAAAAAAACCATACATAGAAATCAAGTATTACAGATTAGAGGCATAAAGAGGACCCCAGAGACCCAAACACACCCCGCGAATCTGCTCTGTTGGTGTGGTCCATAAACTCGCCCACTGAGACAAAGGAGTGCTGCATCAAACGCGCCTTACGGATCTCTTAAACCTTTTACTGTCGCTTTCATGCCTAATGCCTTCAGGGAGCTTGTTCAAAAACTTAACACAAATCTGTGATGGCAAGTTTTCTGCAACTATGGACCTGTTTTGTGCTGTTCTGTACACCTCTCTGGCTCTTGTTTTATGAGCATGAACGTCAATTCCCGTGTTAATTTGCACTTAAATTTGCAAAAAAGGACCGTTTCGAGGATGTACAGACAAGACAAAGTTAGCACGTTCATCTCCTTAAAGGCATTTCGACACGACTCCCTGAACTGTAGCTTTGCTATTATTCGAATAGCTTTCTTTTGCAAACGGAAGAGTCATAAGAAGTGTATATCTGCACAGCTACACCACATTATAATGTCATAAGACATTTTTATGAGAGAGTATCAAGCAAATATATGCCAATTTAAAATATTATCGGGGGAGTATCTGGAGAGGATACTCAAGGCATAAATACCTGAGGAGACCTTTGTGCAGATACTGTCCATATGGACACTCCAACTCAGTCCTCGGTCGAGATGAATACCAAGGAACTTGATGGAGATAATCTCATCAAGGACAACATCGTCAATGAATTTTCCCATAAGGATGGATCTCATTTTGAGATGCCTGCCTAGTGAAGTTAATACAGTTGAATTTCAATATGTTTGTTTTTAGATTGTTTTCTGTGAAAAATTGGATGCATGAGTTAAGCTCAAGGAGGGTTTGAATTTCTAATGCGGCATTTGAATTTGAAGTACAGCAGAGAGTAGTATCATCAGCGTATTGTACCAATTTTGAGGAACTCACTTATGAGGCCAGATTATTTATATACAGCAAGAATAAGGCAGGCCCAAGGATAGATCCATGAGGAACACCATACCTTTGAGCTAAATTTTCTGGTAATTTATTTGATACTTGTACTTGATGCGTCCTATCACAGAGATACGATTCCAACTATTTCAGTGGGTCACCGCGAACCCTACAACATTTCAGTTTGCTGAGTCAAATGCCTTGGATAAATCAAAGAATACAGAAAGGGTTGGGTTTCGCCTTTCGAAATCTACTACCACCCTGCTGAAAGTCAATTAAGTGCGTCCATGGTTGATTTGGCTTTCCTGAATCCAAACTGATCTTTTCGCAAGGTTTGGTGGTTTTCCTAGAACGCTAGGAGTCTGTTCGAATGTTTTGCGAAACCTTACGTGAAATAAATAATGTAACGTTTTCATTCTTATTTTTAAATTATTTATCTTTTAATTACATTAACAGTTCAAATTACTTTTAACATATTTTAACTGAAATCGGTGCAATTGAAATCCAACCGAAAGTTGGTAAATCAGAAAATTATATTTCACCAAAGAATTTAACTATATTCAAGATCTTTGTAGATGAGGTTAATGGCTATAAAATATTACTTAAAAACGGTTTATCAGATTGAATATTCAGGAACTCGAAAAGGAAGTAAACATGCTTCTCTCGCGGTTTCGGGTCAAGTAAAAGTGCTTCTCTTGAGGGCTATTTAGTCATTATCAGACATGAATGACTATTTAGTCATTCATGTCTGATAATAAAATAAATAAATAATTATGTATCGAACCCTGCATGAGTACAACAGCTATCTACATCTTATTATTGCATACATATCGGCTTTTAGGGAATCAGTTGTAGTTTATTATTAAGAAAATAAATGTGGACGCTGAAACCCGATTGTTTACGGAGCCGATTGATTTTCCAGCCAATTATAATACAACTCAATGGGGGATGGTACAATACAATCGGTATTATTTCTTACAAGAATACTTTGTATGATTTATGTACAGACACATTGGGATAGCTTCGATTAGTTTTACTGAAGCTGGGGGGTTTTACTGAAGTAGTTAGGTGGTGGTGAAAAATTAGCAGTAAATTGTACTCTATGGTTAGATTTAAATCTTAAACGTGCGTATCATACAATGAAAACTTACTCTGGAGACCATGTCGTTTGTTGCGGAGCTGATGGTCCCCGTTGACCTTAACGACGATACGAGGTGCTTCCAGTTTCGGGTGGTAATAGTCGCGGTGGTTTGGTGGTAGAGGATCAGGACGGCCGGCGGGTGAGGATGCTGGACTCTTACGCTCCGGCAGTTGCAAACTCCTAGATCGACGTACGCGGCTCCCACGTCCATCCCATGTAGTAGTGATGGTAGTGGTAGGTGGGTGGTCTCGGTGGTGAGCTGGTTTGTTGTGGCTTCCTGACCTCCGGAAGGGCCCACCAGAAGGCGAACGGCTGCTAGACGATGAAGATGACGAAGTAGGTGAAACTTGATTGCTTCCCAGTTTCTTGCCACTACCATCCGAGCCTGGTGATCGCCTCATTTGGCGATGGTGTTGACGACCCCGCAGTGAAGAAGGAGACACTCTTTCTACAGATGGGATTATCAAAGGGAATCCGGTAGCATCTGGTGAAGAATTGACCATAGTGACAGAAGAATATCCACTTAAGTTTAACGAGGAGCTGAGATTGTCTTCCTCATCACCATCTTCGTAGCCTCCCAGAGAAGAGTCAGTTTCATTAAGTCTAGGCATGCCGATCCTTACGCCGATGTTACTGTCTAAGCTTCTAAATCCGAATGAAGATGAAGAAGAAGAGGAAGAATCGTACTTTTGAAAAAATGTTCGGCGAACACCAGAAGCATCCTCTAGTGACTTTGTTTGAGGAATTCCATGTTGTTGTGGCGTACTTACTGGAGAAGGAGTTAATCGTCTTGGCCTTATAGGAACTGTTGACATCGGTGATGTTTTTTGTGTAGGAAGAGTAGAGGACCAGTTGAGTGTAGCAGGAGGTGATGGTGGAGGACTGGTCTCGATGGCGTTAGATCTCGTTAGGGTTGGGGGCTTACTAGATACCGTACGAGCTCTAACGGTAGCCGTTGAGGCTGGAGTCAGGAAACGTTTATTGTTGTCCTGGAAGGCGGGCGGTGGAGATATAATGGGTGTGATAGGTGGAGGGGTTATAGGCTCCTCGTGATGAAGATCTAGAGATGAAGGAGATGGCTTCTCTCTTGTGCGCTTGGGTTCGTTCGGTAAAGGCAAGAATACAGGTCGCTGTTGTGAAGCGTTATCCTCCACTGAAGGGAACTTGCCGGGTTCACTTCTACTGTGGAAGTCCGACATCTTAAGTCTAGAGGGCATGTTGTGCGTGGTGGAGGTAACGGCAACAAGAGGCTTGGGAGGCGTATATATCTGGCGGCGATTGTCGTCCAGCGACCTTTGCTGCACCTGCACCCACCCGGACCTGCCGAGGTACACACCGTCTACCTCACGGTCACACCAGCGGACGGGCGACAGCTCTCGGGAAACCGTTAAGGATCCCTGGGTTTGCACGGGCTCACGTCGAAGACTTCCTGACTTGCCGGCCAGCCGGCTTCCAGTTACAGATGAGCCTCGGGTAATGACACGGCTGGCAGTTGCCGAGTATCCTACAGGAGGACCACTCGACTCCCATGGCTCCGAGGTACTCCTCAGATGCAGGATAGAAACATTTGGTCCCCTGCAACAAAAGAAACAACACATTAGTTATGGGCTGATGAAAGTTATATTGCATCAAAAGGTAATTTCATTCATATAAATATAAGTTGAAATGTGATTATGATAAACAGTATTACTAAAACTCAATAACTTCTTATTTATGCAGTCTTGAGTTCCATCTCAATAAGCACAATAAACTATAACGTGGAAGAACATTAACGCCAGAATGTTTACACGTATGGTAATACCATTGTCCTTGGAATATCCAGTAACAGACAACTAAAACTACTAACTACGAAGACACATATTTTTTCAGTTACCACTTCTATTGACAAATTAAATTTGTTTTGCAATATTTATCATGTGTGGATATGCTCCTATTAAAACAAGGTATTATATTATTCTAAATACAGTTTTGCTAAAACAAAATTAAAAATAATGAACTGAATGTATTTATTTCGATATGTTTAACATTGAATTGCCATAAAAGTAGATTTGACACCGAACAGTGTCTTTATCTCCAGTTCCGAATTAATAGTTTTAACGTTATTTTCCCAAGCACGCACGATGCAGCGTTTTCTACAAATAAACATAAAATACATTTTAACTTTATCCTGTATCCGGAATCAGTTCCCTAGATAAATGAAGATGTATGTACTCCAGATGAGATTATGTATTGTCTACAACGAAATTCTACATCTCAATTCATCTGCTTATATGTCTGAACGCTTTTCTTTCATCTCTTTCTCGATCCAGAGATTAGTTAAAGAAACACTCGGTGCGGATCAACACTGTTATCAATTCCCATTCATAGAACTTCGATATATATCCACAATGGTCGCTTGCCGACTTTGGAATAATCTCTGCCCGATCACACCAGAGGCGTTGTTGAGTGGGTCAGTTCCAGGCGTGTGTTAGGGGCCTGCTGTGGGCCTTTCGGGATTGAGTGTTTCACGAGTCAGGGAGTATATTTATGGCAATGTATGAATGTTGATGAATGACTGTTATTACTAGATTAATTAAAAATGTTCCTCTGTTTTCAATTTTGTTAATTTTTATATACTTATTAAAAGGTTTCTCTTATTTTAAAAATAATAAATGAAAAATGTATTATTTTTATTTGACTAGTAAATGTGGTAAGTAAAGTTAGTTTATTCGTTTTATTATGTTTTGACATGATTTGTTGTAGTTATTATTTTTGATTAGGTGTAAGAGAGGCTTACTAGTCCTAACCTCGCCATTTGTACACTTTGTTGTCAATAAAGTTATTATTCATTTAATTTCAAATTCTGGCTGAAATTTAAAATGAAAATGGCTACAGGCCGTATCCATATGAGCCATTTGTGTTAATCTTAATTTTGTGTTAAGAAATGTAATTGATTTGCTCGGTTGAAAAAGAATTAAATACATTTAATTCTTTTTATATGATAAAATTTATTTTAAATTTATGTAGACTATTTTGTGTTGTGTGAGTGGTTAAATCTATGTAAGATAAAAAATGCCGGATTTTTTCACACAATAATTAATAGTATGTTTTCACGTTCCTATCTATTATTTTCAAATAGTGAAAGAATATAAATTAAGCCACAAGTAAGAAATCATTGGTAATTTTTCTTCTTAATTGAATAATAACCTCTAGATGATTTGTTCAGGACCAACACAATTATTCAGTTCACTTTTATTCAAATGTTGGATTTTGTTTATGTGTGAGTTAATACTAACATTAAATTGCATTTCCAGCGCAAACAATTGTGTTTGCAGATGTGAAATGAGAGGTGTAATGTCACTGTTCAATCCTTCATCAGAGGATGAACCTGAACAAAACCTGTCTAGTGTCCTTTATTGCTCTTGTGTACTACTTGAACTTATAACATTACATGGTTCACAATATCTTCTAACGTATGCCACTCCTTCCAAGTGGTCCTTACAACTGGGTGTTTTATTGAGAGTTTTATCGTTCCTTTAACCTCCTTCAAAAAGAAAAACTGCAATTTATGAATTGTATTTAACTTATGGATCGTTTCTTCTTTTACTTAAGCCAACAATACTCGCAACACTTTCAACTTGTAACTTATAATTATTTTAACCTTTAATATATAAATATTATAATATATAAAGTCAGATACTAAATTAACAGGAGCAGTAAAGAAAAATTCAAAAATAAATTTGTAAATAAAATTTAAATAAAAAAATCTAATATACAAAGTACATGTGTCTTAGAGTTTAAATATTGATCTCCCGTCACAGAACTAAGTCCAGGTTTCGTAACCATTCAACACTGCTTCTCCGATTGACTGAGGACCAGCTGAACCCCTCTTGAAAAGAACGCAATGGGAAATAATTACCTATGTGATCCATAGTTTGAATTTCGACTCCACAAGGCAGTGAAAAGACACTGACTATCAAAATATTTTCTTTTCATACATTATCCACAAGTAACTGATCTCCAACGTTGGCAGCAGTGAAGTTCGTTTCTAGGTGCATTTAAATACATAAATTTAAAATAAATTGTATCATATAAAAAGAATTAAATGCATGCTGGTAAGGCAATTTAATGTTAGTATTAACTCACACATAAACAAAATTCACTATTTGAATAATAGTGAACTGAAGAATTGTGTTGGTCCTGAACAAATCATCTAGAGGTTATTATCCAATTAAGAAGAAAAATATTCTTTCACTATTTGAAAATAATAGATAAGAACGTGAAAACATACTATTAATTATTATGTGAAAAATCCGGCATTATTTATCTTACACAGATTTAGCCACTCACACAAGATAGTCTGCCCCTTATTTAGCCACTCACACAACACAAAATAGTCTACCACTTATTTAGCCACTGACACAACACAAGATAATCTACCACTTATTTAGCCCCTCACACAACACAAGATAGTCTACCACTTATTTAGTCACTCACACAACACAAGATAGTCTGCCCCTTATTTAGCCACTCATACAACACAAGATAGTCTACCACTTATTTAGCCACTCACACAACACAAGATAGTCTACCACTTATTTAGCCACTCACACAACACAAGATAGTCTACCACTTATTTAGTCACTCACACAACACAAGATAGTCTGCCCCTTATTTAGCCACTCATACAACACAAGATAGTCTACCACTTATTTAGCCACTCACACAACACAAGATAGTCTACCACTTATTTAGCCACTCACACAATACAAGATACCACTTATATAGCCACTCACACAACACAAGATAGTCTGCCCCTTATTTAGCCACTCACACAACACAAGATAGTCTGCCCCTTATTTAGCCACTCACACAACACAAGATAGCCTATCACTTATTTAGCCACTAACACAACACAAGATAGTCTGCCCCTTATTTAGCCATTCACACAACACAAGATAGTCTATCACTTATTCAGCCACTCACACAACACAAGATAGTCTACCACTTATTACGAAACCTGGATTTAGCTCTGAGACGGGAGATTAAAAATACATGGAACTAAAATGTTAAAATAAGTTACTAGAAGTACTTAAAATATTGCCTTAGAAAAAATTAAAAAACAAATACAAATTATTTCGTCGAAAGCCAAAGTTCGACAAATAGCTTTAACGTATAGAAGTAACATAATTTACTAAAAATGATGTAACATCTATGACAAGTTACCTGTCTATGATACCTGTAATATTGTGACATTTATTGAAAAATAAATTCTGTCCGTTGTTTTGTCAATTCCATTTAGGAAGAGGAGTTTATTCATGAAATTAATCAAAGAGGCTGCGAACATAGTGATAATGTATAAGTGCGATTAAAATGGAAAGGGAGCCGTAAAAAACGCAAATTTATGTATTTATAGAATCTTCAGCAAGATAGGTGTTTGTGGTCCCGACTAGCGATGCAGTTATCACAAGATAAGTGCGTACGTGAGCACTCGTGACTAGCGACACATTGGAGCATTGATGTAAGGTACACTTCACAACTACTGGTTAGCCTTGACAAATTCTGAACAGCCAGCTGTTGCAAAAACCAGTGTCTGATTATTTTGGAAATCACTGACTTTCACCTAGAGGCTGTTAGAGCAACATCTTTCGGTCCCTCAACACTCTTGTGATATCTGACCAAATTAGGCAAGAGTCAGGACTCCAGTCGTCCAGTTTTGCAAGATACGGGAAATAAGGACAGAATTAATAATCAGGTGTGATTTCTGCTCTGTAATGTGGAAATAGATGCGTCAGTCTAATCTATAATACTAACTAGTTGGTCAACCTAAGGTCCAAACCTTTTTACAATTTGTTCTAACATGAAAGAGTTTCTTAGTTCCTTTGGACAACTGTACCTCCTTAGTTACAAAACTAGGTTTGTAAGTGTTCAATTACCTAGATAAATCCATGGTTAAAATATTCATTCATAATTTTAAATTACAGTTTTTACGCCCACAAGTAGAGGGTACCAAGTAATACAAAAACATTTAAGCTAATTTCAGTTTTATTCTCTCTAATATCACAACAGTTAAAACTAGACAGTTGCAGCGCTACTACTAGATTTAAAGTAAGTCAATTGTGATTTATCTTGTTCCCTACAGAGACGAATAACTTTATTTGTTATTTGTTGTTTTGTTATATTCCAATATAATATATATATATATATTGTTATATATATTTGTTATTGTTATATTTTGTTATATTGTTATTACTTTGTTATATTCCACACTTTAACATACGATGAAACGGAAAATACTTTTTATTTAAATATTTTATTTGGAACATTCATTCAGAGTACATTTTAAATTATTATTTTCGAGTTTCTATAAGTATTGATGATAAAGGTGCTGTAAAGTTGCTTTGACTATTCATGCCTTAACGTTAAAGCATTGGTGATCTTCGAGTCCTTTGAGCAAACATTGTGTTTAATTCCGTTTAACTCTTCTTTAATTTCCATCAACTGCTAACTTTTTAAAACTTGAATTATATTTATTAGAAAACAGCCAAAGAAGTTTACTACCTCAAAGTGTGTTATTTAATGAAGGCGGTGTTTCAAGTGCTAATCACTGTGAAATTACGACGCAAAAATATTTTGTAGATATTGCGAACCTTACTTAATTTAATTCTACTCGTATTTGTATTTTAATGCTTGTCACGTTAGTAGCCAAACATACGTTTTAATGACCTGAGATTCAGCGACCCAAATATTTACTTACTAATGATGTATAGTTAATGCGACGTTTTCGTAATAAACCCTATCTTGTACCCCCCTGCCTCCACCACATGCACGGATGTTGGCACTCCTGCAATCAGTCGAAAGAACTCATTATTTAAAGACCAATATAATTTGACCAAACTTTAGAGATAAAGAGCATCGCCACAGAACTCGAGATTCAAGGAACAGGTAATTCAAACTAAAAAAAATAAATAATAATAATAATTATTGTTATTATTATTATTTTCGGTTACTCGCCGGAAATCATAATTGACGTTTGATGACTCACTGAGAGACTAAGTACAATTTGAGCTGATTTAAAGTGATAAGGAAGGACCAAATTGCTTTTTAGAGGCTTAATTTTTATTTACTGACTAATTAGTATCATATTTTACCGAATATAGATAGGATTGGGAATGGCATTTGACAAACAAATGTAATATATGATTTTTCTGTCTGAAAGTGAATTATGTTGATTTTTTCAGCTGTTCATTTTAAAACTAAGTAGATTAAATTATTACATAATTAATTAAACAGTAATTAAATGATCTATTACTTTGTTACTACACTGTCTTATGTTTTAAATTGACTATACTAAGATACATTTCTGCATTTAAAGGCTTCCCGGATAACACAGATAAGTAACATAAGCTCTGGTTGTAGACTCCTGGGAAAGATATGTATGGGTCCATTTATCATCTGTATTTGATCAATTAGGTAAATTAAATACATTTTCATTTATTTATTTATTTTGTGGATTAGGTTATAGACCTAACTTTTAATTTTTAACAGCCACAGGTATATTATTTAAAACATACATATGTACAAAATCTTTATTATAGTTATCTGAATACAAATAACGGAAATAATAGCCTATTTTAAAACTATATCCGTGATTTAGTTTGAAATCTATGTATCAAAGGGTAATGAGTCTGACAACAAACTTGTTTAATATTTGAAAGTAAAATAAATGTATTAAACTTTTTTTGGAAAAAAATTGAAAATGTAACTGGTACCTCACATTATAAAATAGTCTACTCAAGTGGTTACAACAATTCCCTACTGGGGGTGAGGGGGGTAAGGGGGGTGATGGGGGAGTGAGAGGGGTGAGGGGGGGTGAGGGGGGTGAGAGGGGTGAGAGGGCTTTAAATAACTCATAAATTAGCTTAGTTTAAGTATTTTTACGTAACACTTGGGTCTAAAATGTACTTTCTTTATTCGGTCCTTGGTGGAAACTCATTGAATTTAAATGAAACATACTTAATAATTCCACAATTTAAAAATTCTTAATTAATGAATTTTCACCAGTTACGGCATCTTCACATTATAATAAACAAGATTATTATAATCTGAAGATGCCGTAACTGGTGAAAATGCATTTATTAAAAAAATGGAAATTGTGGAATTTTTAAATATGTTTCATTTAAATCTAAAATGTATGTTACATTAATTACATTTGGGTGTAACATTAAACAAACAATTTCTATTTTGTACTTTTGACGCAATGACGCATAGTTTATGACATTCATCATATTTATGTTATCATTTAAACTTTATAGTTTAAATACACTTGTTTACATTTCTGTAATTTCAAAAAAGTATATTAAACAAATTTACAAGGTGTAGCTAATTATTTATTTTAAGCTTTGATTACTGCAATTTACTTAAATATATGAGATCATTGTTGAAACTTATCAATAAAAGAACAAGCCTGAATAAAAATAAATTTGTTTTGACAGTGATAAAACACAGCTGGAATGTTTTTTCCTGTAAAGCCCTTGATAGCCAATGGCATGATATATCGGGCTCCCACCAGGTGCTTTGGCTGATGAACAACGCAATTATTGGAGTTCTCGTCAGCGTTACACCTGGGTTGTCTAATCTGCTTATAGACCGTCCAGTGTTGACAACATTACAACAGTAATTCGTCATTTACCTAGACATTGCTTTGATTGGTGTAACCCAGAGACCAAAGAAAAACAGGTGTAACCTTACTAGTTCTCATACAATTATATACTGTAGTTTTACTCTGCATTTTAAAATGACGTTGTTAGAATGACATGTTAAAGCAGAGGAAAGAGTTACTGTAGTGTAAAGACTGGCCAAAAAAGAATCAAAGGTCAATCGTTAATTAAATTCCTATTGAGGAAACCAATTTGAACACCACAGGTCAGAGGAATCTGAACCGTGTCTTATTAGTCTAGGTCTAGACAACTCGTCTACTGGTAGCGTAGTTGGTTCAATCCCAGCTTCATGTGCCAAAGGTTCTCAGTTCGATCCCAATCAGAGTCAATACATTTTGAGAAGGATCAGCTGATAATCACCGGCTGTTCATTTGTCATTGGGCTATTAATTAATGACACTGTCTAAGGAATAGTCGGCCTTAGTTAGTAACAATGACTACATTCGCTCATCTACACTCATCACACTCATTCGAAATCCATATTCGCCCATATCTTGACGATCGCCTCTTATGAATAAATAAAAAAAAAAAAAAAAAAAAAAAAAAACTGAACAAATACTGCAAGTCACATTAAATCTGTTCAAGTAGTGAACTGGATTAGTTATTTTTTACCAGAAAGTAGATTTTTTTACAATCCTATATATGTTCATGTGTTAAAATAGTCATCAAAATTTACTGAATAGAATCATTCTCATATTTAAATAAGTATGTTGCTTAAAAACCTAAAAATACAGTTTAAACATAATATTATAATAGTTTTCGTATTGATAACAGTTAAATATAAACAGTTATAAATTTATGCATAGTTTTTATCAACATTAGACATTTAGCAATGAAATAAGCATTTTATCTGTTAACATAAGACAAAATAGTAACTAAAAACCGGCACTGAAAATACTTGTGTAGGCATGAATTTAATATGCAATACAAATAAAAACTGTTGTTATTTTTACTATGAAAATTCAATATTCTTTGAAACCATTGCATCAAATGTCAAATTTTCTTCACATTTGAAAATTAAAATACATTTGACGCATATGAACTTTAATTCGTCCTCGAGGAAGTTTGCTGACCCAACGATAAAGAGGATGCGTTTCTAGAATGCATAACCACATCTGATTTCTTATGATTTACCACAGAATCATTTTTAATGGGATCAGCTACTATCTACCCGCTAATTTTTCATGGAGCTATTATTAAAGACATTTTCTAAGTGATAGTCAGCCTCAGTGTATAACATGACTACATTCGCTTATACTTATTCGTTAGGCCTACACTCATTCTAAATTCATGATCACACAAATTTTGACGAATGGTGTTTGAAAAATAAAGCATCCTTTGCATATGTTTAAAAAAATTGACTATAAATTATAACATTTTAATTAGGCTGTTTAAATAATCAATTAAAATAAATAAATCAGACACTGATTCAACTGTAATCGTCTTCCCACCATCCTTCAGCACAGACTTTGTTGGGGTGTATGAAGATGAGTTTGTAAAAATGCTCAACAAACAAACAGTAATTGAAATAGTTAATTTCAAAACAAATGTCAACATATGTTAATATACAAAAAATTACGTAAAGTTTAACTAATGGTCTCTTTGAATGAATAAATCGTACAGTATAAATGGAACGTGTGAAAGCTTATACAAAACATAACAGCTATATAATAAAGTAAGGGAGTGGGTGGATGGGTGAGTAGGAGAATCGATGATTTAAGTGGCATTATCAGATCCAGCCCAAGTGCCTAATTCAGTAATTCAATCGACGCCATCGAATCAGCCATTGAGTTTCCGTCATACTCTCTCAACCTCATTGACCACACTTTATTAAATTTCATCAGAGTCCATTTCTCAAAATAACTTTATCACAAACAATTTTATTACAGTGATGATAAAATCAACAAGATCTTAATGTTTGATGAATAATGTCCTTGCATTAAAATAAATTATAAATTAAGAATTTGACTAGTTAGCCATAAGTCAGTCAAAATAAGAACTTGACCAGTAAGCCATAAGTCAGAACTTGACCAGTTAGCCATAAGTCAGTCAAAATAAGAACGCGACCAGTTAGCCGTAAGTCAGTCTAAATGAATAAGATAATTTTATTCTATGTATTACAATAACTCTTAAAGACAAAATTTCAAGCGAGCAATTATTTATTTTATTACTTAAGTAATACAATAAGAATATGTATATTTAAATTGTTGATATACATACAAGAGTCTACCTTCCTTGCTATTGAGCTCTACCATTCAGCACTTAATTTTCACTGAGATAATCAATGTTAAGATAGTTTTTATTTTACTCTGACATATGAATAAAATCCATTAGATTTACATTGATGAAAATGCTAAACAATTTTTAATTCGTGATAAACTTGTATTAAAAAAATAAAGAGGGAAAATACAAAGAGATTATTATACCACAGAATCCACCGAGTACACGGAAGCCTCAGTTGACAGTCTGTCAGCTTAAGTAGACAAACTCAATTGATCGCCGTCTTATATTACCGATTGATTTTAAGGTTTGACATTGGACTAAATCATGCCATAGACTTAAAAATATGTAAGAAATACTGTTTTTTTACGTTGGTATTCAGTAAAATCTCTGTATAAAATACCCGTCAAACATATTCGTGTTTTGTGTATGTTTTCTGTATTCCATTACTACTAGTAAGGAAGTAACTCATCGACTTATATGTGTCAATGGTGAAACTACAACCTAGGTTTTCTGATTTATCAGAAATATTACCTGTTGAATCAACTTTTGATAAGATTATCTAACACTTATAAGATTATCTACTACATTCATAAATGGCTAAACGTGTTTACAGATAACATAGACTTTTTTGCTGGCGTAACAAACATTATATGGATTTTAGTTTTAAGTCGAGAAAAACAATTTTTCGACAAACAATAAATTTTGACTTATTAAATGAGCAATGAAAAACATCATCGTATTACGTGATTTCCAGATTAATTTTTTTTATCGGAAAGTGATGTTAAATAAAGGGACACATTCTTTATTATAAAATACTATAAGACCATTTCTGATAGGATATATTTGAGGAATTGATAGGGTATAATTTGACCCAGATACAATTTCAGTTCAGTCAGCACTTTAAATTGAGAAAGATTTTAATTTAAGTATCAATTAAAGTAGGCCGTCGTTTCAATTAAGAAAACATTCCAAAAGATAGCTCTTGCAACACCCAAGTTGGCTGACCATGTAACTTGCCGAAACATGACAGGTAGGTTGGTACAAGCCTGTTTAACGGGCTTCTCCAAACATTATGGCCGACCCAACCCGTTTATGTGATTACTTCTGAAATAGGCAACATTTAATTTAATCCTACACATTCGTCCAATACGGATCATACTATGTGAAATACTTGCTCATATGGTAGCTATCCACAGAGAAGAACGAAGTGGAGGTTGCATCCACGTGTGCGCTAAATGGGTATCGAGTTAGTGTGCCGGGTAGTTAATTATATAGTTAGCCAAGGCTATGGCATGGCCAACATCTTGTACGTGCATGGGTGGATCAATATCACTGTATGTGTAAGGGTGGTTGGGTGGGTCAATATCACTGTACGTGTGTGGGTGGGCGAGTAGGTCAATACCATTGTACAAGCAACAGTTGGATGTTCTTTGGTGCTGGGAGGGGTCAAAGTATCTAATAAGTAAAGGTTAGGTTAGGTTAATATTCGAGAACGGGGATAGCCATAAAGTTATTTTGTTTTATCTCTGAAAAATATCTGCGGGCTGAATTATCTGTTTGTGAAGTTGGCCTACCCACTTTAAAAGTGGTGTAGTTTCGTTATTTATTTTAGACCTAGCGTTAATTAGAGTTAGATCAGTTCCTCCCTTTATCTCCCAACTCCTCAAGAATTAACGTAGTAATTATTACTACAGACAGATAAAGATGTACATTAGTCGTTATTATTCTATAACTGGTACTGAGGCGTTCGTTGTGGCCACACGAAAGTGACTTATGTTTCTTTTTTCTCTGTGGATTTTGAAATAAAATAAAAACTTTCTCTATTAGGAGTGAGGTAAGGACTATAAAGTCCTCTTTTCCACTTAACACAGATGGGTTTTCATGCGGTAATGTAAGGTTCGTAACATTAACAATGTGCATCTCTTTCGGCAGCTCAATAGGTTTTAACTTCATAACTTAAGTGTTAAACGAAAGTCGAAAGTTATTTTCGATGTTAGATGTGTTGAAGTAACATAGTGTATAAAATGTATATATATATATATATATATATATATATATATATATGTATATTTATAACCTTTGTTTCCATTTATTTCCAACGTGTATTTAAGATCTTTTTACAGAAAGAATAAATTAAAGTAAATTATATGTAGTTTTATGGAGTTACTTTCCATAAATACAACAGTCCCAAAGATATCAAATCATTAGATTGGATGTAGAAAACGTAAACAGGCGTGATACCAATGTATGCAGGGTGTTTGTCTGTCAGAGTAATACCCCCTCCCCCCCAACATTCCAGAGTCTCGGCAAACAAGAGACAGGAATCTGTGAAAGCCACACAGATCTCTGCCAACATAGATTTGTTTGTCTTCCTGTAACAAAGGTAATCAATTAAATGTCTCTGAATTTGAAAGCTTTTGTATGTATAGAACAAAAAATTGGTAAGAAGTTTTATGTACCGTAATAAACAGTTAAATTTAAAGTGTTTATTTGGTTATGAAGATCCCATAGACTAATTAATAAATTTATAGCATGTAGATTTATATATTATAAAATAACTAAGACTGGAACTAGCCATATTCACAACAGCGTTGTAGTAAATTTGAAATTGTAAGATACGACACAGAGAAAAAAGAAACAGAGGTCGCTTTATTTTGGCCGCAGCGAACGCCAAAGTGGAAGTTATTAATATATTGTAATTAATGTACGTCTTTACACATATGTGGTAATATTTACTAGGTTTATCCTTGAGGAGATGGGGGGAATAAGGGGCTGACAAGGTCCTGGCCCTGTCATCGCATAGCAGACTGGAGAAGTAACTACTCAACACACATTAAGGATGTGACATCTGTTACTTTCTTCTCTGTGGATAGACTATAATAATAAAAAAACCATTTACAGCCGATTTATCTGATATATTATTGATTTAAAACTGTTCAAAAATTATCAAGCATTACTGAAATATAGAGAGAGGAAAGGCGATAAAAATGGAACTAATTTAAATAAATGTTCTTGAGACAATTATTTTTATAAGATAGAGAAACAATGAGGAGAAACAGAGAACAAATAAGAAAAGGGGATCAAATTTCAGTTAACATTTACAAATTGATCAATGGTAGAACATAATTATTAGTGACATTATGATTGGATTTTAAAAAAATATGACCTGTAACTTATGGACGAAGACAGGATAAAAGTAGTGATAAGTTCTATTTTAGTTGCACTTTTCTAAATTATAACCGAACATTGTTAAATACAAACATTAATGAGAAGTGATTATGGTTACCCGTAACTATCCATTTAGCATGGCTGTTTATGTATGCTCGGTAGAGGTTAGGTTAGGTTAGGTTAGGGCGTTGATTTTGAGGGACATAATGCAATTAATTAGTTTGTCATCACTTACCAACCTGTCCTTATAAGAGGACACAACATACAGACAGCTAAGTATTAGGCAATAGCTGTATGTTTTTTGTTTTATTTGTTATGGAAAAATTAATTGAATTACGTTATTCAGTAGCTAAAAATAAGTGATTTAATCCAGATCCTGGAAGTTTACTCGTGGCCCGGAGACTAGGGGAGATGAAGGAAATTAGATTTTGAGCTGTCAAACTAATTGCTAAACAAAAGTTCTCAAACCGACGTCAAGTTCAAACTTTGCTCACAAAGTTAACTTAAAATCAAATTCTCAACGTTTTTGTTGGTTTATTAATGGCATGCCAACTATGGAGATACTTGAATGAGAGACGATGAATGAAGTCATTTGGATATTAGGAATAGTACTTCATTAAGTAATTGTAAAGTAAGTAATGTAAATGACTAGTGTAAATGAATGGTGTTGTTAAGTAGTGTGGATGAGAAGTGTGGATTGTTAGTGTGAATCAGAAGTTTGGATGAGGAAAGTGGATGATTAGTTTGATTGAGTAGTCGGGATGAGAAGTTTGGATTAAACGTGTGCATGAGAAGTGTGGTTGGTAAATGAGGATGATCAGTATGAGTGCGGAAGAGTTTAGGTATAAATGGTGTGAATGGGTAGCCTGTTTGATTAGTTAAGTGATGAGAGGTGAGGATCAATGTTGTGGATGAGAAATGAGGACGAATGATTCATTTGAAAAAAAAAAAAAAAAAACAGATATGTTAAATTAGGGCCACTAGACTCTTTCTTACTATTAATGATAGTGTGGATGAATAGTGTCGATGTTTGTATATTTCGATATTCACATATCATGACGAACTATAACGAACTGTATCGATGTTTGTAGATATCGATACTCACCTATCACGACCTACAACGAACTGTATCGATGTTTCTAGATATCGATGCTCATCTATCACGACCTACAACGAACTGTATCGATGTTTCTAGATATCGATGCTCACCTATCACGACCTACAACGAACTGTATCGTTGTTTCTAGATATCGATGCTCACCTATCACGACCTACAACGAACTGTATCGATTTTTCTAGATATCGATGCTCATCTATCACGACCTACAACGAACTGTATCGATGTTTCTAGATATCGATGCTCACCTATCACGACCTACAACGAACTGTATCGTTGTTTCTATATATCGATGCTCACCTATCACGACCTACAACGAACTGTATCGATGTTTCTAGATATCGATGCTCACCTATCACGACCTAAAACGAACTGTATCGTTGTTTCTAGATATCGATGCTCATTTATCACGACCTACAACGAACTGTATCGATGTTTCTAGATATCGATGCTCACCTATCACGACCTTTTACACGATATAATTATCTTGATGCCACGAGTTTAGCCAGGAGGTGAAGGCCTCATAATATGAGTTAACTTTTGCTATTACGATTGATTATTAATTGACTAGTTTTCAGTAAAAATTTACACAAGACAGTTAAAACCTAAAAAATCTCAAATATACCAAACTGAACTTTTTTACAATTATTTTTTTTTTTAATTTTAGCACTTAACCTTTTTACCATAAAAATAAACCGAAAAAGGAAAAGTGAACTCTGCCTTAAGAATGTTCAAATTATTAATTTAGGCGCAGTGTGTAATGTTTAGAAAATTTTAAAATACTTTTCCAAAACCATCCAAGTGGTCAATATTAGCATTGATTTTCATAATTTTCAGCTTTTATACAAATGTTGCACAGTTGTAGGCTATATACTTTATTATTAATGTCATTGTTTTATAATATTATTTTATACCTTTCCTATAGTGTGTTAGTAATCATATTTATTTTAACTGTTCGTTAATGTTTCAATCTATTATTATCATCATTTAGATATCATCGCATGGTGTCGTATTACTTTTGTTATAGCTTATATTGTTGTGTTTTGCATGTTGTTGTGTTGATAGGCTACAATACTTTTATATTATTGCATTTTCCTGTTGAGCATTGTTATGATATAGTGCATGCTTATTTATAGTTTTTGAAATACAGACGAATTATTTTATACTGTTGTGCATAAACACTGTTGAACCTCAGTTTGTTAATATCAATTTAATCATGCTGCATTGTAATAGGATATTGATTTTAATTTAGCATTTAAGACTAAATAAAATAAATATCGTGTGATTACTGATTTTGATGGATACAAAACTAGAATGAGTTGTGTACTCACTCTTTTATGAGATTTTCCAATCTAAACCCTCTATTGAGTCCGGATTGAAAGTAAATAGGACATTGATATCGACCGAATGTGAAGAGCGGAAATACAATAAAGCTAAACCACAACCAAGGGGTGGGGATTACACTAAAGTAGATCCCTTTGTTCACGTGATCACATATTTAATGATAAATCGATGAGATAATGTCTCAATCAATATCAGAGCAACAATTATTAAATTTCAAATAGCACATTTCTAAGATTGGAACATAAATCATTAAAAATATTACGTGTCATGTTTAATATATATTTATTGATATATAATATATTTGAATTCAATATGTAAAAAGCTTAGCAGTATAAATTACGATATATCTATAGTCACTGCATAGATAATCAAGTGAGTAATTTTTAAACTTTTTAAATTTACGTAGTAATTACAATTAGAGATTGCAATTGATTTAGATTCTTTTTTGACACCAACGAATCAAAATCAACTGGCACAAATTTTCTAAAATAAAAAACTTGTCGATGGCATTAAGGGGAGTCAGTGAAGCGGTAATCTTTGTTTAATTAGTGTACTTGAAAAGCTTTTAAACAACAAAAGTTCAGGATTATATCGATAAAGTTGTTTGTTGTCGAGGTATATTTACTAAGTAACTTTCAATGTTGTACAAAAATCGAGTTCGTTTGTGGATCAAAGTAGATATATCTGAGTAAAATTTAAAATAAATAAATAAATGTTGTATTGCAGCGTCTTGAACAAATACTGCAAACGATCAACTTATCATTATATTGTAAAAAATAAAACACAATTAAAAATTAATGTGATATTTAACCTAACATTAATACTATATTTTATAGTATCTATAAAGTTATAAATTACGAAACAAAATATAAATGTATACATTTCGTATCTTAATGTATCAATAATTAGCGTAACGTATCTTACATAAAGGTTTTCAAACTATAAATGAAATATATTTTGTTTATGTAAACAAACAATCATACATATTGAAATATTGTGAACGATCAACGTCTGCTTAAAGAGCACAATCAAAGTGTAATATTACAAAACTTGACTTAAATGTAGCTGCTACGTCACAAACAAACGAAAAGTTGCACAAAATAGTTTCATATGAAAGTATATATACTATGGTGGTTTATTTGAAACTATTCTCAGAAAAAAATGGATTTATAAAATTAATATTCAAACAAGTAACTAATTATGTGTTGCTAAAGAATTATTAATGAATCCAGAAAAGGAAATATGCACTCATCGCAAAAGAAAAATACCTTACAATTATTTATTTTAGTTTAAATAAGAATAAAGTAATGGCATTTCAGAGCATTCGTAAGCCAGTTTGGAAAAAACATAAAGGCATACATTTAAATCAGTTAAAAAATTAGTTGAGTAATTAATTGCTGTAAGATACTAATTCATTCTAATAGATTGTCTTTTTCTATCCTTAATACAAGTTGTTCAGTTATAAGGCTCTGGTTAAAGGCCAGCTTTATGTTCTAAAACTACTTGAAGGATTACGAAAATTACAGAAATAGTGTTTAAATTTAAGAACATACAATGTAGGTAATTATAAGAGTGTGAAACATAGGCATAACTTTGTTTTCCTTTTTTTTGGTTTTTCTGAGCAGAAGCTTATTTATTTTGATTCTTGAACTTGTTTATTAAGAGTATTTTTATGATTGTTACTTTTGATTTAATTTTATTCATATTAGTATGTCAAATAATAATAATAATGACAAATTATTAAGAGAATACTTAATAAGAAGAATTAATAAGAAACTAATCAATCGGAGTCTGCAAGGAGCTAACGATTAAGAAGAATAAGGAAGGTGAACATAAAGTCAAGAAGAATTAATATTAGTAAAATTACCTGATAATCACGCGAGAAACTGATTAAACAGTGTATGTAAGGACAAGTACCATTGACCTTACAACAAGTCAGGAAAAGTACCATTGACCTACAAAAGGTACAAGATGGATTGAGACTGGCTGTACTTCCGAGAGATCACACGAGAAACTGTCCAAAATGTGTCTCCAAGGGGTTACAAGTCAGGGAAAATGCTGTTGACCTACACAAGGTACAAGATGGATTGAGACTGGTGGTTCTCCCATGAGATCACTCGAGAAACTGACCAAAAAGTGTCTTCAAGAAGCTACAAGGCAGGGAAATTGCTGTAAACCTACACAAACTACAAGATGGAGTGAGACTGGTGGTAATTCTGAGATATCACACTACACATTAAACGAACAGTTCCTCCAAGGGGTTACAAGTCAGGGATCGTACCTTTGACCTACACGAGATACAAGATGGATTGAGACTGGTGGTACTCTCGAGAGATCACATGAGAAACTTATCAAACATTGTCTCCAAGGAGCTACAAGTTAGGGAAAGTAACGTTGACCTACACAAGGTACAATATGGACTGAGACTGGCAGTACACCCGAAAGATCACATGAGAAACTGACTAAACAGTGTCTCCAAGGAAGTACAAATCAGGGAAAGTACCGTTGACTTACACAAACTACAAGATGGTTAAGAGTGGTGACACTCCTGAGAGATCGTATGAGAAACTTACCAAACAGTCCCTCCAAGAAGCTACAAGTCAAAGAACGTACCGTTAACCTACACGAGGTACAAGATGGATTGAGACTGGCTGTACTTCCGAGAGATCACACGAGAAACTGTCCAAACAGTGTCTCCAAGGGGTTACAAGTCAGGGAAAATGCTGTTGACCTACACAAGGTACAAGATGGATTGAGACTGGTGGTTCTCCCATGAGATCACACGAGAAACTGTCCAAACAGTCCCTCGAAGGGGTTATAAGTCAGGGAATGTACTGTAGACCTACAAGAGGTACGAGATGGATTGAGACTGGCTTTACTCCCGAGAGATCACATGAGAAACTGTCCAAACAGTGTCTTCAAGGGGTTACAAGTTAGGAAAAGTACTGTAGACCTAAACGAGGTAGAAGATGGATTTAAGATTGGTGATACTTCCGAGAGATCACACGAGAAACAGTCCAAACAGTGTCTCCAAGGGGTTACAAGGCAGGGAAATTACTGTAGACCTACACGAGGTACAAGATGGATTGAGACTGGCTGTACTCCCGGGAGATTACACGAGAAACTGACCAATCACTGACATATTGGCTCTCGTTCAACTGGAAACTATGTTCATTTTAGCACTCAGGATGGAGTTGAACTATTTTGTTTTCAGATATTCAGCATTGAACAATAACACTAATAGTTTTAGGTATGGAATGTTACAAAAAATAATTGTGTATTGCTCATTTATAATTATTTAGAATATGTGGTAACCTATATTTATAGGAAAATATAAATTAATTTACTCTACTGATGGCTGAAATTTAGGAGAATAAACAATAAAATGCCTTAAGCACTTTCTTAAAAGAGGAATCAAATTTAATTTTAATGTATACTTTTAAAATCACTATAAATCTGTACAAAATATAATTTGTAATAATTATAAAAATATCTGCTTAGAGACCACTCCACTTTAATAATAATGCTTTTCTGTTATTAAAAAACTGATTTAGTTAATCATTTTCTAATTTCAAAATGTGTTTTCAAAATTATCTATTACTATAATTATTGTTTTCAGAAAATTTCTCAAGTTCGATGAACATAAATTAATATTTTTATTTAAATGGTAACTTCATGGTATATATACAGTGCAACCATTAAGGCTTTCATACTTTCGTTACAGACTGTATCATATAAAGTATCCAGATATTGATATACTAGACATAAAATGGAACATAGTGGAGGCAGTAAAATAGGGAGCAGTTATACAGGAATTCTTTTTACGGAAAAGTAACCCAGGGGATAGACAACTCCCTAAAATGTGGTAACAGCATAAACGGAATGGAATAAGTTTTATGTTATGGGTTAACCCCTTTTTAAATGATTACGTGATACAAATTAGTAATTAAAAATAGTAATTGGGGTTTTGATTATTTTTTAAGGGAAGACCAGTATTTTTATTTCTTAGTTGCTTCTGTTCTGACATAAGCTCATAACTTAAGTATAATTACACCACTTGCCTTTCAACATTCATGAGTTATTTTACACACTGTGTTGTTAATCGTTTCGTTAACTTTATACAATATAGTTAGATAGACAGATAGATAGATGAGCATTGTCTAGATAGATAAGTTCTATGTCGTTTTTTCACTGGCGTGAACTTAAGTATAATTACACCACTTGCTTTAAATATTCATGAGATATTTTACGCTCTGTGTTGTTAATCGATTCGTTAATTTTATACAATGTGTGCTGTCTTTGGAAAAAATATATTAAATAAAACTATCCTTAATTCATACCCATATTAAACAGCCAAGCAAACTAAAGACAAAACCAGTCATACTTAACATTTTTACCAACGTTTTACTGAATCTTGTGTAGTGCTAAAACCCATTGAAATCACCCATAGGATTGTATTTTTGCTGAACATACAATGGGTAGGTTGGTGAGTATTAATGTGGCTTAGATATAATAGAACAGAAACATATGCTGGATGGGTGGATGATTGTAGGAATATTGCAGTTAATTGCACTTAACTACGCCGTTTTAAAATGAAAGTAAGTTCAGTTAGGACGTAACACCTGAGAACAATTGTAGTTTCCCAACTGTTGACATTTAGTTAATCATAAAAAAGGCCAATAATAATTTTCAAAATAAAATTAAAATAGTTGAAAAATAATAGAATATTGTAGAAACGTAATAAACATTTATTATTTTAACATTATATATATATATATATATATATATATATATATATATATATATATGATAAACAATTACGAATTACTAGTTAAGTAACATGCTTATTATGCCTTAGGGCTACATAACCTTTTAACGAAATAACACACTTAATTTACTTATAATTTTAAATAATAGTTTTAACTGTAAAGTTTGTCCGATTATTTCGTAAATTAGTGTCATCGGTAGTGTATTAAACATTTCTAATTTGATTCTAGCTCAGAAATTGCAAAATTATATTACGTAACTAAATTAAAAAACTATATTATTCTGAATACTTTATAAAGAGTCACCGCTCTATAAGGAGCAGCAAACCATCGAGCCCTAAATGCGAGGAACAAGCCGTGCAATACTGCTTACAGTCTATGTATTTAAATATATTTATATTCATAAGACTTATATAGTTCATTTATTGCGTGGTGACTCAGTAGCTAATGATTCGGACTGTGGAGGGCATTTCTTCAATTAATAGTTCTCTTCTATAATCCTTATATTAATAGTTGAATTACAATGCTTTTTAAATTAAAACGTAAACACACGCCAATTGTATTTATTTGTTCATTTTCAAGACACCGGTCGTCAAGATATGGGCAAATATGGATTTAGAATTAGTGTAGATGACCGAATGTAGTCCTTGTTACAAATTAAGGCCGAGTATTACTTAGAAAGTGTCATTAATTAATAGCCCAATGACAAATGAACAGCCGGTGGTTATCAGCTGATCCCTTTCAAAATAGTTTATGACTGATTGGGATTGAACTGAGAATATTTAGCTGATGAAGATATGCTTTAATCAACTTAGATATTTTGTTACATTACTTCACACTGTCATAATTTAAACTATCTCAATTATTCCATAATCTGTTTCATGTTGTTAACAAAATAAAACAAATAGTGTTTTTCTATTCTATCTTGACCTGTCCGTACAACAGGGCTCATGGAAGAACGCCTTGCCACTGAGCGAGCACTCGTAGTGTTGTATGACGGGATGCTGCAACAAGTCCGCCAACAATATGAAGGCGTCGAGTATATTTCACAACTTTCCAACACCCATTACATCTAAATAACAGAAGATTGTATGATACTCTATAATTTTGTTGAATCGGAATGATATAAATAACCTTTCAACGTCCAAATCAAACTGTAAAGCCTAACATTTCACCACGTTTGGCTTTGTATGTACCTTATGTACAGGTTTTGGGACCCAACTTTATATACCATTGTTAATAACAGTTAATTATTAATTTAACAATAAAAATGCTAATAACGATGAGTAAAAAAAAACTGGCCATAGAGTAGTTAAGTTAATATACCACATAGATTCTTTCATTTACCGATATGAAAGTACTGTATACAGTACTTTAAAAAGTATTTATAAATTAAGCATATGGGAAAAACAATACTACTAAAAACGGATCTTTTTATGAATACATAAGTTTATATATAAATGAAAAATATATATAATTTACAATATATTATATCTAATATGAATTAAAATACCAGTATATAGGCTGCTTTGCGAGAGGTTGGCACAATGTAGGAATATGACAGTAGACCTGAAGATAAGTAAAACGGTTCCCGTAAACATAAGGCCTATCTTGCTTCGATCAGCTTCAGTCTGTATGTGTTTTTATTTTAGAAATTACACCCCAAACATGATTTGAGTAAGTACATTGAAAATGGGGATATTTGTTAAACTAGTTAGGATTAGTTAAAAATTCTAACAAAATTATACTATCAGTTTTAAAATTAGCAATTAAGACATTTCAAAAATGAAATATCTTAAACCACAATTATTTAATAATTATTTAAGTATTTACTATTTAACATTAAAATACTCAGTTTTTATAAACTTACTAGAAATTCATCGATTCTTTAATTTTAAAAATCGGTTGGAAAATAAAAAAATAACTACATTTTAGTATATGCTTGTTTAGGATTTCTCACTGGAAAAGTGCACTTATTATAATGTTATTCCATTTAACTAATTTAAATATATTTTGAACAAACAAGCCTCTTCGTTAAAAACGAAATTGATTTCACATGAAATAGAAATTAAATTGTAGAATTTTATTATAAATTCTGTTCACTGTGAAGCCCTCGTTCAGCAATGCATACTTCAGATCTGAATTACGTACTGTTTCATAGATTACAGGAGTAGCTGTGATGATGTTGCACGCCGCCTGCAGACGTCGTTGTAGTTCTTGCTCGTCGAGAACCTCTGTTTCGTATACTCGAGACTTGAGGTGGTACCACAACAAAAATATAAATAACTTATACAATTCGTAACAGGTCATGTCTGTTAAACCTATTTCGGTGTAGCTAATTTTTCATTGTCGTGTAGTATTACATTATGAATATTAAACTAATTATAAAACCAATTCTAAAGGAAATCTCTTTCTGACTGAGTTAAACTGTTTACAATTACAATCACGTAGAAGTACAGAGCGCGTGTTTGTGTACGTACCGTACTATTTGCACTGTGCTAGAAGACATTATCCTCTAAATTGCTGTTTGTAGATCATTTTACCTAGTACGTTGAAGGGATATCAATAAATATTATCAGTTCATGTAAGAACCGTAGTGGATGGAGGCTCTTGCCACCTTATCTTCAGGAGGATCAAGTTAAAAGTCAATACCACTTATATTAGAAATGTTAAGAGTAAAGTGTTAAGAGTGTTTATTTTGAAGCTAGAAGTACAACTTGTTGCCTCTCGAGTGATCCGGTAACATTGACTGCTACATTCAGGATGTCGTCAACTGGTCTCACTTTATAGTTGGGCGTATCCTTAGGAGGGCAGGTTCGCCGACTGAAGGTGACTTTGGGCTTGGCCTTGTTAAGTCTTTCATTCACAAAAATAGATTACTTTTTTAGTTTAATTTCAAGAAGGAAATCTTTTCAGGGCAGATTGAACCAAACGATCCATTCAATGATCGCATAATACTAAGGCTGTTTGGTCAACAACATTTGGACTTTTTTTATTTAAATTACTTTATATCAGCTATTAAACGCTTATCAAGTAGTTCTTTCATTAAAATTATGTTTATAGTTATAAATACGTCATCTCAAAGATGCGAATTTGGGCTTTCTTGGTACATTCAGAATCAAGACATTTTTTCAGATTATTCCCAAATTTTAAAAACAGGCACTCACAGGACTGGTCTTACTCATCAGGTATTTTAAATTACATAATTTTACTGCAAATTTGCAAATTTTATTTAAAATAATTAATGTTATATGTTTGTTTTAATTTTATTACGTCGAAAAATACAATGTCGTGTTTGGCATCTTATGATTTTTAATATCACACAATTTACAAAATAGTTAAATTTATATACTCAACTTGTGGTTGTACTTTTACCCGCATCTTATATTAAAATCCAATCGCTACGCACGCGTAAAGCGAGACACAGCACCCCACCTGCAGGATCGCGCTTCAACGACTTCCTGCAATTAGAACCCACCCATCCCAGGTGAGGGGTCGAGTGTCCGTGTGTGAATACCTCACGGTCAGACGTACAGCTAGCACTGCGAGTGGAATTCAGTTGTCCATAAAGTCGGCCGAACCACCTTAACCCCTCCCCTTGCTCATAAACAAATGCAGGAAAGAGTAATTGAAATTACATCATCACATGTTTTGGAAAATATCGAACAATTTATGTGGCCGTACAACTATTTAGAAATAAACTAATTAAAAATTAGTCCTCACATATCATTTTTAGAAACAACCAGAGGTTAGATCACTCAACGTCGTTTTGTGATTTATAGCTAATTTTTGAATGTATTGAATCTCATTATACTTTTTTCTTAACGCAAACAAACATTTGTTAAATGCTAATAAATAAAATGGGTGAAAGAAATATGCTTTTGGTGGATATATATGATCATCTTTTTCTGCTTGGTTTCCACTAAAATAATGTTTGTGAGAGAAACGTGATGCTAGATAATTTGATATCCTGGGGACATACATACAGTGTTCAACGTAATTATCAATATCATCATTACTCATTTTGAAAATAACTTTAGAGTTACAAATGAGAGACTTTGTAAATATTGAGGGAATAGTAGTAGTCTACATAAGCTAAATGTGCCTACATGGGAAATAGTATGAAATTAATGAATGGATGAGAGTGAATGTCATGGGTAATGAATAGGCAAATAAGAGAAGGGACTCAATTTTTGTATATCATTATTATTATTTAAAACTCAAATATGGGCTGTGAATCAGTGTGGTATTTGTTTCGAACAAAAATTTACTGATCCTTAGAGAGTGATATTTATTAATAGCCTAAAGTAACTAAGGCCCAATGTTATTACGAGACACTGAAGAACATACTTCTTACCGTGGAATCCGATTTACGTAATATAGGTCTAAATTTCGGCTAACTTACATCCTTACACTCAATTCTATACCCTGAACAACATTCCAACCTTGGCCATCACCCAACATGGACAATCTTGGACACTTCTCCAGTAATATCAACATAGATGGTAACCACTGAGTGTACACCATGTTGTCATTAAAAATCTGAGAATAAATTTTATGCTATAAACCCGTCCAGAAGTAACTAAGCCAACAAGTAACCGGATAGCAGCACTACGGATGCATAGGAAAAGCTGTAGATAGAGAAATGTACATGATTCGATATACATGTGCTGGATGAATGGGACGACCATGTAGAATACTAATGATGATTCGAAGCCTCTTTAAGGTAGTTCAACCGGTTTTCAGTGAGTTAATTATTTTCCAACATTATAATCAAAATTAGTTAATGTACAGACTGGAAAAAATTAGTTTTTCCTTGAGACAGGAAAAACGAAACAAACATTTTTGTAACCACTACAATAGAACTTGTAGCCTTATGAATTGGTGAATTTGGCTGATTTTTAAAAAGTTTTTACAAGTACAAATTTCATTTTTATAACTACGTTTTTTAAACATAACTAAAGGAATTAAGATGTTTTTTATTTAAAAAAATGTAAAAATATTTATAACTTTAAAGGTAAAAAAGACATTGTTATAACATTTGTTTATCTCTAAAATTATAAATATTTTTACATAAAAAAAATGAAAAACATCTTAATTCCCACAGTTATATGAAAAAAACGTAGTTAAAAAAAATTATTCATACTTTGAACGGTTTTGTCTTCTAGTTGATTTTAATTCAGCTAAACTAATTACTTCATAAAGCCGTACGTTGTAATGTAGTGGTTAAAACATTTTTTTGTATGTTTCCTGTCTCAAGGAAAGGTACATTAACATTAACTCACAGAAAGCTGATTACACCACCTTAAGTACCTTCCTCACTGAGGTGTACATACGCATGACCTCGTTGAAACATTTCAATACAACTCATTAGTAGGTTTCCAAGAGATTCATAAACATGAATAACGTTCATACACTACGCAAAAACTCAAATGTTTAAAGTAAACATATAATCTTAGATTAATAATTTATTTAAATTATATTGTTACCCACCCGCCCATCCCTACATGTACACTGGTATTGAATCACCCACCCACCCCTACACATACAGTGGTATTGACCCACCCGCCCACCCCTACACGTACAGTGGTATGACCCACCCGCCCACCAATACACGTGCAGTGGTATTGATATTAATTGGTATTGTGGTGTAATTTGATTGATATTAGTAGATTTTTAGATTCAATTTAAGTTGAAACTCAAGAATAAAAAAATTGGGTGTGCGTCGAACCACACGGTGGAAGTTATACTTCTTTGGCCATTCTCATACACCCACTCACGCACACAAACAGACAGGATATATAAATGAAATATAAGACATTTTTCAATATTATTCAATATATTTATCTTCAATATATTATACGTGACTTCATTATTATATTATACACCTATATTATCATTATCAGTAATTTCTTCGATTAAATTTCTTCGATTAACAATCGATTAATCGATAGTTCTTAAAAATTTGTTCTTACTTTTCAGCGTGACGCGGTTTCTCGACCAACATCCCATCCCAAAGTGTCTAACGGGCGCAAAGAAGTATAACTTCAAAAAATAAATAATATTGAAAAAATCACGGTTTTATAGAAAATTATATTTTGAGCCAACATTTTTATATTTATAGAATAATGTATTTGGGGCTGTAATACCTACTAATCGTTTGTTGACACATATCAGCCCATTAAACGGGTCTACACTGAGATAGCTGGGATTATAACGGCTAAATCCGTTCCTGAAACTCATTCTCAGTTGTGTGAGGAGAGACGTTGGAACTCGGGCAAAGACAAACAAAGCCAACTGCAATGCAGAGCCCTTCTGCCAGCAGACACTTGATATTGCCGACTCGAAAACGTCACCTTCCTAACACTGCCACATAATTATGTTCATAGTTTATATATCAGTATTTACAACAAGTAAGGGGGTTGATAAGTGATTACAAAAAGGTGTAGTCTTGTTACTTGATTAAGGGGTCAGCAAACATATATTTCTTTAATACCTCGTAACTATAGCATTATGCAGTAAACATCTCGCAATATGCTCATTAGTCATATATGATATAATATTTTAGGTACCTTATGTAAATAATGTATGTACATCAATATTATGCAAAATGTAAAGTACCTATAGGTACTTCAACGTATAATCTATAAATATATTATATAAGTCGTAGTTAATATATACTTTTGTAGTTGTCAGTTTAAAATCAGCTGATTGTGATAAAAATACGCTGTATATAATGGTTCAAAACAACTAAAGGTGTGGTCGGCGACCAGTGATAATTACTTTTTTTTTTACTGCATCGTCAGGAAAAGCGATACCGAGAATATTTCCTCCATGCTAATATTTCAACGGCAATCAATTAAAAAAAGTTAATATCCATACATTTCTACCAACAAACAATCCTATCATTCTTCAAGCTCGTTTCTTACTGGATGGATATATAATTTAATGTTATAAGATGAACAAATTCTCCAGTAAATAAATTTTAATTGTGTTACATCGATAAATATGTCTTCTTTTTCTTTTATTTTTATTGGTTGAATATTAAAATTTAAACCTTTTTGTGAGAGATTGATTTCATCTTCATTGAACGATTGGGAATATAAATTTTGAATTAATTGGTTTGATTCAGTAGACAAATCAATCGGTAGTATACTCGTATTTTCATTTGTAACTGAATTATTTATCACTAGGCTATTGAATTTATTTTTTAGTTTTTGTTGTTTGTGTTCATGTTTATATTCAATACTTTGTAAAATTGAAATATATTTTTCTTGAAAAATTGTATAATTAAGTTGTTTTGTGATTTTAAGGTGTAATTCCATAGCTTGTAATTCAAAGTTTGCTTCTTTTGAGTATAAATATTTAATTTCTAAATTGAGCCAATTTGTTTTTTCATTGTGGAGAACTTTTTCTGTTACTGAAGTTTTAATAGAAATTTTAATTTTTATATATAAATTTTGGAAATATTTTGTTCTTTTTGCATTAAAAAAAAAGAAATATCATCTGACAGTAGTCTTACCTTTTCTTTTAGTTGGTGTAATTTGTTGAGCTCATTGGACTTGAGGGTCGAATGTATCATTCTTCAAGCTCGTTTCTTACTGGATGGATATATAATTTAATGTTATAAGATGAACAAATTTATTTACTGGAGAATTTGTTCATCTTATAACATTAAACAATCCTACTTCAATCACTAGTTTTAATCCGTACGTATGAACGCATATAGGCTTCTCGTTTTTCTTATATTTCACAATAGTGGATTTAGTATACATAATCACCTATTTTTCGTAATTAATTAAATGTTTTAGAATATATGATTTATTATCTATCATATATCATAAGCTAATTTTTTTATCATATGGAAAATAGCAAAGGACTCTAATGGGCGTGCTCGAGTTGCGCGCAGTTCTCAAGAGGGTCATAAAACTAGTGCTCGAGTTGCGCGCAACTACCTGCAGCCGTACCATGACCGAAATGACTAGATTCCAAAGCTCTAAACGTTCATTATAAAACTAACTTTCTATATCCTGAATTCAATACAAATACTAAATATTCTATATCACCAATGAAATATAAATATACTATATATAAAACAATTCGCAGTGTTTGAAATGTGCAATCAATTCTAACAATTAATATTGCAGTAGTGAAATTATTTAATGTTATGGCGTTTATTTGACGACGAATTCAAATAATTAGTATAATAATAATTTTTACCAATTAATCATACCTTTTTTGTTTTGCCTGTATAATTGATAATACAAAGTATAAGATAACTAAAGGTTAATATATGTTTTGTATACAACGATCGTAACATTTAATTTATACTTGGAAAGAATAATTACATTCACAGTCAATTTTAATTACCTTCAAAGTACTCTTGAACCTCAGATCTGTCAATAAGTGAACACGAATGTAATGATCTGTCAGTATTTCCTGTTTTGCGCATACCATCATCTCACTTTTCTTAGGATGCTATCTAAGTCTAGTATATTTTGGAATTCCGTAACCTCATCTCTTCCACATCCTCAAAGGATTTTTAGTTTAAACTCATCCACTGGTTACAGGTTATTTTAAATTGTTCTGTGTGTTGTTTTGTTTATGAGGAGTGAAGTATTTATTAAGTGTTGATAGGTTTTTATTTCTTTTTTTTTTTAAATTTTGTTACTCAATTTTTGGCAAATGTAATTGTTCTTTTTAATTTGCTAAGGAAAAAATAATTAGGAAAAATGGGAAACCTTTTGTAGATTTTTAATAGTTACAAATACAGATTTGATAGGAAAATGATGTATACCGACGAAGAATACTGTAGTTGTACAGTGTATACTTAAACGTTATGTTGCAAAAATGTATACGTTTGACGGTGGAAGTATATTTTCCAAAATGTTTGATTTACACAATCAACAGAAACAAATAATATTTATTAAATAAATGTATTATGTAATAACGATTTTGATTTACTCTTCATTTTTACTTTTTGATTTAGTGATATTCGGAATCAGACCAGTGACAGTTCAAGGTACTTGTGGTGGATTGTGAAATTTACGGAAATAATTCACTTGTAGTCTAAGTTGCATTTTTGAGCGGCCAAAACTGGACGGACTACCTGAGATCGGCATTGCGCGCAACTCCAGCACTGGTTTGGATCCTCTCTGGGACACCTCAGTTAACGCAGGTAGGATTGCGCGCAACTCGTTAACGGCCACTCTAATGACTGGCTTTCATACACTATCAAAAAGGTTGTAAACATTTTCAGACAAAACAAGCAAAACCAAAGCCCTTGGTATCAGCTGGCCATGTGTTTGACTTTCGTTTTCGAAACAGCTGTTTACCATCCGTATAAAGTAAACGAAACTGTTACTATAATCTCATCTACAAATAGAGCAACCCATATTTTTTATAGCTGCGTTAGCATTTATGAACAGTAATATTTACCCTAATATTTTCTACAGAACAATAAACATTTTCAAAAGTAAAATAATATCTTATTCATAATCTTTATTGATATGATATCTCAGAAACGATTCTTTATCGAAGAATAAAAACTCTTTTAGGATTTTTTTCGGATTATCGCCGCATTTGGTAGATATTATCTATGAAGTCTATAACTAAACTAAACTTACAAAGATGTACATTTGATATTGGTTACGTGGTTTTGACCTACAACAAAATGATAAGTGTTATTGCTTTAATTATCACTCAGTGCCTTCTGGTATGTAGGTTAGGTTTAGATGGTTATGTTATGTTTGGTTAGGTTAGATTGTAAGCACTTCCACCATGGGTTGTTAGTTTAGGCTAGTATTAGGGATTAGTTAGAATAAATTGACATGTTTATTGCTTATATCCTGTATATGTTTTATAAATATAAACGTGAACGTGCTTCTTCGTTGAACATTAGTCATTGCCAAACAAATGGCCCTGTATGTATATAATTTATAAATATAAACATGAACGTGCTTCTTCGTTGAACATTAGTCATTGCCAAACAAATGGCCCTGTATGTATATAATTTATAAATATAAACGTGAACGTGCTTCTTCGTTGAACATTAGTCATTGCCAAACAAATGGCCCTGTATGTATATAATTTATAAATATAAACGTGAACGTGCTTCTTCGTTGAACATTAGTCATTGCCAAACAAATGGCCCTGTATGTATATAATTTATAAATATAAACGTGAACGTGCTTCTTCGTTGAACATTAGTCATTGCCAAACGAATGGCCTGTATATATATGTTTTATACACATAAACGTGAATGTGCTTCTTCGTTGAACATTAGTCATTGCCAAACAAATGGCCCTGTATGTATATAATTTATAAATATAAACGTGAACGTGCTTCTTCGTTTAACGATTAGTCATTGCCAAACAAATGGGCCTGTATGTATATAATTTATAAATATAAACGTGAACGTGCTTCTTCGTTGAACATTAGTCATTGCCAAACAAATGGCCCTGTATGTATATAATTTATAAATATAAACGTGAACGTGCTTCTTCGTTGAACATTAGTCATTGCCAAACAAATGGCCCTGTATATATATATATGTTTTATAAATATAAACGTGAACGTGCTTCTTCGTTGAACATTAGTCATTGCCAAACAAATGGGCCTGTATGTATATAATTTATAAATATAAACGTGAACGTGCTTCTTCGTTTAACAATTAGTCATTACCAAACACATGGCCCTGTATATATATGTTTTATAAATATAAACGTGAACGTGATTCTTGGTTTAACGATTACTCACTGCCAAACAAATGGCCCTGTATGTATATGTTTTATACATATAAACGTGACCGTGCTTCTTCGTTGAACATTAGTCATTGCCAAATAAATGGGCTTGTATATATATATATATATATATATATTATACATATATATATATATTATACATATAAACGTGACCGTGCTTCTTCGTTGAACGATTAGTCATTGCCAAAGAAATGGGCCTGTATATATATATGTTTTATACACATAAACGTGAATGTGCTTCCAGGTTAAGTGTTAGAGAGGGCTTCTTAGCCTTAACTTCACCTTGTAAAATAAGCCGAACTTTAACTATTTAGTCATTCCTAAACAAATGGGGACAACCTCTCTTAGTTTTTGAATTGATGTAAATGCAGCAGAGAACAACCACTGATTATTTATTAAAGAAACTTGTTTTATCTTAAGCTGAACATATTGCCCAAGAGCAGTAAACATAAAATAGGTTGTAAACACGAACACAGTTCCTTATCAAAGGAAAACACCTCAACATGTCATGGAGGGTAGAACACAGGGGAGGCCTACTTAGTCTTCACAGTCTCAATAGTACGCATATTTATTATAAATACAAAATCATGAAGGTGTTAATGTCATAATGAGGCTTGTGAAATAAGCATATCTTAGTTAATTTTTATTTTTTCAGAACTTTGTGATTTGTATGATTGACAGCTTAAAATTATTAGTTAATATTTGAAAAACATAAAAAATCGTTGTAACCATTATTGTTTGCCTATAATCACACTATTATAATTCAAATTTAATTTGGTTCTTATGTTGTAGTTTAGTTTTATTTCAAGTTCATGGAAGTGTTTTTATACATTATAAATATTTTTGATCTTACAAAAAAATAAGAGTGTTAAAACAATAAAAAAATAATTCCTTTTATTTTGAGACTACTCGCAAAATATTTAAAAATAATATCGCAGATATAACATAGGTCTATATTTGTTCTTAACTATATTAACTTATAATATATGATATTCATAATATAAATCAATAGAAAGCCATTGCTAAATTGCTTCTACCTTCTTCCTAGTTCAGATAAAATTATTATTCTTATAAAAAAATAATACAATGATTATTTTAAATAAAATTAAAAAATACCGTTTCCACTTACAACAGGCAATATTGTAATACGAAAAGTCACCAAAACAATACAACATTCTGAAATAAATTGTATTGTTTACTTATATTTAATTCTTTTTCTGTTTCCCCTTTTTTTATCTGTGTAAAACTGTAAGGACGAGTGTTTACATTATATTAAATTTATAACACATATAATACAATATAATGTAATACAGATTTGGAATGAGTGTGCACTATCAAACTTAGTATTTATTACTAGGTAAGGTGGAATGTTTCTTAGAAATTTGATATTTAATAATAGTTATGTTAATAAATAAAATAAATAAGTAACCAGCTCACCATTTTCTTACTTTGACTGATCGAATTGAACCTCTAGAATGTCAACCAACTGTTTTCCCAGCGTACGTTATATATTGTTGTAAGATTAATGTGTTCTTTCGATTCTAACTTCTTTATATTTTCAACTATTAGAGTTAAACTATTATTTATATTGCTATAATATTTATTTACTAAAATCTGTGTTTAGTATTGAATATAATTTGCATACAGTTACAAAACGAAGCTAACGGATTGATATGACTATACTAAACGTGTAACCTTCGTGTCGGCCAAAACACCAGTTAAAACTCATCAAACCTGTTTACTGACAAGTGTTGAGTTCCACGCTACTTCAAATCAAATTCCACCCGAATACACAGAGAAATTACTGGCGTTAGGTAAAACGGGGACTTTGCCGGCTTATTGGCTGCGTCAACACAGGGATGATTGGGCCGTGAGCTTCGCAAACAGTTTTTACCACAGGTCTTTAAATATTTTGCTGGGTGTACTTCCAATTTCCGTCATTAACGAATTTTTATTTTTACACTATTATAAACGTATTCTATGATTAAAAGTATTTATATTGTCATTATTTATTGCACATTTAATTTTGTGTGTGCACCGACATTACGTTTTATTAATGGCATTTAAATTACTGCTTTGCTATTAGATCTTGTGTGAAGCTATTTCTAATCTGTACATGTCTTAATATTAAAAATATTAGTACAACATTTTTACAAATATTGTACACTTTAGTATGAGTTTAAGTAAGTTTCAAAGAAAACAGTCGTTGGCTGAAATGAAATATACTGTACATTTCTTTAAATTATTTATGGTATTCATGGTATACTTCTTGCAAGAAATAACAAAATAATCATAACAAAACAATAATAATAATGTTTTGAGGAGTTGATGTAAGGTAATTCAAAATCAACAGCAAAACTGTAAACACTTTACATTGGCATAATGTGCATATAACAGTTTAAGTTTTAAAATTGTAAGAACCATTATCTGAAAGGCTTGTAATGTGATAAATAACAAATCGTGTATTTAAAATCACAAAAGAAAAGAACGTTGTACGACAGTACAAAGTTTATTAGAAATTATTCATTTAAAAGTTAAACTACTAACTCTCTTTTTATAAGTTAGTTTGCCGTACGTGACGAGGGAAACTAATAAAGGCTGCAATAAATTAATCTTAAATTTGTTGAGATAATAATAATAAATAATAATAATAATAAACGTTTATTTCCAAAACAAATCTACTAACATTACATACATACATGCATAATAACCCATAAATATGTTTCGAAAATATAGACCTCCAAGGCTAAGCCTGTTTGGAGGTACAGAAACATTCCTATTAATACACATTTATGGCTATGAACAATGAATAAAATTGCAAAAAAATAAACAAAACATAGTTCCAAACTTTACTCCTAGCTGACATAGTTTTTATATAAATTTAAATTCAATCTATTGTTAAGACAATTACTAACAGAGAGTAGCTTGAGCCTATAAATATTAAATTTTAAAGGTCGATATTATGTATTGGTTGAAAGTTACAGAAATAGGATCTGCTTTATTTCATCAATAGAAAATAACCACTTTCTTAAAGATTTTGTAAAACTGTTAATAGTTTTACAATTCCGAATCTCATTGGGCAGTTTTATTGTACATTTTAGGAGCTTGGTAGTCAAACGTTTTTGTAAAATATGTGTTGGTTGGCTTAGGGACGTACAGCTCTTTTGAATTGCGTAATTTATATTTGTGTACGCTCAATTGTGTACTGTTCCGACTTCGAATGTAAAATATTGTCAAAACTTTATAGGAGTACATGTATCTTAGTGGTAATATTTTCAATACACAGAACAGAGGAAAAGATGCTTCAGTTTTATTTTTCCTTAATATTAATCTAACAAACTGTTTCTGACTTGTCATTAAACTTTTTAGGTTTGATATAAGTATTCTTTGGCAATAGAACATTCCGTTCGACTGGAAAAGATAAAAGCATTACCTAGAAAGAAGTTAGCGTCATCAAAACCATGTTTAACTATTCCATTAACATTTTAAAGATATTCAATTAAAACTCCTGTAAGTAGACGTGTGACTACAGTAGGCTGGTAGTGAATAGGGCCCTCAAGAGTGACTGCGACAGGGTTTGTATTTATGAGATGGCGCGTAGTTAAGGTACAATAAATACTGAAATCAAAGTAACTTCGGTGTGTCAAGGAGGGAGATTGGGTACGTGAATATTCATTATTTATTCATAACGAAGATTTATTTAGAGTAGGACCAGCTAGAAGATTAGTAGGAATCTCATTTCTTGTTAATTAATTATAAAACAACTTTAAAATAAACTTCTGAAAACCAAGATATTACAAAATGTTGTTCAGCTGACTCTTAAGTGTCAAAGTAAACATTATGGTCTAAACTCAGACTATATATAGATTCTTAGATTTTAATTTCATTTATAGTATATCAAACGTTTCTACTCTTGTACAGCTGTAGTAATATACATATGTTTCATATTTTATATTTCACCAGCTTTTTCCAGTCCTGCGTTGCTGTTGCTGTGCTTCAGTAAGGCTGTTTGGTAACAAATTATTTTTTAATTTTATTGTTCATCCAAACTGACCATATTAATATGACTTAATGTGCCTTAGTTTTGATTTAGAATACAGGAAATATAGTATATGTAGCATCCTATTAACTTGATAACTTGGGGAGTTAATTGGTATACTAAACTGTTTATCGGGGCAGTTTTAATTAAAAATATTAAAAACATTGTAAATTGTTAAATTTATTTTAAATATCTTAAATATGCCTTCGATTCAAAAGCATTTCTCTTTTTTATCCCCCCCCCTCCCCAACAATATGGACCTCTGATTTATCTGATACCGTTTCAGACCACCAAAACCAAGTGTCAGTATAGGCAATACACAATGCAGTAGTAGACTTCTTAAACCATTGATTTTACTATAAAATATCCACGTACACCCTTTCCCTTCCACACTTCTTACTTGTCTTTCCTCCTTCGACGATAATAAGGATTGTTTCATTTTAGGTTGGGTTGGGGATGTTTGTCACTTCACTCATTTGCTAATCTCCACAATCAATGGTCATGAACATTTAAAATGACCCTATAATTTAAGATGGATTTATATTTGATTGGACCAATTGCTTTGATAAACGTGTAAGTAGTATAAATGTTATTTTTATGAGGATTAGTTTTAAGGAGTTTTTTTTTATTCTTCTGTGGTACAAATTAAGTTAAGTGATTGTATAAAACCTTATTACCTTACAACCCGGACGTAGATAGATCCGGGTTGTAACAAATATAGATGTACTAAACCTAGGGCTAAATGTAAATGCAAAAAAAAAAAAAAAAAAAAAAAAAAAAACAGGTGATTTCTGTACTTAAGGTTTAGTTTTCCAGAAACAATACAAATCACATGGTAAGTTGCAGTTTCGTTGGAAGAAAAAGTTTTTCTAGTCAAATACTGGTTAACATTTAAAAAAGTTGTTACCTCTCTCCTCTCCTCCATTAGTGGTTTGATTTTGATAATCAACATATAAGTATTGATCTCAGGTACAAAATAACCTCTATATAGTTAAATGTATATTCAGTATTGCACACTTATCACTTGCCTAACAGAATTCTACATACATAGTAGATAATTGAATAAGTAGATTTGTTTTATAAAATGTCATAGAAATACATATAGATGATATGGAAAAGAATAACGAGTTTTATAATTAGTATAATACGTGTTGGTTCATTTACAGTAGAAGTGAACGTCATACAACACAAATATATTACAATATAAGCTGTACCGGGCTGTTTGACCGGTACATTTTGTTACTTGTCGTCGTGGTTTGCCAGGCTGCCTGAGATCGCTCGTGCGCTGCGATTTGTTTACCTTAGTGGCCGTTGGCTCAAACTCTGTCGTTCCGTGGTTCCATCTCTCGGTCTGTCGGGTTGACCAGTTTACCTGAGTCACTGAACTCTTCACGACATGTTGTCTGGCTAAGAGACTCTCAAACGTAAGTGTTAATTTTTAAGTTATTTCAGATATCTAATCACCCTTTTGGTGAAAATATTCTGTTTCGATAATAATAGTAATAATCGGGCTTATTTGTTATATTCAGGGTATTGTTAGATTTGTGTTCTTTGTCTAGATCTTTGTCAACCTAGGTTCGAGCCCATGTGCTTAATGTTACCATTTTACAATTAATTTCTTTATTATATTATTGTTTTAGGTTCCATATTTTTTTTTTCTGTTCAATGTTAGTTATATATAATTTTTATTGATCATTTTGCAGTTTGAGTCACCTTTTCACTATAGAATAGAATAGAATAGAATAGAATAAACTTTATTTCTCAATAACAATAACAATATTAACACGTATAATACAAATGTAGAGCAATCTATAAAATGTAGTAATACAGCACATACATAACAGAATATTATATACTTATACAATGTATCAGTACTGGTTGACCTTGGCAAATTAACATTCATACTACACATACAAACCCACATATCCGAGAAAATAAAGTATTGGCCTCCAAGGCAAAGCCTGTTTGGAGGCATTTACATACTGCATTGAATAAAAGAAATAACAGTGTTAGAACAAAATCATAAATTCAAAAAAATATTTGCAACTTGACCCTAGTACCCTCTTTTCCAAAATATTCATTCACAATACAGCTAAACCACACACACTCTAAATATAGTAACTATACTATAAACCATATTTATGCCTACATCTATTTTAAATAAAACTATTTTAGACAAAACTATCGAAACTACACTTTCCTACTCTAAACACATTTACCTATAAATATACAAAGTATACAAAAAAAAAAACAAAAAAAAAAACAAACAAACAGCAATTCATACACAATATAGCTATTAACAATGCACACTCCTCCAGCTACATACATATATACATACACATATACAAATACATACCTATACATATATACATTTAGACACAATCAATTTACATTTAATAAACATTCTATATTTTGCAATGAGAACAACCACTCTTTAATACATTTCAAGAATGATGCAAGTGACCTTTGGTTACTAATTTGGCAAGGTAATGCATTAAATAATTTTGGAGCTAGAAATGAATAGTTTTTTAAAAAGAAGGTGTTTGTTGGCAGTGGAGTAATATAATTGTTAGCATTTCTCAATCTCAACTTATATTCATTAAGTACTTTACTGTTTTTGCTTCTTATATAAAATATTTTAAGTACCTTGTACACATACATGTATCTAAGAGGCATAATTTTCAATTTCAGGAACAAAGGAAAGGATGACTCAGTTACTTTCTTCTACAACATTATTCTTATGAAATATTTTTGCATCGTAATTATAGGTTTAAGATTTGATATGTACGTCCCTCCCCAACAGGAAAGCGCATAATCTATCCTACTGTGTACTATGGAAAAGTATAACATTCTCAACAGCCTTTCATTACAAATATTTCTCAAAAAATAAAAAATTCTAATGACACTATTCAGTTTATTCTTTAAATGTGTTATATGAATCTTCCAGTTCAGTTGGTTATCCAGCCAAATTCCTAAATATTTCAGAGATGTCTCACTCTTTACCAGTCCACACTCTGTATCGAATGCAACACTATTATTAGTTATACAATCCAAACATTTGTAAATAAAGCTATTTTCAAAATTGAAATTTCCCCTGAGACTAAAATTAATAAATTTGGTCTTTTCTGGACTTAAAACCATATTGTTTTTAGAAAACCACCATCTAAGTGCCTGCAAATCAAAATTAATTTTGACACTAATATCTTCCCATGCATCTTCAACATAACAAAGTGCTGTGTCATCAGCAAAAGAAGTTACATTTCCATGAAAGCGCCCATCACATAGATCATTTATATAAATTAAAAATAGCGTAGTTCCCAAAACCGACCCTTGGGGCACTCCAAATTTTATATCCCCAAATTTACTTCTCAAATCTTTAACTTTAACACACTGTTTCCGGCCTGACAGATAACTTTTAAACCAGTTATAGACAATTCCTCTGATTCCAGCATTATATAATTTATCTAGAAGTATATCATGGTGAACCGTGTCAAACGCTTTAGTAATATCCAAAAAAAGGCCAGTAATTTTCTTCTTGTTGTTAAGTCCCCTTGTTATTGTGTCCATAAAATCATGCAACGCTGTCTCTGTACTCATCCCTTGCCGAAAACCGAATTGGTTTTGACTAAAAAATTTGGATTCTTCCAAAAAATGCAATAATTTATTTTTAACTCAAACACCTTAGAAAATGTAGACAGCAATGATATTGGTCGATAATTACAACAACATGCCCTTGAACCCTTTTTATATACAGGAATAATAACAGCTTCCTTCAGTTTTCCAGGAAATTCTCCTTTTTCTAAACTTAAATTAATTATATACAACAAAGCCTTTGATATCTTACTATATATATGCTTAACAAAAGAAGAAGTAATACCATCAAGTCCCGATGAGGTACCGGTCTTTAGAGAATAAACAGCTGTTCTTAGTTCAATTTCCGTGACAGGTCTAAAAAACATTGAACGGGCAATGCTTTTTTGCTTAAAAACATTTTTCAAATTAACATGCAATAAAGGATCAGGTTCTTTTATTTTTTCACTTAAATCTCCTGCTATAGATAAAAAATACCTATTAAATTCATTTGCTACGATTTCAGGATTATTTACAATTCGTCCTTGTATTTCCAATACCAGTGTGGAATCTTTACACCTTTTTTGCCCTGTAATTTCTTTAATAGTTCTCCACGTTTTTTGTGATCACCACAACAATTGTTGAACTTCTCAGCATAATAGTTGTTTTTTATAACGCGAATATCAGTTTGCAGTTTATTTCTGTACTCTCTAAAATACTTGATTTTATCAATATTGTTTGGATTTGCTCTTACCGCCTTTAGTAGATTGTTTTTTACTTTGATACGCTTGCATAGATTTGTATTTATCCACGGTTTTAATTTTACAATTCGAGGATTTTTACGATTAATAACTTCCTTAGATTGTGCTATTATAGAATTTAGTATGTCATAAAATATATCGTAAGCGAGAGATGCATTTGCTTGATTGTAAACACTACTCCAGTCTTGACAGTTCAGTTTACTCATTAGCTGTTCATTGTTGATACAATATGCCGACGGCTCAACTGTGACCTTGAACTCATCAGCTGGCCTCACATCTGTTGTTGTTTTTATCATTACAGCTGTCATAAAGTGATCCGTCACATAACTCTCTATAACCTCTGATTTAATGACTAGTTTATTTTTATTGCAACTCCTTACTAAGATATGATCTATACAAGACTCAGAATTTCCACATACTCTAGTTGGTATGTTTATTAATGATTCTAATCCATTAGAAGATAAGATTATATTATATTCATCTATAACACTATTATCCTCCAAAATATTCAAATTCATATCCCCAACAATCACAACATTTTTGTATGATTTAAAGCTTGGTTTAATTAAATATTCCCTTAGCTCAGCAATAAACATAGTACTTGGATACTGATGCCTTCGGTAAATAGCCATTAAACTTATTTCACAGCCCAATTCATTAAAAGTAAGCATTATTACATCGGATGTTTTGAAATTTGTTACTATTTGTTCGACTGAATTGATACTATATTTCTGTTCTTCGTCAATTACCTATTCTACCTGTTTAATTTGGTTAATTCCTGTATGTTTAACTTCTAGTTTTTACCACACTTTTAGGTTCTCTTTTGTATGTACACATTCAATGTTGTCTTTTCCTGTTTTGTTTTGCCGTTTCATATTTATTAGTTTGTTATCTGTATTATTTTTGTTTTTGACTGTATTTATTTTAATGTGCTGTGGTTTAGACTGTTTAGTCCAGGGTCCTTGAGTGGGATGTTTTACCCTTAGCCTGTCGTCCGGGCGAAGTTCTACCAACTACACTGCTAGCCTGGCCTGAGGACCATGTATAGATCCCAGTTGCGACCCTGCTGCCCCACCTACATCTTTGGGTAGGATTCTTCTTTCCTCAGGTCAGTGCGTTCCATGTTTTTCCCGGCGGCTGAGCTGGGGGTGGTCATTTATTTATGTTGAAAACCAAAAGAACTGAAAGAAGAAGAAAATCTCTGGGCCATGACCTGCGACAAAATAAAAAAAAAAAAATAAAATAAGAAATAAAATAAAAGAAAACTGAACAGTATAAATTATGAAACAGCCACGGGACATATATATTTATTTATTTATTCTTTTTTTATACTTTGATGTTAAAACTTTATTGTTATCAATTTTTAAGTAGTTTATTTTATTGTTATAGTTGTTTAAATTTTTATATTTGTTAGGTCCTACTATTAAATTATGGTAATATTTATTTTCATGTTTAGGCCTAGTGATTAAGTTTGTTTGTTTTCTTTGTTTCGTGAATTGCCGTATTTTGAAGTGAATTTTCGATAGTACAGTACCGTGTTATTAAAAAAAAATTGTTTAGTTTTCAAATATTCACCAAAAGGGGATTATTAATTTTGTTTACTTTACTTTTAATTCGGAGATGCCAAGGGACTCCGGCTTACTCCTTGGCCTCGGTGGAATCATGGGATGTGGGCTAAATTGTCGGTTATTTGGTGTTGTCAAATTTTTCTAAATTTTTCATTGTAAGTTCTTTTTCTCTTAAATTTTTTTGTGTTCTGCAGATAGAATTCTGCAGATAGGCAAATGTGTTATGTATTTCTTGGTATTTGTAGCTTTTGTTATCTCTTGTTAATTTTGTGTTTCTTGTTATTTTTGTTGGGTGTAATTTTTGATATTGTGGCCTTCTGCCGGTTTTTCTGGATAATTATTTTTTTTTCTTGAAAATAAATTAGTTTTTGCTCAGCTGCCGAGTTGTAATTTGACCCTCCAACTGTCACCCGCGATCCTATCGCCTGACTGGTTTTGAGCCATTCTCCAGTTGGCACGACTTCCAGTTTTGGGTGGGGTATAGGTCTCAAAGCACACAATGCACAAATATATTATAATACAAGAACAAAATGCAGAAATATATCAAAATATGAGCACAAAATGCACAAATATAAAACAAAATACATAAACAAAATACATAAATATATCAAAATATAAGTACAAAATGTAAAAACCTAAGGTGATCGATTTCGGCAAATGATGTTTACTTTCCTCAGACCAGAGGGATTCACAAAAGAATAACTAACAGTAAAATAACATTTCATAAGTTCATACATCGCGAAATTTTTTTGGAAACACTTCAATACTAACGAAAGTATTTTCTTCATTAAAACTTTATAAAACATCCAACACAATCCAGTAAAATTATGTGTACTGGATAAAACGTAAACTATTTAAAGCAAAACTTGTTATGTTATAACACGAAAAGATAAAAAATCATGTTATCATGTGTTATCATACATAACAAAAATTATATGTACCAATGGGATAAAAATAATAAAGAAAATCATCATATTATCAAAACAAGACCAAACATCGTAACTATGTGTAAAGTTAAAGAAATTGGATGTTCACTACATAGTAGACATTAAATAATTTACCTTTACTAACAAAGTAGGCTAATAAAAAAAGTAGTTTTAAGCCTTGATTATAATGTATTATTGTTTCTAAAGTCAATGGTTTCATTCAGCTAGTAACGCTTATCGCTGAAATAGTAATATGTGATAAGGAAGTATAAAATCACCAGGAGTGGCTCGAACCTCACCGTTCGAGAAACACATCACCAAATATCCTGGAGGAAATTACCTCACGTTAACCTACTGTGCGATAACGGAGGATCAAACTACGAAAGGTGGCTCCATACACCAGGCTACATACTTCTGTCTATGTGAATAGCTTGATACGATGTGTCACATCACTTAATCTCCAGGAGGAAATTACCTCACGTTAATCTACTATGCGATAACCGAGAATCAAACCACGAAAGGTGGCTCCATACACCAGCATCTGTCTATGTGAATAGCTCGATACGATGTGTCACATCACTTAATCTCCAGGAGGAAATTACCTCACGTTAATCTACTATGCGATAACCGAGAATCAAACCACCAAAGATGGCTCCATACACCAGCATCTGTCTATGTGAATAGCTCGATACGATGTGTCACATCACTTAATCTCCAGGAGGAAATTACCTCACGTTAATCTACTATGCGATAACCGAGAATCAAACCAACAAAGATGGCTCCATACATCAGCATCTGTCTATGTGAATAGCTCGATACGATGTGTCACATCACCTAATCTCCAGGAGGAAATTACCTCACGTTAATCTACTATGCGATAACCGAGAATCAAACCAACAAAGATGGCTCCATACACCAGCATCTGTCTATGTGAATAGCTCGATACGATGTGTCACATCACTTAATCTCCAGGAGGAAATTACCTCACATTAATCTACTATGCGATAATCGAGAATCAAACCAACAAAGATGGCTCCATACACCAGCATCTGTCTATGTGAATAGCTCGATACGATGTGTCACATCACCTAATCTCCAGGAGGAAATTACCTCACGTTAATCTACTATGCGATAACCGAGAATCAAACCAACAAAGATGGCTCCATACACCAGCATCTGTCTATGTGAATAGCTCGATACGATGTGTCACATCACCTAATCTCCAGGAGGAAATTACCTCACGTTAAGCTAGAGTGCGATAACAAAGCGCCAAGCCAGACAAAGTTCCATACAGCGTCTTGCCTGTGTGAATAGCTCGTTACGATGTGTCATATCGCCCATGTGGGGAACCAATTTCATGTATTTTTGTATATATTTCTTTGTATATGTTATAAGGAGGAAATAAATAGATTTTTCATTTCATTTTCATTTCATATCACCTAATCTCCAGGAGGAAATTACCTCACGTTAAGACAATGTACGATAACAAAGCGCCAAACTACCAAAGTCTCATACAGCGTCTGCCTGTGTGAATAGCTCATTGCGATGTATCACATTACCTAATCTCCAGGAGGAAATTGACTCACGTTAAGTCAGTGTACTGTAACAGAGGGACAAATCTCCAAAGCACAAACACCAGCATCTGCCTATGTGGACACATCACGTAATCTCTACGAGCAAGCACCCTAGTTTATCTATTTGTTTTTTTCTGAGGATATTTGAAATAAATTAAGGTATCAAATTCAAAGTGTATCATAGCTTGCGTTATTCCATAAGATTGCTAATTGAATTGTACATTTGCGTCCTTACCTCCAACAATTTGTGACTTTATCAAACCTACAACATGATCAATATCGATTTAATATACTAGGTATTGCATATTATCGTTTGCAGTTCCATACAAGACCTAGGATTAAATACATAAATATAAGGAGAAGACACGAAATCTAAGTACACTATATAGTTTATGTAATAGTTTATGGACGAACTTTAGCTAGATTAATGTTAAAGACTATATGTCACTGATAGATCTATCTACCTGTGAATGGCTTTCTACATCAAAGAGCCTCCAGGGAGCTTAGTCCGGTACAACTACCAACACAGGAGGCAGCAGTTTAAACAATTTGGCATAATTACCTCTTCATTAATATTCACGCTTAATTATAGTTCATTAACTAGCACATTAAGTGTTGGTAGAAATACAAAACAAGGGAACGTTACATAATTATATTTTTTAGAATTTCAGTACAAAAAGTAAATGTATTATGGCGATCAATTTCGCTAAATATTTATTATTAAACTACAACGTACATATTTTGTGGACACTTCTGGCCTGACTCCTGACGATGGTGAACATGGATTATCGAAGTTGATTACTACAATATTTGTAATTTTTGACGTGTAATTTTTTATGTGTTGTGTGATATTGGCTTGTTAACTGAAAAAATTCTGTAGTTCTTTAAAGCTTCACCTCCTAAGTGTAAACTGTTTGATTCCAATCACTCACTGTAAAAAAAATGTGAACGAGTTTATCAAGTGACCCTTGACTCTTCATTTATAATTTGATTGTCATTTAATGTTATAATAATTGTCATATACATTGCATTTTATTTATGTTTTTCAAATGTAAGTTGACCTTGAAACAAGTGCTAATCCACTAATTATCAATTCATTTTCACCCAAATCTTGATAATCGGCATGATTATAAACAGCTTATGGTAAAAACCACGAATATCGGTCTGTAAGCAGTAACCAAGTGTCTCAAATCGAACTGAACCAGTAATTTTGTGATACTGGTCCCAGTGTTCACTTCAATAGAAAGAAGAAGATCCTTGAAGTAATGAATCAACTAATTCTTCAATTTAAAATTAACTATTTACGCATATTTCGTTTCTTGATTCTGATTATTTATTATCTTTACGCTATCCAGAAAGTCCCTGTATCCTTCTCTGCAGGCTGTTTTCATACATCGACCTGTCGGCACTAGTGGTGCAGTGTTGTAAACCAACTACCTGAGGCCAAAGTGTTATGGAGATTGTAGGCGATAGGTACTATGCTCGGTTCTGTTAATACAGACATGGCGTCCTTTAAATGGCTGCTATCGGCATGGACACTACTAAAGAAGTCTGGGGTGTCCATGTTGGGTGGGTAGCTATTGTCCAGATGTTGTACAGGGGAGAGAACTGAGTAGCAGGCTTGTCAATCAGCTGAAAATCAGACCGATACTACGTGCTTCGGATTCCACATAAAGCTGTAGGTCCCTTAGTAACCCTGACTGTTGGGCTATTAATAAATTGCCCTTTCTGAGGAACAGTCGAACTCAGTTAGTAACCAGACTATACAGATCATCCACATTCATCCTACACTAATATAATCATTCATATTCGCCTTAAAATAAGCAAACAGTTGAGTCGGCGTCTCATTATGTAAGTCAGTAAGTAGGAACATTTTATTAAGCTGATTCATTACTTTCAGTAAAACACAACTATCACTTGAATGTATCCTCGTGTTATACATTTGTAAGCATAAGTGAAGGATTATATTTTAAAAGACGAGTGTTAAAATATATTTTGAATTAAAAGTTTTCTAGACCAATAATGTCTCCTGAAAGTTTATAATACTAACCTGTGATTGGTAAAGTAGTTAGACTGAATTACTCTAAGAGGAACTCACTATTTATGATTCTAACTCACTTTAGTAGTTCAAATAATTATTTAGAGTTAAGTGAAATGTAATACAGTATAATCATAGCTTGAATAAAGTTAATGTAACAAAAAGCAATATTGAACGGGACTTTTATAAATAAGATAATATCGTAGAAAACAGTTTTCTAGTAGCAATTTACAGTTTGTAGGTCACATACAATACAGTAACATTAGCGTGTATTGTACGAGAGAACGAGCCCCTGGGGCGACCCTCGATGGCCAATTTATTGTATTACCACTATGTAAGCTTTTGAGCAAAGATTGTACTTGGTACTCGAAATATCATTTAATGCGTAATATTATATTGTTATTTATCTTAGTATAAAAAATGATCAGTACAAAATCACTTAAGATTAATTAAAAGGTAACTTCGATTATAAGCCTAACATGGAGGCTTTGTTCACAAATGATTGAATACGTAAGTTACTACAATCACGAACTTCTCTGTAGCATAGAACCATTAGACAATAATTAAGAAAGTGAAATAGTTTGGTTACCAAAAAGTAAAACGAATATTTGTAAAATAAATATATTTATTACAATGCCTGTAAAGAACATAGTAAAATAATTATACAAGTGATAAACGTGCTCAATTGATTAATCAATTAATAGTGGGTTTTAGCATGTTTGGCCAACTAATCCACTCTCTTATGTACGTAGGTACGTCAGAGATGACCCATGCTCATCCATACCATGCCGAACAGTTGGATGCACAAATATCTTATCACAAATTTGGGGTTAGCTACCTGGGTTTATCAGACAGGTATTTCAGTAATAAATATTCTGATTACAGCCATACTTTATACAGGATTTGTTATAACAAAATGATTACAGTTTTTACAATCCGTTTTGGTGTGTAAACCTGCTGTTAAGCTATCATTATTTTTGGGGTTTATTGTATAAGTGCTAATGGGAAAGATTCTCTAATAACAGATATAACCACTATCTCAGGATTCATGTTAAATATTCAAGTATTCCCACGTTAGAGCTGCTCGGATGAGTAGAATCATCGGATGTAGTTTTCTTTTTTATATTAGGCAAGAGGGAAAATAAACCGGCTTTATATGTTTTTCATCCGTGTTCCGAAAATCACATGGGAACTATACATCTGAGTAAATTGCTTACCAAAACCTTTAAATATACCACCCATGAAATATTATGTAAAGCTTTTAAACATTTCCCCATTTTCACATATAAAAATTATAAGTCTTTATTCCATTCCGTATTCCACACAAAAAATGTCAAACACGTATTTCAGTAATATATCTTCTGATTACAGGCATACTTTATACAGGTTTTGTTATAACAAAATGATTACAGTTTTTACAATCCGTTTTGGTGTGTAAACCTGCTGTTAAGCTATCATTATTTTTGGGGTTTATTGTATAAGTGTTAATGGGAAAAAATCTCTAATAACAGATATAACCACTATCTCAGGATTCATGTTAAATATTCAAGTATTCCCAAGTTAGAGCTGCTCGGATGAATAGAATCATCGGACGTCGTTTCCTTTTTTATATTAGATAAAAAAATAAACCGGCTTTATATGTTTTTTATCCGTATTCCGAAAATCACAAGGGAACTATACATCTGAGTAAATTGCTTACCGAAACCTTTAAATATACCACCCATGAAATAGTGTGTTTAGCCATTAAACATTTCCCCATTTTGACGTATAAAAATTATAATTTTTTATTCCATTCCGTATTCCACACAAAAAATGTCAGACACGTATTTCAGTAATATATATTCTGATTAAGCCATACTTTATACAGGATTTTTTATGACAAAGTGATTACAGTTTTTAAAATGCGTTTTGGTGTGTAAACCTGCTGTTAAGATATCATTATTTTTTTTGGGTTTATGTGCTAATTGGGAACACTCTCTAATAACAGATGTAGCCACTATCTCAGGATTCCGACTATGTTACCAGCACTGTTACACAATAATACAGTGTTGTCAAACATCTCCAGAACTTCATCTTCGATAGCTACTTCATTGCAGTATTCAGTCTCACTATGCATTATATAATTATCAACCCAGTAATATCCTCGCATAATGTAGTGTGGTAACGCTCCCTAAAAAGTCATGCACTGATTAAAAATTGGTATTTTGTAACAATAAGTTATATAATCACTTTATAATGTGTTTTAACTCATAACAACTAATAAGTATAAATACGTGTTGAAGTGAATGTGTGTTTGTTTATCGATTATAGAGATAAGAGGTGACATTATTGTAGATCTAAGGAGAATAAAAACAGTCGATCATCGTGATAGATTGACACTGGTTGATCATCAAGGGAGGCTGTCAATAAGAATGTGGAATGGAATATTCTAAAACTGTAACTAAACCAACTGTCCAGACATCCATACATACACGTACGGTTGTCGAATAGTTGATTATACACACTTTCTGTTACACTTTGGGATCTTTCCAAAAAATGACGATATGTTATCACAGCTAATATTATTGCACAAACTACAATCGTTTAGCCAGTTCAAATCCTGGATAAAATATTACGGAAATCAGAATACAAGAATAGTGAGTTTAGCTCCTGACCAACAAAGGAGATGGCCACCTCTTCCATCCTTCGAAAAACACGTCTACTGATTATCCTTTCACTCAACTTTTAGACGTACGTGACCAATCAACCCCAACTAATAACCATATCACCAACACTTTGGAAGTATATGACTTTTACACTTCCTTCAGACACACAAGACTACTGATGACGCTTTCACTCACCCCTCGGACGAACACAACTATAGTTGGTGGCACCAACCCTTTGGACATAAATGACTTCTGATGAACCTTTTCCCACACAATCCTCCTTCTTAAGAAAGGAGAAAGATGTGTTATAGTAAATATATAAATAAATAGTAATCAGGAAACTTGCAGATAACGTATTAACATTCATCTCAAATAGGGCTCCTTAAACAACGTAGTATGCAGTCACGTTATTCTGTAGTATCTCTTGGAGGTGGCAGAGTGTGAAGCTCTCAATATTCTAACTTTGAGGCGATGCATATATATTGCTGCTTGTGGCGAGGTGGGGTGGTTATGGGCTGTCAGGCCTCCAGGAACCCATATTCACATAACGTACAATGCACGCAGTGCTGAAATGTACTGGAGTAAGAAATTATTGTTTAGAATGTCAGACAATAACTAAGAGTACATACTACTACAGCACATCTATACTACAAATTTTCTAAATTATATAACGAAATGCTGAATAACTGCTTATAGTTAAACGTTAATCGAAAGAGTGGTAATTTAAATGAAATAATATGCAGGTGTAAATGTTGTAGCATTCTTACATTGTACCAAACAGCTTATTTATAGACATATATCTTATTATAGCCAATAATTTGTAACACTTTAGGAATTACTAGACAAAATAAAGTGTACATACAAGTTAATACAAGCACATTCTCTCTCTGAAGAGTTGGAAAGAACTAAGAAAGGGGTCTTGAATGATATAAACTGATCCAACTGCATAAGGAAAGAGCACGCCACTGCTCATTTTATACAGGACACCTTTGACGTAGGTGTTTTGTAAAATATTTATTCCGCTATTTAATTTAATGCTATAAATGTATCAAAAAGGCCAGTAAATACAACTGTTATCTAGTAAGGCCTTTCAGTAGCCAAGTTACCATCTTCAGAGTTTACTTTCTTACCAAGAGCCCTTAAAAATTAAAATTGTATTTACTGTTTACTGTTTTTATTGTGTCAGATGTTTCTGAAAACTGTTTATTGTCATTTTAATATGAAGAATGTTTATAAAAAATTGTCAACAAATAATTAAACAACTATTTGTAAATGAAGATCAATAAGGCAAGAACTGACTCATTGGTCAATCCGTCTGGTCAGACCGAAATCGATCAACATAATATTTGTACATTATATACTTAAAATGAAATAAGTTTATGTTGTATGACGTTTACTTATTTTGTACAGAGAATTAAAATTTCTCTTATATATAGCCTAAGAAATCACTCATAATGTTAAACAAACATTGAATCAAAATTTGTACATTTCATATCTTTTTTGTATTAAATTATTGGGTTTGAAAAATATTTCAGACAATAAGGTTCATTTATTCAAATTTTAAATTTATGTATATTATTAAAATGGGAAACAGACAGTGAAAATATTTTCAAAGGATTCATACATTTTGAAAAGTGTATGAATCCTTGAAGTGTATGATATTATTTTAGGAAGTGAGTCACAAACAGAAAACGCGATGGCTTTTGTATTAAAACTTAAAATTCATGAAATACTAATTAAAAACATTTAGCCAATAAGATGAAATTTTACTTATAGATTAAATGACTGATACCTTACAGAAACTGTTGCTAAATCTGTACATTTATATCAAGATAAATGGGGTTTTGTAAATGTCAAACACTTGAAATGCAAAACATATTCTCTCTTGTAATAGCCAAAACAAGGACATTGATAGTAATCATGTAGTAAGTAGTAAGTAATAGTAAGTATGAAATAAATTCATAACTAAAGTATGAATTTATTTCATACTTTAGTTATGATGAATCTTATATGCATTTCACACCCCTACTTAAATAATTAAATTAATTCATTTTTATTCATACCATTAGCATTGAAAAGTGCGTTGACTTTAGTGGTTGTAAAATCAAGATTCTCTCCAAGAAAACTTGTTAAAAACCCAGCATAAGAAAGACGTCTTAAATTATAGGCTTCAAGAAACCAAGCCATTTGCCTATATTGCTGCTGGAGGGATAGTAACTACGATAAGTTGTTAAAATGATTAGCTACCATTTTGATGACCATTAACACTGCAGAGACGGCATTTAATGTTTGTGAAGGAATGAATCGAGCTCTTAAACCAAAACTATTTCTGTCTTCTATTTTGTGTTACATGCAACTTACTAAAATGGTGCCGTAATTCATAATTTATTGTTTATGTTACTGTGGTTTATGAAGCGAAGTGTAGTTGAATATTTTATGTGCACAGTTCAACAGTAAGTAGGGAGATTTAATGTACCTGTCTCAATTAGTACTTTTGATATTACTAATAGAAAATTAATGGCATCCATGAAACTAAGTAAAATGTAGCACTTTAGCCAAGGTTCCTCTCTCAGGTGTTAGAGAGGATTTCTTAGCCCTAACTTCATCTGGTGGAAATAAGACACACTAACTTTAACACTGCCCGGAGTACCGCTTCAAAACTATTCCAGGTATAAGGACGAACAATGAGAAATGCCAAGGACCCGGCAGGAATAATTCATAGCGTTCTGTCTGCAACACTGCCTGGAGCACTGCTCCAGAATGTTCCTCCTCCAAAACACAATTAATTAATTCACAACTCATAGCCGGTTATTTCTTTTTAGCTGAACTAAGATATGATTAACACGTGTAACCATCCATGTGAAGTCGTTTGATACGTATCGTAAGAGAAACAAACGATATACTAAAACTAATTAAATAGTTCCAAGGATACGCTGGTGAGAATGTGATAAGGATAAATGACGCTGTTTTGGAACATATAAAGCTGTTTGCCCAAAATTACATTGATTTCCCTGTTGATTAAAATATGTAAAAGGGGTTTAAAAGAGTGGTGTGTTTAGTACAACATATTTATATAGACTATCTTACTGTCCATAAGTAATTACATAAAATTCAAATACCTTTTATTTTTAAAACTGAAATACACAAATAGTGGAGGGAGTTCATTGTTTTACTAATATAATATTGAAACATAGGTTATGGGAGCTAAACAATAAATAAAGAATGATATATTTTTTATTTTATAGTACTATACATTTAAATCTCATTCAACTGTAAATAGAAGATATTTTAATACAACTTTTTTGATGTTTCTACATTTTCTAAACTTTTCGTACTTGTCCGTCTATGATTTAAAATGAGAACCAATATGATGACTATTATCTATTTTCATAACAAATTGTTTCATGCATTTATGTAAGAAAACATTTGTTCTTAACAAATTATGTTCTCACTTAAATGAATATTATTGCACAGATATATTTTGTACTTATAAATATAAATTCATCTTTACTTTGCTTAGCCAGACATATAAGTTCGCTTCCTTAAAACAGTAATTAAGTTTTGTACATAGGCCTACTAATTCCCTTGATAGACTGCCTTCTTAAAACTCCTCACTACCTAGTGTGGTGTGGACTATTTTCACTAATAACGATACTACAAATTCAACATTTTCCAACCGTGGGCCTAGAAACTAACTCTCCCCCTAAAACCTAACTTTTAGTCACCCCCCCCGGCCTTTATGAAGACCAATAGTGTGTTTCTCTCGTTTCCCGATTTCCGTCTGCAATATCAGTTCAAGATATGAAATGAAATGAGAAATGACTGTACTAGGTGGAGTTAGGACTAATGTGTCCTTTTTTCTACTCAACCTAATTTCCAAAGTAACGTTTTAAAATTAAATGACATAAAAAGGCAATTTTAAAAATCACGTTAAATATCTTTTAATGCAATAAATAAACATATCTAATCTCTTTTTACGATACAAATAGCAAAACAACATAAGTAAAATAACAATACTACAGACATAAGATGTGCGTACGAGTATAATACGACCCACCAACAGTTTTCAGTTTTAATGCATACGAAAGATTTCCTTTTTCGTTGGGCAAATAAGTAGACCAACTGTTGACAAGGTTATTGTAAGCCTATGTTGTAGCCTCACTGATGTTCATGTAGAGTGTAGACAATATTTCATTATTGATTAGTATATGTTAAACTGACTAGTATATTTAAACGTTTATTGTTATTTACTAAAAAAATGTTGTTTATAATTAAAATTTCTTGCCAAAAAGAAACGTTTAAAAGATGTCACGTCAAGGGACCATCTGGAGTATTCAGTATTATTCTAAAAAATTTTTTTCAATGGATTAAATTAATTAAAACTTGTAAATAAGCTAGATCTTGTAAGAAGTTAATGATTTTGGGACATTCATAAAAAGCATTAAAAATTAACTATACGAGTTAGTTAACCAAAGATGCTGTTGTCTTTGGATTACATACAAGAATACTATAATAACTTGTTTTAACTGTCTACATATATAACCACAAAAACAGTTATATAATATATAGATCATAAACATGTAACTGTCTTACGTGTTTTTATTTGAACCTATTATAAATGTGTACTTACATAAAATTTATTCTCAAAAGCTCAAATTAACAAAGCTGCTTTGTTAGATTTTAGCTAAATATTGCAATTTATTGTGCGTTAAGTTTAATTTTGGGTGAAACTGTCTGGAGTAATTATAAACAGTTGAATTTAATTCCCTCGACAAAATTAGATATAATGAGAAAGGGGAAGTTATATCATCATTATGTAGATGGAGTTGGCCCGTTAATGATCCAATAACTCATATTTATACCAGGGCCGTGTTTAAAGTGCAGAGCGTAGCCTAACAGTAATGCGCTTACAGAGACTGCTACAGTATACAGTATATATAGATGTTCAATTTATGAGCAACTATATTAACGTTACTGATATCTGGGACCAATATATTTCAGTTTAGAAGCAATCTTTAAGTGTAGACATGTTGAATATATATATATATATTATAAATATATATATATATATATATATATATATATATATATATATATATATATATATATAATTGAACGATGTTGTATCATAATGGAATGTTCTACTTGAATCTCTCGACAAAGATACTGTGTTACATTAGAATGTCTAAATACATCACTGAACGATGTTATATTATAATGGACTGTTCTACTTGAATCTCTCGAAAAAATACTGTGTTACATTAGAAAGTCTAAATACATCACTAAACGATGTTGTATTATAATGGACTGTTCTACTTGAATCTCTCGACAAAAATACTGTGTTACATTAGAATGTCTAATACATCACTGAACGATGTTGTATCATAATGTGATGTTCTACTTGAATCTCTCGACAAAAATACTGTGTTACATTAGAATGTCTAAATACATTACTGAACGATGTTGTATCATAATGTGATGTTCTACTTGAATCTCTCGACAAAAATACTGTGTTACATTAGAATTTATAAATACATCACTGAACGATGTTGTATCATAATGTGATGTTCTACTTGAATCTCTCGACAAAAATACTGTGTTACATTAGAAAGTCTAAATACATCACTGAACGATGTTGTATCATAATGTGATGTTCTACTTGAATCTCTCGAAAAAAACTGTGTTACATTAGAATTTATAAATACATCACTGAACGATGTTGTATTATAATGGACTGTTCTACTTGAATCTCTCGACAAAAATACTGTGTTACATTAGAATTTAGAAATACATCACTGAATGATGTTGTATTATAATGGACTGTTCTACTTGAATCTCTCGACAAAAATACTGTGTTACATTAGAAAGTCTAAATATATCACTGAACGATGTTGTATCATAATGTGATGTTCTACTTGAATCTCTCGACAAAAATACTGTGTTACATTAGCATTTCTAAATACATCACTGAACGATTTGTGTCATAATGGAATGTTCTACTTGAATCTCTCGACAAAAATAATCAGTTACATTAGAATGTCTAATACATGACTGAACGATGTTGTATCATAACGTAGGAATGTAAGCTATGGACTTCTTTTTACCCATATTTGCATTATGCGTACACGTGGTGCACCAAAATACTGCAACCATATATAAATTAAATGTTACATTCCTATGCTAGAAAGTGTGCAAATCACACCGAAATTAGAAAAAATATTTGGCCTTGACACCACCTATAAGATTTATACCTTCTATATATATCGAATAATAAACATACGTGTCTTTATTAATAATATTATAAAATTTTGTATTCATTAAAATATTGATAAAATTTCAATCTTGAAATTAACAATAGGCCTATAAACTTTATCTAAAACATAGATAATATTTATCATAGCTTTGACTGGTATAGCTCCTATTTGTGAAATACAACGGTTGGGTGTAAGAGAGGACTTAAGGATCCTAACTTTGCGTTTTTAAAATATTTGTCTTTTCAATTCGTTAAAGACTCTGTGATTATTTTTTTGTACTATATAGAGACAAGGATTTGCTGTCTCATACCAACAATCATGCAAGAGCATGTTTTTGTATAAGAATGATTATCTTTATCAAAGGATTATTTTACATTTACTATGCCAAAAGCGCTGCAGGTAGCAAAGCAATTTGCACGACGAAATGAATTTAATCATAAACTGCCCCCAAAATAAAATATATTACAGGTATTTTATTAGCATTACCAAATGAAAACTAAGCACAGTTAATGGTTTCAGTGATTAATTATTCCTAACATAAATATTGCATTTACGTTAAGTTTTGAGTTTGAAGGAACTGATTCATTATGATAACTTTTTCCACATTAGTGTTTTATACACAGGGTGTTTAAACTCACGCTACACTAATTTTGAAGTGCAGTATATGGGCATTTTCCACATTAGAAACGGTATTTTTAACATTTCTAGGAATGACGTCATTTAACCAATGGTACACAACCCGACAGGTCCATTGTTATTGGTTAATGCACACATATTATTGTTCTAAAGAATATTTTTATATTTCTTACACTATAATGTGTGATATTTGATATTTTTATTAACCATTGTATAAAATTTGTTACTACAATAAAACTTGAAATGCATAGATACATATCCTAACATATAAAATGTATATGGCAGTTTGTAAGAAATATATTCCAAGATGCACACAGCATCCCATTGGGACTCGTTAATATAACGCACCAGTAAGCAATCTATATCTGCTTGTTAGAGGACTTTCAACGTTATCTTCAACATTCCTGTCAATAAGATTTTACAATTTAAAAATTTAAGGAAATGCAATTGTAATAAAAAAGATTCTATATTATTTATGACATTGAATGTTTATATGTTGCCTTACGATTATACTATATGAACTGTAATTATATTAGTTTAAGAAGAAATATTGGATCAATATATTCAAACCCAAGTTTTAAAATCTTTACTTGTCATAATAATAACATGCGTCATATTGATATTTTTAATTATTTAATAATGTACAACTTTTCATGTATTACTCATGCCGTCCTAACATCAGGGCTCTAGCTATATCTCCTGCGATAATCGTACATCTATAGTACATAAATAATAAATTACAACTGCGATGCTTCAATAATCTTGTTTAGAGAGAGGGCCAGTCTAATTTAACAGTGAGGATTTATAGTTAGATGTGAAAACAAAAAGAAGGAGTTTACATCAGGCATTAGAGGTTTTACAGATTAAGTTAAAAGAATTGAGGATCAGATTAAATCTGACTGTAGGCTGCATGTTCAAAGTATTTCCTTGTATTTTCTGTACGTCAAGGATTTACTGCTGTTCGTTTGCCTCTTCAAGATAACTGGAATTTCAAGATATTTAGTTCATAAAGTCGTAGATATATAGTTTTTGTCAGCTAGTCACTAAGCATTACTTGGTTGCTCAGAGCTTTACACCCACATTTGTTTAAGAACGCCATAAAACACCACAGAATGTATTCTATTATATTTAAATCTGTTACAAACTTATTTACTGCTGGTAACCTTTTTAATTTACAAACACCATAATCCCAGACTAAAATAAGGAAAAATTCTAAAGAAGATGGAGAGATTTCATTGCAAACAAATAAACATGTTTACAATGCCTTTAGGCAGAATACGCTTTTATTTAGAACTGCGAAATGTTAAAATATTTACCGTTAATATCTCCTTAGGCTTCCATAAAGCTAGGAATATGACAGTAAATGTGGTACTTAAACATGAAGAATTGACACACGGAATTTTTTGAATGTTATGTTTTTGAATAGTATCTATGTAGGGGGCCTATATGATTCTGCTTAAAGACATTTGGTTTTAAGCAATTTAGATAAGTTAATGCGTGGCAAACAAAGCCAAAAGGGAAATAAAAGACTTCTTACGTCGAATAAGAACATTATATCATATATTTAACAAACTAAACATTCCTTAAAAATCTATTTTTGGAAGGCATTTTCAATTTATTTCTATTCCATTAAAAAAAGGTGATAGGAATATTTAACAGTGATGTATAGTTTTATGTGATAAGTATGTGTAATGTTTACATATGAATACATTCTTAATAAATATAAATATATACAGTACATACATATAATTTTTGTAAAAAAATATATATTTTTTTTAAAGTACCGTAATCTCCAAGGTCATGAAATTCATTATGAGACCTAAAGAATTAAGCAGGGAGTTTAGGAGTATTTGTCAATAGTTTTTGTCCAAACAAATTGATAATTTAAAAATAAATAGAGAATAACATTATATTTTAGATCACAGTGGAGTCGAACCATTTTCGTAGCAAATGATGATGTCAACAGCTATAGCACTGGCTGTTACAATAACAACAGGTATAAAAAACTGGCAGTTTAACGTAAATATATATATTTTTATTGGTTTTAATTCTTTATCAGTTGCGTGGCTTACTTACCAGCAGTGATAAATAAATTCTTTATGTTGTCTGACAATAACTAATCTTAAGAACTAAATTCCTGCTCTAGTAATAAATAGTAAGTAATGTACTTCATTTTATGTAAATACCAATTATTATTATCATCTAAGAGTGTAATACATAAAGGCAGTTGTTGTGATAGTTAAATTAATGCCAATACAGAATATTAATAGACATTTCAACTTAGTATGTAGTTTATGGATTTGGTTGTATAACAAAATACTGCTTACATAAAAGGGCAGTAAATGAACATTAAAAAATATATTTGATTGATTTTTGAAAATACTACTATAAGATGATAAGTTTTGGTGAGCCACATTGCGAGAGAGGTCACGGTGGTTGGTCCGGCGCCCGGAAGGGGACATCCGTGCCGGAGGGATCATGTGTTCCATTGTCCAGCGACACACGACCGACAATGAAACTGGGCTGGCCGATCACTACTACTAACACGAGATTGATTCAACTTTTTGATCAGTTAATGCTATTATTCCCAATTTCAGTATTATTCTCGACAACTATTATCCTCTTTTTCACATTATTATAAAAGAAAAATTAAATAATAAAATATATATTTTATTAATTAAACATATAAATTATTTGAAACAGTTGTAAATCGTTGAATTATTTATATGTTTCTTCTGATACAGGCCCACCAGTTTTGAGAATCAGTTGAAATAGCACTACAATGGGATAGACAACAGTTTAGTCCTGCTTCAAATAATATTAACAACCAAGATGGTTATTAATATTTATTCAATAAACGGGACCCCTTTATCCACACATATGTTTTATTTAGAATAACTGTAAAGGTTTGTTAGTTTTTAACTAAAAAGTCTGGAAAGTTGTCTATATATTTTTGTTTTGTTTTTTGTTTTGTGTTTTTGTTTTGTAGTTTTGTATTAAGTTTAATGACTAAATGGTTCAATAACATTGTCAATCCTCTTACTCAAGTCAGGTCTTAAGTCTGATAATGCAGGCTGATATTCTGGCTCGAACTGGAAGTATTTATCTTTGAAGTTCACAATGTACTATACTGGTTTCCCCCTTTCCCAGTATAATTAAATAAGTTCCTGGTACGCATCTATAGTCTGTGGGGAATGGGCAGAGTAAGGTTAAAAAAGGAGAAAGCCTCTCCTTAAAAAAGAAATGTTAAATTTTCAACTTAACGGTTTTTTGATGCCTTAAGAACACTATTGAAATGCACTATAGTAGTTTCGTTTTTTCAACATATATAAGGTAGAATATGCCGTGTTTGTAGAGTAACTGTAAATGTAAGTTGATGGAAACAAAATATTGTCATTTTAGTTTAAAATGGAATATTAGAGGAAAACTGTAATAAAAACAAATTTTCTAGAATAAAGAAAACATTAACTAGTTGGAAATTCGAAACTTAACGAAGGAGATGAAAGGTTTTGTGTTGCTAGTGAAGCAATATTACAACTTGGAAGAAGACTTCATCGTATAGTTGTAATCTTCTATAAAATATGTATCTTTACGATTACATTCAAAGGCCTTATAATTTTAAGAATACACAGTAATTTATAAGAAACAAGGGTAAATAAACCTTAAAACTGATAAATTCAATCAACTTTATATTAAACATTTTTTAATGTACTCTTTGTAATGTTAATTTACGGTTTTACTTCTATTGGTATATACATTTGCGATTCAACGTGATTGTATTTCATTATGAATAGTATTAATAATTGTACGAGAAGGAAACCTAGGTCCATATTTGGTGCCAAAGACGTTATTACCCCTGTGCCGCTAGCAGTTGGTTCAACGAGCCTTCAAAACAAAATTGGAAGGTGTTGTGTTTTAGCATTTAAATAATTTGAGTCAATTAGTTATTACTTATAAGAATTTATAATTAATATACAATACCATGGGGCACGTATACATATGTCTAGAGGAAAGCATTAAGTTTGAAACCACCTTCTCTAATGTCATGCGTGTAGTATTGAAAGCACTCCACAGACCGTAATCATAATTGAACTATACTAGGTCGAACAACAAGATGGAGTCAAACACACCTTAGGTTATGGTAGGAACTCAAACACACGATGATCCTGAGTACCTATCTTGGATTATAAAAAGGTCAATCTTTTATTTGGCTTTATAAGAGATCCCTGAATATAAAAAAGTAATTAAATATAGAACGTAGTTTGTACATTAAGTTATACCATTGATTGTATACACAAATAGATTTCCCATCCAATGTTAAATTTTGAGTCTCAAAATATCAGCTGTTTTTGTGGTCCATTGTGGAGCGCTAGTGTAGTACCATGTAAATGTAATGCAGTTTAAACCAGCTGTGGTTGTGGGCCACACAAACTAACAAAATTACTGGCACAAATATTCCTATTGGATGGTTTATCTATGTAGGTTTATATAATAAATGGTTATACTAAACCATTATTTTGATTAATAGGTAATATGCTCATTTTTCATAATGAGCATATTACCTATTAACTGAAACATATTTCTGGCTCATTCTTAATCATAATAATTGTATTGGTGTATTAAAGGAAATTATTCAATTAAAATACTCAATAGTATAATTATTACTCTATTTAATTTTGCTATGAACAACATTTTGTTTAGTATTATTTAGAAGGAGGCTGTAAATTGATGTAAATTAAAACTGTCCATTAATTGACCGCTGTCTTCAAGTCAATATACATAATACTGAACTACTTCTTTGATCCACTCTACAATAAGTGAGGGGCACTTCAGTTTCAGTAGGCCTACACCACTTAGCAATACCCGTCTACTTTCATATTGTCCATTCATTGACCACTGTCGACAAGTCCTTGGTTTCACTCAACAACAAGTGAGGGGCACTTCAGTTTCAGTACACCACTTAGCAATACCCGTCTACTTACATATTGTCCATTCATTGACCACTGTCGACAAGTCCTTGGTTTCACTCAACAACAAGTGAGGGGCACTTCAGTTTCAGTACACCACTTAGCAATACCCGTCTACTTACATATTGTCCATTCATTGACCACTGTCGACAAGTCCTTGGTTTCACTCAACAACAAGTGAGGGGCACTTCAGTTTCAGTACACCACTTAGCAATACCCGTCTACTTACATATTGTCCATTCATTGACCAATGTCTACAAGTTCTTGGATTCACTCAACAACAAGTGAGGGGCACTTCAGTTTCAGTACACCACTTAGCAATACCCGTCTACTTACATATTGTCCATTCATTGACCACTGTCGACAAGTCCTTGGATTCACTCAACAACAAGTGAGGGACACTCCAGTTTCAGTACGCCACTTAGCAATACGTGTCTACTTACAAATTCAGAGCTCGTAAACTCAAGTATGCGCTGGTTTCACAAAACACTGCTTTGGAATTCTGCCAGCCAGTCCATACATGACTTGACAAGGGTTTTCTCTGCTACACGTAAGAATAAAAAATGGTTTGTTTGAATTATATTAAAAATTTTTTATTGCAATTTTACACAACGTTAAGCCTATTTCATGCATTTTAGTCTATATTCTTGGTTTCATCAGTATAATAGTTTACTTTCATTAAATACAAATGGTTGTATTTTATTGCTTTAACAAAACTTTTCTGGCTCGAAGAATAAACAAGACATCCTACATGCTTGTACAAAAGTAAAACATGGCGTATAGGCGTATAAAACACTTGCCACTTCATTGCTATTTTGGCAAGTGGCGATTTGCACAAACTTTTAAAGATCTAAAATAATAGTTGATTTTAAGCCAGTCAAAGAACCAGCACGAGCCAAAAGCTACTGCCCAATGGCTCTTTTAAGTGTCTGCTATAAGTCGCTGGAGAGGTTGATTCACTCTTACATCAAAATATCTCCTGTTTTCAATGACAGCGTACCTGTTGAACAAGCTTGGGAGTAATGCTGAGACCAGGTACATTCTTTGAACTCTTTAATTGAGAATGGATAAAAAAACATAAGAATTTTTACATATTTCAGCAGACTATGAAACAGTCTTGAGAAAAGGCTTGTTACTTAAATTTTAAAACTTGATTGCGTCTCCTCAATTGTTGCGCTTTCTGAAAACTACCTTCAGCAACAGGTTAATTAAGTGTGCCTGGGCCACAAAGAAAGTTCTTGTATGAATGATGGACTACCACAAGTATCTATTCTTGCTCCTCTATATTTCATTGTATACACTGCCAAAGTTTCCACCACACGCCCTAGAAAACTCATATATGCAGATGACATTGCTCTCACAACTCAACACGAGGGCATATTAAACACAGAAAGAACACTTTACACTTGATCTATCCAACCTCAATAAATATTTTAAAACCTGGCAGTTAAAACCCAATTCAACCAAGACGGAACAAACCTACTTTTACCTGAGTAATAGACAAGCTAATGAAAAATTTTACATCTTTTTAGATGGTGTTAGGCTGAAACACAATGACCATTCATTGGTACTTGGGGTTAAGTTAAGATCCATCTGTGTTTTTAAAGTCACATACAAGCACAAAGCAGTTTAAGTGAAAACCAGAACTAATTTGTGCAAACACTGGCTGGATCATCGTGGAGAACCAACACATAAGTCCTGTGTACTACTGCTTTGTCATTGGTTTACGCCACTGCTGAATATTATGCTCCTGTGAGGCTTTACAGTATACTTGTAGGAGTGGTTGATATAAAACTAAACAGGGCGATGAGGGATTGATCCTTCATTGCAACCGCTTTACCATGGCTTCTAGCGCATGCAACATAGCTCCTCCACATTTAAGACGCGAAAAGGCTCTTATCAGAAAGTTTCAAAACACCTTATCTACTCTGAATCTCCCCATTTTGTAAAATATTCCGCATCGTGCAAGTTAACTTGAATTTAGAAAACCTATTTCGATTAGCTTCCCAGTTATTCTCAAATGCATTTTCGTCAAAAACTGATTGTGCGTTAGATCAGAATATGTTTGATGGTCGAAACAAGTTTCTGATTTCAGACTGAATAACCGTCATTGATGGAATGGACCTTCCTCGTCGTGAATATTCCGGAACTAATTGTATTCATAACATTGTTAATATGTAAATTTTTTTCCTGCCTTTAATATAGGTCTAACCATTGCAAGTTTAAGTGCATCTGAGAAAGTAGCAGAAGAAAATGAAAAATTTATTAAGTGACAGAGTGGGGCTGCAAGCATGGTTGATACTGAATTTAAAACTTGTGCAGATTTAATCGACACATGCTGGTCTCTTGTTTTTTAAAGAATTAATGACTTCTTGAACTTATTTTCCAGAAGTAGGATTTGAAAAGAATGAAGAGATTGGTGATGAGTTTGCTCAACTGACCCCTGTGTCCATTCACTTTTATTTCCAATATTAGTTCTTTCTTGGTGAACTTTGGCAAACACTTTTATTATTTATTATTTATCACCACTCCTTTACTATTCATTAAATTACGAACAGAATAATCCTTTTTTAGGAGGCCTTCTCTTATTTATTATTCTCCATATAACTTTGGATTCGTTATCAGATGCTTTTATTTTTTCTAATATTTCTCTTGACTTCTCATCCTAATTACTAAACGATACTTGCACTTTAATCTCCTATAACATACTCGTAAATAGTGGTTTGATTTAAGATACTCAGATGTATGTTATAATTGATTAAGTTCATTTTTTAGTTTACTTGAGTATGTACTAAGTTTTATCTTCTTTTGTCTGTTATAATTTACTTTCTTTCTCTTCTTTGGGAAAGCCATGTCAAAGTAGTATTGTAATATGCCATTAAATACCTCATATTTATTATTCATATCTTTAGATAACAGTACATCATACCAGTTCTCTTTCGATATATAATATTTAAAAACATCTGTATCAATAAAACTTCTACAATGTTTGTAGAGAACTTCATTCATATTATGGAGGGAAACTTCAAAGCTTACAGTCTGGGCATAATGATCTGATAATGCCATAATGATCTGAGGATACCATTACATCGCTTCTAGTATTCGACACATTTGTGAATACATGATCGATCAGAAATCGTGATCCCAACGTCTCTCTTGTGTAAGAAGTTATTATATTTATCAAATTAAAGAATTTAATAAGGAGACAAATCGTTGGCTGATAAAAGTCTCTTTGGATAAATCAATATTAAAATCTCCCAGTACAGTTACAATTTCGTGCCCGTTTGGATATTTTTCAAGACAACCAGAGATATATTCAAAGAAATCGGTAACATTGTTTGTGGGAGGCCTATAACATGCAACTATCAAAATTTTACTCTGCCCGGTAAGCTTCACAGAAATAGCGTCCAGTTCACAAATGCCTTCTATTTGTTCACAAGGTAATTCCTGACAATCTATATAGGAACGAATCCAAATGCCCCCCTTTATGTTTTATCTACAGAATCCAGTTTTACATGTTTAGTTTATAAGACACAAATTTTGAAGTTGCACTTATTTAAGTGAATGTTCTGTAAAAGAAATGATATCAGGATTTTTCTCCTCAAGAAAAATTTCTGTTTCAATGAGTTTAGAGAGGAGGCCTTTGAGAGAGCTCCGCTGGCACTTAACTCCCTCGCGACATACAGCGAACACCAGGAGGTTTCTGAGCTGTTCCTTAAAAATGTTTGTTTTGAAAAGTACGGCTTGGGGGGTAATAGAATTAGTTTTGGGTGGGATTGGGGTCATCTAAGGTGGTGTGGATAGGTGTTTATTTAGCAGAAGATATTTTATACTCATGTGTTTGGTGTTTTAGAAGAGGATTGGGGACAGATTGGGAACTTATGACATTATGTAATAGGTTAGTTAAACATGATTTGCCCTTCGAATTAAATTGAAGACCAAGATTCGTAAAAGAACTTCTAGGAATCGAATGAAAGGAAATAAAAAAATGCTTTTTTTATGTCTAGAAGTGACATTTTTAATAAAAAGATTACTTTTTGAAACTTCAGGGTTAAGGGTAGGAGTTTCAAACATAAAAGGAATGCCAACTGAATTACTACATCATCCTTACTCATAGAAGCGGTTTCAATTTCTGCACTTGCCAATACAATGTTAAACTTAGCGTTAGGTTTTACCCATCTAAACACACTGGCATTATATTTCATTTTACTAGCTAACATGCCGGAGAGATGCCTACCATGACTGTGTTACTGCTGTCATTTTCACAAAAGAAAACATACTGAAAGGTGTTAAATTTGAGGGAGCTTAATTGCTCTTCAATAGTTTAATTTGAACCATGCTTTAAAAGTTCACTTACGACAGGGTCCACAAACAGTGAACCAGTGTCGCAATCGTTGAAAGCCTTGAAGTAAGATTGTATGATTGAACCATCCAACCACTTGTAATTCGCCATATTTTTAAAGCGATTTGACAAATTTTTATCTTTTTCAAGAGTCAGGTGCTCTATGTTCTTTAAAGTATTGTTCAATTTGTTGTTTACAAACAATAACGCCTTCTATTTTTCAACCAAAACGCACTTTACAGAGTCATTACAGTATGAAGGCGTCAGAGTATCCAACTTAGTGTCACTATTAGCTAAGGCTAGTTTAAGTAGATCATTTTCATTCTTAATTAGTTGAAATTCATTCATGCAGCTTGAAGTTTATCCAATTTATTCTTAAAAGAAACTAATTCTTTATTCGTGGCCTCATACTTTTCAACAACTTTATCCTGAATATTAAAAGATTCATTTAATGCTGCCTATTTACTAATCTTAAACCTTTCAAAGTGAAATTTCACACTCTAAATCTATGTTTTTAGATATAAGATCATTATTTTTTACAGTGAGACAGTCTACTGTATTTGCGAGATTTGTTATATTGTCTCTTAAGGAGCTTGAGTCAAAGTCGGGATAGATACTTATTAATATGTTCAACTCTGAGGCTACAGAGATTAATGATGTTTCATTATCATATTCAAAAAGTGTATTATGAACTGAAGCATTATCCAGAAAAGTCATACTTGTAACCAAAGTTTACAGGCACAATAAGCAAAGTCAGGATAATACTGAACAAGACAACATAGTGAACAAGACAAAATTACACAATAAGCTTACAGTTGAATATGTGTTATTTACAAATAATTACAAATTGAAAGTACAACAATAAACATAAATAAATAAACTATTGTTTGACGACTGTCCAGCAGCGATGCATGTGCGACGAGCGTTGGAATCCAGCAACCATGAGTCAGCAATCATTGAATAAATATAAGAATGCCTTCAATTCGGCATCAGCAATTAGTGATGTAGAATGCGTTGATTCTGTCATGCACTTGATTGGCGCAGGAGGAGGGTAATGCAGGCTCAGGTGGCGGGTAATTCACTGGGAAAGGGGAATTCCGTCGCCGTGTGGTTAATAAAATCAGGAAGTGAACCAGCGTGCGCGTAAGCCGCAAAGTCATCCAGAGCAGACATCCAAGTTAACAGGTTAGAGTTGTTGAGTTAGTGACACATAGTTCGGACACCCATTTACTTACGTGCCAGTTAGTTTACATTAATGGTCGAGTCTCAAAAGAACAGTCTGTCACTACTTGCCAAATTAGTAGTAAATAATGTACAATAGATTATGGATTCAACCAAGAGCAATGTCTAAAACCTAAATATAACTAACTAGACCGTCATTGCTTTTATTGGCTGTTAATACCCATACAAATACATTTCATGTTTCGATGCAACAGTCTTCTTACTCCTAGTTGGCAGTGAAGATAGTTTGTCAGACGATATTGACGAAAATCCGGACTACATTCTAAGATAAGGACAAAAGCGGAGACACAAAATCATTTACTTGCAACGTAAAAGCCATTTCCATTATTTCAGTTTATGTCAGACTGAAACAAAGCTAAATATTGTACACTAATGTGGATGTAAATGATGAAAAAAGGTAGAAGCTCTGTAGAGAAAAAGATGACACATGTTGATGGCGTTGCTATTGTAGCAATAAAATGGTCCGACACCAAAGGTGTGGTTATGGCAACAACCTTCGATATCTGCGACTTTTTGGTAACAACTCAAAGTACAAATCTCTGGTAGGTGGACAAGAGCTATCAACACATAGTTACTATCAACACAATGAGTGATGCTGATCTTGTTGATGGTTTCATTGGCAATTACAGAATACAAATTTGACCAAAGAAGTTTTATTTAAGATTATTTTTCCATGGTGGCACAACAAACCATTACACAACTATTTTATTGTCATACGGGACAGATTAAATATTATATGTTAACCTAGACTAAGAAAAAAATAATATAAAATAGGACTAAAACCCGACTAAGACCTAAATTAGTCAACCTAAAAATAGTGAGCTCTTCTCAAACGATGTAGAAGAGATTGAAAAAAAAAAAAAAAAAAGAAAAAAAACAATATCATGGATTTGCTAGAAGTTTCTGAATCATTATGCGGAACAAGGGAAAGACATAAGGTAGAGAGTGCATCATTAGTTGATCATGACCAAGGAGCACAGGAAACCAGCCAAACTAATTCCTACACCACCGGTATGTCGAGACAGCATTGGGAACTGGCCCTCATTCGCATATACTAAATACTTATCAAGGTAGTAAAATAGGTTCATTTGTGAACATTAAAGAAAATGATTTAAAAATAGTGTAGTTTATTTGTAGGGCCTACATCTGTTGAAAACGACTATGTGAAACTAAATATAAACAAAATTACAACAAATGGTTTCATTGGTAAATTATAATATTCTTAATGCTAAGCTATTATTTATATCAATACAAAAGATATTTAGAATACTAAATGTTGAATGAAATCATGTTTTTAATGTTCGTCTATTAAAGAGGCGATTTTAAAGAACCTTGTTCCAATCATGGGCGTATTTCGTCTTCGGAGTAGTCAAATAATTTCCTCGACAATTTATCACCGCTCAAGTGAAAGAACGGATTCCCTTCGCCTATTCGTGACCTACGTAGCCTAAAATGGCATCTCATTCATGGTGGAACTAACAATTCATTGGATAGATGAACAAATTTATTTTATGTTAAGCCAAAAAATATAAAGTGTTAGGAAAACTGGCTACCACAATTTATTTAAGGTAACTGAATTGATTGTCGATTTGTTTTACAAAATAAAAATAAATACTGGAAAGTGCGTCCACTCGATTTATTTGGCTAGCTGTAAAAAATGACAAAATTTGGATCAGATATTTTTTAATCTGAACTATAACAATCGCATTTCTTTTCAAAACTGTATGAAGTCATAACTATATATATTTTGTAAAGATAAGAAAAATCAACTTATAATTAGGTTATACTAGCAGCTCTCATTGGGGGTACGCCCACAAACCCCCAATTACGGACAAGCCAAGTTGATCACGGTGCCAATCAAGGTCATAGCAACATCGAATTTTGACACGGCTATGCATGGTTTAGCTCTCTGCCTACGGACGAAATAACGGTGGCAATGTGAATAACAGTTAAAAATTACCAACTTTTTGGACTTTAAGTAACTACCTTGTAAATACTGGACTGGCCATACTAACTGCGTACTTTAACTCCAAAACGATTCAGTAGGGCATACATTGTTAGTTAGATAAATACATTTGTTAGCTTGTTTTTAGTTTTGTTAATTGTTTTAATATTCACGAAGAAATTATACTACAATTTAGCTTTAAAAATAGTTTTTTCTTTTAAGTTTTTCAAACGTTTCTTATAGTTCAATATTTTGATACTTCGACCTCTTCATAGTTCACAAAGTATCGAACTATCAAGGCTTTACTCAAATAATAATATCTTTATTGCATTATGACAATTAACATTGAATTGCAAAGGCACATTAGTATATTTAATGAATGATTCTAGAAGGAAATATCAGAGATAGAAAATTTGACTTCATACTTTATTTGGACCTTTTGGAAAGTAAACATACTAAAAGTCCTCACCCTTAGGAGGTGAGTTTTGAAAGGTATGGTGAAGGAGGGTACATAGAAGGTACTATTTTTGGGGTTTCACTTCTATTTAAAAAAAACGGTGCTACCTAAATAATTATGCTTAAAATAAAAATTAAAGCTGGAAAAAGTTTCTAAACTCTTTACATTGTTTTATCCTTCTAACGTTTTCGATAAATACACAAAGAAAATGTAAAAATGTAAGAAAACATTATTTTTATTTTAGATTTTTCTTTAAACATTATTTATATTTTCAAATGTTTTATAATAGAAACATTCTTAGAGAGTTGGATAAATTTGAAATCTGTTAGAGTATATATACAAGTACGTTAATTGTTTAGCATTGTCCCTAGCTTTACGAATTTTTTAAACATTAGCTAAACCTTCATATTTCCCTGCTGAATTATGCACTATATACAGCTCACTTTTTAAGTATTTTTCTGCTATAACCTTCCATTTTCGTAACTTTTCAGCACAGACAACATAACCACCCTCCCCCCAAGCAATTTACAACTTGAAATCCTCCCATCACTCCAAATCTCCTGTAAGTAAAACTATAATTAAAACTTAGAAATATACAACGAGAAAATTGCTTATAGTTACATTTTATTTATTTATTAAATAATAATAAGAGCAAAGTAATTGAGTAAATTTAGTCATGGAAGGTGTCAAAATAATACTCGTTGTCTCTCTTTAGGTCTTGACGAAACCGACGTGTGCCCCTCCTTAGGGTTCACATCTCCATCCTCTTCGGTAGTTGTTTCATCAGACTAATATACTGAAGGTCTCTTCAAGTTTTAATCACACTATTCTTCCAACAACTGATGTCTTCTTTAATAGCTCCCTTGGGAGTTGTGGCAAACGTTGGACTAAACCATCAAAGCTGTCCTTCACCCACTACTACAATTAGTGCTGTAAGGACAAAAAATACAAAATATTAAATTGACATTTTCCTGGAGCAGCTAAAGTACAATTCCATGTGAAAAAGTACAAGGAGGTTGCTTATGTTCTGAACCACACTTCATATTTCGTGATTCCCAACCCAAATATGAACCTGTTAATATGTTTGGAAACTGTGCTCCATCGATGCACAATAGGTGCGGAGGAAGAAATCTGTAGTTTGCTGTTAGATACTGATTTGACAAAGATCTTGAAGGGTCAAACTGTTTAGAGAGGTCTTCTTGCTCTTTCAATTACACCTTTAAAAAAAAGTAATCCCAATTCCCTTGATACATTTTGTGGGGTCCTCGGATGTGTGGGGTCCGAGAATACCTCAGCAGCTTAGCGGATGTCTGTGTTATTCATTTAGAGTATGCAGAAACCGACTTAGATCCCCTTAAATTTAGGTGATGTAATGTAATATCAAGTAAAGGTATGCAAAAAATGAAGTCTGAAACTTAAATTCTGAAATTCCTGTCTTAAATAGGCTTTGGTTGGCACTTTACATTTCAAGTTACAATTACAGATTTTCTGACAGAATATTTGAAAGGAGATTGAGGAGTGAGAGGAGATAGAAGATTTCACGTTGGAAATTGCTGGAGGGTGAAATTTTTTTGTTTTCTGCTGACATTTTACAAAAATTGAAGATTACAACTAAAAGGTACTATTAAAATGTGCTGCAGACAGTGCATAATTCAGCACGACAAATAGACATATGACTGAGTTAGACAATATAAACATTTAAGAAATGCTTAAACAATTCGTAAAGCTTGGCCTAATTAAAATAAATTAGCATATTTTTATACAGTCTCTAGCTCTAGCAGAATTTAATTTATAGAACTGTATAAATCAGAGTTTGTTCTATCATGAACCATTTGAAAATATAAATGATTGTTTATTGAAAAATATTAGATACATATAATGTTAATTCTTGACAGTATGTATTTTTTGTGATGGTGTTCATAATGTTTTCTAAAATTGATACTCGATTAGGTACTCGAATTCGTATTGTGCAATTGTAAAAAAAGTCCAACATATCTTACGTAGCTTTAAAATATATTGGTACATACGAAAAATCAATATGTATGTTTAAATATTTTTCTATACAAATAAAAAATGAAATCAACTCAAGGAACAGTTAACTCAAGAGTTAATTCGGTAACATTTTATAATTTATTAATAACTTATACTTAAAATTACATAAGTTATTTATCTCAGTAATTTTGTCCTGAAGTTACAAAGATGTAATGAATATAATTTAACCAATTATTAATAAATATGCTAATAATTCTATTCCATTTAATGAAATTGGCAACAATTAAGACGCACATTTTTATTTTACAATTATCTACTATTGCTAATAAAAGCATTACGAAATATTAATGAAAAAAAAAGTTTCTTTACTTTTTCAATAAATAGCTAAGTTAATCAAATACCATTCATTTGGGCATACGCATCACATTATATAAACAAACAAATTGACACGACCTAATTATCAACTAAGAATTGACGATATTGTTAAAAATATTTGAACTTGTAAAAAAAATCACAAACACTACTTTATATGTTGTTTGCGGGCTTTTTATAATTAAACTTACTTGTTTAAATATACGTATACGCTTATACAAAAGGCACAAACAAATGCTAAATTATAATTTACTAGTCGATATAAAATCTCAGCAGTTTTGAACAGTGGCGTATTTATATGCATTTAATGACTTCATGTAATTATTACATAAAGTACATTAGGACTTACATAAAGTATTTATAGAATTAAGATTTATTTGGAAAAATGATCCCAACTCTTTCCAACTCTACGCTGTCACTGACTTTCCTTCGAAATTGACTGTGTTTAATATTTCTTGGAAACAAACAGTCTGAGGGTAACCGTATTTACCAATCAATAACTAGGACACAAACTCCTTAATATTTGTTATCAATATGTGTATCTTCTAGAAACGAGTTTTTATTACAGTATATCGATTAATTTCATAATTGCAATTACTCTTAATACCGAATAAATAAAAACATTTTCAAGTCATAACATAAATAATGTTTATCAGAGAAGGTGTTTTGATAGAAAGCTTAGGGGTTTTATAGGAATTTAATATTAATGCGAGTTATTAAAGAACTGAAAATATTGTTTTTGAAACAATAAAGAATCTTAATGGCTCAATATATTTTGGACGAAAAAAGTCAAACAAAGGAAAACTTTTGTTCATAAAAGAGTTGACGAAAACTTAAAATTATCTCAGATTTGCAATTTCTTTTATAACAATCAAGAACCATTACAGTAAACTTTTTAATTATTATCTTTGCCTTTCATCGCCGTTGGTTTGTTTGTTTATCTTTGTTGGGAAATATATACCGTAATATCAGTTTGTATCACCATTGCATATAACCAATCCTTTATTTATAAAATGAAAGTAGACGTATTTATAACGTGTATAAGTGCTCGTACAAAGTTTACATGGGGTTAGGTGGAAGATAGGACTTTATAGTCCTAACTTCCCCACTAATAAAGACGATTTTATTTCTCTTCATTACAAAGTTTACATTTAAACTGTTAATACTAAATGCACGAAAGATGTCGGAAGAGGAATCAATATATATTATACTCATGTAAAGTTCTTTGCATGTACAGTATCTCTCAGATACAAATTCAATTAGTACATTAAAAAAAACGTAATTGGAATAAAATAAATGTATTCCATCAGATAAAATAGAATACACTTTTGTTATTCTTGGTGACTCAGAAGGAGAAATATCTTAATCTCCATTTATAGCAAGGGAATTCTTAAAATAAAATGCTCTGCGCTCAAATTCAGAAACATGTGTCATTTTTAAAAAGTGTTTCAAATATAAATGTTATTTACCCACAATAAAACCAATGTTTGATATTGTAAGCAGGCTTAGTTTCAATTTGGCATGGTTTATTCTACAATTCATGAAATTGTAGAATAAACTACTAATTCATGTTTACTAACTTGGTACTAATTAGTTAACTAAGTTAACTAAATATTCATATTATGTTATATTCTATCATGAAAATCTATATAAAATAGTCCATTTCTGTTAGTACTGTAAATTAGTACAAATTCTATCCATGTAAATTAATACTGTATTTCTGTTTCATTTCTAGTTGAAATATTCGATTTTATTAACTGAACAAAATATTAAATTTTCATTTTTAAGACTGACTATTAACAATTAAGTACTTGTTAAGTCATTAACTAATATAACAGCTATATGTAGTTGATATGGCTGACAATATGTTAGTAACAGCGTCAATATTGGCACTAGGAATTTCGGTTAAGGTTCTCACCACGAGTGGCAGTTTAAAGGTGCCGACATAGTTCCTTCAGGTTTTATAAATAGAACACGTTTTATAGTGTATTGTAATGTAATAAAAATGTAAAACATTCCATAAATTATTTTCCTGTTAAAAACAAAAATTCTTCACTGTATGATACTAAATTTCACAAATAACTCCTCTCTCTGGTATCCATGTTCTTGCACATCAGTAATATTCTTTCTCATGAATATTCGTTTTCCCAAAGGGTACAGGGAATATTAGTGTAAAGAGATGTATTATAACGTGAACATCTTAATGTTCACCTAAAAAATCGAAAATGTCTTGTAAGAAACCACACAATCCCTAAATGTAAGAAACCACACAATCCCTAAATATAAGAAACCACACAATCCCTAAATATAAGAAACCACACAATCCCTAAATATAAGAAACCACACAATCCCTAAATATAAGAAACCACACTATCCCTAAATGTAAGAAACCACACAATCCCTAAATATAAGAAACCACACAATCCCTAAATGTAAGAAACCACACAATCCCTAAATGTAAGAAACCACACAATCCCTAAATATAAGAAACCACACTATCCCTAAATGTAAGAAACCACACAATCCCTAAATATAAGAAACCACACAATCCCTAAATGTAAGAAACCACACAATCCCTAAATATAAGAAACCACACAATCCCTAAATATAAGAAACCACACAATCCCTAAATGTAAGAAACCACACAATCCCTAAATATAAGAAACCACACTATCCCTAAATGTAAGAAACCACACAATCCCTAAATATAAGAAACCACACAATCCCTAAATGTAAGAAACCACACAATCCCTAAATGTAAGAAACCACACAATCCCTAAATATAAGAAACCACACTATCCCTAAATGTAAGAAACCACACAATTCCTAAATGTAAGAAACCACACAATACCTAAATGTAAGAAACCACACTATCCCTAAATGTCAGAAACCACACAATCCCTACATGTAAGAAACCACACAATCCCTAAATGTAAGAAACCACACAATCCCTAAATATAAGAAACCACACTATCCCTAAATGTAAGAAACCACACAATCCCTAAATGTCAGAAACCACACAATCCCTACATGTAAGAAACCACACAATCCCTAAATATAAGAATCCACACAATCCCTAAATATAAGAAACCACACTATCCCTAAATGTAAGAAACCACACAATTCCTAAATGTAAGAAACCACACAATACCTAAATGTAAGAAACCACACTATCCCTAAATGTCAGAAACCACACAATCCCTACATGTAAGAAACCACACAATCCCTAAATGTAAGAAACCATATAATCCCCAAATGTAAAAATCACACAATCCCTAAATGTAAGAAACCACACAATCCCTAAATGTAAGAAATCACGCAATCCCTAAATGTAAGAAACCACACAATTCCTAAATGTAAGAAACCACACAATACCTAAATGTAAGAAACCACACAATCCCTACATGTAAGAAATCACACAATCCCTAAATGTAAGAAACCACCCAATACCTAAATATAAGAAACCACACTATCCCTAAATGTCAGAAACCACACAATCCCTACATGTAAGAAACCACACAATCCCTAAATGTAAGAAACCATATAATCCCCAAATGTAAAAATCACACAATCCCTAAATGTAAGAAACCACACAATCCCTAAATGTAAGAAATCACGCAATCCCTAAATGTAAGAAACCACACAATTCCTAAATGTAAGAAACCACACAATACCTAAATGTAAGAAACCACACAATCCCTACATGTAAGAAATCACACAATCCCTAAATGTAAGAAACCACCCAATACCTAAATATAAGAAACCACACTATCCCTAAATGTCAGAAACCACACAATCCCTACATGTAAGAAACCACACAATCCCTAAATGTAAGAAACCACGCAATCCCTAAATGTAAGAAACCACACAATCCCTAAATGTAAGAAACCACACAATCCCTAAATATAAGAAACCACACAATCCCTAAATGTAAGAAACCACACAATACCTAAATATAAGAAACCACACTATCCCTAAATGTCAGAAACCACACAATCCCTACATGTAAGAAACCACACAATCCCTAAATGCAAGAAACCACACAATCCCTAAATGTAAGAAACCATATAATCCCTAAATGTAAAAAATCACACAATCCCTAAATGTAAGAAACCACACAATCCCTAAATGTAAGAAACCACGCAATCCCTAAATGTAAGAAACCACACAATCCCTAAATGTAATAAATCACACAATCCCTAAATTGTGTCATATAGATTGTGTTATATCCGTCATATTTTTATCCGTTAAGTATTGCATCAGTTCTGTGCAATGTCCGTTATCTTTTATATGTTATATACTCTATGTGTTATGTCAGTTATATGATTTGTTCGATATGAGTTATATCCGTCTTGTGTCATCTCCGTTACTTGTTTCCGTTATGTATTATATCTTTTAAACGTGATGTTACATGTTTTCTCAGTTACATGTTATATCTTTCACGTGTTATGTCCGTTGTATAATTTGTTCGTTATGAGTCATATTCGTTACTCAGTGTCAATGAAAACCGACAGTAAATAAAAAATGAACGTTTAACCCAATAAAAAAGGCAGCATTGAAGTTGTTATTCTATTAAAATAAACACATCACTGGTGGTCAAAAGGTAATTTGTGGTCACAAGAAAACAGTGGCTAATGTCCAATTTGCCGCTTGACACAGAGTAATGTCGTTATGAAATCCTATCGCCATTTCCACTTGTTGATAAAACCCATTTATCTGGTATTATTACTTCAAATAAATATTAATTGAAGTTTTGCTGATTTAAAATGAGTTGAATAAGAAATATATGGACTGCAACATGTTATCAAATACAATAAAAATCAGTAGTAGCCTACTATTTTATATAAATGTTCTTGAATAAAAATATTCCTTCTCAATGTATTAATACTAAAAAATAAATAAAGAGTTAAATAAAATAGTAGGTAGACCAGAAATAAATAGCATACTTTATACTTCATAGATTACGTCCATTTATATAAATGTAGTTCATTAAGTAGTAAGCATGATCTAAAAATTCATATTTTATACTCTCTGGAAATATATAAAATTGTTATTCACTTTTAATGGCCAACACTCACAACATAAGGGCATACAAGAAAAAGATGTTTCCTTTAGACATGAAATATAGGAGTTATGAAAGTCTTATGTCTTATGTGACATTTCTGTTTGCAATTACAATTAACAAACTGAAGCGCAAACACCAGATAGTTGAAAAAAGTTAAAAATAAATTACAAAGCTCCACAAAAGTCTAAAGATACTGTTACCTAACCCTTCCTAATTTGCATTATGAATGTATATAGGAGATTAACTTGTATTTAAAGCTGAACAAATGTTTGTAGTATATTTTTTGGGAAGGATAAAAGTAATTTACTAATTACTATACTAGTAGTAATTTGGTGATAGGCGTTTATATTACAATACCGGGTGTCCCAAAAGACTTATAACTTCGTCGTAATTTCTTTACTATTTAGGGTACAACCATTAAACTTGAGCGTTTCGTCATTGGTATTGGTTTCTACGTTATGACACATTTTTCAGTCATTTCGCCTAACAAGTGAATTCATTATTCATCTCTAAGACGCCGATCGTAGAGATATAGGTGAATATGAGGGGTGAATGAGTGTTATTAGTGTAGTCATTGTTACTATCTGAGTTCACTATGAAGGAACTTCCCGTGAAGGAAACCGTGACAATTTTAAATGCAAGACTAGGTCGAGTAGCATTTTAAAGTTTTTTAGGATTTAGAATACAATGCCACAAATGCGACTTCAAAAGGTTCACTCAGTCAAAAATGGCAGCCTTTCAAGTTTTGTAATTTTGTTAACGGGTTTACTTGGGATAGTTCTACGTGTCGTAGCAGGTGTCTAAAACTCTCTTAATAATTGAAAAAAATAAAAGTTTTGTAGTAGTTCTGCATGTTCATTTTATTCCTTGAGGAAAAAATTAAATACTCGTTACGGCCTTAATGTTTAGCTTTCATAAAACAAAACTTGAAAGGGCTGTCATTTTTGACTGAGTGAACCTTTTGAAGTCGCATTTGCGGTATTGTATTCTAAAACTAAACCTTTAAAATGAAGTGCTACTCGGCTTAGGCTTACATTTGAAATTGCCAGGACTTCCTCCACGAGCCAATAGCCCATTTGTTAATAGCCCAATAGCCAAGGCAACAAAGGGACATACGTACCACGTTGTATTGGTATGACTTTCAGCTAATTGGCAAGCCTAATACTCAGTTCTCTCCTCTACACAACATACAGACTATGACTACCACACAATTCGGACACCCCAGACTTCTCTAGTAGTGTCCACGCCGATAGCAACCATTGAGCGGACACTATGTCGATATTAAGAGAACCGAGTACAGAACCTAAGGCTTACAATCTCCAAAATACGTTGTCCTCCGGTAGCTGGTACAACACTGCACCACCATTGCTGACAATACCTATAGCCAGGGCAACTAAGGGACCTAAATCTTTACGTGGAATCCGAATCACGTACTTTTGGTCTGATTTTCAGCTAATTGACAAGCCTGACAAGTTGAGTAGTTGACATAGTTGACTAATTTACGTAAAAAAATACAACATCAAAAAAAATACTTCCCCTTTTAGGCGAAATAACTGAAAAATGTGTCATAACGTAGAAAACAATTCCAATTACGAGACGCTAAAGTTTCATAGTTCTACATTTACTAATAAAGAAATTATAACGAAGTTCTGAGACTTTTGGGTCACTCGGTATAATTTAAATAAGGTGCTTAGAGCAGAGAAAACTATCCAAATATCCGCGTTTAATTCACGAGACAAACAATGGTAATAATGAATACAAACTCAGATTTTAACGGTTTACATTGAGTTTTAAAACAAGAATTAATAGTTATTTTGGTCATAATGAAATAAATATTAATGTTTTAAGCAACTTTATTAAAGTTTAAATGCGACGAACAAATGACCCTAGTGTTAGTATTGAGGAGATGTTGAAGATTATTAGGATGAAATCAATGTACCTTTATTATTTACTTATAATATTATAAACATAAATTATATACATTTTATTATTTCTTTTCTTTTCTTATTCGTTAACATTAACATACAGATTGATGCAAAAGGGATGCATCTTAAAATCACCCATTCATACATGTTCATGGCAGTAAACTACCCCTTGGATCCACTCAACAACAAGTGAGAGAGACTTCAGTTTCAGTACGCCACTTAGCTATACCCGTCTACTTACAAATTCAGAGCTCGTAAACTCAAGTATGCGCTGGCATCACAAACACTGCTTTGAAAGTCGGCCAGCCACGTCCTTCTGATCAGCAACTTATTGAGTTTCCTCTTTACTACTTGCACTGAGTTGTAACAATCGTATAAAATGGTTAGTTTAGATGGTTCAATGCGTTTCTTTGAATTATCAATCAATACTAACCTCATTTTCTACAGTAATAGTCTGCGTGTACAATATCATCGTAAGCATATGGGCGAGTGGGTGACTCTATACCATATGTTTGGGCCCATTATTAATTTATGATGAACGTGGAAAATAAATCTTTGGGAATAAATCTTGGAAATAACATTTTGGGCGAGCCGGTGGCCGAGCAGTCTAAGGGGTCAGGACTTTGAGCTTGGATTAGAGATAGCGCTGGTTCGAATCCGGCATGGACTTGTAGATTTATCAGTAATATTTACCATGTACTTTACTGGTTCACCTTCTTACTCTGTCTGAATAGGTTCCTCGCACAGATCAATAGTCTATGAGGAATAGGCAGAATAAGTTTAAGGAGATCGGCCTCTCCTTTAAAAAAAAAAAAAAAACCAATAATTGTATGTAGATTGCTTTTCAAAATATTATTTGGGCTCTTCTAACATAAGCAATAACATCTTAAAAACGTTTTATGTGATTGTATAATTGAGTGATAGGTAATTATATAGAACAGGGGCCTTTTTGATTTTTAGCTGAACATTTTTGTCACTGTAGACAAATAATTATGAAACAAGAATATAATGAATATGAGAATGAAAATGAGAAAACGGACAGATATTTTTGTGTTTTAAATATAGCATTGTGTATTCAAACATTTTACGAAAGTTTGACCTGGTCACAAATATGGCAATGGTTTAGCAATCGAACTATTACGAATCGCTAGAGCTGGAAACGTAGGGTATAAGTAAGGTTGTGTTTTGATAGGATAGGTTGGTTATTGTTGGGCTATGTTATGTTTGGTTATGTAAGGTTTTGGTTAGGTTAGGTTTGGATTTATAAGGTTAGGTAGATTAGATTAGCTTTGAGAGTAGGGTTTTGTTCTAGATTCGTGTTTGTTAACCTAACCAAAACCTTCATAGCCCAACTAAACCTATCATAACCTAAGTAAGCTTAACATAACCTAACTAAACATAACATACCCCACCAAAACCAAACATAACATAACAAAAAATAGCGTACCCTAACCAAAACCTAACGTAACCTAACCAAACATTGGATAACTTAACCGAAAATAACATGAAATAACCTAACAATACCCAACTCGGCCTATTATATCAAAACATAACCTTACTGAAATTTAACATTTTCAGCTCTAGCGCACTTAATAATATGTGGTTTGTAATACCCTTGTCGTATTGATGATCAGTACTCAAGGTCGCACTATTTGAGTACTCATAAGCTATATTTACGGCAGAAAATAGTTTTCCGTTTTTTCATTTTTGTGAATTTCCTGACTTTTGCGCTAAAAAAATCGATCATATTCTTGTTTCTTAGTTATTTATCAACTATGAAAAAATATTTGAGCAAAACAATCGACACGACCCCTGATCTATATAATTAGGGAGTAATATGAGCCTCAAATTTCTGATAAATCTAAAGGGATGCTGACAGGAAAGTCTGCAATTGACCCTCCTCCATCCGGCCTGATACTTTACGGTTGAAGAGGCTATTTGGAAAATATTTTCACTATCTGGAAGGTTTGATACTTGTAAATTTTCATCATAGAATATTTATTTCATGTTGGTGATAGACGTAAATTTACTTTGCCATTTTAGAACTATATGAGTGGGAGTAGTGCAATAATATAAAATTAAATTAAATAATTGCTATTATTATTTAAAGTCAACAAAATAACTGTAGTGTAAAATCGAAAGTCGAAGAGAGCCAACAGCATGGATGTGCCAAGGGAGGTGTCATTTTGTGATTGATATTACTTGGTGGAAATATTATTATAGCTAATTAGTTTTAGCGTGGATTTATTAATTTAATGAAGTTCAGTGAGGACTTTTGACAGTTGATTAGTTTTTTAGCCAATCAACGAGTCCTTGGGCCATAATATAAATACTATAGATTATATTAAACAGTAGGTGGTAGGTAAATATGACACTCTTCCACGTCACATTGAGCAGCAACGATAAAAGAATTAAAAAATAACTGCTTGGCGAATTAATTTCAAATTTATGAAATGCCAACTTTTATTTTTATAGTTATGCTTGAGATATTTACTTTTACTCAGAAAATATCTTAGTTTTAATTGATTAGCTTATCTATTTAGATACGATACTGAAAACATTTAAAAAATAATGAAATTGTACCTTTTAATGCAATTCGTTTTTCCCTAAACCACCTATATATAACATGTAAATTCAAATTATGAAATTTCTAAACGGAGTTACTTTTAATATAATATTTAATCATTACCCCTATTATGACATTTTAATAGGGGGTTTTCAATGATTTATTTAAAATTAAGTCCACATTATAGCCTTTTATTGGTAAAAATAAATTAAGTCAAAACAATAATAATAAAAATATCATTGAAATCAAATACAACTCGTTTACAGGTGACTAAATACTATGATTAATACCGTGCTTAGTTTTAAAAGGTATTTGGCAATACACAATTAATTGTTAAAATGATAAAACTGTACAAAAATAAAGACATAACCAAGATGTTTGTACGTTAAATTTCTTTGCATAGTGTTTGGGAAGTTTAGCTCCAGCCACCGTGACGTACGAGTAATATGTCCATCGTGTATCTTGACCAGCCAAGTTGATGACATAAAATATGATAAAAGCTCAAATCAACATTTTAAGTAAATTATAATGATATTTTTAAGTTAAAATTGATTAAATTAAAAAAGCCTTAATTTATTAGACCAGTGTTGGAATAATATTTTATAATATATTGTACTATTGAGGTAGTATTTTCAATGCATACTACATTTTAAAATGTAGGAATTTTGAATTGATGTCAAGATTTGCTAATGAACATATCGTACGCTATTGGAAACAGTTCAAATTTGCTGGGTATGATCGTTCTGAGAGGATGATATCTGGTTAGATACCGAACTCTTGGTTAGATAGCTTGGTTCTAAAAATCACTGATTGTATTTGGTTGAAGTTGTTAAGACTTGTTAAGCGAAGATTAAGCTACTTGTATGCAGTAATAATAATATGTAAAAATACTACTCATTGCACAAAATAGGTCTAGTAAGCACTTAGTAGATGAAATCCATTGCTAGGTCACGTCATAGACTTCACGATAATGAAAGGAATCTGTCAAAAACCATTTAGTCAAAGACAGTTACAATAAATCTCTCCCCATAGTTATGATGGGACAAAATTCAAGTAGACTAATTTCAGGACATTTATTTTTATTGCGTCAATAAGTAAATATCATGAATTTTAACTATTGATGAATCTTAGAAAAATGTACGTATATATGTTTTCATAATACCATCCTCAACTCACTGTAATATTAATAGACAATGCCATTGTACTGACAATATTTTGTATCTTTATGAGTAACATCGAGACACTTGATGGACCACTCACATGTCATAACAATTATTATCTGAGCAACAAAAAGAAAATTAGGTTAGTAATTGGTCACCAACTGTGTACCAGTAAATTAAATTAAACCCCTTAAAATAAAGTGTTAATGTTTGAATCGTGTTATCCTAGATAATTAAGAGTTAAATTTCAGTATGCTGAATTTCGACCTGTCAACAATGTTCATTTATCTAAGTAAAAACGAAAAAAAATGATGAAAACATATTTGAAAAAATAATAAAAATGTGAATGATATTAATAATTATTGCAAAATCGGGATCAACAAAATTGATAGATACATAAATTGGAATTTGGAATGATTTTTTTCTGATTCCTTGGTGAAAGAAACGTAAATAAAAAATATCCCCATCTCTGGCAAATTTAGAGACAAAATTATTATTTCAATTATACTGGCAGTAGAACAACAAACCAAGTTGACAGGAAAGCACTGCAAAGTACATAAAGTTAGTGGGGGGGGGGGGGGAGGCTTAGGGGCCGTGGATTACGACTGTACGACTAAGCTTTCAAGTCCTCTTACTGCGCTTACATTCACCTGTAATAAATATTTGTAGTTATCGGGTAATAAAAGTAGAGCAGCCATCTCTTAAAACATTTTTAAACTATAAAACATTTAAATTCAAGTTTTTTTTCCTTTTCACCATCATTATTTATTTAAAAAATATGCAAATAAAGAGAAGACTCGCATTTTAAGTTCTTCTGTTTTGCATAGTGGTCTGAGGAACAAAAAAAATTTAAATTAGTTATTTTTTAAAACTTTTTTGTATTAATGTAAACATGTACTGTAAACGATACTGTAATGGTAAAAATCATGGATCATTTTACAAAAATTTACAAGTACAACCGTACAAGTTTAAAACATGATAGTTTTGTCACCGAATTATTTTGAAACTTATACACCTGAAGGTTTAATATTTGAAAATTAGTGTATATATAAGGTTGGTATAGAAAAAGTTCAATATATCTTATGAACTTTATAATTTATTCATTTAAATTTCAAAATAACTCTATTGGAAAAAATCATATTAAACATTTGTAAATACACAAGTCTCTAGAGCAACTATCCTGCTACACATGTAACACTCTTCTTTTACTGCATTCTGCTACTGTCTAGGTACTTTCAGTATTTGCACTTCTTTTTTGACTTTCCTTTTTTAATGGGTAATAGTTTCACGTCATTTGTAGCTCAAACATTTCCTGCGTTTCTTCCTGGAGGATTTAATGCAGTGTAATTCTGTGTCGTTACTAAAAACATCTATATTATCCAACTTTATCCAATCTTCCTTTGCGCTTTGGAAATATTGTAGGCTTCCTAAGGAGTTATTGTTGTTTAGAGTTTTCTCCTAGCGCATCGTTTTGAATGAATACAACGAATCAAATATTTCTTTTGGTTTTGTATGAATGAAGAAACTATACAAAATAATACATATTAGAATATTTTGTTGACCCCTCTGGGAACATTGAAGGATAGTGACAAACTTATGAATTAAAAGGTTAGGCCTAATTTTTTATAAAAAAACAAAAGCCAACATCCTACAGTAGTTAAAAGGCACTCGGAATCGAACACTGGTTCATTATTTTATGAATCCGTATGGTCTGAGGATGGTAAACGCGGTTTTTTGAAATCTATCACCATAATATTTGTACTTATATTGTGTTGTGTTGTATTATTCAGAACTGGATGAACTATGAACATTTTCACCATCGTATTATGTATGTACTTGTTAAACGCTTCATCGTTAAACAAAACTAATACATAATTATCATATCTAGCACAAAATATGATTTCATGTTCCTATTTCAAATGTTCCAAAATGGAGACTTCATGATGTTTTAGATACCCAAAACGACCGATAGTCATGGGGGCTACTCATAGCTCAACCGTCCTCTTACAGGTCAAACGTTATTGAAACAGAAGTATTTTTGTTTTATAATAGTTATGAGACAATTGACATATGTTGATTTATACATATGCTTTGAAATTGTTATTCTAAAATGTTATCCTTAAAAAGTAAATCACTTCATCAACGTGAATATTGGTATACATAATATTGGTATACATAATACGTGAGTAATATGAGGCTAACCTATATAATATTGGTATACATAATACGTGAGTAATATGAGGCTAACCTATATAATATTGGTATACATAATACGTGAGTAATATGAGGCTAACCTATATAATATTGGTATACATAATACGTGAGTAATATGAGGCTAACCTATATAATATTGGTATACATAATACGTGAGTAATATGAGGCTAACCTATATAATATTGGTATACATAATACGTGAGTAATATGAGGCTAACCTATATAATATTGGTATACATAATACGTGAGTAATATGAGGCTAACCTATATAATATTGGTATACATAATACGTGAGTAATATGAGGCTAACCTATATAATATTGGTATACATAAAACGTGAGTAATATGAGGCTAACCTATATAATATTGGTATACATAATACGTGAGTAATATGAGGCTAACCTATATAATATTGGTATACATAAAACGTGAGTAATATGAGGCTAACCTATATAATATTGGTATACATAATACGTGAGTAATATGAGGCTAACCTATATAATATTGGTATACATAATACGTGAGTAATATGAGGCTAACCTATATAATATTGGTATACATAATACGTGAGTAATATGAGGCTAACCTATATAATATTGGTATACATAATACGTGAGTAATATGAGGCTAACCTATATAATATTGGTATACATAATACGTGAGTAATTGAGGCTAACCTATATAATATTGGTATACATAATACGTGAGTAATATGAGGCTAACCTATATAATATTGGTATACATAATACGTGAGTAATATGAGGCTAACCTATATAATATTGGTATACATAATACGTGAGTAATATGAGGCTAACCTATATAATATTGGTATACATAATACGTGAGTAATATGAGGCTAACCTATATAATATTGGTATACATAATACGTGAGTAATATGAGGCTAACCTATATAATATTGGTATACATAATACGTGAGTAATATGAGGCTAACCTATATAATATTGGTATACATTATACGTGAGTAATATGAGACTAACCTATATAATATTGGTATACATTATACGTGAGTAATATGAGACTAACCTATATAATATTGGTATACATAATACGTGAGTAATATGAGGCTAACCTATATAATATTGGTATACATAATACGTGAGTAATATGAGGCTAACCTATAAGTCCTATTTCCCAATTTTACATAACAGACCTTATCAACAAAATAACTCAGTTTTTGGCGGTATATTAATTACATTCGAGGTTTAAAGAGAATTAACAATATTAAACAATATGTTTGATACATTTTAAGTTAAGATAAACAAGATTACAGTGTATACATAACCCAATAATTCACTGTATAAGCATGTAAATCTGAGCTAGAGACAATCAGTGGTTGATATGATAATGAAGAAATCAAATATTAACTATTGCAGTCCATAACAAATTTAAATGCAAATTCTCCAAGTCAATTAATTACATTATGTAGTACTATCAACAGTCTATTTAACTTATTACTATTCTATAGTAAGTTAATTAGTGTAGTACTAAATTAGTATTTGAGTATTTCGTTCTTTATTCACGTGATGTAAACTAAGCTTCGAAATGGAAATTAATAGAAACTGACCCTTCTAGAGGGAATTGTCAACATTGCATTACATTTTCCTCATCAATTCTCGATTGATTATAAACTGAAATAGTATTACATTTATTTCATTAAACAGCAGTGGCTTTGCTTATTAATGCGTTATTTACTAAAAGAAATAATGTACTGTACTATTTGTGACAACCGTAAGAGTTGTTTTCGACAACTATTCTCACCAAGTCATTTTTTTATTTATTCGTTGTATTTAATCATATTATTACTAATCACATATTTGTATTAAATAAATACTTTGTTTACATTGTTGCCTTACAGAATTTAATTGAAAATAAAATAAAATACAAGTAACATTTATAATATACGGGTCGGGCAAAGGTCAGCAATATATTTATTAATTTAAAATTCCTAATACTGTAACTCCATTGAAAAAAATCATATTAAACATTTGTAAAAACGCAAGTCTACTTTTCCCAAAGACTTGGTGGGCCACATTATTGTTAATTTTTGTATTCATTAAATAAATAAAAATTGTAAAGCTATTTTAAAAAATGTATGAAACTTTGTAGTTATGTATATGTCACTATACCATACGTTAACACGTATTTGACTGGTTTTTCGCATAGCCAGAGGATGGCCGTGAAGCAGGTCTTAAACATTTTAAATATAAGACTTTCTCGAGTTATACCTCATTATTAAGGTCTTCGTTTGTAAAATACAAAAGTGCAAACCTGAGGTTAAAAAGGATGATTCAGTTAGAAAATACTTTTAACTTAACGTCATTTAAATTCAAAAAATATATTTCAAAATGCAAAAAATTCAAAAAACTTAATGTCATTAAACTAATACTTCTCAAGAACAGAACAATGATGAGATAGTAATTATATTATATTACATACAGCTATAATTAAATTAACTGAATATGAGATATAAAATCATTTTCAAAAAATGTATAGAAAATGGTTATAATGAATGAAAAAAACTATTTTTAGGGTATGTCTTCGCTGAAAATAGTTTTAGTAATTTGTCTTATTTTAAATTTTTATTTTATTTTAACATAGTTATTTTTATAAAGCAGTATTTCATTACAATTGTAAACAACCAACAACATATTTAAGAACAGGGATAAACTTACAAGTAAGTAGTGGTATAACCAAGAAATACTAGTTATACTGTATAACATTTAGTTATTTTTATTTTTGATTTATTAATAAGACGCCGATCGTCAAGATATGGGCGAATATGGATTTCGAATGAGTGTGATGAGTGTAGCTGAGCGAATGTAGTCGTTGTTACAAACTAAGGCCGACTATTCCTTAGAAAGTGTCATTAATTAATAGCTCAATGACAAATGAACAGCCGGTGATTAATAGCTGATCCTTCTCAAAATGTATTGACTCTGATTGGGATCGAACTGAGAACCTTTAGAACATGAAGCTGGGATTGAACCAACTACGCTACCGACCAATTTAACTCTTTCATTGGCTATATTTTCTTATTGGGTCATCCTTTTGACCTCAGACTTGCACTTTGTTTTTTACAAATGAAGCCATTTAAATTGAGGTAGGATTTAAATTTAAAATTTTAAGACTTTCTTCGTGGGCCATCCCCTGACTATTCGAATAACGATTAAAATATGTCTAAATGTTTGGTATAGGGACATGTACAAAGATTCATAACATATTTTTCAATAGTTTTAAAATTTATATGTTCCAGACTTGTGCTCAGCCCTGTATTTATAATTTAATTACAAACCAATAAATTTATAAATATTGGTTTAGTTTTGCAGTTATATTAAAAAACACCAATACAGCTCCATCTTCAACGTAATTCTCGTCAAGTATCGAATTGATCAACCATCAATGTTATGAAATATTACGGTCTGTCCATGTTAGTTTTTATTAATTAATCCGACTACTTACTAGTTATGAATATGATAATATGGTAAACATACTTTGAATTAATAATATCCAACGAATAAAATAGCTGACAGCAGTTAAGTATCCAACTAATGTAAGCTGCTTGATATTAAATATATAACTCTAATATTTATTCCTATTAGAATATGTTATTAGCGAAATACCATATATTGTTCTATTGTATTGTTTCATCAATAATTAAGTAATTAAATTAGCCACTCATACTTTACGTGTGGGACTGGGACACAAATATAATTTCACAAAATAAATAACCTAAAATACAAACCAAAACTGTACTAACATGAAATGAAGAATGAATAACGTCAGATCATAGTAGATACATCGGTCTATAAACTCAGCTGTTCTACAGTGTATGTTCCTCGTTATAACTGTTGTCGTATAGTTCAATGATGTGTGTATGACACATATTTACTTAAAAATACAGTTACATGTACACGTTTCAAATTCTATGAACATTCTTAAGATTTAATTTAATTACTTAAGATTTATTCTCTACAACTCCAACCTTTCCTAGCTACTTAACGGTGACGTCAACTCTGCTTGATATTTCTTAAGGAAAGAAAACAGGGCCTGGGGCAACTGTACTTACCCATCAATATACAATAACACAGCCGAGTCACAAAGGGCCGCGTTCACGCTGCTAGAGCTAGACTCAACAACACAAGTAACTGTACTATTACAAGTTATTACTTTCATGTCACGTCGACTCTCCTCGATATTTCTTAAGGAAACAAACAGGGCCTGGGGTAATCGTGTTTACCCATCAATATACAATAACACAGCCGAGTCACAAAGGGCTCAGTTCACGCTGCTTGACTCGACAACAAAAGTAACTCTAGTATTACAAGTTATTACTTTCATGTGACGTCAACTCTCCTCGATATTTCTTAAGGAAACAAACAAGCCCTGGGGCAACTGTGTTTACCCATCAATATACAATAACACAGCCGAGTCACAAAGGGCTCAGTTCACGCTGCTTGATTCGACAACACAAGTAACTGTAGTATTACAAGTTATTACTTTCATGTGACGTCAACTCTCCTCGATATTTCTTAAGGAAACAAACAGAGCCTGGGGTAACCGTGTTTACCCATCAATATACAATAACACAGCCGAGTCACAAAGGGCTGAGTTCAGGCTGCTTGACTCGACAACACAAGTAACTGTAGTATTACAAGTTATTACTTTCATGTGACGTCGACTCTCCTCGATATTTCTTAAGGAAACAAACAGGGCCTGAGGTAACCGTGTTTACCCATAAATATACAATAACTCAGCCGAGTCACAAAGGGCGGAGTTCACGCTGCTTGACTCGACAACACAAGTAACTAACTGTACTATTACAAGTTATTACTTTCATGTGACGTCGACTCTCCTCGATATTTCTTAAGGAAACAAACAGGGCCTGAGGTAACCGTGTTTACCCATCAATATACAATAACACAGTCGAGTCACAAAGGGCTCAGTTCACGCTGCTTGACTCGACAACACAAGTAACTGTAGTATTACAAGTTATTACTTTCATGTGACGTCAACTCTCCTCAATATTTCTTAAGGAAACAAACAGGGCCTGGGGTAACCGTGTTTACCCATCAATATACAATAACACAGCCGAGTCACAAAGGGCTTAGTTCACGCTGCTTGATTCGACAACACAAGTAACTGTAGTATTACAAGTTATTACTTTCATGTGACGTCAACTCTCCTCGATATTTCTTAAGGAAACAAACATGGCCTGGGGCAATTGTGTTTACCCATCAATATACAATAACACAGCCGAGTCACAAAGGGCTCAGTTCACGCTGCTTGATTCGACAACACAAGTAACTTTAGAATTACAAGTTATTACTTTCATGTGACGTCAACTCTCCTCGATATTTCTTAAGGAAACAAACAGGTCCTGGGGCAACTGTGTTTACCCATAAATATACAATGACACAGCCGAGTCACAAAGGGCCGCGTTCACGCTGCTTGACTCGACAACACAAGTAATTTTAGTATTACAAGTTATTACTTTCATGTGACGTCAGCTCTCCTAGATATTTCTTAAGGAAACAAACAGGAGTAACTGTAGTATTACAAGTTATTACTTTCATGTGACGTCAACTCTCCTCGATATTTCTTAAGGAATCAAACAGGCCCTGGGGCAACTGTGTTTACCCATCAATATACAATAACACAGTCGAGTCACAAAGGGCTCAGTTCACGCTGCTTGATTCGACAACATAAGTAACTGTAGTATTACAAGTTATTACTTTCATGTGACGTCAACTCTCCTCGATATTTCTTAAGGAAACAAACAGGCCCTGGGGCAACTGTGTTTACCCATCAATATACAATAACACAGTCGAGTCACAAAGGGCCCAGTTCACGCTGCTTGATTCGACAACATAAGTAACTGTAGTATTACAAGTTATTACTTTCATGTGACGTCAACTCTCCTCGATATTTCTTAAGGAAACAAACATGGCCTGGGGTAACCGTGTTTACCCATCAATATACAATAACACAGTCGAGTCACAAAGGGCTCAGTTCACGCTGCTTGATTCGACAACATAAGTAACTGTAGTATTACAAGTTATTACTTTCATGTCCTGGAGTAACCGTGTTTACCCATAAATATACAATAACACAGCCGAGGCACAAAGACCTGTGTTCCTTGGCAACATATTTCTAAAATTATCGAACGACTATAGTTAGAGTGCAATACATAATAGTTACAATGAAAAATGTTACACTTGTTTTTGTCAAATCTAAAAAATTATCGTCTGTTTATATTTCAAAACAATCATTATTTAATTTTTTTAGTTAAAGATGGACATAATATTAATATTGAAAAAAATTTGTCTACTTTTGGTTATTTGGGTCTATATTACTTTTAATTTTAAATGTTATTGTAGATAATAAAACATAAAATGTTATATTAATAAATCATTAGTTAAATAAAATTAATTGTAACATCAACAGTATATTGTTTGTATCAATCAACAAACTTACTCGTCAATACGTTTAATGATTACAAATTACTCGTATAAAATAAAGGTCTTCGTTGGTAAAGGATACTGATTCTTTAGATAATTAATTAATATGTTATTATTTTTTAGGCTAACATTTATTTATTTTATAAATAGTAACTGGAAAATATTGTTTTGGAATTTTCAAGAAGTTTAAATTTAACTGTTTGATATTTCATATAGACAAAAAACTATAACAATAGAAACATTTTCATTTATTAAAGAAACTATGAAAAATTAAAAATTACCTGAAATTTACGAACTATCTCATACTTTTAAGAGTTATTAATCTTGAATGTTTCATTTGATCGTTGCCTCATAATACTCTTTGATTAGAATTGGAATAATTATCATCAAAGATCAATTTTACATCTGGTTGTGAACGTCAACCCAGCCAGCTGGACGGTTATGTTTTTCATGTCATATGTTTTCTCAGTCAACATGACATTTTCCAAGCCAATTACCTTTTGTAAACGCATTTAATATTCGTATTCTCTGATATTCCTATTTTCTTATTAAATAAAGTGTTTCTTTAAATATTTGTATTTTTCATCGAAATGACTGTAAGTTATCGATTCAACATTAATCAGAGAGACGTGAACGGTTTGATGGTACAGAGGCATTATTACTCCAATGTTGATCCTAGTGGCTTCTTATTTCATATTTAATTTACACCTTTAGATAAAATTTAAAGGCCATAAAACATTTGCTCAGTAACTTAAACCGATTTACATATGTTCACGGAAAAAATAATAAAGCTGCCTATACAAAAAATTCGGGAAATGCTAATATTCTGTAGATTGTTCACTGCCTAAACACTCAAAAGGAATGAAAGATTGAAGTATTATATTACTTCAAAAATTATGCTACAATGAATTAGTAACGTTAATATAAAATACCATTGTGATCTTGGTAACCATAGGTCTGACAAAAAACTTTAAATGGAGGGCCTTACTTTGTTTTTGGAGACAATTAAAAATACTTATTTCAAATTTTGAAAAACGGCTGCCATTTTGCAATATGGCTGTTAACTTTGTTTTTTCTTATGGAACTCACTATATTTTATGATAGATTTAGATAAAAATTGTAATTTTAAGACTTTTTATAATTGGACGTTTTCAATATTTTTCTTAATAACGTAGATATGAGAGCTCAAAATGTTCAGATGCCTTATGGAGCTTATACCATAAAATAAACATTTTTTAAATATACATTAAAAAAATGATTTAATCTGTAAAAATAATAGAAAACGTTTAGAAAATGTATGCCTCTATTCTTGTTCATGATTTGACAGATTAATTGGATACACTAATATCAGCATTAAATAGTATAATACACAGAAATTTAAAGAAATATCTTACTATTTTGTCAAAGATAAATTAATGTTGGCAGCTCTGTTGCCATTATCGGCTGTATAACACGACTTCTAATATAGCTGTTGATTTGTATTGGAAGTTGCTTTAAACAGTTGATAATGGTAACAGTGCTGCCAACATTAATTTATATTTGACAAAATAGTAACATATTTCTATAAATTTCTGTGTATTATACAATTTAATGCTGTCAAGTCATGAAAAAAGAATAGCTAAGCATACATTTTCCAAATGTTTGTTGTAATGTTTGCAGATTAAATCAATTTTTAAATGTATATTAAACAAAAACATTATTTCAGTAGTAAGCTCTATAAGGAATCTGAACATTATGAGCTATCATATCATGTTAGTAATAAAATATTGAAAACATTTAAAGAATAAAAAAGGCTTAAAATTAAAATTTCAATCTAAAACTATCATAAAATATAAGAAAAAACAAAGTTGACCACCATATTGGAATATGGCGTTCGTTTAGAAAAATTTGAAGTATGTATTTTTAATTGTTTCCAAAAACAAGGTAAGGTCCCCCATTTATAAAGTTTTTTGTCAAACTTATGGTTTCCAAGATCACAATGGTGGCCCATTTAATAAAGACACCCTGTATATTATTCTTAATCAACATATGTTGGTATTATACTCAGTATATGAATATATATTTATATAAACAGATTTTCATGTTACAATGAATTTTATTATTTATTGATTTTTCGAAATAACATTTAGTGGTTTTATTACCTACAATAGCATTTAAAATTCAAAATAATGTGAACACAACTAATCAAAATTAGAAAAATGTGTTAATATTAATATTATTTCCATGTTTAAGCTGACAAAATGGAATATTTTAATACCTAAAGATAGTTTGATAAATTGTGGAAATACTAATTGTCAAAAGTACGATAATTGTCAACGGAAAGCTTCAATTAAAATCAAAGACATGGACTTAAACATCCTCCATCTAAGATTAGGAAACTATAAAATTAAACTACTATATATCCAACTGTAACACTATATTTTGAAACAGATTTTGTTATTGAAACTTTAGTTTGGTATTGTACAGAGGATTAAATAGTTTTCAACTTTAATTTTATAAGAATAATCATAGTTAACTGCTTGTCTTACGATCTTTGTGAAATCAAATTTACAATATAATATTGCTCTAATTTTATTTTGTATTTGAAATTCGATGACTTGAATTAAACTTTTTTCACTACGAACATTTAATTATTCATAATTAGTTGTCGTAACTCAACGTGGAAAGTGTAAATTCCTTAAAAAACAATGCAAGTTCCTGTGGTATATTGTGTAAAAATATATACCATTTTTCATTAATTATTTTGATAATAGATTTTAACTATTGACATTAAATGATCCAAGTTTTTGGGTTCTCTAACCCTAAACACATTTGTAAAACTACCAACCGTGTTGTGAAAGCATTCATTAATGACGCACATGTTTACCCTGCAACATTTATACTCGAATGTTGTTTGTTTATTTCTTCAAGCGCGGTTTTTATATACTATTTATTTAAACATTAGTTCTTTTATAGTTTTTCCTTGATTTTATCTGTGATGTTTTATTCTTCACATTTTAACGCCAGTTTACTTTGCTCGTGGATCTTCTTTATTTAATGTGTAGCCCTCCCTACCTTATATTTTCTGGAAAGTAATAGCTCATTTCATTCTAAAGTAAACAAGAAAATTAAAAGGCTGATTACCTTTAGCTGATCGTACCATTTATTATCTAGCATGGTTTTTATTTTATTTTGTTTGTGACATCGGAAGATTTGAACGGTAATAAGCTATAATAATTAATTTATAATTACAATTTTACAATTACAGTTATGTTACATTGTTTTAGACTCAAGACAAGGAGCCTGTGCATCTTGATCTGGTAGACACTAACCATCAAGTGATTACATGTGTTTGTTTTGTCACAAGATCGAAATCTTACTGGTCATAATTTAGTAATATGCTTGGTAAATAAATACATAAATATTAGACTCGTACTGCCAAATACAATCTTTAGAAAAACACAGTTCACTATAAAGCAATATTCATTCATGAAAGGTGATTTGAAATATACTCACATACCAATCAGCCACCAAAAGACAATGTTACCAACCTGAAACATAAAATAACACTGTAAGATATGACTTGAAGTAAATTTATAAAATATTTCATAAACACCAGATATTTATTACCATAATAAGAGAATGATAAACTATATACTACAAAAATTAAAACTTGAGAAAAATAATTAACTCATTTACATAAATCATCATGCTATAGTACGTAAGTTTCATATCATGTAGACGTACTAGTGGGAAACGTAGTACACTGATACTATAGCTCACAAACCTACCAAGACATTGTGGTTTAAGAAACTATAGCCCTAATACAGGGGTTGGGATGGTTAGGACGTAATCGTTATTTTGAATAATACAGGGAAAGTCGATCCATTCCTGCTTGCGTAAAAACACAGGCTCTTCCTTCAACAAGGAAACAAACTTCCAAGTATGTTTGTACACTGAATTAAATGAAATCTTTAAAAAAACTTGAGTTTAAATAAAGAAAATATAATCGCCTGGACTTGTAATTACTAGTTATGAAGTTTGTACCTTTGATACGTCACTGAGATGAAAGGACTTTGATGATAGTAAAATAGAGTTTGAAATTGAGTTTGTGGAAAGAGATCATCAACAGTTCTGCTCTATGGTTGCTATGAAAGTTTATTGAGGGTATGCAGGTGTGTTTCTTTAAAACCAAATTTGTTTAAAATTGTTATATATTAATAAATGTAATAAACTTATGATTCACATAGATAATACAGTTAGTTAACAGTGGAACGAGACCTGGTTGTATTACAGTCATTCTCTGAGACAGTTTTCAATAATTCACTTACCAATATTTTTTATGTATGTTTAAGCTAATAATTGTTTTAAATTGGTACAGAATGATGTGCATACTAGCATACTGTATATGTACTTTACGGACTATCCTTGTCCTTCGATGACTGTTTGTCATCGAACATTTTTTTCAAGTGGTATTTTTCATTTTAATCTTCAATCTGGAGTTAATTTGTATCTTTGTAAAAATGCAAACAAATTTGTACGCATAAGCACTTAACAAAATACACTTAGTGCCCTCAAGAGTATAGATTGCGCAAAATACTGTTGTATGTTTATTTACATATGAAATTTGCTTTTTAATACATGATTTCGTATCAATGGATGTATCAATAGTAGAATAGTTGGATTTCACAACTAACCGAGAATCCTTAGAAGAGGTGATTGCCGACTTCAAAGCCCTCCTTCACGGAAAATTAATCCAACTCCTTGATCATTAGACACAAGCATTGACCTAAGGCTCCAATGAAAAGGAAGACTTGCCTTTCTAGATTTGCTAAATCGATTTCATTTTACTTGTTAAATTGTAAAGATACACGCGTAGCTTGAGCCTAAATAATTTGAGAATTGTTTGTATTGTGATTTAACAGTTGTTGGTTGTTCAAAAGATCGTTATCAATTTATTTTGGTATTATATCAGATATTTCTCAAAATATTAAATTTAAACATAATATATTGCATTTGAATAATTTTTAAATCGACATAAAATAAAAAAACTGGTATCTTATGTTTATGTGATATTAATTACTTTAAGATGATTTACCCTTACCTTAACTTATATTGTATGCGAGTACCACATTTTTATCATTATACTTTTCTTTTGTAGTATTAATTATATGTCTTAGGTGGATAAGATTTCTGGCGTAATGTACACATGGTTAAAATTAAGCTCCAAATGATTTGGATGATGCTTAAAACAAAGGTTTAACGTATAATTTAATACGTTGTTCTGAATCCATTTTGAGGTAATGGTTGAAATATAACAAACAAGACGTCGACTGCAGACTTTGCCTACCGAAGATCACGTGAGCGGAATGCACATAAGGCTGGTAATGACATGGCCCCTAGTCTTAGACATAAAACTGTTACAGTACAGTTGGCTTGCCAAGGTCAAGTTGGTAACGGACAAGTTCTGTACTGATTATAATACTAAGTATATTAGAATATACAATGTACAGAGAGAATATAGAACAAAGAGTACTCTGTTCATTAAAGTCAGCCATTATATACTTACTTTGAAGTGTCTAAAATAAACTATGAATTAGATTAATTAAGTATGTTTGCTAGAGGAAATAACTAAAGAGTGTAATGCGTTACATAGATAGATACATAGATACATTGGGACTCATTAGTATGTGGTTTTTATTTAATTTTTTTTAAATTTATTAAATATTAAAAAAAAAAACATCTGGGCTGGATTGGAGAGGAAGGAGTAGGCGAATATGCAAACTTGTCCACATATATTGTGGTGGCTATAAAAATGCCTAGTTATTTTGTTAACTGTTCTCTTTTTTTATGTGAAGCGTTTTGAGTGAAATTGCTTTTTTATTGTGTTGGAAGTAAATCTGCCTACTATCGGCGCAGAAATCATGTGTACCCGAGTTTGAAGGTTGTTTGGCAAGAAACTAAGATGACCATCCAATCACACCATTGTGTGATTTTCTTCAATAAATTGTACTTTATGAAATATACATTTTAAAATTGTATTATAAGATTTAGTAATGTTTATCTTAGTCAGAATAAAAACCAATACCAGAATTTAAAATAGTTACCACTGCACATAACTTTATACTTTTATTACTTTAAAAAAAAAAACTATTATTTACCTTTTAATAAATGGTTGACAGGAGTGGTTTCAATAAGCTTGATAAGTTTCAGAGTGTGACAAAAAGTTTGTAGGGCTGTTTGTCCAATATTAACAAAATAATTATTAAAGATGTTTGCTTTATCCAACATCTCCAGTAGAATCAATAATTTATCCAATAATTCTAGTATGATTAGAGGGCCCATTACAATGGTCAGTTTTCCTCTCGTTGATGGCATGCCACATAGCTTTTGGTTTTGACTGAGCATTTTCAATATAATCCGAGACCTTCTTGAACTTAGCTGTACGAAAATAAGATATATGCTCCCTTCTTTGTTTTAGATACGATTGCCTTCTAGAATAAAAAATTCTAGATGTTTAGTCTGTTTATGTAACATTGTTAATTTATCCCTCAAACTAAGTAAATGTTCATCATAAACAACTCTAGATGTAGACTTAAGTTTTCTTAAATTGATTCTACAAAAGGGAAATGCTAAATCCATGTAGTATGGCATTACAGAAATAAAGGCTTTAAATTTATCATCAACTGCTTCTTGGGAAAAGAAATCAATCCACTATTCTTTAGTCAATAAGTTTTTAAACATACAGTAGAAAAATATTAATAGAACTTAAGTCACGTTCAAACTTGAGTCTTACTTTTGGAGTATTACACTCAGGAGAAAAAAATAAATCTAACATCTGTGCCTTATGATCAGAAATACTAGTTTCAATTACGGACGTTTGAATCAATAATGGGTCTATGTCGGTATATACGTGATCAAGAATCGTTTTCGATCCCTTAAACTCTCTAGTAAGAACATGTACAGCATTATTCATCCCAAAGGACTTCAATATCTTATTACTTAGCAGAGACTGTTTAGACAAATGTAAAAGTAATGTTTCGTAAATAGTGCAAGTATTGTGGTAACTGACAAGTCGTTTGTTTATTGGTGGATAGAAAACTACCTATTTATTGTTTTAACTTCATTGCCTATTAATTATTGTTACTGTATACAAGTATGTATTGTGTTGAATTACAAATTGCTTATTAATTGCGGTTGCTGTAAAATTGGCTATTTATTGTGTGACAGATTATAAGAGTTTAAGGTGATACTATCGAAAGGAAACACGTGTTTTTTCGGAGTTTCACGCCCTTAACAATAAAAAAACATCTACTGTACAATTTTTAATATAAAATCTACCAAAGTCCATAAAGGTTATAAAGTTGATAAAGATTTAGACATTTCTGTAGAAAATAGCTAACCAACATGTCTAAAATTATTATGATAAAGTTGGGGTAGCAGAACCACCTACCAACCACAAAGTCGTAAATATGGAACAAGTCTCATACATTATAAACAACAGATTCAGCTGGTGATTATTTGCCTTTAGAGCACGCCACTTGCCATAACACCAACAGCTTTTACAGTGACTATTCAACTACTAATTGTTGTTTTTGTGCTAATAAGGGGATTCAAGTTGCACATAAAGTGTGATTGCCTTACTTAACTACACAACTACAAGATTCATTTAAGGTTATAAAATTTAGTTAATTAAAAAGTATTATAATGTAAATAAACTCAGTTTTAAAATAAAACCATATTAAATGTAACGACTTGTTAAATAAATGGGCCTTTAGAGAAGCACTGTCATTAGTACATTGAGCCAACAGACACATTTCATTACTGGTAAAATGTTCATAACTTAATTTTACCTCTAATTAGGAGCTATATAGTATTAACAACCAAAAAGAAATATAAATAACAATTATCAATATTAATATCGTTACCACTGTGATTATAATTTCTCAGTCTAGAAATGTTTATTTTATTAACTCCACAAGTCATTAGTACCGTCATAATCCTCAGGAATGTACGTTTAGCTTTAGTAAATGTATTCTTTTACTTATAGTTTTAACACTAGACGTCCATCTTTGAAGCATGTTTAAGCCTGAACATGAATGACATTTTCATTACCTTAAATTGTTAAATTACGTAAAGGTGTAAAAACGTAAAATCACAGTCATGTCTAAGATTGCAGAAAACATGTCAAATGGCGTTTTAAGACATTAATTTATCCTAGCCATAAGACATTTATTGAATTCGTAGTTCAAATGTAAATCCACTACATCCATTGGAATCATTCATATATTCCTGCAATACAGGATATATTGCTCACCTTTTAAAAGAACTGTAGATATTATATATGTCAGGAGTAGTTTGGTGTAGGTACAACTAAGTATGGAATCCTCAGGATAAAATTAAAAAAATCTGTTGTTTGTAATGCTATTTAATGACAGGGAAGTCTGAGATATTGGACAATGTTTAAAACAGTGTTTTGCTTAGAATGATAGTTTAAATTCTCGTTGGGGAAAGTGGTCACTTTTTTGCCTGCAAAACCTTCTAGAAAACGAGCAATTTTCTTGAAATTAGGAGTTAAAAATTTTAACTAAGAGGATTAATGGTTTTCAATCATATTAGAATATATATATATATATTTAAAATAATAAACTATCACCATACTGAGGTTGCTTGTGATAAAACTAACAATTTGATAGTATTAAAAGAAGCAACACTTCAGTTATTAACATTTGTTAATATAGGTAGGCTATACCATATGGATTTCAAAGCTAGATCAAAAGGGGTGAAAAGGAGGAGGGATAACAAATTCAAAACTAAATCGATAATTAAAATTTGTAACAACAGATTCTAAAGTACTTGTGTCTTAGTGATTGTTGATTTCTCATCAGAGAGCTAAATCCAGGGTTCGAAACCATTCATAAACTGCGTCTCCGATTGTATAAAGACCAGCTAATCCACCTTGAAAAGAAAGTAATTAGCATTAAATCAGCGTGATCCATAGTTTGAATGTACGCAATCACATAACTGATCGTTTGAAATTCCCTTCTTATTTTCCAGGCTATGCAGCAGCTTGCTGGATCATCGTGGTGAGCCAACGCTCGTCCTCCGTATGCTTTGTTCTTGGTTTACTCAACTGCTGATTATTATGCTCCCGTGTGGCTGAACAGTACACATATATGAGAAATTGAAGTACAAATAAACAGGGTGATGGGGTCTATCAGTGACTCCCTCATTGCAACCTTTCTACCATGACTTCCACCCAGTGCTGTGCAACACCCCTCCTCCAGATAAAAGACGCAAAGAGATATTTCTCAGAGAATTAAAAAAAAATATATTTACTCCAAATCTACCCGCTTTGCAAGATAGAAATTTTTTGTGCTTTCAGACAAAAACAGATTAAAACGTGCATTTAATACTTGTGTTTGCACGTCTAGTTTTTATATTATAATACAAGTATTGGTATATTTGTCTAACATGTCCTTATATTAGAACAAGGATTTCGGGTGTAGATAACTGGAACATCTTAACCCATTTTACTATCAATGAAAGCATGTGTGGATTTTAAAATAAGAAATCGAATATGTGAACATTATTTTTTATTCCTTACAAAATTAGTTTCTGGTGAAGAAATCTAGAAAAATGTTATGTAGGTTTATCTAAAGTTACGTAAATAGCTTCCATTGTTAAAATGTTGTTATTCACTCTGTGTGATTTCGTTTCATTAGAAATTGTACATTATATGTATACAAAACCATAAGAGTTTATCTGTTAAAAACAAGCAGCAAAATATATCGTCCGAGAGGAAAATATTCAAAAAGCTTCTATCCAACAAATTAGGTCAGCAAAGCCCTTCACGGGCGAAGGGCCATTGTTAGGCTACTACACAGATCCATGATAATGTGGGCGGAGGGGGCGGACGGTGGGGTTAGCAGGCTTGAAGGTCTGAGCACCAAATAACCGATAAATAGGTTGGGTGCATGGTGCCATACAATTAATTTTATGGGATAATTCTATAGCAAGGCAAAACATTGTTTTACTATTCATTTTTTTTATTAATGAGACTAACAGTTCAATTTATTTTTTATAATTTTCACCCAACTTTTACCTAAAATACGTGTTCTTGAGGAATCATTATTTTACTATATTCATTCAAAATAAAGCCAACATATATATAAAAAATTGTTTAAATTGTTTTTTGTGTCTATTTCTGGATATACAACAAATGTCTGAAGAAAATCCTCGTTAAGTATGTAAATAAAGGTAGAAAAGCGTGACAGAATTAATCTCTTAGATACTGATTAACTCTCGACTTTAACCTCACAACTGTAAATTCGAAGGCTCAAGCTATGTTTTAATAGGAACGTTTACTCATGTAGAATATACGTATAAAACATTATACAACTCACACATTTACGCAGTCGTATACGTGAAAAATATTAAACTTATTTTTAAACGTATAATTTAAGTACATATAACCACTGTTAGTCAATATTATTTATCATCTTTATCTTAAACTAATAACTGTTTAAAGCACGCTTAATGCTATAGAAGAAAGCTTATATAAATACGAGTGTTAACGCAGACATAATAAATAACACATCTGTTACCATAACTGAAAATATATGAATATATTTCATATGAGGATTAACAACTTAACTGCCCCCATAAAACCATGCCCATAAATTGTATTTTTAATTATTAATAATTAATATCAATACAATTATAATAATTTTCTCAATAATTATTATAGGACAGATTATGTATACATTCTTCATTCGGGCATCCTGGATATCAGGAAATCGTTTCCTATTTCCGTTCTCATATCGGGTTATTAAGTAATTTTCTTGTACAAATCTCCTTAGATTTGATTCATTAGTCTTTTTGTTTAGAAAGCTTATTTAGTTGTGTAATATTTGGGTATAAATAAATGATTTATAAATGTAAAAAGAAGTGTAATTAAGAACTCGATAGAAACAAACATTAACTTTTTCAGGCAGATAACTTGAAAACATTGAATTAAGATATGACGGAGGAAGTTGGAAATGTATACAACCCAACAATGCAATAAGGATAAAAATATTATAATAACTTTGGAGTGTTTTGATGTAAAATTAAGTAATAGGTATCCCTATTACTTACAAATGATTACACAAGAAACCAAGTCAAGTGATAAATGTAATGGCAAATAGTAGAAAAATAAATAATCTAAAAAATAAATTTTAACAAATAACCTTTATAAGGGGTTATATGAATGAAAAAAGAAGATCACAGATGGCAAGAATATTAGTTTAGTAAAAAAAAAAAAAATTAAAATGTTTGCAGTTATTTTTTGCCAGGAAGAACAAATAGTTAAATCTAGAAGAATCTCTCCAATCTCATTGTTGCTATACGTGTTTTTGGAACTATTAATGATACATTTTTATAGGCATATAGAATCTGAATTGAAATACGGATATGAATATCAAATTATCAACATTACATTAGTTAACGTCTTAAAGAAATTGGTTTTTAAGATATCTTAACTATGATAGCAAAAATTGTCTCATTAAAAATTTCAAAGACGAATATGTTACTTCATTAATTATTGACTCTAATTTTTATTAGATAAAAGCTGGCGTTTAATTTATATGCATTTATTATGACTACACTAATAATGGATTTGTATTAGATTTAATAATTTGAACTAAATTTGCATTTCAACTCAATTAATTAGCGATTAATAAACTACAAAGTACTGTATGATTATAAACAAATATAACTATGATGAATATTTAATTTATTAATGATGCATGGATTTAATTTATTTATAATTTATAAATTTACTGCATTTTCGAATGCTTTATATAAACATATGGTTCATACGAGTATATCAGGCAAGATATTATAAAGACAACATTACGACCTTCCTACAAATAAATTGCTCCATTCATTAATACGTGGCCTCAGGCCTCCCTTTGATAGAAGTGTTGAGATGCTGGTTATTTAGAATGGTTGTACACACTCGTTGCAATATTAAATAATTTGGTATTGAATACATTCTTTCAACATGTTATTTCGTATTCTTTTAGTATACTAAAAGAGGCTTACTAAAAGATGTACATATAGGTCTCATAGAAAAAAATCACTCGTAGATAAAAGAGTGGTTGTCTTTTATCTATTACGATATCCTTCTAAAAAAGTTAATCAGAGTTAAACAATTGGTTTTATAACTATACTAGAAACCTAGAACTATAAGATTAGTAAACGTTTAACTTTGCCAATAGAACTGTGTTCAAATTCTAGCATAAATTTCTAAGAGCATCCGCTTGTATCCAGTTAATAGTAAATCCAATGTGTTAAATGTTTTCTTGTATTTTTCTTGATTTAGTCATTATCAATGGTGTTTCAAGAAAATTATATACCAGTTTTTTGTTTCAAAGAATACATATGTTTATTCCAGATTCGCAAAATTTACTTGCAAACAATATTTTCCTAATAATAAATATTACTAAAGAAATATTTATTTTAAAATTTTACTGATTAAATCAATTTCAATTTTAAAATAAATATTTCTTATTTATATTACTGATTTAATAAAGTTCAAAGATTTACATAAAATCCGCAAGAAAAAAGTACAAATACATATTTGTGAGACTATTATTTTGCAATGTATTAACATCACAAATATTTGTTTTTGAAATTTGTTAACGATGGAGTATCAGATGAGGAAGACAAAGGTTGTTGGACATTTGCCATCATTACGTGAAAAATACCAGTCACGACGTTTCGATTTGGTAAAACCCAAATCTTTTTCAAGTGCTAAAAACTAAATTACATCTAAACAAACATGTTTTAAAACTACATTCTTAAACTAATAAACTTATCTACATTAATAATTATCTACATTTTAACCTAGATCCTAGAATGGGGTCCAATAAAATGAACTTCTACTAAATATAAAAATGTGAACTGGGTGAAATATATTTAGTAGAAGTTCATTTTGTTGTATCCCATTCTAGGATCTAGGTTAAAATGTAGATAGGTTTATTAGTTTAAGAACGTAGTTTTATAACATGTCTGTTTAGATGTAATTTAGTTTTTAGCACTTTAAAAAGATTTGGGTTTTACCAAATCGAAACGTCGTGATTAGTATTTTTCACGTAATGATGGGAAATATTGAACAATTGTCTTCCTCATCACAAATATCTAAATGTATCATTAAAGTTTATTTAGCATACACAATAATTAGGATAATCATTACATTAATACTCTAAATTTTGATTTTGTATTGAACGTTTTAAATTGTCTGCAGACTATCAAAGAACATAATGTCGTGTTGGAGTGACACGCTGACTGTGCACTTTATGTCACTCCAGTGTAATAATTTGTCAACTTGACACTAAAACTCCAACTTTAATAGAGCACTATAATATGACAGTCTTAACAAAAATTCTATAGAGGTATTGTTTAATTCACTAAGTCATTTCTTTTACTTATTCAATTACTTTGATTTAGTTTGAATTGAAACATCTGTAATTCAATTCAAATTACCCCCCCCCCTGTACCCATTCAAATGCACCCACTGTACGTGTTTGGGTAGGTGGGTGGGTTAAGACCACTGTACATGTAGGGGTGGGCGGCTGGGTCAAGATCACTGTACGTAAGGGGTGGTTGGTTGGGTCAAGATCACTGTACGTGTAGTGGTGGGCGAGTGGGTCAAGACCACTGTACGTGTAGGGGTGGGCGGGTGGGTCAAGACCACTGTACGTAAGGGGTAGGTGGGTGGGTCAAGACTACTTTACGTGTAGGGGTGGGCGGGTGGATCAAGACTACTTTACGTGTAGGGGTGGGTGGGTCAAGACTACTTTACGTGTAGGGGTGGGCGGGTGGTACAAGACCACTGTACGTGTATGGGTGGACTTTTACATAATAACCACAAACAAGTGATTGAATAATTAGTGAGTTATGTTATTTAACACGTAAGTAATCTAATACTCAAATAATTTTTATGTTTATTACTTTTACAACTAAAAAGTACGTTATTCATCAGTCAAAATTACTTGTTTATTTGTAAAAGTACTTATTTTAGAAAAGTATTTAATAAATTCTTAAAACAATTAATTAAAAAAAAAACCCAATCTGATTGCCATTCCCCCCCCCTCATTAATTTAGTATATTATGTTTATGTACTAAGTCGTGATATATTTCCCATTGTTGCTACTTAATTAGTCTACTAGCTTTAATTAAGTAGTTTTTTATTTTATAGTAAGAAATTACAATTAATTAAGAATGTGTGGCAATAATAAAATATGTTTAATCTAAATGGATAAATATGAATGTCTGTCTGCTCGTGCATTATACATCACAGCACATTTCATCAGTTCACCATGAAACTTTAGGAAGTGGCTAAGTATACTCAGTGGCAGGCTCCTGACGTGGTTTTAATCACATCTCAGTCTAGGATTCCACCCCACTGGCCTTTAAAGTGTTAATATTAATCTAATGGGTTTATTTCATTTATTTAAATAATCATCAAGTATTAAATATAAACATTTTAATGAAAACTTTTGAAAATGCTAAGTAATGAGTATTGAATTGTAAACCATTCAAGAGTATTTAGTTTTGGTCACTTTAAATAAATATAATTTTCTATAATCATTAAAAATTAACTAAAATCATTAAACTGTAAATGTCAGCAATAGGTACTTAGAAATTCATAAAATTACAATTTTTAATTACAATAACAAATAAATTATAACTTGTTTAATTGGTTCATATTCAATATAGTTTTAGAATTAAACATTTATTTTCCACAAGAATTTTATCGAACATTACTTTCAACTTTTATAGTATATTTAATTAATTTATTCACTAATGCCTTCTTTTGAAAATATATTTGACACCATGAATAATCAAAGATTTATTATATCAATTTAATTAAAATAAGTGTTTTTGAATAGATGAAGGGTATTACGTCTGCTTTTATATAAACTTTAAACTGTGGTCTGTCACGGGAGAGCTCATATGTCTGACAATTAGACATATTTAATTAGTTTACATAACAGAATTTCTATTTTGGCAATTTCCAAACAAAGTCTTTTAGTTTAATTATCTAGAATGTTTTAAACAAAGCACCAAAAGAACAAATTAATATTTTTATTTTACAAATTTTTATTTATCTCAGATTTTTCGTTGTTTTTCCTCAACCAAGAACCATTAGCTTATATTTTATTGAAGGTAATTACACTATCAAAACAAAAAACATATGTTGAATTAAAAAAAAACTTATTTAACTCTGGATAGACACACTTAATTTTTGTGATATAAAGTTTACACTGGGGTGTATCACACCCCATTTATATAAAACGCATAACTATTTTAATTTTTTACTTTCTGGGGCATTTTATGTCTGAAATAATAAATTGGCGTCACTGTAATGTTAGACAATTGAATTAAACACATTTTAATCATTTTTATAGCATTTCGTTTCAGTTTTAAGATAGAGGGCCCGTATTGTGACAAAACATGTAGCTAGAAATAAGATAATTAAAAAAAAAAAAAAAAATAAAACAAATTAAAATATTGAGATGATAACAATTTTAAAGTAGTATATAGAAGTTATATTTGTTACTAAATACAAAAACTACATATAAATATGTTAGCCAGTGGGACAAAGTTATTCAAATATAAATTATCTACGAAAATTTTCAAAACATGTCTACATGATTTTTATGTTTGTGGGTAGAATGTAGTCCCCTCAATAAAAAAAAAGAAAAGCCACTAAAACTCTAAGCACTAGAATAAAAAGTGTTAACATAAAAGACACACTGGGGTGTCGGACACCCCAATCAGAAAATTAAAGTTATTTGGTGATTCACAGAAAGCAGTACAGTACTAACACTGATAGTCTATGGTACCTAAAGACAGTGGTGCAAGCTGAATTTACATGGAGGGAATATATCCCTTCTCGATAAATAATATAGTAACATGAAAATGAAATTGTCATGGGTTGTGTCACACCCCAGTGTGTCTTACCAGGGTTAAATTATACATATTACACTCTCCTATTATTATTAATTCGACCAGTCAGCTATCTTTAATCAAATCACGACTTTTATACTAAATTTGTTCATTTCATAAGCATTGAATCGATTAGAAACAATTCAATAAACTGTATTATTAACATAAGTAATATGCTGTTCGCACTTTACCTGTTCGATATATTTTACCTTGTGTAAAGGTATTTTCGTATTACAGCCAAAATATTACATATTTGGCAATGTAATTGGATTATTCATAAAAAGTATGGAAAGTATAAAAATACGATACTAATGCGAGAATAAACAAGCTTAATACTAAAAGCTGGATGTATAAATGTGCATCTGTAGAGTAATCATAGCATGTGTTAGTAGACAGCAACTGTAAAATATCTGAACTTGTTCGAGTTGTTGTGGAGTTCATACAAAGTCTCTTCACACAGGTCTCGGCTTTACGTTACCTTCAGAAACACAGCCATACATTAGCATCAACTATCTGTCAACTAAAAGGTCATATACAATTTATATACGATCTAGTTTCCATGAAATAATCATTTAATTTTACTAATAAAATAATAATCTTGCTTGGTTACTGAAAAATAAATAGTACAAATATTTATATTTTACAGATACATTTAAAAATTCGAAAATAATGTTAAGCTTAGTGTAACTTTGACTTTTACATCGGTAGTAACTGGTTAGACTTAACAATTGACAACAAATATGGCGCTCAGACAACGACTATTTCAATATTACTTACCACATTTCCATAAAATTTATAAACATTTAGTTGAAGTAATAATTATTCCTCGCAGTTATAAATCTAAGTTAGAACTAAGAAAAACACAGCGAACTAATTGTAACTATATACGGTTAACAACATTTTATTTCATAACTGTTCATATGAAAAGGTTTAGATTTATTGAAGTAATTCATGTAAGTTATACATCAAGACTTTATAGATATCAAGGCTTTTTCTATGGCATAGTAAACTATAAATGCAGGGTGTCCAGCTTCGACTGATACATATTTTATAGGATATTTTTTCAGATCAATACAAGCAAATAATGCTATATAAATTGATATATAATTGAACTTGGCGCAATGTAATCTCAAAAGCCGTTAATAATGGTATTAACGTTTTTAGGTAATATTTTTTGTAGTTTAATTTTTTTATATATATTTAACTTTGACATTTTTAGGCAGCCACCATTTTGAAACTGGTAAACTTAGACATACTGGCAAACGTAAATATTTAGCCTTCTTATAGGAAATGTGTCTTTGTGAGATCAACTTTCCTACAAAAATTCAGTATTGTATGTTAAATGGTTTTTGATAAATTCCAACTTTTCTAAAAAACACATACAGACACATACTGAAAACAAATCGAGAAAGAACACATGTTATATAGCATTATTTGCTTGTATTGGCCTGACACATAATCATATAAAATATATGACAGTTGAAGCCGGACACCGTGTATGTCAAAATTAAAAATAATAATAATAAAAAAATAAAAATAATGACGTACATAATAAATATTAATAAAAAAATATTAAGAGCCAATCAGTGGTTAAAGTTTGTTATTTAATAAGGAATGATTGAGGTTGTTAGGAAAACAAACATTACCTTTCCTTTGTTTTCTGAAGTATTCTTCTCGCCCACAGTTTGATATAGTGGCCAATAAACCTATTACATATTTCTTCAAATCATGAATATTTTTGAGGAATGGCTTACATCATTATTTAAATACGTGCGTGACCAAGTGACACCTCATATTTTGTTTATAAAATACACATGTGTTAACTTTATAAAATGCGGATGTAAATTTAAATGATAAATATTTATAGGAAAAAGGACTCCACACAACAAAAATGTATTATAAGTACAAAATGTAGGATTGTTATGGAGATCGGTTTTGGTATACCACGTTTACCTTCAACAGACCAGAGAGATTCATAATTAAGTTACATTCCTTTTACAACCATAATTACATTTCACTTGGTTTACCGAAACCAATCAACATAATTTTTATATAATAGTTATTATAATATAAGTTATTATAATATAAGTTAAGTTTGTACATTTAACTTATATTATAATAACTTTGTATTTTATGACATTCACTTGTTTTTTATTTATGTCAACACGTAAGACTCTAACAAAAAAAACCTTATTTATTTAAAACATTTTAATATACACTATTATAGTTAATTCATAATCAAATACTTCTTTAAATAGAGATAAAATAGGAATTATAAATTCAACTATGTCTTTATACAAATAAATGATTAACAAATATTATACATAAATTAAAGCCAAAATGCTATGAAAATTTCCAGGGGTAAGATAATATCCCCTTTAATGAGTATATGGTATGGCCGTAGCTAAGGTGCTAAGGCGTTGGCTTGGCATGATGCCGGTCTACTATAGGCTAAGACAAGGCAGCCGAGGGTCTAATCACCTGACTGACGTCCACCCCCTGTCGAAAAAGAGTAGTCAAAGCTGCATACACATGCTAGCTAAAATTTGAACTTTTAGTACTTGACATTGCACTGTAATTAAACATTATTATTAATAATGTATTCTGATAAATTTGTAATACATGTACTGACTTTTTCTATCCCAAATGAATCGGACAATTCTAACAGTTAAAACATAAAATCGTTTGTTTAATGTTACTTTACAGAAACCCTTTAAATTGTCCGATTGATATGGATCAAAAACTGACATGTATTAAACATTCTATCAAAACCCATCGATAACAATAATAATTAATTACAATACCAAATCCTGATGGTTTAAATTTTAACTACCATTTGTACATGTTGCCTTGACTAATTTATTTTTCGACGGGGGAAGGGCTGACGGTGGTCAGGTCATTAGACGTTCGGCTGCTTCAACCTAGGTTGACTGTATTGTCCCCCAGATTAAAATTTGCTGTTATTTTGACTCTTAAACAGTTTATTTATGTTGATATTTTTTATAGTTTATTATTGTCTATGTTATTGTTCTATATTGTTTGCATAAGATTAAAATATGACTGCATATTTTTATTTTGAAGATTAAAATATGGAATATAAAAATAATACTAACATATTAAATGAAGTTTTGAGCTGTAATCTGACAATATTCCATCAGAATATACGCAGCGTAAGAAAGAATTTTGATAGATTTGTAGTGGAAATAGCAGCTTATGATAGGAAACCAGAGATAATAGTTCTATCAGAAGTTTCGATTAGTGAACATGAGTCTAATACTTATCAGATACCTGAGTATAAATTGTTAGCAAATTATAATGAAACATATAGAGCTGGGGGAGTCATGGTATATATACATGTCTCTTTACATGTTTGTGAATATGAACATATTACTATTAACTCAGCAGATGCTTTATCAGTTATATTTAAGGCTGACAATGTTTATTTTAGTTTAGTAGCAGTATATAGATTAAATAATATCAGTAAGGCAGTTTTTGTAGCAGATTTAAGAAGTTATTTTAATAAAATAGTTAAAATTTAAAAATATGGTTAACCAGATATTTATAGGTGATATAAACATTGATTTGTTAGATGGGGAAAATATTACAGATGAATATAAAACGTTAATGTCTAGGTTTGGATATGAATCCTTAATTAATGAAGGGACTAGAATAACAGATAGATCAATTACATGCATTGATCATGTTTTTATTAGGCTAAAAAATAGAGTAAAGTATAAATTAACAACTGTAGTAGAACGACTTGAAATAACTGACCATTCCTTGACTGGTGTTGGCTTATCTTGGAATGACGAAACACAGATAAGGAAACAGGTGGAAGGTAAGCGCCGCCTTGACTTAGATAAGATTAAACAGGAGTTGGAGAATGTTAACTGGGATATAATTTATTGTATTTCTGACCCCTCACGGGCATTCGATAAGTTTTGTTCCTTGATTAATAGTGTAATTAGTAACTGTAGTAAAAATGTTCATATTTTAAAAAATCCAATAGAAAAAATGAAACCTTGGATAAGCGATAGTTTATGTTATAGAATAAGGAAACGCAATGAGTTATACAAGCAAGTAAAGAGAACCCCCTTAAATTTTAAACTCAGAGCTAATTTTATAAAAATTAGAAATAAGTTGAATGATGATATAAGGGAAACAAAACTAAATTATTATAGAGATACATTTATGAATTGTAAAAACAATAGTAGGGATACCTGGAAAAAAATCAATGAACTAACTGGGCAAAAGGTTAGTAATTCTAATAATATATTATTAGAAGATGAGGGTGGAAATATTGTAAGTGAACCTTTAGCAGTAGCAAATAAATTTAATACTTATTTTATAAATGTAGTGGAAAAGCTGAGAGAAGACATCGGAGACACGGATAAAATATCAGCAATTAATTCTAAAGAATATTTTAGTGATAAACAAGAGCCAACATCAATGTTTCTAAGTCCTGTTTTGCCTAGCGACGTTGCTGATGTAATTAAAACATTAAAAAATGGAAAAGCACCTGGTTTAGATGGATTTAGTTCTAAATTAATAAAAAATATTTCTTCATGTGTTTGTCATCCATTTTCTTATATTGTAAATTTAAGTTTTTTAACAGGAATATTTCCAGAAAAAATGAAAGAATCAGTCGTAATCCCAATACATAAAAAAGGAAGCACTAAATTCTGTAATCAATATAGAACCATAACATTAGTTTCAGTTTGGTCAAAAATAATAGAAAAAATCACGAAGAAAAAATTAATATCTTTTTTAAATAGAATAAATTTCTTCAGTGAAAACCAGTTTGGTTTTAGAACTGGCAGAAGTACAGAAGATGCAGTTTCAAAATTGGTGTCAATAGTAGCAGATGGTGTAAATAGTGGCATGTGTGTAACTGGCTTATTTTTGGATATTAGTAAAGCATTTGATAGTGTTGATCATGTCATTTTATTGAACATTCTAATGAAAGCAGGTGTTAGAGGATTAGCAAATAAATGGTTTTGTTCTTATTTATCTAAGAGAAAGCAATATGTACGAGTAGGGGACACTCTGAGTGAAGCAGGGATAGTAAAATATGGAATCCCCCAGGGATCAGTCTTGGGTGCAATCCTGTTCATAATATATATAAATAATTTATGTCAAGGGAAATTTAGGGGTAAGTTATCTTCTTTTGCAGATGACACATCACTTTGTTACTTAGGAAACACATGGCAGGAAGTTAGAGAAGCAATAGTAGAAGATCTAAGTGCACTTAAGTGGTGGTTCGTGGTACATAAAATGCAACTAAGTGCAGAGAAATCAAATTATATTAATTTTAGTCTGAGAGGGGATAATATTTTTCAAATACCTATAAAATATAGATGTATAAATTGTTTGAACAGAAATACAGAATGTCAAGATAATTGTGTTGTTATTGAAAATGCAAAATATGTGAAGTATTTGGGTGTAACTATAGAACAAGATTTAACTTGGAAAACTCATATAAATGTATTGAAAAAGAAATTGAACAATGTACTTCGCATATTTTACTTCTTGAAAACATTGTGTCCAGAAGTAGTTCTTAGGATGATATACTTCTCTCTGGTCCACAGCAGACTAGAATATATGCTTTCAGTATGGGGAGGGACTTATCAAACAAACTTGACACCTATTTTTTTAATGCAAAAGAAATTTATAAGGTTAATAAAGAGTAAGGACAGATATGAACACACAATGCCATTATTCAAAGACCTAAATATACTACCTCTTAAAAATCTGTATGTTTTTAAAGTTTTGAAAATGTTTTTTATAAAGAGCGGAAATAGAACTGGGAATGGTCTTGTTTTAGACCATAGATCTAAACTTAGAAGTGTAAATAATAAAGATATACCAAAACCAAATTCAACCTTTTTTACGAAAACTTTTAACTTTGTTGGGCCAAGAATTTTTAATAAAATGCCAGATGATATTAAAAATATAACTAGTAAAAAACTATTTACAAGAAGACTGAAAAGATGGCTACTTTGTTTAGAGGAAGTAGATTTCCTGTTGAACATTCCACAGTAACAAATTAATAATAAAAAAAAAATAAAATAAAAAAAAATAAAATAAAAAAAAATAAATTAAAAAAAAATAAATAAATTAAAATATTAAAAATAAATAAAGCAATAGGAATAAAAAGTCAATTCAGAAATATTCATTAATTGATGCACGTTATTGTTAGATTATTCAAGAATCAAATTCATAAAAGTACTACGAGCTCTAAATGGTAAAAGTAAATTAAATAAGATTGCAACCTTCAGACAGGCCTAGCCTTTGAGGTGCATATTTTTTATTTTTCAAAAAAAAAAAAAAAAAAAAAAAAAGAGATTATGAGACGGTTGATTTCTTCTCTCGTATTTCCAGTTAGTCCTATATGAATTGATAATTGGATTAGAGTATGAAGAGTGAAGAAGAACATTGCAATATTTATATAACATATGTTATTATTAATAAGCCTTAAAAATAAACTAGTTAAACTTTGTCTTATATGTCTGTTAATAAGTAATGGTTTTTTTAATTAATTGTAATGTATAAAGTGTAATGCATATTTTGGAAAAATAAATTATTATTATTATTACTTAACCTATAGTAGGGTTCCTAATTTCCCTGTACTAAATTAGTAATTAGGAAGTCACGTTGATCTGGTGGTCTAATAAAAGTGGGTTCGTATAATCAGGAGAGGAACTGTGTCTTATTTGGGCATATCTTCCCACTAAAAGCCATACGACATTTAATTGAATGACTATAGTTAAATCAACTAGCATATTATAGTTACAATTGACTTTATTTTCAAACTATATTGATCAAATGTAATGCCATCAATATAATTATATATTGTATCAATCCTATTTACTTAATCAAGAATATGATGCTTGTTTGTCTTCAGGTTCAACAGAGCAACCAAAATCGCTGAGTTATGTTTTTGACATGTTTATACAAACGCTTGGAAAAACGCGAGAGTTTGGCATCGCACTGAATGCCATCGCCGCAGTATAAAGACAGTTTTAACTAAGACAGTTTGAAGCCATTTTTTTTGTAAATAAATTTATCTGGAAATACGAATAAGTGCATTTAGTACAACAAGTTATATTAGTGAGTAAGTGACATCAATGAGATGTGACAAATGTGAATATACTCGTATTTTGATTATTAAAGTACGATTATTATTTGATTATTAAGTAATACAACAAAATAAATGTTTCAACATTACAGTTTCCAAATTTGGGTAAAGTCTTAACTTAATACTTTAGTAAGGAATCAGTGGTACCAGCATTACCTTTGCACTGTAAAACAAAGAAAAAACCTGACACAAAATAACCAGCTAGCTATTTTTATATTTAATTGAACTATTGGATTAAGAAAAGTCTTTGACAGAAAGTTGTTCATATTGGAATTTTATAGGTCTCTTGGTTCTGAGTGCCGTGTATGTTATACCCATGTAAGTAAGTTTTGCTGCCAGAAGACGTAGCTACTAAAAGCTAAGTCTCCTTTTACAACATTTCTTGTAAAAAAAAAAAACACCATGAAGGTTTTCAAAAATAATATGAGTAATAAATCAGAGTTATTACTAGTTGTAGTTAATAATACAAATTATTAATAACTTAAAATGCAAAACGACACATCTTGACATTTAAATATAAATTAGCATACAACAATATTAAATAATATATTTGCAGATAATTTATGAACTTTTCTTTTCAACATTTGAAAAAATTGTATAGTGCCCTAAAAAACAATGAATTCTTATTAATACGACTTATTTCGAAATAATTCATTCCAGGAGGTAACTAAAAAAATCCAGTCTCCATTTTGACAGATCACAGAGTTATATAGTTGTTTAATAAAAAATAATTAATTGATTAAGAACTATAACAAACATATTATAGTTATTTTGACTATCCTATTTATGTAAATATTGTACTAAAAAGACAAAAATAACACTTGAAATCAAAGAAAACCAACTGTCTACATTGTCTGATGAATATGTGTTTTTGTTATCATAAAAAAATAATGTTAGAAACACTAAAAGTTTAGTGTTAATTTAACGTATAAACCTTATAGCTATTCGTCAACTCATAGCTATAAGGTTTATACATTATTTAAAATATGAAAATCCTTACAGGGAGTTTGGTAAGCATCAGTAATAATGTCTTAGAGAAGGTGGGTCGAATGACAGTACGTTTATTTTGGCTGCCTCCAGATTTACATGGCATTTATGTCCAGCGAGTCCTCCTTTAGAAATGTAACTAAAACCTCTTCCACATAATGAAGTGGATATTGAGGTGGACTGTTGAAATGTCTTTACGACAGAAAATTTATGATGCAATTATCACTGCAAAGTGAAATAACCTTGGGTTTCTTACTCACTTTGGTAGGATTATCTTTAAGACATTCTGTACTACAGTACTACTAAGTGGAACGGTTTTTATGTGTTCATGTATATAGTATGTGAATAATAGTTTTAAAGAAGCACCAGCTTAAAGTATTTATCTTATTATTTGACGTCTAACAAGCAATAATGTATACAAATAAAAGAATTAGAATTCCAGTATCCCACTGAACAATATCAGTTGGGTTACAAATTCAGAGCTTGTGACTCGTATGCACTCGTTTGGAATTCAGCCAGTCACATCCATATGGTCTTTGAAGTAACATATTTATTTTTCGTTGCTGTATACTTCTAAGAATACAAATAAACTTATACCCAACAGTTAGTTTAACAGTTTTAAAAACATGTCTTTCACACAGCTCTCAAGGCCTCCATGATCCTTGGAATATGTCTCGACATGGTTCCGGGCTAATTCTTTTTTGCTCAATGAAGATAAAACACATAAAATTATTTTTACTTTGAGGCATATTGTACATAGTGTAAATAGTGTAAAATTACTTGGTGTCCATCTAGACTCTAGACTTACATGGAATGCTCATATTGACTATGTGTGTTGCAAACTATCCAGGGTAATTTACCTTTTAAGGAGATTAAGGGACTGTGTCCCAAAAGATTATTTAAGGATGGCCTATATGGCCTATTTCCAGAGTGCCTTACTTTATGGCCTAGAACTGTGGGGCTGTGCTCCAGGTGTCAGTTGTGTGCTTCTGCTTCAAAAGCGAGCTATTAGTGTTATTACGGGTGCTGCCTTGGATGAACACTGCAAACCTATTTTCATTAAAATGTCTTGTCTTACAGTTTACTGTCTTGTTGTGTTAAATTTGCTCATACAAACAAAGGCTAAATTAACTGATCTTGAACTGAGAAGTAACATCCACACTCACAGAACTAGGCAGAGGCACATGATCGACATTCCTTAGGCCTCTTTCACACGATCCGGCGAGCGCCGTGCGGCGCCCGCCGCGTCGCAAGCATGATGTTTTCACACGATGTTGGTTTCGTCCGGCGCGCGCCGCGCGGTGCTCCCGCATTTTGACTGTTCAGTTGAGGCTTAGCTATTATAATGTTAACATCGCGGAAGAAGAAAGTTTTAGCTATTTACTTGCTATGGAGACGGCGAATAAGAAGAAAAAATAGGCGGTTTTGGATTCACCCATTGCTTCAAAATCGAAATACTTCTGGGTCCTTCAAAGTTTTATTCAATTCATTGCGGAACAGTGAGGAAAGATTCTTTTCGTACTTTCGCATGTCAATCAAATCATTTTATGAACTTTATGACAAACTGAAAGACAAGCTGCAAAAACAAGATACAAACATGAGGAAATCCATCCAACCTATGGAAATGCTTGCCGTTACAATAAGGCAAGTTTATACACACACACACACACACACACACACACACACACACACACACACACACACACACACACACACACACACACACACACACACACACACACACACACACACACACACACACACACACACACACACACACACACACACACACACACACACACACACACACACACACACACACACACACACACACACACACACACACACACACACACACACACACACACACACACACACACACACACACACACACACACACACACACACACACACACACACACACACACACACACACACACACACACACACACACACACACACACACACACACACACACACACACACACACACACACACACACACACACACACACACACACACACACACACACACACACACACACACACACACACACACACACACACACACACACACACACACACACACACACACACACACACACACACACACACACACACACACACACACACACACACACACACACACACACACACACACACACACACACACACACACACACACACACACACACACACACACACACACACACACACACACACACACACACACACACACACACACACACACACACACACACACACACACACACACACACACACACACACACACACACACACACACACACACACACACACACACACACACACACACACACACACACACACACACACACACACACACACACACACACACACACACACACACACACACACACACACACACACACACACACACACACACACACACACACACACACACACACACACACACACACACACACACACACACACACACACACACACACACACACACACACACACACACACACACACACACACACACACACACACACACACACACACACACACACACACACACACACACACACACACACACACACACACACACACACACACACACACACACACACACACACACACACACACACACACACACACACACACACACACACACACACACACACACACACACACACACACACACACACACACACACACACACACACACACACACACACACACACACACACACACACACACACACACACACACACACACACACACACACACACACACACACACACACACACACACACACACACACACACACACACACACACACACACACACACACACACACACACACACACACACACACACACACACACACACACACACACACACACACACACACACACACACACACACACACACACACACACACACACACACACACACACACACACACACACACACGTATACACACGTGTATTACCACTGTATGTGTATGGGTGAATCAGTACAACTGTACGAGTTTGGGTGGACGGGTGGGTCATTACCAATGTACGTGTATGGATGGGTGAGTACCACTGTACGTGTATGGGTGGGTGGGTGGATGAGTACCACTGTATGTGTACAGGCTCAATTGATCTTTTCTGATTACTTATCAGGTTGAGTAAGGGAAGAACATGTACAAGGTTAATTACATTACCATACGTGTACACATACGTGTGTGTGTGTGTGTGTGTGTGTGTGTGTGTGTGTGTGTGTGTGTGTGTGTGTGTGTGTGTGTGTGTGTGTGTGTGTGTGTGTGTGTGTGTGTGTGTGTGTGTGTGTGTGTGTGTGTGTGTGTGTGTGTGTGTGTGTGTGTGTGTGTGTGTGTGTGTGTGTGTGTGTGTGTGTGTGTGTGTGTGTGTGTGTGTGTGTGTGTGTGTGTGTGTGTGTGTGTGTGTGTGTGTGTGTGTGTGTGTGTGTGTGTGTGTGTGTGTGTGTGTGTGTGTGTGTGTGTGTGTGTGTGTGTGTGTGTGTGTGTGTGTGTGTGTGTGTGTGTGTGTGTGTGTGTGTGTGTGTGTGTGTGTGTGTGTGTGTGTGTGTGTGTGTGTGTGTGTGTGTGTGTGTGTGTGTGTGTGTGTGTGTGTGTGTGTGTGTGTGTGTGTGTGTGTGTGTGTGTGTGTGTGTGTGTGTGTGTGTGTGTGTGTGTGTGTGTGTGTGTGTGTGTGTGTGTGTGTGTGTGTGTGTGTGTGTGTGTGTGTGTGTGTGTGTGTGTGTGTGTGTGTGTGTGTGTGTGTGTGTGTGTGTGTGTGTGTGTGTGTGTGTGTGTGTGTGTGTGTGTGTGTGTGTGTGTGTGTGTGTGTGTGTGTGTGTGTGTGTGTGTGTGTGTGTGTGTGTGTGTGTGTGTGTGTGTATGTATAGCGTGTTTCGCGAGAGGTGGGCAAAACATCGGGAAATGGTTCTATTTTAATTTTGGAACTTTTTTATTCTTTACATTTTTTTTGATAAAATGTACCGTTTTTGAGATAAATGTAATCAACTTTTAGCATGCCGAATCCCTCAAAATACAATGCATCTCGGCTGAATGAAGAAAATGATAAATAAATGCTGGAAATATTCGATAGCCTTTATGTCAAAAACAGTATTTTTATCAAAAATTGCAAAGAATAAAAAGGTTCCAAAATATTGTTTTTTAACTTAAATCCAGAATAAAATACTGAGTTTTCCATATTCAGTTTGGTGGCCATATTTGAAATTCAAAAATCAAACTTCTGAGGCCCCTAACACGAAAACGGTAAATTTTGTAAAAAAAATACAAAGAACAAAAGCGAAAAAAGATTGTGTTCTGTCCGAAAATACCACGAAATACAGGGTGTTCCATAAGACATTTTCAAGTTGGCCGCCATATTGGAAAATGGAGGCCATTTTTCAAAATTCCAAAATCTGATTTTTATTACCCATAAAAATTAAGGTAATGTTCCCTATTTAAACTTTGCTGTCAAATAATCAGTTTCTAAGATCCCAATAGTGGACACCTTGAGTTGATCACCCTGTATATTAATGTTATGTATATTATATGTATATACATACATTTTTTATTTTATTCAATAATTTTTTGTTGTTGTTTTTTTTATTGCTCAGCATTTAAATTACAACTTGATTAGGTCATTTGTTGTTATTTTAAGTTGAGTTCATACATTTTGTTCTTTTTAGTTTACTAAATTTAATATATTTAGGTTGAAGAAGACTCAAGATCATTTATCAGTATAGTTTTATATTTTTCAATGGTTGTATTTGTAAAAATGTATAAGGACTGGAGGTTCGGCCGCGCGGCGCGCGCCGGACCGTGTGAAAACCTCAATAAGAAACAATAGCCCTTCGCAGAGTGGTCCGGCGTGGACGCCGCATGTCCGGCGTAGGGGAGTCCGGCGGGAATATGCTCGCCGCGCGGCGTCTCCGCCGTGCGGCGCCCGCCGGATCTCGTGTGGAGAGACTTAGGCTAGGCGCGCACTAGACCGACCACGACCACGACCAATACCCCGACCAGTCGCATGCGGCCAGTTTTATAATAGAAGTAAGTGGAACGGCGCGCACTAGTCCGACCACGACGCAGCGGTCGGACCCTGGTCGGACGACCAGAATCTCTGGAGTTTGGTCGGGCCGACTTGGGTCCGACCACGACACGACTGCAGCCAAAAATAACATGGATCACAATGGCGCGCCGCGCACTGCATCCGACAATACCCCCGACCCGACCAGTACTGAGTTGTCAAGCGAGCAGTGTACACCTGTTGTTTCGTTTGGATTGGTAACTAACTAATAATGTCACAGCTGACTTATTACACAGTGTTCCTATACACTGTCTCATTAAAGTTTCTTGTCCCCTGATGTCACCGGCAACTTTTCTATGCAACTCATCAAAGCTGTTAACCGACATTCTTGTGTAATTGAAAAACCGTTCTTCATACTGACGTAGTTCTCCATAAAATGTTGCAAACTGCCCTCTCATAGACCTGACAGCCAACATCGGATGCACTCAGTATCGCTTTCTTCTTCGCCTAACGTACCTACGATACAGATGCACCACAACTGCCAACTCTTCAACGTCCATCTTGTACTGAATTCAACTACTAGCTTGACATTCGTTGTCGTTGTCGTGGTCGTGGTCGGGGCTCAACCGCATGTCTGTACGACCCGACCAGTCGGGGTATTTGTCGTGGTCGTGGTCGGTCTAGTGCGCGCCTAGCCTTATCTACTCCCATAGCCCAACGCCGCATCAGGCGATCGCCGCACGGCGCTCGCCGGATCGTGTGAAAGAGCACTAATGAACAAATTGCCTTGTACAGCTCGGAACCTGTCAGATTCTAAATTCAAAAGAGGTGTGGTGGGTCTATTATTGGCAAATCCTTTATACTCATTCCAAGAGTTTTTCGACCTGCCGAACACTACTGTAAGTAGCTTTTTTAATAATATAGGTTAAGAAAGATACTCAATTACAAATTGCTTGTAACCTGCTAGGTTAAGTGTAGTCTTAATCAAATTTTTTTGACGTTTCCAACTGCATGCATTGTACCATGTTTAAAGGAATAAATTATTCTTATTCTTAACAGCAAGAAATAAAATAAATGTTATTAAAAAAACTAAATAGTGTACTGAAAAAAAATTAGAACGTAATCCCACGTCATGTTGTTAGCGTATATTTGGTAACGTTTTTAATACTATTTGCTACAGAAAATAAACGTAACGTTTTAACACGACAACAATAATCTGTCCTTAAAGTACATACTCCCTACCATACATTTTTTTAAACAATTTGGAAGGAATTAATTTCTGCAGGGCTATGCTATAAACTTATTAAGAACTATTTTAAATAACGTACCAGTAAATTGAGAAGGAAAAGAGAGTTGGCAAATTTCCAAAACAAAAAGAAATGTTGTAAAGCACAGCCAGGAAATGGTAAAAGTGTATTAGTATTAAAAAAAGTTTAATGTCGGCCGTGTAGAAAGTTATAGTAACTTAAGTAGTTGAACTGACGAGTTTCTTTTTTTTTCACTAATTAAACGCTGTAACGACTACTAAATTACTTTATATAAAGAATAAAAATGAATAATTTGTCTTGGAAATTATCTTGTCTTCGATACATTTACTGAATCCTTCGATATCAGAGATTTGTGAAAAACTACACTCAGATCTCATAAACGTTTGAAGGGGATTTACTGAAAATCCTTCTCTAACGGTTCAAGAGGTTCATAAAACATGAAAAACAAGCATTAAAAGATATAGAATCCTAAATGTCAAAGTTTTCATATAAAATGTTTTTAATAAAGTGGTACAGGTTTTGAAGTTAACACTCCTTTTGAGTCGTCCTAAAGTAAAGCATAATAATGATAATTGTTATAATCTCTTCAAATTATTTTATATTACGAGCTCTAAACTTGTGTGTCTCAGATCTATTATGAACATTATCGATAATCTCAAAACTATTAGGATGAACTATTTCATGTCTTGGTAAAGAAAAAATTACTGCCTACAATTAAATGTTAAGATGCAAACATTAATACAGTAGTCAAGAGATATGGATAAGAAAAATCTAAAAGATTTTATTAAATTAGTTACAATATAAGTAAATGATGAAAATGTATTTATTCTCTATGAACTATGCTGATCTCATTGCTGTAAGATTAAAACATGAAGGTGAGAATGAACATGTTATTAAGGTATGTGTATGTATTGAAAGAAACTTTTAGATACACTTGCTTATTAAGTAATAATATTACGGTAGTTCGTTACGGGAATAAAAGATTCTGTTTCTAATTCGATATTATAACCCCATGAGATAGATAATGTCACCCACATTCCACATGAACGGCTTCCCGGGTTCTCCTCTTTTAGATACGTTGAAGTATTGTAACTCTGGATAAATAAAACTTCAAAATAGTAGTTGTTTACTGCCCAATGTTACTACACACTGCAATGTAACATACAGATCGATGTTTGAGAGCTAAGTATCATGCAAAGTTGTCTACGTACGTGCATGATACAGGCCTTTCTGATTCATATTTTAATAATAGATATGGACAAAGATGGATTTTCATATAGAAACTATCTCTCGTCTGTACCAATGAAAAATTTTACACATGAGATTAAATTTGTCATTTAAATAATTTTATTTTTATAATTCTCCTTTTACATAGTGTATGAGATGCTTTCTAAAGTTTCACGTAAATAAACAATTCTGGCCTATTTATAGTATGGATTGTCTATCTACAGCCGAAATATAAAAAAGAAACGTGTAAAAGAGGAATGAAGATTTAAAATTAAAATATAATAAAAATCAAAGTACATCCTATTGATTTAAATAGGGGTTTATTATTATATACATGTTAAATATGTTGTTACAAGGTTAAATATCAGTAATATGCGTTTAATATTGTTAAACATATGTTTGAGAAAAAAGTTATTAAATAACACTTTTTTCAAACACTTATATGCTCTAAATCAGTGGATCCCAACCTTGTATCCCCATGGAACACTAGTCACTTATACAAATATCGAGAGTTGTGAGACCATCTGCATCCATTTGTCAGATGAGGTAAAAGGAGCGATACAGCTATTTTTTTAAATTCCTAGGTATAATATGTGTGTGCGTGAACATCTGGTCACCATTGCAATTTGGTGTTAGGACTACGTCTGTCGTTTAGTCATGACCCACCCGCCCTCCCTTACACGTTCAATGGATTTGACCCTCCCACCCACCTGTGTACGTGCAGTGGAATTGTACTATACACCCACCACAGAGCTAATCGACAATTTGCAGTCATACCAACCGTTTCTCTAATTAAATGAAGACCAGCTAATCTCTTCTGAAAAAGTGCAACAGGAATCATTAACATTCGTAGGGCAGTTCAGTGAAGTTTTGACATTTCTATTCATTTTATGTTACTTAACACAAACAATAAGTTTTTAATTAGAATAATACGTGTTGGTACATATAAAGTACAAGTAAATAATAAATACTATTGTTAAAACGACCTTTCTACTGTTATCTTTAAAAAAATTTAATAAAATGCAAGTCTTTTTATGAGTATGATATCTAAAACCAAGCTATCCGAATGAGGTTCCCATCAATTAATTAATTAATGCGAGGGAAGGTATTCAACCACATACATACATTCCTTGACAAAACTTTCCTTTATCATTGTTAAGGATTCTTATTTTATTGCAATATAGTGTTGATGACAAACAAAAATCAACTCAGAACCTGTTGGCGAAAGCGCTCAACAGTCTATTATTGTACAAAGTGGGTCAGAAGAGGAGGACCCTTATTGAGCCACCAAACAGACGTCATAGATATGAAGGGCAGACTGGGCAAATACATTACCGGCACTCTATACTACTGAGCGCATTGTTTACTATACTGCATATCTTATGTTAGTTATGTGCCAGCATAGATAATATGATCTAATGAGATAATAGATAAACCTTCTCTTAACTCATTATTGAAGGGTTTCTTTGTTATCTCAGTAAGGAATAACGGCTGTGCATGTTGAAGAAAATAAAATATAATTTGAATGCTCATGTATTTTAGCCTTAGTCAATAATATTATTTGAGTCACGTTTAACTAGTTTATTCCAGTTAAAAAAATAAAATTCAAGAAATCATATTGTTACCACATTATCCATGTACCAAATTGAAAACGTGATATGAAATAAACTATTTCACGTATAAAATTAATTGATTTGATTAAAATTTTTCATTAAAAAAAGGCTGAAACATTTGATATGTTCTATGTGGTTTTAGCACTGCCTAAAACCGTATTAGTAAAAAACTTAAACTTTTTATAATGTGTTTATGTGTGTGGCAAAAGGCCATGTGAAAAGGCAGACTGAAAGTTTTATACTCAGCATTTTAGAGAGAAAACGGCCTATTATCAAACAAATATGGAATAAAATAAGAAATAAATGTAATATATTTGATTTAACTCAAAATGAATAACCTAAGTTGACTATACAAAAAGACACCCATTAAATGCACCTACCTAAAGTAATGAATGTGATCTCATGTGTATCTTGTGTGCACCAGGAACGATTAGGGTATAAGAGTAGTAGAAAGATTATATAAAACAAAATGTCCTTAAAAATTGAACAGTGAAATACACAACAAAATAATGTGTTCAAAATATACAATGCAGTTGGAACTTAGATTATGTAAAAGGAGGTCAAGACATTTAACAATGAAATATAATAAAAAAATGAGAAAGAACTCTTAGAAAACCATTTTAAGTTTTAATAAGTTATTCAAATAAGCAACTAAAGAAGGTTATGATTTATAGTTCAATATCAAAGTTTTAATAAAAATCACATTGAGTCATGAACATTTCTGTTCATAAGTACGTAAGATTGGTGATTGAGGTAGCATTGCTATTGCAGTGATGTTTTGTGTCTTATGAAGAACACATAGAATGAGCCACTTGATAGTATATGTATGATGTGTTTGTGTGGTTTACTATACTTTATTTTTCCTATCATCCTTAGATTATATTAGCATGTGCATGATTTGAGCTGTTTTCAAAATTAGCTGCTAAAAATTTGTAAATTTTTACAGCAGATCGTGCCTTTGGACTATGCCATTTCTTTGAAATAAACAAATTAATTATAAAATCAACATATAAATAGGAACTTATGAGGCTTTTAATAATTTTTTGGTTAAACATGAGATATAATATTTAAGAGCCATTATAGTTATTTATTTCAATGGCATTTTTACTATGAAAAAAGTTTTACTACAGTATATTTTATTTTTCCCTACCTATTGCATACCTATACCTATTGCAAATAGGTATACATTGCATACTTATTTCAGAAATTTATAAATAATAGTTCAATACGTCAACATCAAAAAATAACAAACAACGACAATACTAAAAAATAAAATAATGTTTAACGATAGTATTCAGAAACAACTATACAGCAATCAACATAACAATTTCATAACAATAAATAAATGATCAAGAAATATCAGGCTGCACTATCGTAATGACCCTCATACCCATATGCGTACAGTGGAATTGACACACCCACCCGCCCATTCACGTATAGTGGAATTCATACACCCACCCACCCATATAAAAGAGTAGAATTGACACACCCACCAACCCATACATGTACAGTGGAAGTGACACACCCACCTGCCCATACAAGTATAATGGAATTGACTTACCCACCCAGACATACACGTACAGTGGAATTGACACAACCACCGCCCAAATACGTAGAGTGGAATTGATACACACACCCTCCCATACTCGTGGAGTGGAAATGACACACCCACCCTTCCATACACGTACAATGGTACTGACACACCCACCCTCCCATACACGTACAGTGGTACTGACACACCCACCACCCATAAACATACAGTGGTACTGACACCCCCCATAAACGTATAGTGGTACTGACACACCCACACGCCCATACAAGTGGAGTAAAATTGACACACCCACCCACCCAAACACGTAAAATGGTACTGACACACCTACCCTCTCATTCACGTACAGTAGTATTGACACACCCACCCGCTCATACACGTACAATGGTACTGACACACCCACCCGCCCTTACAGGTGGAGTTGAATTGACAGTATTCAACTATGCTCTCTCTAATTGGTATTAATATGTTAGTATACCGATTAGGCATTATATTTTTCAAACTCAATTATATTATGTCGAAAATACTATAGTTCTGTAAGAGGAAAATTTGTCTTACAATAAAATAAATCCATAAATATATTTTCCCAAAAATCTTTTGTGCACACTTATTGTGTTAACATTTTTAGAAACACATCTAATAGTATATAGTTAAGATTAAATTAGAAGTACACTTAAAATACTAGTGCCCACATAATTCAAATGTTGAGTAAATCAAAATTTATCAAGCTACTTTTAAAATATCGAAAACCGATAATATGGAGTGACATTCTTTGACTGAGTTCAGTCTTATTATCTCTACTTGTGGGCATTGTGTGCAGGGTTAGGTTCTTTATAGATAAGGTGTGTTGATATTACCTCACCTAACAAATAATTACAAAATATCGTGATTACAGAAATACAATAAAGTGAAAGGAAGTGAATGTACTTTCTAAATGTAACTTGATCATTTTGCTATCATTTAATTTACGTGTCAATACTTAAATATCTAATTTGGTAGCAGTTAAGTTGTATGGTTATATTGCATGGAAATGTTGTGGATATTCTGGATACAGTCGGCACTGGGAGCGCAGTGCTGTAACCCAGCTACTTGGAGACATAGTGTTAAGGAAATCGTAGGCGATAAGCTCTAAGCTCGGTCCTCATAATACCAACATGGCGTCAGCTCAATGATTGCCATCGACGTGGACACTACTAGAGAAGTCTGGGTTGTCCATGTTGGATGGTAGTCAAGGTTCAGATGTGTAGGGAAGAGAACTGAGTGTCAGGCTTGTCAGTTAGCTGAAAATAAGACCAACACTACGTGATTCAGATTTCACGTAAAGCTGTAGGTACCTTAGTTGCCCTGCCTATTGGGCTATTAATAAATAGCTCTTACTGCGGAACAGACGAACCTTAGATAGTAACAATGACCACACACGTTTATCTACACTCATTACACTCATCCGCTCTTCATAATCGCCCATATCTTGACGATAGACGTCTAAATAATGAATAATACTAATTAATGATGATGAATAATAGTGAAATAATAGTTGTATTACTACTACAGTTAATAATACTGACATAACAGTTGTATTACTACTACAGTTAGTAATAGTGACATAACAGTTGTATTACTACAACAGTTAGTATTAGTGACATAACAGTTGTATTACTACTACAGTTAATAATAGTTACATAACAGTTGTATTACTACTACAGTTAATATTAGTGACATAATAGTTGTATTATTACTACAGTTAATAATAGTGACATAACAGTTGTATACTACTACAGTTAATAATAGTGACATAACAGTTGTATTACTACTACAGTTAATAATAGTGACATAACAGTTGTATTACTACTACAGTTAGTAATAGTGACATAACAGTTGTATTACTACTACAGTTAATAATAGTGACATAACAGTTGTATTACTACTACAGTTAATAATAGTGACATAACAGTTGTATTACTACTACAGTTAATAATAGTGACATAACAGTTGTATTACTACTACAGTTAATAATAGTGACATAACAGTTGTATTACTACTACAGTTAATAATAGTGACATAACAGTTGTATTACTACTACAGTTAATAATAGTGACATAACAGTTGTATTACTACTACAGTTAATAATAGTGACATAACAGTTGTATTACTACTACAGTTAGTAATAGTGACATAACAGTTGTATTACTACTACAGTTAATAATAGTGACATAACAGTTGTATTACTACTACAGTTAATAATAGTGACATAACAGTTGTATTACTACTACAGTTAATAATAGTGACATAACAGTTGTATTACTACTACAGTTAATAATAGTGACATAACAGTTGTATTACTACTACAGTTAATAATAGTGACATAACAGTTGTATTACTACTACAGTTAATAATAGTGACATAACAGTTGTATTACTACTACAGTTAATAATAGTGAAATAACAGTTGTATTACTACTACAGTTAATAATAGTGACATAACAGTTGTATTACTACTACAGTTAATAATAGTGACATAACAGTTGTATTACTACTACAGTTAATAATAGTGAAATAACAGTTGTATTACTACTACAGTTAATAATAGTGACATAACAGTTGTATTACTACTACAAGTTAATAATAGTGACATAACAGTTGTATTACTACTACAGTTAGTAATAGTGACATAACAGTTGTATTACTACTACAGTTAGTAATAGTGACATAACAGTTGTATTACTACTACAGTTAGTAATAGTGACATAACAGTTGTATTACTACTACAGTTAATAATACTGAAATAACAGTTGTATTACTACTACAGTTAATAATAGTGACATAACAGTTGTATTACTACTACAATTCAAAATTCAATTAAATTCAAAATCATTTATTATTTCTTAAATTTATTTTTACATTGCAGTGTCTTTTTTAATCTCTCTAGCATATAGCTATTTGAGAGATCAACTAATTTGTTCATAATAAAATATCTTTAATATATAGATAATCTTAAAGTAAAAACAAACAAAACAAAAATAAATAAACAAATCAATACGTACCAAGGAAACATAGTCAAAGGAAATCGAATAACATTCGTTATTTACTATATATACAAATTTTTTTCAAAAATGTAAATTTTTTAATATCAGTAGTCCTAATGTTCATTTTATTTTGGAATTCATATCAATAGATTGTTTGATTGTTTAAAACTTCCTCCTGGATAACGACTGGCATTCCTAACTACATATAAGCCTCAAAGCACTAAACACTAACACAATGGAAACAAATAAATAAACAATATACATAACTATATAATATAAATATACAATAAACCGGCAGTAAATAAGTAACATTAAATACTATATAGACTATGAACAATTCAACAAACAAATAAATAAATAAAAACAAAACAATTTAAATCAATTATGTGCATGGAACATTTCTATAATCCAAATAAATAACGATACAAATAACAACAAATAAAATCTAACTGCAATAAACACAATGGAACAAATAAATAATATACATAACTATAATTAACTATAATATACATCACAAATATACTATAAATCGGCAATAAATAAACAATACTAAATACTATAAGACTATGAAAAATTTAACTAACAAAAACAAAAAAACAAATGAAATCAACGGTATGCATGTAACATATGTATTATACAAAGAAATAACGATACAAATAACAACAAATAAAATCTAAAAGTAATAAGAAACATGATATTCTAACTATAAACTTATTTGCTAATAAACGACAGTGAAAATTAGTCTCACTGTTGTTCACTAACAACCTTTTTCATAATAGCTGCAAAGAATGCACTCAGATATTGAGCCAAACAGGTATGTCATTCTTTGTTCCCGCGTTCAGCAGCAAGACCCGGCTGGTAGGAACCAGTTTAATAACGGCTCCCGTCAAAACTCTGTCAGTATTGCTGTTGATTTACATATTATATCATATAGGTTTCCCAGTGTGCTTAATTAACTCAACAGTGCTTATATATCTCTTTGTAGTTTTGTCTTATTTATCTATGTATGGTTCGATTTTGAAAGTAGCCATTCTAATAAAGGAAGAGATGATTTTTTTCATTTATTTAATTTTTTTTGTTTACAAACGTGATAAGGTGGATAACCTCAATATGTAAGTATACTGTATATTTGTTTACTATTTGATCATAGACGATTATTCAACCCTTCAACTGTTAGAAAGCATCTCTATATAAATAAAAACCGATACCTATAATTTTATATGGAAATGTATTCATAGTTATTATCCACCTATAGTTATCTTAAATTAATAAAATACTTTTTTAGCTCCCTTTTCATTTGATTTTTATTTTGTAGGTTTTGTAGACTTATAGGCAATGAATTAAGTAGGTGAGGTATTTTATACTGTAACGTTAATTTTCCATAATTATTATTGTGTCTTTGAGTGAAAAATAGTATATGCCTTAAGTTATATTGTAGATTGGGCAATACTCTGTATTCCTCGTCAAAGTAGTTTCTAGACAGATCTGTAAATTTAGCGAGACTATCAAAATTCATTATACCCAATATTTCCAATGGCAGATCCTTAAATAATACTTTTAGAATTCTGTTCAAAATACTTTTTAATTGCTTAAGTATATATTCAGGAGTCAAGTAGTAAAGAGGTATACCATAGTAGAACATACTCTGAACTAAGGAAAAATAGATTAACCTCTTTGTTGTAATAGAGAGACATCCACTTAGTTTTTTACACTTAAATAATATTACCCTTAAATTGTTCGTAAGCCTACTAATATATGTCATATTTCATATTAAAATCTAATTCTATGCCTAGGTGTTTAATACAGTTAACAAACTGTAGATTCTCGCATCTACAACTATTTGGATCAATAAAGCAATTAGGTTTATGACATAATAATGGTAGGTTTCTATCTTGTATTGGATTAATATCAATCCTAGAGCTTCTAAAAACAATAGCCTTTGTTTTATTACTGTTAAATTTAATGCCATTATTGAAAAAATACTTTGTAAGTAAATTAAGATCATCTTGAATCAATGACATACCAGTATTAATATCCTTATGAACTATGTAAATTAAATTATCGTCTGCATATTGCAAGATGTTACTCTTAATATTTAAATATCCTAGATCATTCACATAGATATTGAATAAAGTGGGTGATATTATACTACCTTGTATTAAACCACAAGTTTGTGGTAAACTACTACTGATTATATAATCTACTACTACTATAGATGCACATAATCTCCTATCTCTAAAATAATCACTAAAGAATTTCATCAGGGACCCCCCTACTCCTATATTTTTTAGTTTGTTCAATAATATATTATAATTAACCAAGTCAAAAGCTTTACTTAAATCTGTTGTTACTGAGATTACAACTTTATTATCATTTATAGCTTTATTAATATCATTCGTTAACAATTCCAAAAGATCTGTTGTAGATTTATTTTGAATAAATCCAAATTGTTTTTTACTGATAATTTCATACCTTTTTAAATAATCATTCAACTGCTGGTTTACAAAATGCTCTACAATCTTCATTATTACAGAAACTAACCCAATAGGCCTATAACAGTTTAAGTCTTGTTTCCTACCTCCTTTGTATATAGGCCTAATATGAGTAACCTTCATTTGTGGAGGTATAGAACCAACTATAAATATTCTTTTAATAGAGTGGATAAAGACTAAATGTAAATAACGTATATTATTTTTAATGTCTATAGGTCTAATGTTATCAGGGCCACCAGAAGAATCAGTGTTAATTTTACTTACAGCTTTATAGAGTGATTCTTCATTTATAGTTTGGAAATTCATGCTAATGTTATTTCCTATTTTATAGTTACCATTTTGTAAATTCTCATTTATGTCAAAAGGATTACCATTCATTCCAATATTTAAATCCTCGATTGCATTTTTGTAATGGATATTAAATCTGTCAGCCAATATATTAATATCATTGTCACTATCACGTTGGAAATTACTTACTTTTAATTGTTTCCATTATTGTTGGCTTTCTATTTTTATTTATTAATTGATTGATTAAATTCCAAGATTTCCTTGGATTTTTTATGTTTTCTGACAATTTATTAAAATAATATATTTTTTGCTTTTCTAATGGCAGCTGTCAATTCATTTCTTGTGTCCCTGAATAACTTTCTGAGGTTCATATTGTATTTATCCCTTTTTAATTGTCTCCACAAGTAATGCTTGTGGTCTATTAAAGCCCTAATACCAGCCGTAATCCAGGGAGTCACTCGATTTCCTCTATCAACACTACATTTAATCTTAGACTTATTATAAATATCCTTAAATCTACTAACAAGTTCATTATATAACATTGTAGGGTCATCAATGTCCAATAAAGGCCACCAGTTTTCTTTTTATATTGCTATGCTTACTTTCTTAGTACTAATTATTTCTGTTGAACAAATGTCAGAAATTTCATTTTTATTAATATCAATAGTTATACCTGTCCAATAATGATCAGCTAACTTATCTTCTATTACATAGGCTTTATGTTTGTGATCTTTTAACTTAACATTGATGTGGTCCAAGCATGATTCTACTAAATTATTATTATAAAACTCGACCCTAGTAGATTTGTTGATAGTGTTAATCAAACCATAAGTGTATAGTGTATTAAGGTAGTCATTTGCACCATACACGTTTGATATATAACATATGTTCATGTCTCCTAGCAAAATTACATTTTTCTCAGATTCAATTAATTCATTAGACAGAATAATTTCTAAATCCTCATTAAATTGATTTACATTCATGTTTGGGGGCCTATAGCATACCACAACAATTATTTTTTCTCCTTTACATATCAATTGAACTATAAATATAACATAAATTCAGCAGAATTCAAGTTTAATCCTAAATCTAATGTTTCTGGTTTTAACTCACTTTTACATTGGACAAAAATAACCCCTCCTCGGCCATTAGGCCTACATTTGAACATTGATCTATATCCATCCATTCCATACAGCCTAGCCTCTTCCTCTTCAAGATTAATTTCTGAAAGAACTAATATATCAATGTGTTTTATTATTGGTTTTATATATGTTAATAAAGTGTCCCAATACTTTCTAAGACTTCTAACATTGGTAGATAATACATTTAAATGTTTAACTGGTGCTTTTACATTATAAAAATTACATAAATCATTCCATCCATAAAATACAGTTAGTAATAGTGACATAACAGTTGTATTACTACTACAGTTAATATATAAAATATTTTTCTGTCAAAGTAAATTATTTGTTTGTTAAAATAAACTCAATAAAATACATATTACTATACTAATTATATGAAAGTGAATAACCTTATAATCATACAAAGAAAAAAAATACGGCATAAATTAAAAGCGATCTATATATAAATGATTCTGAACTATACAATACCTCTCATAACAAATATTATAACATTTCCAAAAATATTGTTTATATTATGATAATTTAATTTTTTCTAAGATATATATTTCACTTTCAAAATCTAGAACTGTATCTGAGAAAAGAAATAAGTAAACCACGTTGACTCTCCTCGATATTTCTTAAGGAAACAAACAGGGCCTGGGGCAACTGTGTTTACCCATCAATATACAATAACACAGCCGAGTCACAAAGGGCCGCGTTCACGCTGCTTGACTCGACAAGTAATTTTAGTATTACAAGTTATTACTTTCATGTGATGTTGACTCTCCTCGATATTTCTTAAGGAAACAAACAGGGCCTGGGGCAACTGTGTTTACCCATCAATATACAATAACACAGCCGAGTCACAAAGGGCCGCGTTCACGCTGCTTGACTCGACAAGTAATTTTAGTATTACAAGTTATTACTTTCATGTGACGTTGACTCTCCTCGATATTTCTTAAGGAAACAAACAGGGCCTGGGGCAACTGTGTTTACCCATCAATATACAATAACACAGCCGAGTCACAAAGGGCCGCGTTCACGCTGCTTGACTCGACAAGTAATTTTAGTATTACAAGTTATTACTTTCATGTGATGTTGACTCTCCTCGATATTTCTTAAGGAAACAAACAGGGCCTGGGGCAACTGTGTTTACCCATCAATATACAATAACACAGCCGAGCCACAAAGGGCCGCGTTCACGCTGCTTGACTCGACAACACAAGTAACTGTTGTATTTGATTGTTAAAGGCATTTCTGTCCGGCAACAATACCTGCCGTTACGGGATGGCAGGGACTGACTAATTCTCATTCCAGCCCCGGCCTACTCGAGTATTCAAAACGATCTAGTTTTATTTATGTTAAGTCTCATCCCCTACTCTTCACTTATTTTATTTGTATTGTTTATCATTTTTATAATGACCTTCTTACTTCCTCCTACTCAATTATTTCACCATCTATAGCTATCCCCTTATTTCACCATCTATAGCTAGCCCCCTATTTCACCATCTATAGCTATACCCCTATTTCACCATCTATAGCTAGCCCCCTATTTCACCATCTATAGCTATACCCCTATTTCACCATCTATAGCTAGCCCCCTATTTCACCATCTATAGCTAGCCCCATATTTCACCATCTATAGCTAGCCCCCTATTTCACCATCTATAGCTATACCCCTATTTCACCATCTATAGCTATCCCCCTATTTCACCATCTATAGCTATCCCCCTATTTCACCATCTATAGCTATCCCTCTATTTCACCATCTATAGCTAGCCCCCTATTTCACCATCTATAGCTATACCCCTATTTCACCATCTATAGCTATCCCCCTATTTCACCATCTATAGCTAGCCCCGTATTTCACCATCTATAGCTAGCCCCCTATTTCACCATCTATAGCTAGCCCCCTATTTCACCATCTATAGCTATCCCCCTATTTCACCATCTATAGCTATCCCTCTATTTCACCATCTATAGCTAGCCCCCTATTTCACCATCTATAGCTATCCCCCTATTTCACCATCTATAGCTAGCCCCCTATTTCACCATCTATAGCTATCCCCCTATTTCACCATCTATAGCTAGCCCCCTATTTCACCATCTATAGCTAGCCCCCTATTTCACCATCTATAGCTATCCCCCTATTTCACCATCTATAGCTAGCCCCCTATTTCACCATCTATAGCTAGCCCCCTATTTCACCATCTATAGCTATCCCCCTATTTCACCATCTATAGCTATCCCCCTATTTCACCATCTATAGCTAGCCCCCTATTTCACCATCTATAGCTATCCCCCTATTTCACCATCTATAGCTAGCCCCCTATTTCACCATCTATAGCTAGCCCCCTACTTCACCATCTATAGCTAGCCCCCTATTTCACCATCTATAGCTAGCCCCCTATTTCACCATCTATAGCTATCCCCCTATTTCACCATCTATAGCTATCCCCCTATTTCACCATCTATAGCTAGCCCCCTATTTCACCATCTATAGCTATCCCCCTATTTCACCATCTATAGCTATCCCCCTATTATAGCTATCCCCCTATTTCCATTGAAACTTTCCTTCATAAAAATATATCTCCACTAAATGCATATTAAAAAGAGAAGATGTTTAATTGTGTTATTGTCTGAAACCTCTTCCAATTTCAATTTCTTCCGTTCGTTTATCTCCGATTTTCACTTCTGTTTTCTGTTTCTTATCCTGTTTGCTCTTTGATTCTTCCACTTTCTTTCCGGTCCACTCCTACAAGGGAGAATTTGTAAGTTGTACAAGGGAATTTGTAAAAAATGCTACAACTTATCATATTGAATTATATGGACAAAATAAAACAATAAAAACATTTAGTTTTAACTATAAATAGTTAGCTGTGAATAGTTTTATTTTATGAATAAAATAAAATTATATTTAAGTTATAAATATTGAAACATTAAGTTTTAGTTATAATTATTGTAATGCGGTAAAATAAGTGTCAGCTCTAAACAGTTTACATGTTAAGGGTTACTCACCCCATCACTTATTGACAGCTGAGTGCTCTTATTCAATTTATACTTCCACCGATTTATACGTTACGAGAATTTATTTCAATTTAACCCAATTACGTATGATATATAATCTTTAGTATGATGATATACGTAATTATATCTTTAGTATGACGCTATTTATACTGTTTACAAAAGTTATACAACTAAACTCACAAAGTATATTTTACCTATAAATAAATATATTAAATATAAAAACGTAGAGTTTATCATAATATAGTTCCAATTAAAGACTCAGACCTTGGTTATAGTAGCACTCAACTAAATACATTTCTTTTAACTCTATATCAAATGTTATTTGTATTATTTTCCCTTTAGTATATGTAAAACCATAGACGACAAATTTCTAAAAAATAATATACATTTATTCGGGTTTAAAAATAATAAAATAATATATATATATATATATATATATATATATATATATATATATATATATATTAATATCTTGTTAAGAATTAGGGCTACTTATGTATTTTTAGGACTTTAATAAATTCAAATTGATTATACTCTAACTAAAAAGAGTGTTGTAAGTACACTGTTGGAAGTACCGCCTCCTAAAGTGACATCAAAGTGAAATTTGTCAAGAGCAATTCCACGTAACTCAGTAAATTTACAGTTCCGGCTTTTAATGAAACAAAGAAGGCAACTGAAAGTAAAGAGCTTTTCCTTGTAAATATGAATGGATGTGGAATGGACGAGATCTAAAGTCAACAATTGTGACAGACGTTTGAAAAGGCCCTTCAAAAACGTATCGACTTAGTTTAATGGAATTCAATCTAAGGCCTAAGCTAAGTCTGAAGAACAGTTGTATAATATCGTGGTTAAGATGATTTGTGTTGTTAAAATGCATAACAATAAATAAACATATTTGATTAGAGTAAGAACATCCACAAAACTAAGACCACTGTACTTTAAACTATAACATCAAATTTTACTCCTTATATACATTTTAAACTTTTAAAATGAAAAATTGTCGATTAGAATATGGTTAAATGTGAAATCGGATTTATTACTGACATGAGGAGCTTATTCATATGACATCGTGGAAGACTATACAGAAGTTATCGATCTGTACAGATTGGATTAAAACGATCGCTCTCCAGGAATGATTATCAAAAATAATCTACCATAGTATCAATGATGTTTTGATATATTTATTGATTTTATATATATTGTAAAATAATCTTTTTTCTATTTGTATAATTTATTTGATCTCCTATATCTTAAAAAATCTCACTTTATATTTCCCCATACCTAAATTAATAATTTAAATTAAATATAATTAAATAGATGGTAAACACTGGTAACCAAGTAAGATTTGATATATTTGAAGTAAGATTTTGAACCTTAATAATATACTAATTTAAATTGTTAATGTTATAAATACGATAGAGTATATTACTAATCACTTACTAACTTTGATCATCTCATTTGTTGAAGAGAGCATTAAATACTTTCTAGTTGGCAGGCAACTTTTTAGACTTGCGTTCTATGCAGCCACCTGGTGATATGTTTATAATCACGCATTAAAGATTTAACTAAAAACTGAATGAAGTTGCTCCTTAATGAGGAGGCTACCAATTCTTGAGTCAGCACGTGAAGGCATCTAATGTCTATTAGATTCAAACGATTGCTCCCCACGAATTATTATAAAAAACAAATTCTACTATAATACGAATGTTGGTTTTATATTTATTTATATCATATATAATGTAAATTTAAAAATACCATCTCATGTTTTATATTTCTAATTTGTTATAAATTTTTTTTTAACTTAATAAGTCAGCTTTGATCGCATCGTGAAGATTAGGATCTTTAATTAATACCATACATTTAAGTACAGATAGTATTAATTTAAATTGTAAACAAAAGAGGACACGGACCAAATGCTCGTGTAAAGGAAGGCACGGTTAAGAGAGTCCAGTATCATACAATACTCAAAATATAATATTCAACATTTATTTGCTCAGATGTCATTATATTAGAGCATGTTTAGCAAGTGTAACAGTTTAATTAATTAGAAATTTAAAAAGATTGTTTTTTTACACAATATTAAGAAAGAAACTATTTTAGCTGCCAAAACAAACCTTCTTTTAAAATTGATTTAATATTTAATGGAAACACTTAATTTTACAAGTATAGTGACATATTGTAAATGTAAGGATTTTCTCATTTATTAGTCTCTCAAAACTTTTATAAAAAATCCAGTCTTAAAGGGCTACCGAATTTAAAGCTGAAAAATATCTTGTGTAAAACATCGTTTTACAACCGATTTTGATGTATTCAATAAATCTATTTCTTTTTAAGATACTAAAAATGCGTTTCAGTTAGATACATCCATAATTTGTATGGTAATTTTTTGTATTTTGTAAACGACCTAAAAATGTCAAACGCCCAATGTGTAGCAGGTATGTGTACATTAGTTAGCAAGTTAGTTACCCATAACTATTTGACAATAAATAATAAATCGAAAAAATATACACCTAGGTAATATGTACGTTTTATTTACATATCTATTTTCATATATAATAAATTATTTAAATATATTTTGGTCATCAAATTCCGTTAGCTGCCCGCAAAACCTAAACGGTTTTTCTATTACCGAATAACATAAAGGAGATATGAAAGATGTTGCAGCGCGTATTAAACACTCATTATACACTATGTCCTAGGCGCTTTCTCCACATAAACTCACAAAGATATTGTGTAAGTAGGGTAGGTTACAGGTAAGTCCTTTCATTACAAATGAAGCTAATAACAACATGTTCTTGTAAATATATATGTAGTTTAGGTAGTTATTGGCATAAAAAAAGTTTGGGTTTGGCGGGCAGCTAAAGGAATTTGACCTATATTTTCGGTAACAAAATTTAGGTTAGGTATAAATAATTTTAAAAATTCTCAATACTCCAGTAAAATAATTTATTTTTGTGAGGCCTTTCACCTACAATGTAGGCATCTTCAGACATTAACAAAATGTAATTAAATCAACGAATTTCAATTTAAAACAATTAAATTTGTTTGATGTATGAGTATGCCTACATTTTATGCATCTTTGTAAGTTATATGAGAATATTATCTACTATGTAAATGAGAAGAATATTAATAAAACTACTCTTCAATGTAGAAGAGGCCTTGCAAAAATAAATTATTTTACTGGAGTATTGAGCATTTTAAATAATTTTTATACAATACTTAAATCATTTCTCCAGTAAAGAACTCAAAGAGAAATATATTTGGTTGGATGTAGTTTTTACAAAATGAATAAAACACGATCTTAAACAATTAATGTTTAATTATTTTGTGGCAAATACTTCAAATTTAACTATACAATTTGAACATAAAACACTCTTTACTCTAGAATGTTTATGACATTTTTTTAACTACTAAACTTTACGCTTTATATTTAATAACTTGAAGAGTTTTGTAATCTGATGTAATAAAATAAACTCATAAATATATTTTTTCATCAATAAATATATGGAGTTTAGAAATATATTGTTCCACATAGAAAATATTTTTAAGCACATATATGCTTATTATCATAACTGATGATTAGTTTTAAAGACATTAATTAATTGAAGGATGAATGGTTTCATATAAACCCAAGAAATAGTTTATTCATAATTAATTATATTCAACTGAAATGATCGAGCAAGAGTTATTTTTTTTGTAAAAGTTACTATTCTACTACGTAAATGAGAATATTATTAATAAAACTACTGTCTTTATATACTATAGAAGAAAAATATAAACATCACGAGAGTAGAAAAAAAAACAGGTAATTCACAGTGACATATCATAGTATAGTTATTTAAACTTAATACAACACGCACGCACGCACACTAACGTTGTATACATGAACATCTCTAATCTATCACCCTTCTTATTTTCCCAAAGTGTATCTATTGACAATCTATGTATTTTTAAAATTCTATTTGACGAATAACAAACGTGTAAATGGCTGTGTATTTGTAGATTATAAACATTAAAAATAATTAATTTTAAACGTTGCTACCTTTAATTGGTTTGAATTATTAATACTGAGGAAAACATGCAATGTTCTAACAAGAACAATAAAGAGTATTTGTAAAAATGTATCATTTATAATTTTAAAATTGTTTACTTATGTTTAGTATATTTTATTACTAAAATAAATATTGATTTAATAGACATATAATCGATAATATAATTTGAAAGGCTTATTCTTTTAACTTCAAAGTCGTACGTAGTTTTATTATTTTAATATTGTTTGGTAGAATATGTAATTTGAAACCCTTTTTGGGAAAATTACATTATTTTTAATATATTTGTCGGCTCTGTTTGTATACGAAAATTAAAGTCTTCTTGATAAATGTCTAAGTATTTTATTTTTATATCTTATAATTATATCATAGTCATAAAATATTATCAATTAACCCTTACTACCATCAAAGTAAAATGCATGTTTGAAATTCTCATAATAATGATTATAAAGCATAAATAATGTATCCAAGTAGTATAAACGTTTTGGCTTAGTAAGCCATAAGAGATTTTCCGTAAAAAATCAAAACTTAAAAACCCTGATCCATTTAAAATTATTTATTTCATTTCTAACTGTTATTAGTCACTAAACATTTTGAATTAGATAATTTAATCAAGGTAATGAAAAAAAAAGATTAATAAATTGGTTAGGATTTTAAAATGAATATTTTATTTATGATTGGAAAGTAATAATGACGAAGTGATTGTCTCTACGTATTTTCTGGTTGAAAACTTGATTGAAGACATTCGACATAGTATTTCACGTGTATATATATATGGATAAATAAATACAGTGTCACAATAACACCCCTCAAATATTGCATGTGACAACGTAATATTGGAAAACGATGTAGACTTAAGGTATTACTCCCTAATGCATTCCGAAATGAAATATTCTCGTAACCAACGAATATTGAGTTTACATCTCTTTCATGTACCTACAAAAAGTGATGCATTGTTTATCAGTTACTTAAAGGATTTAGGGCATATAATATTATGTCCTGTTTGGTTTTGCTAAAATGAAGAAAATTACACTTAATTAAGGCAGTAATTAAAATGCAATTACCTGAATTAATTAATTACTTCTAACTCTTTGTTTTATGTGCCAGTATACTTTAGAGACAGAATAAAATCTAGTATATATAATTATTTTCAATATAGTGTATATTGATAATACCAATTAAATTATCGTTAATTCTTAAGTATTAGTGTATATTATACTTGTTAATTAATTCATTATTATTCCAATATTAAATGCAGACAAACATTTAATGGGTCTTTAATGATCCAGCAACATATGAAATCTGTTAAAATTAATGGTTTCATGACTTCTATTCAATGGCGTTGTTGATTATTACTAGATTTTATCATTTGTTTTAGTCTTGAATGTACATATGATTATAAGTCTCCTAGTATTACTTATCCTTACATTTGTTACCACAAAATATATATATATATAACTGTAGAGAAGTGGTCTTTATATCTAACAGATTGTATCGATTCTGAAATCTAAAGTGCTTAAAGCTAGTTTGGATGGGAAATCTAAACGTTTTGTAAAATTACAAAGAATCTTGATGCAGACAGATACCCGAGGGTCTGGATCGATGTTACGACCTCAGTTACATGGGAGTCTACATATTTTATTTATTATCATTAAGACGCCGATTGTCAAGATATATGATGAGTGTACATGAACGAGTGTATATGAACGAGTGTACATGAACGAATGTACATGAACGAGTGTCAGTATATATGATGAGTGTACATGAACGAGAGTAAATGAACGAGTGTCAGTATATAACGGTAGTGTACATGAACGAGTGTAAATGAACGAGTGTCAGTATATAACGGTAGTGTACATGAACGAGTGTAGTCAGTCTCTGTTACTAATCAGAGTTGACTGATTCTTTAAAAGTGCGATTTACCAATATCCCAATGGTCAGAATATGATGAAAGTACATGAACGAGTGTAATCAGTCTCTCTTACTAATCGGAGTTGACTGATTCCTTAAAAGTGTGATTTACTAATATCCCAATGGTCAGGATATATGATGAGTGTACATGAACATGTAATGACCCACCCGCCCACTCATAGACGTATGGTTGTATAAGTTAACATTTAACCCACCCGCCCACCCATAAACGTACGGTGGTACTAACCCACCCGCCCTCTCATACACGTACGGTGGTAATAACCCACCCGCCCTCTCATACACGTACGGTGGTACTAAACCACCCACCCTCCCATACACGTACGGTGATACTAACCCACCCGCCCTCCCATACACGTATGGTGGTACTAACCCACCCACCCATACACGTAGCTGATTAGTAACAAACATGTAGTCAGTCTCTGTTACTAATCAGCGTTGACTGATTCTTTAAAAGTGCGATTTACTAATATCCCAATGGTCAGGATATATGATGAGTGTACATGAACAAGTGTAGTCAGTCTCTGTTTCTAATCAGAGTTGACTGATTCTTTAAAAGTGCGATTTACCAATATCCCAATGGTAAGGACATGATGAAAGTACATGAACGAGTGTAATCAGTCTCTCTTACTAATCAGAGTTGACTGATTCTTTAAAAGTGTGATTTACTAATATCCCAATGGTCAGGATATATGATGAGTGTACATGAACAAGTATAGTCAGTCTCTATTACTAATCAGAATTGACTGATTCTTTAAAAGTGCGATTTACCAATATCCCAATGGTCAGGATATGTGATGAGTGTACATGAACGAGTGTAGTCAGTCTCTGTTACTAATCAGCGTTGACTGATTCTTTAAAAGTGCGATTTACTAATATCCCAATGGTCAGGATATATGATGAGTGTACATGAACAAGTGTAGTCAGTCTCTGTTACTAATCAGCGTTGAGTGATTTTTTAAAAGTGCGATTTACTAATATCCCAATGGTCAGGATATGATGAGAGTACATGAATGAGTGTAGTCAGTGTCTGTTACTAATCAGAGTTGACTGATTCTTTAAAAGTGCGATTTACTAATATCCCAATAGTCAGGATATTGATCTGACTTTCGGCTAGCTTCCAGATCTCAGTTCTATTTTCTGGCCACCATCCAACAAGAACTACCTACCTAGTCAATGTCGATAGCAACCATTGAGCGACCACCGAGTTTGTACATCGGGAGTCGATATCAGGATAGAATCTACTTATTAATATCTTCACATTACTCATACCCATTATTCACTTAGTTAAAATTTGATTCAATTATTGCGTTATCATATTCAGCTTTCTAGTGTTATCATTATAAATTTATTTTTTGTAATTTTTACTAAGAAATTAACTTTTTCAAAATATTAAAAAAATATAAATTTTCTTACAATGAATACTGGTGTCTAGAATTAAATTATAAGATTAATCTTTTACTCTAAATAAGTGCATTATTTGTAAATTCCATAATGCTCAACCTGATTTTTCAATGGATCTTTCTAAACCATATACATGCGTGTTCGTGAGACCACCATGTGTTTTGTACACGATGTTTAATAGGTATCATATTTCAATATTATCCTATTATTTTAAAAACAATAAATATTGTTATTGTTGATGGTGTATTGTTGTTATTTGAAAGAAGCGAGTCTTACTTTAAGTGAACTGTTAAACTTGGAATGGGAAGTTATTGTCTGTAAGTACACTTGTGTTGGAAGTACCGCCTCCTATAGTGACATCAAAGTGAAATTTGTCAAGATCAATTCCACGTAACTCAGTAAATTTACAGTTCCGGCTTTTAATGAAACAAAGAAGGCAACTGAAAGTAAAGAGCTTTCCCATGTAAATATGAATGGATGTGGAATGGACGAGATCTAAAGTCAACAATTGTGACAGACGTTTGAAAAGGCCCTTCAAAAACGTATCGACTTAGTTTAATGGAATTCAATCTAAGGCCTAAGCTATAATAATAATAATAATTTTTTTTATTGCAAAAATAAACATTTAACATCAATGTATCACAATCGTCAGGTGGTAAACAATATATAAATATAGACAATTAAAACATATAGAAATAAAACATTCATTCACATCAAGGTCGCAATCAAACATACAAAGATATTTCATACATTCTTATTCTAATGGTGAATAGTCACTCAGATACAGTTCACAATCTCAGTTTTGAAGTTGATTACAATTAATTTTTAATTTGCCCAGCGGCCAGTCATAAACTCATCAACTGAATAAAATGATTTTGACAACAAAAATCGTTTCAAACGAGTTTTAAATATATTAGGAGAGTTAATATTTTTAATGCTTTCGGGAAGCTTGTTAATTAGCCCAACGGCAAACACCTGGGGTAGATGATCGGTTACTGTTAGTCTGTGATGTTGGATTCTAAAGTTGTACCTGCCTCTCGTCTCATACTGGTGAACGCCTCTTCCCTGAGTCAGATCTACACCCGATCTACAGTGCAGAACCACATCAAGTACATAGAGGCTGGGCAGGGTCAAAAAACCAAGCTCCCCGAAAGTTGCTCTACACGACTCTCTGTAACCTAGTTTGCCAATAATGCGGACTGCTTTTTTTTTGGAATTTAAATACTCTCTCAAATCTTTGTTTAGAGCAGCCCCCCCAAAGTCGTATACCATACGCAAGATGCGGATATACTAACCCAAAATAGGCCATTTTCATAACCTCTTTATTGCAAAATTGTCCTAATTTCCGCAAAGCAAAGATACCTGAGGTGACTTTTGCACAAATACTGTCTATGTGGTTATTCCAAGTCAAGAATAACCACATAGACAAAGAATAACCACATAGACATAGACACATAGACACAAAGTCAAGAATAACACGATCTAGGTACATTCCAAGGAATTTTGTGGACTCAGTTTCTTCAAGGAAAACACCATCTATTGAAACTGCTGGTAGTACAGCAGTGTCTTGATGTCTCAAATTGAAATTAATTATATTTGTTTTTGATTTGTTTGTTGCCAAATTTAATTCTTCAAAATACTGAATACAAGAATTTAATTCAGTAGAAGATAATACTTCCAGTTCATTTATGGTACTTCTTTTAAAACAGAGAGTCGTGTCATCAGCGTATTGAATAAGGTGGCCATTTCTGTACTTCTGAGTTGAGTCCATTTACATAGATTAAGAAAAGTAACGGCCCAAGAATGGATCCCTGGGGGACACCTTGAATAGCGGCTAATTTCGTTGAAAGAGCATTCGCTACCTCCACACGTTGTTCCCTATCCTTAAGATATGAAGTAAGCCATTTGTGTGGAAGACCACGAACGCCACTAGCCTCTAACTGGTGGAAAAGGGTTCCATGATGCACACAGTCAAAGGCTTTCGAGAGAACAAGAAATATGCTTAGCACATGTTCCCTCCTCTCTAATCCATCGACAATGCCCTCGATAAGATTCTGCACAGCATCAATTGTAGATTTATTTTTCCTAAAACCGAATTGTTCAGAGCTGAGGATTTGGAATGTCTCAAGATAATTCTCCAATCTATTATAAAATACCCTCTCAAATACTTTACTGAACACTGGGAGGATTGAAATGGGGCGATAATTATTTTTTTGAAATGGATCTTCTTTTTTAAATACAGAAATAACCTTGGCCATTTTAAGACCAGATGGAAAGGTCCCTGATTCAAAAGAGGAGTTGATTAATTTTGTAAGAGGCGTTAAGATGTGCCTAAAGCAGCGCTTAAGGAGCCATACGGACATATTATTAATATCACATGATCTTTTTGAATTCAGCCTCTGTATCACACTGGCTACCTCCTCCTCGCAGACTGGAGGTAGGGCCATGGACTGGACCTGTTCTGTAACATGGGACTTATTCATTCGACCTGAATTTGATAAGAATGAGGAGGATATTGTTGAAAAATTAATATAAATTTAACTTGTTGGCAACATGCAATGGATCTTCAACTAGGCAATCGTTGACCTTAAGTTTTATTTTAGATCCTGCATTTAATTTTGTATCCTTAGATGAATTATTGATAATTTTCCAGGCAGTTTTAGAAATATTATCACTTTTACTTAAAGATTTGTTAACGTTATAAGTCTGAAGGACAGTTGTATAATATCGTGGTTAAGATGATTTGTGCTGTTAAAATGCATATTGTTCCTCTGTCTATTGCCATGTTAACCAAAAAGTGTGTACATGTGTAAATAATTGTATGTACACTTTTGTATAAGTATATCCTACTTTTATGTAATAATATGTGTCCATCTGCTTGTCCTTTATTTATACCAAACCATTTATACGATCATAGTGAAACTGTGGGGAGTTATTCTTATCTGATTACAAGGCTTCACCCTACCGGCCTTTAACATTTTAATATTGATCTAATGGAGTTATTCTACTTATTTTATTAATCATCAGCTGTTAAAAACTTAAAATGAAATTAAAACATTTGAAATGGGCTATGTAAAGCTTTAGAAAAGCAATTGGTAGACTAATGTTTATTTAGTTCAAGCTAACACTAAATTTCAATTAAATAAAAACAAAAAATTCTTTGTACGAGTATGTTTATCCCAAAACAAAGCACAGGTTAGCAACTAGTAAGTAAAAAAATACGATGAAACCAAGTTTATCAGTTTCCATTGATTGTTTGCAACATTATTGCAACATACTAGCTATAAGAGATAGTAAAGCAATGTATCATTCAAAACAGGTTTTAATTTATTTTTAAATACTGAAACTAATTTGGGTAGAACTGCCTTTCCATCATGCACAAGCCTTAGAAATATTATTTTTGACCACTAAGATTAAAGTTCTATAATAATTTATGTACGCACTGACACGGCCAACCGATGTTTCATCACAGCGATAGTTTATACAGCAGCGACATTTGTTATTATCCTAACAAAACGATCTTAGTGGAATGCTTGCGGAACTATGCAAGTAAGCTGTTATTCAATTGTTTTTCTCGTTAGATAATTATATTACTTTTTCACATCATAATTTAATATTAAACCCAATTTCTTTCTTTATTTTTAAGAAGAGGATCGTCATAGTATAGGAATAAATTGAATGTTTGAGATAGTGGTTTATGAGCATTTTTAACATTTTTTGTTTTAAAAACATTTATTTGTTAACTTTAACGGTTAAGTTACGAAGACTGTGTGGATTTTAGATTTAACGGAATCATGGAAATATTACCTTCATTAACAATGACGGTAGACAAACAATACTCATATACCTTTCTTATTAGGTAGCATCAAAGCATTTAGAACTATTTGTATTAAAATTCGCCGAATAGCTATGGATCACTAATGGTGAGTATAGTAGCCTCAAGGGACTCTGCCAGGGTCAATTAGACTAGCTCTCTACACAAGACACGCCCAACACAATTGCTCAATCAATTTGACACAATCGCAGGACACTATTACAACAACTACGGTTTACAGACAACAACAATTAGTTAATAGTGTTACACTCTACTAATTAGTTAGTAATAATATGGATGAATTGTGCTAAGCAGATTATTGTATTTGTATAAGCAAACACATTTATTGTTTCGGAATGAATATTTATCAATTAATAAAGAATTTCAATTGACATTACACGCTTATTTAACAATCAAAATTTCGAATACGACAATAGATAGATGCAAATTCAGATATATTGACTTTAATGTCATACATTTCTTTATATATTAAGATAACGTTAAAAAAAAATGTGTAAGTATTTTGTATAAATCATATTAACTATCGATCTGAGGCTTAAATCAGATAATATTGTTTAGTTGGAAGATTTATTTATTCGTATTATGTACTGTTCATTTATTTCTATTTACATTCAGGCACCAATCACGTGCGAGTGGTGATGATGAGAGTCAATGAGCTTATGCTATCTTTTTGGATGCTATCCGGTTGGAATTTGCTTTTTTTCTAAGATCCGAGGAATGTACCCCGATGTATGTGTGCGTCGTGCGTACTTTCATAGATACAGAAGGGTTGAGGAACGAAGGCAAGCTACCAACGGGTTATCGAGACCCAGGAAAATGCTGTAGGGCAAATAATTCTTTCCCTTTATCCTTTGTAGTTTGTGTAAGCATTGATATTTTATATATATATATATATATATATATATATATATATATATATATATATATATATATATATATAATATATATTTAATTTTTATTTTAGCCATACAAAAGTAGCTTATACAGTGTCATGTATTCTAAATGGTCCAAATAATATTTTGTATGTAATAAGTACATTCTCCGTATGTTATGTTCAAAATCAATTTTAATATTAACGCATATCAAAAAGACAAAAAATATGTCAATTTGATTTTGTAATTCAGCACATTTCGAGATTCATTTTTGGTAAGTATCAGATATTGAGGGTGGAAATATCAATGGGTACATCGAACAATCCAATTTATTTCCCTCCGTGTTTGTAGTAAATAAGTGTTAAGGACACATCTTTTAGTATAGCACTTTCCAAACTGCCCCATAGTAATAATAATAATTCATATTACAAGTACTTATTGGCTATTTGCTACATCTAATATTATGCTATAGGCATGATAAGCCACTGAAATCACTGGTGCAATAGAAGCACTGGGTGGTGGAAGTGAGAAAAAGAACTACTCTTCCTCAACTGTGTCACTCCAATTACATTGTTTTCGTGGAAGCTTTAAAAAGATGGCAAACAAAGTTCAATAGCAATAGCAAGCTCTGTTCATTACATCTTTAGTAGCCGTGACAATCAGTTGGTTTTATCAATACGACTGAATCATTCTTAGAACAATAAAATTAAATCATTATTTTGTATTCAAATAAACAATTAATAATATCAATAAAACAGTAAATAATACTGTAAACAATAAATGATAACAATCCAACAAACTTCAAATCATCACTTTTATACTGTACAACCAAACATTGTAGCACAGACGGGAGCTTGAAGCCGGAAGTTTGTCACACCTTTGATCTATGGTGGTGGAACTATACAAGGGCTGTTCAATAAATACATAGACTGACGTCATAGCACAACATTTATTTTTATATGTCATGATTCCCTTCAAAGTACTCCCCTCCCCAACGCACACACTTATTCCAACGGTGTTTCCACTGTTGGAAACAGTCCTGGACAGATTTTTTTGTGATGTCCTTCAGGTCCTACGTCGCATTTTCCTTAATCTCGGGAATTGTCTCAAATTTCCTTCCTTTCAAAGGTATTTTGAATTTGGGGAACAAGAAGAAGTCACAAGAAGCTAGGTCATGTGTGTAGAGTGGGTGGGGAAGCACAGGTTCTGAGGGCTGAATGGGCTGGAGCGTTGTCATGATGAAAAAACCAGTCACGACTCCTCCACATTTCTGATCTTTTCCGCCTGATAGCGTCTCGAAGACCTTTAAGAACCTCAGTATAGTAAATCTGATTCACTGTGGAGCTTTGTGGGAGTGCGCAATGCCCTGAACATCGAAAAAAACTGTCAGTAACACCTCCACATTGGAACGAACTTGGCGAGCTTTTTTTGGTCTTGGAGAAGTTTTCCCCACCCACTGGGACGATTGAACCTTTGTTTCGATGTCATAACCGTACCCATGATTCGTTAACTGTAACAATCCTCGACAAGAAGTTTTCATCTTCTTCTGAACGTTCAAGCAATTCCTCACAAGTCTGCACACGATGAGCTTCTTGTTCATTTGTCATCAGTTGTGGAACAAATGTTGCAACAACGCGGCACATCTGCAATATTTCAATCAAAATCTCATGACATGATCCAACTGATATTCTACACTCCTCAGCAAGCTCTCTGACAGTCAGACGACGATTTTTCAGAACCAGGGTATTGGTTTTTTTAACACGTGAGTTGTCAGTTGATGTGGTAGGCCGTCCAGGACAGTCATCATCTTCAGTCGGCTGGCGGCCATATTTAAAACGTTCATATAGTCTGTATAGTATTTTTAAATAGCTAAGAGCCTATTTATTATTTATTATTACATTTAACTTAGTTCAAATTCTGATCACCCAACATATCTGATGACATTTCGTCTACAAAGAAGTTGCATGGCCAAACAAAGTTATAAACTATTTTTGGACCAACTACTGTACCAGTAGTGCTGCGATTGCCAATAAAAATTTATTACTGGACTTATCAGCAACCATATTTTTCAACTTAAATTATTATGTTTTTATAAATGTTTAACATATGTTGATTTATTATTTCTATATAGCACTGTTGAGAAATGTTCCAATATATGTTACAATGAGGAGTGCTAGATTTATGTTTTATATTTTCCTTTGAAGAAAATTTAATGTTAAAGTAGTCGAACTAGTTGCTCCGGGGTTCACAGTGTTAGAAAATATTTTTTCAGTTTGTGTTTTCATTTTACATTTTAAATGGAACAAGAATGAAATAGGAAAACCATAGAACAATTTCAGATGTTTGTAACCAAGTCAAGGATTTGAAGTTCGAAAATTGAAATATTCTTTTAAACGCACTAAAATTGGAGGATTATGAGTAATTTGAACAGTAAATGAAATGCTTTAGTTTATTAATTAGAAAAAGGGAAAGTTTTTAGCTTTAATTTCTTTTCTAAAATGTGTTTTAATTGTCTAAACATTTTTTTAATTTGTTATTTTTTTCTAAATTAATTGGAATGTGTTTAGCATTTTTTAACCAGGTAAACGCCAAAACCCAGTTACCATTATACTGTTATTTGGACCAAATCCACGTAGATATAACTAAAATATTCATTCAGCCTTCAATATTCTAATGTCGATCCACTGCATATATATATTACTGTTTTGTGGTCAAACCGGACACAAGCTTATATACTGACTGACAGCCTTTATTTCTACAACCTGTTTTATTGTTTAAATGTTGGTATAGTAGCCGATGTGTTATTGTTCAATTAATTAATAGTTTAATGATAATAATTGAACAAATCATTGTTTAATATAAAAATAAGTATTATACACATTTATGTATGAAAAATGTCATGTTAATTCAGTAAGTAATTGAATAAAATTTCTATATACACTAAGATCTCAAATTAAATTCAACAATCAACATAATGTCACAAGGGTCGTACTTAGCTCTATTGTATTTGCAATGATAACAAAATGTAGGAAGTTCATTTTTAGTAAAATTAACCAATTTTTAGTTAAGCTTATTTTAGTGTTCAAACAATGTTTTATTTGACGAAACTAATCCTATAAGGTAAAATATTTATTACCCTAATCGTAATCAACATAGCAAGGTTGATGAATTTACCTTAACTCATATGCAAACTAAATTGCTACTCATTTGACTGTATTTGAACAGTATGTGAATTAAGGTTACTTCATCAAATAGTTATTTATTAAGCGCGTTTTACAAAATATGAGGTATCATTGCAATTGGAAAGTTGTTTTAAAACGTTCTTGTATCTTACACATTTTGTATAAAAACAGTGGTTTTTAGATATTTGTTAAAAATATGGCCACCATTTTGAAAATAATTAATATAATTTTGAAAAACTTTTTATTAAACACTACCTATTAACATGACCCAGTTTACTGAGTATTATAACAATCATAAATATAACAACAAAGATATAAATTGTTTTATGAAAATACAAGATGGCGGGTTGCTGCTAAGCAAAGTGGACATTGAAAAAATATATTCTTAATTTTTAGCTTAGAATGACACGTATAATATGAAAATACATAGCCAGGACACCTTTTTGTAACACCCTGTATATTATAGGAGGTAAGATATAATTAATATACAAAATTAATACAATTAACACATTGTTTCAAACAAAAACCAAAAAAATACCAAATTACATTATCTAAAGAAGTTAAAAATCAATTTAACTGAAAGTGAAAATATCGTTATGACAAAATTTACTTATAAAGCTATTGTGAGATCGGTTCCATGGAAAATTTTAACACTGGAAACAACACTGAGAAAAGGGTACTACAGAGAAATTAAGGAAATGTCTACAGGAAACGTGTTACTGTAAGTCGCGCCCAAATCATATGATTTAAAGGAAATGTTAACACTCCAACAACCTAGCTTAGGGGCTTCAATCACGTTAAATTATGATAAAATCATTCACAATTGACAAATTGATTCAATGAATTCAGTTCCAAAGGGGATATTGGTTCCTGTTATATCTGTTTTAGAGATATGTGGATTAAGGATTTTATGAATAACATAGTTATTATTTTCTTATCTTATATATATATATATATATATATATATATATATATATATATATATATATATTATATATATATAATCTTATATATTATCTACTAGTATAAATGTATTTCAACTAATATAGTCTTTTGATTTAATGAAGACCATATTCAATGATTTTAATACTTTTCCGATCACATTAGTAGAGAAGTGGTCTGTTAAATTTGTCTTGTTGCATTGTTAAATTATCTTGTCTGTCAAACTTTTATAATATCTTTCAGTTTAGGAATTGTGTAGTTGAAATTACGGTTCAGGAATCGAGAAGGACCAACTTGTTATTTACAGTAATCAACTTTACTTTAATTCTTTATTTTGTTAAGTTAATCTTATGAAAAATTGGTAGGTGTAGATTATTATCTTTTAAAATACATTTTTGCTTATTGGTGGAAATTAGTTGGCCTATACTAACCAGAATGTGAAACAAAGTATTTTTATGGTAGATTTAGTTAGTTGTCTTAAGCACGAATATTTGAACATTTTTGAACAAATATAATAAAGTAATTAGTTTAAGAACTCAAAAAACGACCCCAATAATATTATATAATTTTCTACCATTTAAATACGATTCCACCTCTATGACGTAGTTAGCCCTTATAAGAAATTGTGAATGAAAGACGTAAGAAGGCATACATTTAGTGGTGAGAAGGCTGAACAGGATAAATAACACATTCAACTAAAGTGGTGCTGTCACACACAAAGTTGTTCAGCCTTAGTTGTGAGTTTTATCTACAATGGACTGTTCTTCTTGTTACCTCCTAGCAGATACCCTGAGAACTAGTGGTGCTGTCACACACAAAGTTGTTCAGCCTTAGTTGTGAGTTTTATCTACAATGGACTGTTCTTCTTGTTACCTCCCAGCAGATACCCTGAGAACTAGTGGTGCTGTCACACACAAAGTTGTTCAGCCTTAGTTGTGGGTATTGTCTACAATGGACTGTTCTTCTTGTTAACTCCCAGCAGATACTCTGAGAACTAGAGGTGCTGGAAACAGTCTACAATGGACTGTTCTTCTTGTTACCTCCCAGCAGATACCCTGATAACTAGAGGTGCTGTCACACAAAAAGTTGTTCAGCTTTAGTTGTGAGTTTTATCTACAATGGACTGTTCTTCTTGTTACCTCCCAGCAGATACCCTGATAACTAGAGGTGCTGTCACACAAAAAGTTGTTCAGCCTTAGTTGTGGATTTTGTCTACAATGGACTATTCTTCTTGTTACATCCCAGCAGATACCCTGAGAACTAAAGTGGGGCTGTCACACACAAAGTTGTCTACAATGGATTGTTACTTCTTGTTACCTCCCAGCAGATACCCTGAGAACTAAAGTGGTGCTGTCACACACAAAGTTGTCTACAATGTGAGTTTTATCTACAATGGACTATTCTTCTTGTTACCTCCCAGCAGATACACTGAGAACTAAAGTGGTTCTGTCACACACAAAGTTGTCTACAATGGACTGTTACTTCTTGTTACCTCCCAGCAGATACCCTGAGAACTAGAGGTGCTGTCACACACAAAGTTGTTCAGCCTTAGTTGTGAGTTTTATCTACAATGGACTGTTACTTCTTGTTACCTCCCAGCAGATACCCTGAGAACTAAAGTAGTGCTGTCGCACACAAAGTTGTCTACAATGGATTGTTACATCTTGTTACCTCCCAGCAGATACCCTGAGAACTAAAGTGGTGCTGTCACACACAAAGTTGTCTAAAATGGACTGTTACTTCATGTTACCTCCCAGCAGATACCTAGAGAACTAAAGTGGTGCTGTCACACACAAAGTTGTCTACAATGGATTGTTACATCTTGTTACCTCCCAGCAGACACCTTGAGAACTAAAGTGGTGCTGTCACACACAAAGTTGTCTAAAATGGACTGTTACTTCATGTTACCTCCCAGCAGATACCCTGAGAACTAAAGTGGTGCTGACGCACACAAAACACAAAGTTGTCTACAATGGACTGTTACTTCTTGTTACCTCCCAGCAGATACCTAGAGAACTAAAGTGGTGCTGTCGCACACAAAACACAAAGTTGTCTACAATGGACTGTTACTTCTTGTTACCTCCCAGCAGATACCTAGAGAACTAAAGTGGTGCTGTCGCACACAAAACACAAAGTTATCTACAATGGACTGTTACTTCTTGTTACCTCCCAGCAGATATCCTGAGAATCACCACGAATTAAAATGTTGTCGAACTCCTTCACGATGAAAAACACTACACACGCATTAATAACCTACATTCGGACTACACCCTCTATTAACTCCAATGGATTTATCAAGGTTTACGTCAACCCATCCTATGGACTACCCCTTCCACCTCGTATCACTATTTCACACAAAACATAGCCTAATAAATCATATAAACTAAAATGCATGTAAGTATATTTAAAAATTAATTACCTGCAAAATAGATTCATTGACAAAGTGCATATAAGTTTAGGCTGTCTTTCGATCGAATTATCGATATATCGTAAACCAAATATCGATCTAACAATAATATTGAACGAAAAATATCGATATATCGGGTAACCGATATATCGGATTGTAAGTTATTTATGTTTAAAACTATGCACAAACTCATGTCATGTTCAAAAATGCACTCAAGTTATGCTGTCACTAATCACTATTCATAAAAGACTACTGAATGTACATTTTAAATACATTCATTATCTTGAAACAAGTTGTGGTCTGTTGGGTTGGATGATAAACATTAAAAATAAGTATAATTATACCTTAATTATTATGTTAATTACAAAAATATAATGCAATAACGGTGTTACTTTTGTTTTTCACATTTGAAAATACCATTAGGCTTCTTATAAACACAAAAAATTAATTCTCTAAACCTACTTCCAACAGTGTGAATCAATATTCCACTTTGTCCGTTTCGTTTTTACACGTTTCAACCATCAGTCTACAATAAAATAAATTTTAGTGCGTTGACCTCACATAAAAAACTAAATAAAGTTACTGTATTATTTCAATGCATGTTTTGTACTCAAAAGAGGCAATTTTTTCCGAATCGTGATGATTTTCAGGAGAAATAATAACGTGAATACTTAGTGTTATGCTATATCGAACCAAAATATCGAAATAGCCGATATTATCGAAAGAAAATATCGATACTTATATATAAAGATATCTAAACATATTCATCGACATTTCCTATATATCGATATATCATTCCTATATATCGATAGGGGGATATATCACTATCAAGCTTATCTGAACTAAACAATAACATAACTTATCAATAAACTGAATAAAATAACTCAGCAGATTTACTAGTCAAACAAAAATTAATATACTTTATCATTAAATCAGCTAAAATAACAAAACCTCGCTTTAGTAAGTATATAGAAAATACACAAAAATTAAAAAACACCCTTAATACAGTGAAGCCCACAGTAGGCCTCTATCACACGAGCACTAATAGTTTTATACGTTGCCCTCAACATATCCCAGGGCCGTGCAACCCTTAATCCAGTGAAGCCCACAGTAGGCCTCTAACACACGAGCACTAATAGTTTTATACGTTGCCCTCAACATACCCCAGGGCCGTGCAACCCTTAATCCAGTGAAACCCACAGTAGGCCTCTACCACACGAGCACTAATAGTTTTATACGTTGCCCTCAACATACCCCAGGGCCGTGCAACCCTTAATCCAGTGAAACCCACAGTAGGCCTCTACCACACGAGCACTAATAGTTTTATACGTTGCCCTCAACATACCCCAGGGCCGTGCAACCCTTAATCCAGTGAAACCCACAGTAGGCCTCTACCACACGAGCACTAATAGTTTTATACGTTGCCCTCAACATACCCCAGGGCCGTGCAACCCTTAATCCAGTGAAGCCCACAGTAGGCCTATAACACACGAGCACTAATAGTTTTATACGTTGCCCTCAACATACCCCAGGGCCGTGCAACCCTTAATCCAGTGAAGCCCACAGTAGGCCTCTAATACACGAGCACTAATAGTTTTATACGTTGCCCTCAACATACCCCAGGGCCGTGCAACCCTTAATCCAGTGAAGCCCACAGTAGGCCTCTAACACACGAGCACTAATAGTTTTATACGTTGCCCTCAACATACCCCAGGGCCGTGCAGCCCTTAATCCTGTGAAGCCCACAGTAGGCCTCTAACACACGAGCACTAATAGTTTTATACGTTGCCCTCAACATACCCTAGGGCCGTGCAACCCTTAATCCTGTGAAGCCCACAGTAGGCCTCTAACACACGAGCACTAATAGTTTTATACGTTGCCCTCAACATACCCCAGGGCCGTGCAACCCTTAATCCAGTGGAGCCCACAGTAGGCCTCTAACACACGAGCACTAATAGTTTTATACGTTGCCCTCAACATACCCCAGGGCCGTGCAACCCTTAATCCTGTGAAGCCCACAGTAGGCCTCTAACACACGAGCACTAATAGTTTTATACGTTGCCCAGGGCCGTGCAACCCTTAATCCTGTGAAGCCCACAGTAGGCCTCTAACACACGAGCACTAATAGTTTTATACGTTGCCCAGGGCCGTGCAACCCTTAATCCTGAGAAGCCCACAGTAGGCCTCTAACACACGAGCACTAATAGTTTTATACGTTGCCCAGGGCCGTGCAACCCTTAATCCAGTGAAGCCCACAGTAGGCCTCTACCACACGAGCACTAATAGTTTTATACGTTACCCTCAACATACCCCAGGGCCGTGCAACCCTTAATCCTGTGAAGCCCACAGTAGGCCTCTAGCACACGAGCACTAATAGTTTTAGTGAATTTTATAAAAACTCATTAATATATAATGGTTGAGAATAAATTACTATAAGTTGTATCTCATATTATCATTTTTAAATATAATTAAAACACTGGAGTGTTATGAAACTGAAGCCAAATAAATATGTATATCATTAAAAATAACTATTAACACACTTATTTTTAATGATAGTTTTATTAGATTAAAAAGTTTCTTTATTTGCATATACGTATATATTACATTTATAAAATTAATGGCTGCCATATTATGAATTGCAATTGTTACATGTTCGATTATAGTCGCGTACTTCCTGATTACATAGAGACACGTGAGCTCGTGACCTTGAGCCAGAGAAAGTCATCAGGCTACTGCCGTATTGCACTTTATTATTCTGGAATGTGGCGACCAGTTCAGCTGGTTCTTTGACAAAGGAACATTGTTGAAAACACGGAATGCACCTAAGAAATAAACTACTGTGCTATTAATGATTTCCAGCAATCATTATTGGTTTGTTACTTTCCTTACAATAACAAATAACATTTACAAAATCACCTCTTGTTTACCTTCGTATGAAAAAAGGTTAACGTATACTGAAGTAAAAGGAAAGCTGTAAAATGTTTACAGCTAGCTGTATATTTACTAAAAGTAAAAATAAATATATATATATTTCAATACAATAGGATGTTTTTATTTTATTATTATTGAAGATGATAAACTATTTATGAGGGAATTATTCTAATAAATATAAATTTTTTTAACTGACAAAAATCTCTAATGGATTTGAAATATAACTGCATTATGTAATTTTTTTTAAAGTTGACCTAAATATTGTTCAAAAGCAAGAATTTTTTAATTCAACGATACTAAGTAATATTAGCTGACAACGAGTGTTAAATAGCTGACATGGCTAGCCATGCATAACTGTGCAAGTATATGTATTTGGCATTTTTCTCTTAAGGTGGTAGCTATCTGTGTGTTACCAGACATCTGTTAATGGAATTTATTTTGTTTGTTATACTCAAATTCCGATTGACTAAGCTATGACATTAACATTGTTTAGTCCAAATTTAGTGGATTAGCATTTTAAGATGAGCGAATTAAGTCAATATACTGACAAGCTTTCCAATACTGAACAATTATGTTTATTACTTAAGTTTCCTAGGGAGAAAAGGAACCTAGAATAATTGAAGAGAACAAAAATATTGAATTGAAAAGAAAACTTGTTTCAATTATTCATGTATACAAATTCTTTCTTTAAAGTAGTGTACTGAGTGGATATTAAATAAAGTAGAGTTAATACATCCACTTTCAAAACACGCACGCACTGACACACACGTAACCGTGCACACACGTGATTATATATTATATCCTGAAAGCTAATATGTCTTGTGCAAAATAAATACAGAGTGATATATGCAGTATAATAAACTTGTAAACCAGGCATTCCAGCACATTAAACAATAAGTATTCACAAAACAACTGTTGTTTACCTTCACAAGACAATTTATAAACTGTAATAAGATCACTATTTGACTCAACACATTCAAATATGCCTTTAATGAATGATTGAGATATTCAATTTAATTACATCATAAATTTAAAATACATACCAATAAAATCTTCAAAATACCAACCTGAAAAATAATAACATATTAAACTAAAGTTATAGATAAGAACATCACTGGAGCAAAAACTATTACATTTCATGCTCAAAATATAATAATTGATTTTCACCTAAATTAGAGAACTAAAATAACACTGTTGACACTATTAGTCTAGTTCTGTCCCCATTACATGAAACATTTACTACTCTTCACCATTATGACAATGCCAATATACGACGCTCATAAGCAATTCTAGAGAACAAACCATTCTGAATACGGAAAACTGTAATAAATAAGAAGTTTTAAGAATTTTAAAATGCTTACGATACGCTCAATGTCTTATTCATTACGATCTGAAATCACCCATTGTATTCGCTTGTCAATGAATCCAGCCACCCATCCAACGTTCAAGTGTCTCTTATTGAGTCCTACTTTGTTGAGTCACCCACCCAACGAACAAATGGTTCTCGTTGGGTCCTGCCAACCACCCAACGAACAAGTGGCAGTAGTTAAGCCCTGCCATCCACCCAACGTAAAAGTGGCTTCGTTAATGCCTGCCACCCACTCGACGAACAAACGGTATGATAACATTAGGCATAGACAAAATTGTAAAGTCTGTAGCTTTTTGAATTATAACAAAAAAGGTTACTTTATTAAAATAAGAAAACCATTTAATTATGCACTGTATATATGTTGTATTCTTTTATAAAATTAAGTGACGTAGTACTATAACTTCGTTGTAGATACAGTAGCAATATAAAAGCAGCAGGTAAATAAATGATTTTCAAACTTAATTTAAAAACAACCTATATTCATAAGAAAAAAACTACATGAATACATTAGACTCCCAATGTGTAGGTCGGGGTTCTTACGGGAGTACAGCACAATATTTAAGGCGTTCGTCGACATGCTCTGGAATAGTTTTATATCTTACTTTATCTCCTCTCATACAATGGAAATATTTCATAAAAATACTTTAAATGCAGTCTTTTATTATAATAATAAAAGCTCTTACAATTATAAGACTACACTATATTACCTAATTGCATTGTAAATGGTGTAAAAAATTAAAATGAAAAACAATTTAACGAAATTTGAGTCTGATTTATTAGTTGTTTATGTTTAATCACTTTAAAAGGCAATCAATTTATTACAACTCTTGAATATGATTAGGTAACGTGAGTAGTAGTTCGAGAAACAAGCTCAATTGACTGATTACGATCTAAATGCTATTATTTCTTAAGGCATTATGATTTAACTTAATGTATATATTTTTATTTTAATCTATAACCTATATTTTAAAGAACTGAACAATATCTGTATGCTTTTTTTAGCTCGACCAAAATTTTTATTAATTTATAAATTAAATTGAAAGAAAACTAATTCTTAATATTTTAATTAAGTGACATATATAAGATTATCAATTAAAATTTAAAGCCATGGAGGGGCATCTCGCAGCGTTTGATCGCTCAAACAGCCATCGGGACTAACTGAATTTTTAACATTGGCCTGTCCTCATTATTCAATTGGCTGATGGTACCGTTTTTAATCAATGACATTTAATTACTGGACCCTTTCAGGACTAGACAAAATGACAGAAATGATTTTTAACATTGGCCTGTCCTCATTATTCAATTGGCTGATGGTACCGTTTTTAATCAATGACATTTAATTACTGGACCCTTTCAGGACTAGACAAAATGACAGAAATGCTGTTCATTTTTATTAAATATAAAGGCCTTTTTAACGTTTACCAAATGTTTAACACTAGACAATTGAGCAGAGTTAAATAAACACTAAATATATACTGCTAGATATTTAAATATGTAATATTCTAAAAATAGATTTTATTAAGGTATTTTAACCGGGAAAATCGAATCATCTTACTTTAGAGTGTGAGAGAAATAAGATTAAACCTATTTTAAAATGAAGGGTGCTTGTATGTCTTAGTGTCCATATCTACACTTCTGGAGGCTTTGTTGACAAAGGATTTAAATATATCAACTAATACCAATTTTATAAAATTTAACTAATTTAGTTAATTTATAAAGATTGATAAACAACTACGAATGATAATTTACAAAATAAAAATAAATTAAGGCAGTTTACGTGTCCAGGAAGAAGATGAGAAATTATTTTAGTAAAAGTTTGTAATTGAATTAAATTGTTGTGTATTTAACTAGCTAATGGATGACTTTGGGCTGTTGTAATAAAAGTTAAGTCAACTTATTAATTAGCCTTATCAAAGAGCAAAACCTCGAACTAGAAACAACAAGGTTTAACAAACACCAAGAACAATATAACAACAAAACAACAACAAGTATTCTTTTACTAACTGATTTAAGGTCAGTAAATAAACAGAACAGTATTAAGTAATAATTTATCTTATTTATTACTAGCCACTTTTAAAAAATGTTAAGACTTTTGGCTCAAATTATTTTATTTAAATAATGTAAGTGGTTCATCCCTATGTCACTAATCACAACTATTGTAGCAAGTAAGTTCTATATAAGAAAAAATATATGTTTATATGATAATAAAAAATAAATTGTGATAATGTGAATACGGTTATCAATGGCGAACTGATAATCTAAGTCAATAGGAGATTAAATGGGTTTAGGATTGTTTGTCTATCATCTGAAAACGGATTTATATTGCAAACCGTAGTAAATAAATTACGACCAATTGATAAGCTCTTAATCTATGTAAATTTTCTATTGTCTTTGAACTATTAAACAGGAAAAATAAATATTTTTAGATTACCTTTTGGAAGGGAAGCGAATATTACATTGTCGTTCCTTATTCAAGATAAACTACCGACAGATACGACGGTAACACGTTACATCTAAAACAGACACTATCACCGCCAGGTAAACAGAGTCCGGTGTTTCTTAGATATACCACCTAGTCAAATTCAATTTCACTAATTCAATAACAATATATAAATTGTTCAAAGGCAAATTTTTTAATAAATTTAATAAAAGTATACCAAACAATAATTGGAGTAAATTAAAACACGAAGTAAACCAAGCATTAATTCTTAGAATAAATATAACACCAAGAAAAATACTTTAAATTGGTTGTAAAAGGGTTCGTTAGGTAGGTTGGCTTCAACGAGTCCCTACCTCTAGTGGATTACTGCATTATGCTTGCAGTTTTCTCTGTTTTCCCTCTATATTTACCATTTTTTACAGGGAAACTTTCTAGTTCACAGAGCTCTCAATGAACCAACCAGATTATATAAATCTGGTTTGTTAATATGCTGATAGATAATGATGTATATGTAGTTTTTTGTTATTATAGTAATAGAATATTCCAATATTTAGACGTAATATGTAACAATTAACGTCTAAGAAAATTTAAATTCTAAAACGAGTTTAAAACTAATTAAATACTAGTTTAAAATACCATTGACATTTTTATGATGAATACATTTGGAACACTTTATGGTCAGTTTCGATCTATTATAGACTAATTCGTAACTAAAGTTTAAATGTCAAACAATGTAACCAGACACCGTCTTCTATCACTGGAAGATGTTGAGAACAGTTCATCATGTGAAACAATGTAACCAGACACCGTCTTCTATCACTGGAAGATGTTGAGAATAGTTCATCATGTCAAACAATGTAACCAGACCCCGTCTTCTATTACTGGAAGATGTTGAGAATAGTTCATCATGTCAAACAATGTAACCAGACACCGTCTTCTATCACTGGAAGTTGTTGAGAACAGTTCATCATGTCAAATAATGTAACCAGACACCGTCTTCTATCACTGGAAGATATTGAGAACAGTTCATCATGTCAAACAATGTAACCAGATACCGTCTTCTATCACTGGAAGATGTTGAGAATAGTTCATCATGTCAAACAATGTAACCAGACACCGTCCTCTATCACTGGAAGATGTTGAGAATAGTTCATTATGTCAAACAATGTAACCAGACACCGTCTTCTATCACTGGAAGGTGTTGAGAATAGTTCATTGGATATGTTCATGTGCACTGTTGAATGATGAATGTAGTGGTATTTTTCATCATGAAACTAAAGTGTTGTTTTTGGTGTTCAGTCGTGTGAGGCGAAGCCGATCTTAAAAAGATAAATTTTAGTTCCCAGACTTGAACAGCGCTAGAAAACAAAACTAACAATTAATTTAATTGTATAGGTAATTCCACATAATCATACTTCCAAATGATAGAATTGTGTTCGTAAAAAACAATTGTTGATGTGGAGCTCACATCATCAGATTTTACCTAGTTAAACATTAGAACTTTTTGGCATTTCAAACAGGCAATGAAGTTCAATTTCTTTAATATGGCCATTTTATTTTAGTACTTAGGCAGCTTTAAATATTTGGAGATTTGGACCTTTACATAGAAGATTTAAATGTTTTAATAGTTTGAATAGATAAATCAGTAATATAATAAGCGTTTGCAGTTATGTTTTTTTTTTTTTTTTAATTTAAAAACTTCATATTCTATTTTATACAAACCTCTAAATTTACTTTGGAGTAGTTCACCTGTTATATTTTACTTCTTTTAAAATGTACTTAAGAGTTTCCACTTGACAATTGTCCATTAATTGGTTACACTACAGTAACCAATCAGTAAATTGTATTGAAACGAAAAACTTCAAACATTAGCTCTCTGAACAAACTTATATTTTGCACCGGCTAATTTGTCAGATTCCTGTTAACAGAAAATATTAGCTCATTCATCTGTTTTAGTATAAAAAACAGGTGTTATTGCGCGGTATTATTAAGCATTTCTTTCCTTACAAGCACACATTTATTCGTGATCATTTTAAAAATGATCCAATACATGAAGTCCTAGACTACATTATTTTATTATATCTCCACTATATTCCCCATCATAATTGATGAGATGACAAGGCCTATTTATTTTCAAACAATTGATATTTTTTAACTGCTACCAAAACATAAATTTGTATGAAGCACATTATTTAAGTAGAATTCCCACGGCAAAGAAACTTGATACCACTTGTACTATAAGTGTAACAGGTCATTAAAAAACTCATAACTGTTGACCTATAACGTAGGTTGCTGAATGTAGTCGCAGAGAGAGAGTGTGTTGGTTACACAACCGGCAGTTGGAGAGATGAGAAGACTTCTGAGCGCTATGAGCGTGTGGGCAATCTACCTGCCGTATAAGGCGCGGGCAGTGGGAAGCGGGCCGTTGCCGCCTTACTGATCACCTTTTTGGCTCACCAATCGTTGACTCATGGAAAAGTGTACTTTAGCTTCCTTGTCTAGCTATTAAGTTTGACCATCAGTTGTTATGTCATAAAGGCTCCAGTCAATATGTCATACTATTCAACGAATGGTGTAGACTGATTTAAAACAATTGTTTGTTAAGCAAATAACATTTTGATTTAAATACTAAAGTTGAAATCAGAGGTACGTAATAATTTGGTGGGAGTATAACATTGGAAATTCAGAGGATCAAGGATACAATAATTCAGAGAATACATTAATTTATTTTATAGGCTACATACTCAGTTTCATTGAATTACATTAACTCTTATGAATATAGTTAAAATATGTATTCTATTTCATGAAGTAACAGTATGACACGTTAGTGCTCCAAATCATATAAAACTTGTGAGAGATTAAATTGAATGTAACAATTGTTTTTTGAAACTGAATTAAATTTAACAGTCTTTTTTGAAACTGAATTTTTCAACTGATTGTGTTATATTAGTATAAAATACAATCTTGCACTTATCCTTTAAACCTCTTTCAAGACTTCACGCCTTCTTTATTAAGAGTTTCGAATACGTTACTATGAATGTTTATTGACGTATGTATACACCATTTGTATACACTTGGTATCCACTTGTATACACAGACCAGCTGAATGTATACACTTATCAAATGGTCATTTTATTTCAGGTATGATTACAAGAGGATTTGCAAGGAAAGGTTTGAAAATTAACGTAATTTTAATAACAGCCTCATAAGTTGCGTGAGATTAAACTGAATCTGTATAAAGATAAAGGAATAAGTGGAAGAATTTCATATCTACAATTCCAAAAGGGACTTGCACTCTTAATGTATAACATTTTAATTTCACGAATGAATGATCTGGTTTTACTTCCCATGTTAAAAAAATTGTTGTAGCCTTTTAATATGGTGGGGGGGTTACAATGTTCTAGCTTGTATAGATAACTAACTGTACGTAATGTTTCTTAGCTGAACATGTTTTGAAAACGAATTCTGATAAAAAGATAGTTACAGTTTCGCTTATGCAAAAGTATTAAAAGTGGCATAAAATTGACCTTTTTATAGAACATCTGGATTAAAAACTGGCATACAAATGAATCGTATTTTATTATTTAACATTGAAAAGTCATTGTATAAAAGATAGCACATCTGTTTCACATTAGGAAAGACTGTTTGGTGGTACAATTGAAAAGAAGTTACAAAATAAGCTTAATCAGATGGCTTCCAATATTTAATTATCAAAGAATGTTATACGATTCTTTATTTTTACCAAAATATTATACCCATCTACAAAAGTACCCATTTAAAAAGTTTTCTTTCGTTACATATTTAATGTCTAAGATGTTTTGTCAAGATATTTAAAGATGACTTTCTATTTACTAGATATTTAAAGTCAGAGAAACGTAATCCAATATCATTAGATATCAAAAGCATATTTTTAAATGGCTTAGGTGGTGAGACCAGTTGTTCAACATTTATCTTGTTGGACCTAATGACATTTTTTTAGGTGTAAGGCAGCGTTATGTTGTAACAAGCTCTTGTTCAAATATGCACAAAAACATGTAATAAAAATAACATAGACAAATATAAAGAAGATATATGACAGTTAAAGAATATCAATCGTACGAACAGTGATTTGATATTTCAGTTAAAAATGTGAATATAACACAACTTGATAACGTTGTTGAATCCAATAAGTAAATGCCATATTACCTTTTTTTTTATATCTCTTAGAGGTAGTAACAGGTTTTACCATTGACCTTTCCCTCTAAACTGAAGGTCGTTTCTAAGTTTGAGCACGTGAACAGAATGCAGCGGGAAGCAGGATACGGCTTAGCCTTGGCAGAGAGCGTACTGCTGGCTGGCTCGCCAAGGCCACCGTTACTAACGGACAAGTGGAGCAGTGAAGACTGCAGTCTGTCCAGCGAAGCACGAGACTGATGTGCTGTTAGTTGTATCATTGATTTTACTATACATAGATTTTATATAGTAAAATCAATGGTTGTATGTATTTGAGTGAATCATATAAGACATAAGTAAGCCTTAGCTAAGAGGCTAATCGGTGGTTCGCCTCTAAGACGGTCCGGGTTCGATTCCCGGTGTGACCATAATATATTTACCCCTGTGCCGCTCCCATGGTTCGGTAGACACGTTAAGTCAGTAGTCCAACGAGCGTACGAAACGAAAATGGGCTCGGCTGAGCTGGTGAGGAGAACTGTGTCTTGATTGAGCAATTCTTCCTACTAAAACCCATTCGAAATTAAAATATTTTAGCGACATGGGAATTGGGAGCGTTGGGGCAATACTATCAACAGATTTTTTTAGAAAAATATATCATACTTAGTTGTTCATCAACAACTCACCAGCTGGGCTATGAACTTGTTACAAAAACCATAATGTGACAGATAGTATAAGAGGCGGTGGTGGATTAGGCTTCGGACTGTGGAGGGCGATGTCCAAGGTTCGAGTTGGTTCTTCACTCATTGAATAAAGTTCACACACAGGCCTGCAGGCCCATGTGAACTCACTAGGGAAGTTAAAAGAATAAATAAAAAAATAATAAAAAATGATAAAGGTACTTTTGTCCTCACCGCATATAATAACGATAATGTTTGGCAAAACATTACGAAACAAAACAGTATCATGTTATCAATGACGATGATTATATTCCAAATAGAATAGTAAATACTAAACTCTTAACTAATGATGGCCTTCCAACCACTATTACTAACCAAGTGGTAGTGATTTATTATCTACTAATCAGTAAAGATGAAAAACAACAGTGAAAAGGGCTTATGAATAATCAGGGTAACAGATTGGTACTACAAAGGTGGTGCCCAAATACTGACCCGCCTTACCTATGTACAGATGATGGATACGTATGCCGGTAATTTCTCATAATGTATGTAACGGGAACTCAGCCGAGTTCATCAGGGGAGCTGATACATGGCCACTGATCTAACATACATCACATGGCCCGATACACAAGTACTAACCCACCTTACGGGTACGTACGATATACCGTGTATACATTAGTGTACTTACTGTACATCACATGGCCCGATACACAAGTACTAACCCACCTTACGGGTACGTCTGATATACTGTATACATTAGTGTACTTACTGTACATCACATGGCCCGATACACAAGTACTAATCCACCTTACGGGTACGTACGATATACCGTGTATACATTAGTGTACTTACTGTACATCACATGGCCCGATACACAAGTACTAACCCACCTTACGGGTACGTCTGATATACCGTGTATACATTAGTGTACTTACTGTACATCACATGGACCGATACACAAGTACTAACCCACCTTACGGGTACGTCTGATATACCGTGTATGCATTAGTGTTCTTACTGTACATCACATGGCCAGATACACAAGTACTAACCCACCTTACGGGTACGTCTGATATACCGTGTATACATGAGTGTACTTACTGTACATCACACGGCCCGATACACAAGTACTAACCCACCTTACGGGTATGTACGATATACCGTGTATACATTAGTGTACTTACTGTACATCCACGTATACACGTCATTAAAAACAACTTTTTACTAAACATTTAATGAAGTGATCTATTGTGAATACAAACAAGACACTCTTCTTAAATAGAGGAATATGCTTAAAATATAATTTACCATTCCTATACAACTTTTTACTAAACATTTAATGAAGTGTTCTATTGTGAATACAAACAAGACACTCTTCTTAAATAGAGGAATATGCTTAAAATATAATTTACCATTCCTATGTATATTCAGGTATCTCCTGTTTGTATCATAAACCATAGTCATAAAAAAAGGCATCAGAATAAATAACGTGATAGTTAAAATAGGATTGATGAAGCAATAGAAAAAACATGAAACCTTTTATTGTTTTCCTTGATACTTATATTACTGTATTTTTAAAATTAAATGGAAATGTTTTATGTATAAAATACCTTTTAATTCAACTCATTGTAAACGGTGAACTAGTGGAGTTGAAACTTCCTATTTGCTAAGTGATTCCGGTTACATATGCATAAACACAGCTTGTTTATTCTTGTTAACGAAGTACTATACTCCTTTGATAATTTTAATTTATAATAAAAATTAGTGGTTTCATTTATAAACTCATACAATATTTGCAGCTGAGATTTTTGCTGTCGGTGCTTTTCAGTGCTGTGGGATTTTCCCTATCTGTGATTGGTACACACAGTGTTTTTCATTTAATTTTTCTCACTGCTTTCCCACTTCACTGGACTATTGGCGTGAAAAAATACATGCTGTTGCAGACAATATTTTTCCAATAGGATACATAGCCTCAAAATTTATAGTACTAGTCCTAAATAAAAAAAAAAAAAAATAACACACCTACATCCTTGATTTTTTTATAAATTCGTTGGCTTTATTTAGTTATGATATTTAACGAATATAAACTTGATAAAATTATACAAGACGAGTCATTATTTTGCCATTATTTCCAAAACATTATTTTTATTGTTATAATTAATTCCTAAAAATTGATAATAACGAATGTTAAAGTTGTTGATAATTTCATGTTAAAGTTAATTTAAAGCACGTCTAATTAGTTACAGAAAAAGGTAAATAATATAATACATACATAAAAGGATAAGAGGATAGTATAAGGAATAATATTGTACAAAAGGATAGCTTTGTCTTTTTACCATCACAGGGATTCCTAGAAAATAATTTGATTTATCACTTTATTATACTGTAAGCGAACTTTATGACGTTTTTCTATTTTAGAGAGGAAATTAAATCTGCAGAAGTATACATAAAGTAATTATATCCATTTATAATTGCTATATGAGTATTATGGATAATATCTTAATAGAGGTTTTTATAACTAAACTTTTTTTACATACAGCATAATATAAGATATAACTGTAATTTAGGCTAACAGCAAAATCTTAGGAAAAATTAGAAATACTAAATATGATTCTGATATTATTTTTTAGACTATCCGATATCCGATATTAGTTAGACATAGTTGGTATTCACATAACATGTTCCAGATTGTTAACCTTATTATTGTGAGTATCTAATGTAAGCATATAATAAATTAGGTATAAGCTACTCTTGATAATATTTTTGTTTAGTCAAGAACCAGTTTTTACTTTTGTTTAGATTGAATAACTAACAATTGAGCAAAGGCTATGAAAATACTATAATACTGGAGTAACTTTATGATTTAAGTAGACATGATTAAAAAATTAACTATCTTTAGCGTTCTCATTAAAGTATGCTAATGAAACATGTTTTAGCTAAAGAGGGTACAAAGAAAACTGCACTGCAGTAGGGTATTTATAATAATAAATGAAGATCATATAAGACTGCCAAGCATACAGAATTAATTTTAAAATACACTAAAAATACCAGATAATATAAATATTTTTTAATCTTAGCGCAACACCTTAAACTCAAATAAAATTACACGTCACATCAGGTTTAATGTTTAATTTGTATATTCCAGCTATATTTATGCTATGGCATGGGTATTAGCATATATGTTTGACCTTGCAAGGTCATCAACCTTGATTTTACTTGGAAATGCCATATAACCGCTGGAAATGGTGATGACCAGTCCCACACACGCCCCCTTACCGCGAGGACGTGGGCTCTGGACTGGACTTGCCTTTAAATGACTTTCCGTCGCCGGTGTAAAGGCACAGGCCACTTTAGATGCGTCGCAGTGATATGTAGCAGGCCTACTTTTAGTACTTTTCACTGATTTAACATTTACGACACATTCAGATAATATAGCAGAAAACTATTAAATACAGTTGAAATGTTTTATGAAGTGGTTAAAAAAAGTCAACAATAACGATTGGTTACAACAGAGGCAATCTGATGTTTTTTTTCTCAATATCACCAAATTTGTCAGTTTACACCTGTACCATTAATGCTTATTTCGTAAGCCTAAAGTCAACAAAACCAATTTAAAAAGTCCATTATTTACACAACCGAACAAAACTCTAATATTTACGCTTCTTAAAGAATGTTTCCTGTATCTTAAATACTTTTCATAAATTATTCTTTTTTTTAGTAATAATTAAGTATAAATAAACAGTAATTTCACAGTATTGACACCAGTAATGATGGTTTGATACCAAAACGTAATTTAGTACGTGCTTTTCACTAATATAGGCTTATTGCACAGGTAGTTAACGCACATTGAAACTTAAATACTTTTCATAAATTATTCTTTTTTTTAGTAATAATTAAGTATAAATAAACAGTAATTTCACAGTATTGACACCAGTAATGATGGTTTGATACCAAAACGTAATTTAGTACGTGCTTTTCACTAATATAGGCTTATTGCACAGGTAGTTAACGGCACTTGAAAATGATTTTTAATTAATCTATTTGAAGGTTATTATTAAATTTACTAGCAAAACACCTTTGTCAATAAATTATAGTATCATAATGATAGTGTCATAACCTTTTCACATATACATCAATGCGTGTTTTAATCTTAATTTACGAAAACGTATAAATTGTTCAATTATTAACAAGAAATGTTACGTCAGTTCTAGAGGACGAATGAACTAAAAGCAATAAAACCCAACAATAACGGTTTTAATTGCATTTACTTCACAGACATTCGCTCAAGAACGAGACAACACTGATCGTTACAGCTGTATTTCACTGGCTACAATCTGTTCCTTGACATTTCGATTTCAATGACTTTATATCAGCTGTTAAATTCTGCCAAATAGTTCTTTTATTGAAATTATGTTTATAGTTAAAAATACATCACTTCAAAGATGCGAATTTGGGCTTTCTTGGTAGTTAAGATACTATTTCCCTGATTATTCCTTAATTTAAAAACACAAACCATACAGGATTGGTCTTTTTCTTTATTTGGTACTTTGTGAAATTTCGATAGATTTACAAAAAACATTTTTAATGATTATAAAATCTTTTGATTAATGCATATTCGCCAGTTACGGCATCTTTCGATCATAATAAACAAATTGTAATTAATTATGATCTGAATTAAATCAAAAATTATAAATTGTGTTATTATTAAAAATGTTTTATTTAAAGAAATATTTAATAAAGCTGTTATTTTATTAAATGCTCATAATTTATTTTAAACTATGTAATTTTACTGAAAATGAGCAAATTTGATTTTAAATAATTAATGTTAGATGTTTGTTTTTATTTTATTACGACAAGAAATATAATGTCGTGTTTGGCATCTCATGATTTTTAATATCACACAATTCACAGAATAGATTAACTTTATATACTCAACTTTTGGTTGTACTTTTACCAGAATGTTATATTACAATCCAATCGCTAAGTACACGTACTCGGAAACAGCACCCGTACCCGCAGGATCACACTTAAACGACTTCCTGCAATTATATAGACGGGGAGAGGGAAGTGTCGAGTGCCTGTGTATGTGTCTCGCAGTCAGACGTACAGTCAGTGCCTCGAGCGGAATTCAGTTTTCACTATGCCAGCTGAGCCACCCGAACCACATTAATATTTAAATTGTAATATGGTTCCAGATACATTGTGCAGCTTATAGTTTGAATTAATAAGTCTTGTAAATGCTAAATTAACCTCCTCATTACGTAATATACACAAGATCTTATATATATATATATATATATATATATATATATATATATATATATGTATGTATATATATAAATATATAATTATTACAATCACAACCCATTATATTCATATACTAACCTGATATCTCCCTTCTTTAAAAGATGCTGCAATATTTGTCGTTTTCGCTAGATTTGTGTATAACTCCGTATCAATATTATATGGATGCCTTCTTTTATGTCATGGATAATTTTAGGAATGAAAGCGAGCATTCCCCAACTCAATTTTAAGAATATTATATTTATAATTCAGAAGGTTGAAACAAATTTATTAACATGGAAACTAAATTTGAAACCTACAGACAGAATACACCATATTCTCTTAGACATATACTGCCAATCTTCCATTAGACTGACATTAAAATCTCAATCAATATCCACATATTCTTAGGTATAAAAAGTGGAAGCTATATTTTTAGCTACAAAATAAAAAATAAAAATTATAAAACATTGGTTTTATTCCCATTTTATAACAGGAAATTAATTGAACATGAATTGCATTGATAGGTATACAAATCATCACCTTGATTGTAAATTTGAGAATACTTTTTGGCCCAACACCACATTGACAACAACCAACACTGTTCTGTACTCTTAAGAGCCTGTAAGTGCTCCAATCTTATATAAAAATGATGCACTTAAAGAGAATATAATAGCTCTACTTAACTTCAACAAATATTTTGTATAGAAAGTTTCACTTGGATAAAATTATATACATCTATGACATGATTACTGTTTTAAATATACACACCTGTACCTTTTAGTGAAATAAGCATATTTTAGATGACATAGTGTCTTCCTGAAACCACGATAGTAATTATGTGGTTCAGAAAAATGTAGTGAAAACTAAAAAAAGTTAGACGAACTGTAGGTTATGTATGATGACAAAAATTTCTTGCCTGGTTGGAAGTAGTCACAATTTGGGTTGGATATTTGTTATGTTGACAGCATGCGGATAAGCGCGACAAGTTACGTATGACAGACAGGAAGTTTAATTCGCCAATTTCATAGGATTTCTGATGGAACTTTATAGGCTGGCAAAATATAAAAATACTGCAAGAACATGTGAACTGAGAGATGAAATTTTATTCCTCTTATGGAAAGTTTAATTTGTATATTTAATGAGGTACTAATAACTGTACCTTACTAGCGTACTATTATTAGGAATATTTGTGGGAATAATAGAAGTAAGATATGTGTCCAGTGTCGACAAACTAACTGTAATTAATACAATTCCTAAATACGAAACTGAAATATATATGTTTACTGACACAGATTATTCAATAATATCTTTATTATAGCAAAAAAATCATTATAAGTAAGGATGGATATTTTATTTGCACGTATCCAACTGTGTTCGCCATTTGTGGTTTAATTAAAAAACTATATATACTTTATAACGTAAGGGATTTTAATAAACTCCAGTTTGGTATACTAAACAAGCCAGAGCGTGAAACTAGTGAATAAATATTGTTGGTATAATATCTAAGTTTGAATGGAAAATACGTTTAAATTTAACAATTTTATTTGACAAACAATCAAATCAATC